>OX578136.1:141748777-142378777 GCA_951213105.1 Amaurobius ferox
TTCAAATCGTTTAAATTAGTTATATCCTGCTTCAGTATATAGTGCTGCATTGCGCCTTTTTCTGAGTGGTATTATATTACATTTTTACGTATGTTTCATATTTGTATAGTTCTATATATATATATATATATATATATATATATATATAAAATAAAAATTGATAAAACATTCAAAGATTAAAAGTTCGAGATTAAAATTCATATAAATGATAAGCGCAATGCAGCATTTTCCTCATTATACGAAATATATTAAAATAAGATATAAATAGGATACAAATGGATTAAAAAGGATGGGAAGGCTAACGGGCAATATGCTAAAAAAGCCTAAGGGGGGATTGTGACCCCTTAAATCCCCGGTTTCAGCATGTTGCAAGGCCGAGGCACACTTCCGGCATGACAACAATTCCCGTAGCACTTCTCCAGTGCAAGTACTTCGAAAGAATAGACCTTGATATTCAAAGGAAAAATAAGAAATAATACCTAATACCTATAGAACGTTGTCATAATCCAAAGGACAATATGGAATAAGAATTCTTCCTTCCCCTTCTTTATTTTAAACTGTCATAATCCATACAGTGTTTCACGTACACATATATCAAATCATTACAACATTCAGTTGTTTCGTCTTTCACCATGAGTGAAAGTAGTTGTTATAAAATCGTGAACCAGATCTTTATTTCTTTTTGCTGCCATTTCGTCATTACAAACTTCCATGATGTTGTGTACTTGTGAATATTTATTTTTGTAATGAACATTTAGTTGACGTTTTAAAAAGGCCTTAGGATACTTTTGTCGCAATGCTTCCCCTATCACAAACACATCTCTATCTATCCTTTCCTTTCCATTATTGATGATTCGTTGATGTCTTTTTAGATGTTGTATAAAAACATTGCGGAATATGTTACGATGTATACTGCTATACCATTGCGTCAGATAATTGATCTTTATATCAAAATTTGCTCGTTTGTCATATATATTAAATATATTGTGATCCTGGTCGTTGTATCTACTATTGAGATCTAGAAAGTTGACTTCCTTTGGATTACTTTCTAATGTCTCAATCAGTTTTAAATTTTCTGGATAAAATGTAAAGTCGAATTGATAATTGGGATCTATTGCGCCTGTTATAACATCATCAACGTATCTCATATATATTAACTCATTATTAATGTGTGACTTTGACTCGTACCAATGTAAGTAAATGTCAGCCAATATTGACGAACATCCACCTCCCATAGGGATTCCATGGATTTGTTTGTAATATCTGGAGCGATTAAACAAAATGTTTTCGAATATCAATATTTTCACAATATATTTGTATTTGTTAATTTCAATATATGATTGCATATCATATCTGTCATAAGTTTCGATTAGGATATCATAAAGATTATTTAGATGAACATTATTAAATAAATCCTTAAAGTCAAAACTTTTAGGTAAATGCGTTCGGATATATGCTTTAATGTTTCTATTACTTCCAAACTGTTGGTTATCATACAAGCCCCCATACTTTTGATTTTCTTTAGTAATGGTTTCATAATCGACAACAGTTTTCTATTAGCATATGTCAAATAAGTTTTATTTCCAACTGTAATAGGTCTGAATCTAATAGGCTGTTTATGAATCTTTGGGATTAGAGCCAGGTAACGAAATTTGATATTTTTAAGCAGAATATCTACTCTTTTATGCATCGCTTTTATCTTATTTTCGATTATAATTAGTCATTGCTTTATTTCTAAGTACAGATCTGTATTTTCATAGCAGTTCTTCAATTCCTTTATATAAAACTGTTTGCAAGTAAATGCATAATTGGAACTTACTTCATCTAAGTAAGTGATTACATATTTGTTTCAAAAATTATTTAAATATTTATAATCCAGATGAAGTTTTTCTTTTGAAGTTTCATTGTTACCATAACAAGATATAAAACTCTGATTAATATGGTATCGCGATTAATATGGTATATGTGTACGTGAAACACAGTATGGATTATGACAGTTTAAAATAACGAAGGGGAAGGATGAATTCTTATTCCATATTGTTCTTTGGATTATGACAAGGTTCTATAGGAATTAGGTATAATTTCTTCTTTTTTCCTTTGAATATTAAGGTCTATTCTTTCAAAGTACTTACACTGGAGAAGTGCTACGGGAATTGTTGCCATACCGGGAGTGTGCCGCGGCCTAGCAGCATGCTGAAACCCGGGATTTAAGGGGTCACAATCCCCCCTTAGGCTTTTTTAGCATATTGCCCGTTAGCCTTTCCATCCTTTTTATTCCATTTGTATCCTATTTATATCTTATTTTAATATATATATATATATATATATATATATATATACATATACACACACACACACATACATACATACATACATAATACATATATGTGTGTGTGTGTGTGTGTGCATGTGTGTGTAATTAACATCAGTTAATCTTAATTGTATATGTGTAATAAATAATGTTTATTTTAAAGTTTAAAATGGTGGAAGTTAATTGTGTCGTATGTTAATATACTTATATTTTAGGAACTCGCACAAAGAATAAACGGTGGTTTTTAATGCAGCATCGATGCAATGTACGGCTATACGATTTACGATCCAATTAAAAATAACGAAAAGTGAACCAAAATGCACTATTTAATACTTAAAAAGAAACTGGTTCTATACTTATTTGTCCACCACAGAATATATAGGGGGAGAATATCTGAACTAGCAAAAAGCAAAGCTTTGAATGGTCTCGCGGATATGAAGTATACGATCTATGAAAGGCTTCACATTAAAACTTAATTTATCAAATAATTATGAAATTTGAAGTATAAAAGAAATATGTGTGTTGAGGACAGCACTGTAGAAGTGAAAAATATGTGGAAAAGAAAGTAGCTACTACTGTAAATCATCTTTTAGGTTTGGGGGAAAATAATCATTCTCAGTGCACAGTCAATTTAAGCATTTCTGTTAGTTAGCACTGGCTATCAATACTTATGCAATTGCACTAATTGTTCAGCGTCTCCTAAAACACAAAAATCAATGCCAAAATCATCTTCTTGCATTAAAAACGATTTTTTTTAAAAATGATTTAAAGCGATTGCATTAAAGGCGTTGATATTTCAAGAATTAGGCGTCCTTTTTACTAATTCATCGTCATGTTTTCAATTTGGCTATATTTCGATCGGTCGTAAATTGTTCTAATAATTCCCGAAAACGGATATGAATGTCTAGATTCCTAAATAAAAAGGAAAATGAAGGTTAAATTGCAAAAGAGATGAATGCAGGAATATCATTTTTCTGCTGCAGCTGGTAATAAATGAACAAAAACAGGTGCATTATGCTGAGGTCAGAAAGAAGATTGGTGCTGATTTAAGACGAGTGAAAGTATGTTCGACTTGTCGCCAAGGAGTTTCTCACTATAAGAAAAATGACGCCCAACGCCCGTAACTCCGACTCCCGTAACTCCGTAACGATTCAATTTCGTGTCACGCCCATAGAAGTTTTACTTCAAAAATTAATTTCAATATTTGAGAATTCTAATACAAAAAAGCATATAAGTTTTTAGAATTCCAATATTAAATTAAACAAATTGGAATACACGGAAACAATGAAATCAAAGAAAGACGTTTTAAATTGGAGAAACATATTTAATATGCAAGAATACGTTTAAATCATAATACGTAGAAGTGCACACGCTCTGATTAGTTGCTTAAAAGTTGTTTACTTGCTACTTTTATACAAAAGGAAGGGGGCATATGCAATTTAAAAGTGAGCGTTTTGCCCTGTTACAGTTCGTTTCAATAATAGAAATTATGTTTCTGCACACATGTGTGCTATTTCAAGTATATGCATCTTCCTAACCATTGTAGTTTTACTGTAAAAGGGTTAACAAAATTCAGGTAAATGATGATTTCGCTTTGTTAAGAATGGAGAATGGACTTCGCTTCGCTCGCTAACTAGAGCCAGAGGAAATTTTTCTTCTGAAAGTGCTGAACGAATAAAAAATTAAATAAAACAGTTCTTCCTGATATTTATTTAAACAAAAGACCGTTTTAATTTGAATAAGGATGAAAATTAATATATATTACAATGTGTGTAAGATATTATTATTTTTTAAATATCTAACTGTGATATCAAATTATACTGATAAATGCTAAATTAATTAATTAATTTATTTATTTATTTATCAATTTATTTAAAGGTCGAAATAGGAATCATTAATGGTGTTAATGCATTGTGAATAATCCAAATATAACTGCTGCATGCAATACATCACAATCATCAAATCTTCCGTAAAAGAACTTCAATAAGTGGGTAGGTCAAAAAATGCACTGAATCGAATTTAATTTAGTTTTAATTGACATTAATATTAAGCTATAACATTTCAGTAATTCATCTCAGAGAGTACGTGATGATAATCATAGATGATAATTATTGATGAAAACTATTCATGAAAATTATTGATTAAATTTGTTACTTGTAAGTAACAAATACAAAAAAATTGTTACTTGTAAGTAAGTAATTTGTTATTGATTAATCTTGTTACTTATTGAGCACTAAGTCATTATACTTAGTGCTCATTATTATAAATATTAATTATCCCTTTTTTTGAACTTTTATTTTTCACGCAAGGGCAGTATCCCTCTGAAAAAACTCCAGGAGATTGCAATCAAATTTGGTGAGTTTATTTTAATTAATACGTAAAAAAAATATATTTATCTTCAGAGAAATCAAATTAAAAGAAAGCTCTAATTAGTGCTATTATTTCCCCATTATATCCAAGTTAGTTCAATGGTAGATACGATCATGTGTTCAACACATCACATTTTTTATTCAAATATACCATCATTATAATTTTTTAGTCTTAAATGTTTTAAAATGTTCAACACTTTATATGCAACACTACTGCAGTATATGACGGGTTGAGTTATAGGAATATTTAAAATATTGACACAGAATAAAAAAAATTGCAATGTCAAAGAAAAATAGTAATCTTCCCACAGAGGAGAATAAGAATGTATATATTGCCAATAACAAAACGATAATATTTGTTATTGTTTCTGAATTTATGGAAAGAGGAGAATTTATCTTTAGTATTATTCTGGTATGACAAAAAATACCTCAGTTTTAATAGCGAAGATAAAGTGATCCATTCAGAGGAACATTGGATAGTATTATTTAAGTAAATAATATATCAAAAGCCAGAAATTCGAAATTGGTCGGTATTAACTCACAGACTCTAATATAGTTTAAATTCATGTTATTTACGCGTCATAAACTCCAAAACCCCCTATAAGAAGCGGTCTCAAAACTATGGAAGACACTCCTGTTGCAGATACTAACATCTATGGACTGGTTTCGCGTTTATTATGTGCTCATTAACATTTAATAGCCCATATCCGAAATATCCACTTACAGCAGGAAACTTGCTATAAGTCACAATTTTTGCGAACTTCTATGTGAGCTGAAAATTTCAGTCCTTCCATGTGGCCAGTACAAAATCCATATACAATTTAGTTCACACCACACAAAACTGCATAGGCAAAGTTTATAAAACACAAAGCCAACTTGTAACAGGCCTTCCTAAAAGTATGGAAGGCACTCCAATTTGACGAGTACATAATAAGCGTGAAACTGGACCGTTGTTGTTGTTGTTGAGACCCAGACCGTCCGACCTACCAGAAAGGTGTAAGGTAACTGTTTGGACGGCTGGGAAGTGCCACCCAATTTAGACCGGAACCCAGTGAGGGAGACATCCACAGTGACCGTACCCTCCTTCCCCGACCTCTCGGAAGGACTTATACGGACCCACATGTTTAACGTGATCGTACTCCGCATGAACACGGCGGCAGTTGTGGCAGTGTGCAAATCCAGGGTGCAAATCCAGGGCTATCGCGTCCGAAATGTGCCAACAGCACGCGGTGTTCCCAGGTGATCACCCACCCAAGAACTAACCGCGCCCGATGCTGCTTGACTTCGGAGATCTAACGAGAACCGGTGTTTTAAGCACGGTACGGCCGTTGGCATGTGAAACTGGTCCGTAGATGCTGGTAACTGCAACATAAGTACATTCCTTATTTAAGCTTGGTTATAAAGCTATATTTGTTCCAATAAATTTTTGTTGTTGTTTTTTGCAGTCCATAGTATGACAGTTTTATAAGAACCGATCGACACACGTTTCCTGTAGATAGCGTTTTCTAGCGTGTGTCATTGTATCCTGAGAGTACTTACTTTTAAGCAGTAACACAATTCAGAATACAAGTAGATACATTCTGTCATACATGATGCTACTATGTGATTTGGACTATTTGAAATACAATTTATTACTTTCCTTATATACATAATGTATAAGGAAAGTATTGCGACGGGGTCGAAAATTCGAATTCGAGTTTTCGACGGGAGCGCACGCTTCAAGCATCCCTGATCACGAATCAAACATTTTTGAAGTGATGTCTGTGTGTGTGTGTGTGTTTGTGTGTGTGTGTGTGTGTGTGTGTGTGTGTGTGTGTGTGTGTGTGTGTGTGTGTGTGTGTGTGAAAGTATGTGTGTGTGTGTGTGTCAGTGGGTCTGTGGAAACGATAACTGACGAACGAATGGACCGATTCAAACCAAATTTGGTACAAAAATCACAATCTGTAAACACTGGAAGCCAATTGTTTTTATACGCAATCGAACGTTCAGAACCCCCCTAAATTTTCGAATGAAATTTTGAAAAAATCGTCAAAACATCAAAACCAATATTAAAGTTACGCAAATAGACATTTCTTATGTAATTTTTCATTAGAAAACGAGTGACATAAATTTTAGAGCGCTAACATGAACCGTTCTCGAGATATTGCACATTTCTCAAAAATATTATCAAAAAGTCAATTAAAATAGAAAAAAAATATTTCCTATTGAGAAACATGCTCACTTTTCATATATAATATCATGCGATTAATTGGGTGACATCATTCTCGTGGATCTAGCTCGTTCCATTCATGAAAAAAGATACTTTGAGTAATACTTTTGCATTTGAACGCCAATTTATCTGCTGTAAGAACAACTTATTTCTTCGTTCACAACGCTTGGCGAGATTTTAGCGACGAAATTGGCGGAATGTCGCCAACTTGGCGACTTTTTGAAATGTTGCCAAATTAACGAAAATCTCGCCGAATAGATAAAAATGACGCTAAATCAATGAAAATAACGACTAATTGTGGAAAATTCAATATCTAATAAGTTATATAATATATAAATATATAATATTAGTTATATAATATATAAATATATAATATTAGTAATATAATATATGTCGAAAATTCAATATAAGTTATATATATATATATATATATATATATAACTTATTTCTTCGTCTATAACGCTTGGCGAGATTTTGGCGACGAAATTTGCGGAATGTCGCCAACTTGACGACTTTTTGAAATGTTGCCAAATTAACGAAAATCTCGCCAAATGGATAAAAATGACGCTAACTGAATGAAAATGACGACTAATTGTCGAAAATTCAATATCTTGGAAAGGATATTAGTATCTACTATAAGAAAAACATATTTATCTTACTCTAAATGTAGTAAATTCATTTCATTATATAAGGAAAGTCATGTGTTGCCCACATCAGATTTTTTTATTTAGAATTTATAAATTGACATTTAAAATCTTGCAAACACGGTTTTAGAATAGCGACCTGAATCGGTGAATGTGGATTTCACTTATTAACACTTATTAGAGCTCTTTGGCATCGAGTTACCTTTTGCAGAAGCGATATATCACATTATTTCCTGAAATTTTGTAAATTGTTTTTTCATTCAATACAGTCAATCATATCACGGAACCAACTTCAAATTTCAAGACGTTTAGACTCATACTGAATTACAATGTAATAGTTAATTTGTTATTCATAGTACCCGCTTTTAGGGTCCATATCTAAAACTTATAATAACTTCCTCAGTGCAACGATGGGCAAAGGCAGTTTTTGGTATCGCGGTCTTTAGCTCATTTTCACGCTAAATATCCAATAACTGCACTGGCTCCCAAAGTGCTTCAATTTTGAGAAACTCTGTGGAGACTTACAAAGTCAGTTATACTATACAGCTGCCTTCACATTTATCTTCTTTTAACCACTAAAAAGTATTATTAATGCTCTTTAATGCATACACATTTTTCTGTAACTTCGTTGTTATTTAAAGAAAAAAAAATCTGTAAAATCGTCGTTATCTAAAGAAGCAGTATTCGTATTGCTATCTAAAGAAAAAGAATATGCACATACTCTTTGTTTCTACTATTTACACCGTTATCATATTGCATTTGTAAATATTCTTTTTCTCGTAGTTTTTTCATAATATTTGAGTTAGGCAAACATCAAATACCTTAAAGCGCCCCACATTCAATAACATCAAATAACTGACAAAATGTTCTATTTCGAGAATTCATGCATCTAACTTTTTTTATATCTGTTGAAAAAAATTCTGCTATGAGCTTTAAACAGGTTCCCAAGAGAGGATAATAGTAGCTGCATTTAGTTAAAAAAATTACCTATGCGTGTAAATATACAAATGTATTTTAAAACGAATTCAACATCTGAAAAGTATTTTTATTCACAATTCTTCGGAAAATCTGTTTAGAAGTAATATTTGCATTAGCATTTTTAATTTCGAAACTTCGATCCCCAAGCTAATTTCACTACTTTACTCGCAATGCACTAAAATATATTCACCACCGCTGATAAAAACATTTATATATTTATTAAAAATGATACTATGAAGAAGTAAATATTACAGAGAACCTAAAAGAAATGCATAGATTTTTATGTAAAACTCCTCAAAGGATGAATAAATCTACTCATATACAATAGTACCCGGTTAAAACGAGCAAGTATCACTTTACTCGCAACTTCACTGGCAATGCAGTAAAATATATTCAGCACCGTTGATAAAATACATTTTTATGTTTTTTAAAAATGATACTATGAAGACGTAATTATTACAGAGAACCTAAAAAAGGAGCATAGATTTTTATGCAAAACACCTCAAAGGATGAATAATTCTACTCATATACAATGGTGCCGGGTTAAAACGAGCAAATATCATTTTACTCGCAACTTTGCTGGCAATGCAGTAAAATATATTCAGCACCGCTGATAAAATACATTTTTATATTTTTTAAAAATGATACTATGAAGAAGTAAATATTACAGAGAACCTAAAAATGGAGCATAGATTTTTATGCAAAACACCTCAAAGTATGAATAAATCTACTCATATACAATAGTGCCCAGTTAAAACGAGCAAGTATCACTTTACTCGCAACTTTACTGACAATGCAGTAAAATATATTCAGCACCGCTGATAAAATACATTTTTATATTTCTTAAAAATGATACTATGAAGAAGTAATTATTACGGAGAACCTAAACAAGGAGCATAGATGTTTATGCAAAACATATCAAAGGATGAAAAATTTACTCATATACAATAGTGCCCGGTTAAAACGAGCAAGTATCACTTTACTCGCAACTTTACTGGCAATGCAGTAAAATATATTCAGCACCGCTGATAAAATATATTTTTATATTTCTTAAAAATGATAATATGAAGAAGTAATTATTACGGAGAACCTTAACAAAGAGCATAGATGTTTATGCAAAACATATCAAAGGATGAAAAATTTACGCATATACAATAGTGCCCGGTTAAAACGAGCAAGTATCACTTTACTCGCAACTTTACTGGCAATGCAGTAAAATATATTCAGCACCGCTGATAAAATGCATTTTTATATTTCTTAAAAATGGAACTATGAAGAAGTAAATATTACGGAGAATATAAAAAAGGAGCATAGATTTTTATACAAAACACCTCAAAGGATGAATAAATCTACTCATACACAGTAGTGACCGGTTAAAATGAGCAAGTATCACATTAACTCGCAACTTTACTGACGATGCAATAAAATATATTTAGTATCGTTGATAAAATACATTTTATCAACGATGACTCATGGTATCCATGGATACTCGTAGTATACTAGATAATTCCGATTTGCTGCAAAAGTATAGCAGCAAATACAGAGTAACTGGAGATGTCATTCGCAGCAATAACTTTGTAAGGAAAGATCCATGTGTGTACACGTTAGGCTTATTTATAGTAAAGTGGCTAATCACGATCGATTAAAAATTATATCACCGGCCTAGCGGAAGTTAAAAATAACATAACATATTCGGCAGCAAAGCAAGATAGAAGTAACATTCTATTATAAAGTTGTAGAGCAGTGTTTAATAAGTATAAATCGACAATAGAACCGTTACAGGGAGCATGTACTTGACACACTATGATTATAGATGAATGTCTGCCATATTTTAGAATGATGCAATGACACTTACATGATTAGGAATCGAGTGTAGAGCTTGTTTAAATTGCCCTCAGTAATCGACAATGCATATTTGAATACGGATAACAATATTATGGTGTACAATGGCAAAAATTGCAAGTGCATCATGTTACGGGCTCTAATAATAAAACTTTTTGGCAAGTATTTATTGCCTTCTGTATAAACGTTTCGTTTTTTTCCAGGTGTCGTTTGCTACTCAATAAACAGTTTTATACAACTTTTAAATTGGCTTTCTTCAATTATTCGCTTTGTTATCTAGTTCGCTATGATATTTTTTTTGAATTTCAAATATAATAAATTATTGCAGTATTAAGATGATTTTAAAAATCTTACCCAGGAATATGTCGCATTTTAGAGATATTTAAACCAGGCAATTTATATTTCAATGCCGTCATTTGAATGAAGTTCATTTTTTTCGATGAAGTTTTATGTTTTCATGTATAATAAATAAATGTAGTATTGTGAAAATTTTAAAAATATTACCAAGGAATGTATCGCATTTTTGAGATGTTTAAATAAAATTGCATTGAAGTTGGAAAGTGTTTCATAATGAATGCTTTATGCATGATTGATCTTTCTTGTTTTTTGATACAAGTATACTACTTTGTAAAAAATAATGACGACATGAAAGTCAAATAATGGATTACAGTCAGACAAGTCAGCGAGTAATATCCCTTATTGTTTTCACAGAGAGTAATTTTAATAGACCCTTTTGATTGAAGATTAGAACTCTAGGTATTAAGAATGATTCTTTCTGCTCTTTATTCAATGTATTAACTAGATTCCAATTTATACTGCCTGTAGAAGATCAAAGTCAATGTTCAGCGCTAATATATCTACATATAAACTAATTATAAACCTTGTCAAATGTCAATTCGTGTATATACTGCTGACAGATATAGTCAATATTGTTTTGCATTGTTATATAGCTACGTACTTTTCCATCATACGACGATATCCGGAAACGAGAGTTTCGAATAATTTTAATATATTGCGAAAGAAATTTAATATTACTAGCACACTAAATTGAATTTGTGAGCTTCAAATATGCTAAAATAAGATTTGGGATGCATAGTTTATGTGTATTTGGTGCATTAACGTTAAATTATATTATGTTTGCAACATGTTAACTTCCTAAGAAATCGAAACGCAAAAATCTATTCCAAGTTAAGGTTTAACAACTCAAAAATGTGTGTGTAAATTTGTTGGATCGATTACAAGTTATATGCGTTTAAGGCAGAAATAAACATGATTTTATAGCTGCAATTATTCCAAGACTATGCGTATTGTAGAGCGGGAATTAAAATACATTTCGAAATATTTACTAAGATCATTAATATTAATTGTTGTCAGGTGTATTGTCTGAAAACAGTTTCTTCAAAATAGGTCTCATTGTAGAGTATATAGTTTGCTTAAAACCATAGAAAATTTCCCTTTTCGTTACATTCCTTAAAAATATTTCTATAACAGTTTTTTTTAACAGTGTAAAAGCTTTCATTTCTATTCTGGGTTTATATATCTTATAATCTTTCATATGACAAAGCTGGTTCTATAATGTAGAGGAAGTTAGACAAAAAGTTTTAAAAATGTATTTTTAAAGTTGAAAACAGTTTTTCTCAAATATCTAATTTTAGCACTTATGCCCAACATAATTTAAAGTATATTTAACCAATAGTTTTAAAATGTTTTGCTGTTACTTGTTTTATTCATATACACAATTTAGAGATAAAAAAATTTTTAGTTTATTTAAAAACTAAAAATTAGTAAATGTTCTTCATCAGAGTGGCAAGAAATGTATGTAAGAAGCTGATGTTGGAGCCTCTGAAACATCATAAACAGCTCAAAAAGCCCCTAAATGGCAAAAAACTTTTGATTTTCAAACCTCAATAATTAGAGGAATATTTTATTTATGCACCAAGGGCATTTTAAGGTGCTAAATTAGATATTAAATAACACTGAATGCATTTTTAAACTTTAAAACTGCTAAGTAAATAAAATTGGCATCACGTCTGATTTCAACCAGCAGAAACCACAAGCACGCAACTATAATAGAAGGTCTTTATTTCACTTTTTTAAGACGTACAAAACTTTGTACGTCTTAAAGAAGTGAAATAAAGTCCTTCTATTATAGTTGTGTGCTTGTTGTTTCTGCTGGTTTAAAACTGCTTTTCTCATATATGTAATTTTAACACTTACACACAACATATTTTAAAATATATTAAACCAATCACTTTCAAATTATTTGGTGATATTTATTTTATCCATATACATACTTTAGAGATAGAAAATTCCTTATAAATAAATAAAAATTTAGTAAACGTTCTTCATCAGAGTGACAAGAAACGTATGCACAAAACTGATGTTCGAGCCTCTGAAACAACATATAGAGCTCAAAAAGCTCCTATATGGTAAAAAACTTTTGATTTTCAAACCTCAATAGTTAGAGTAAAGTTTTATTTATGCACCAAGTACATTTTAAGATGCGAAATAATATATTAAATAACACAAAATGCATTTTTAAATTTTAAAGCTGTTTTTCTCTGATATGTGATCTTAACGCTTAAGCACAACATATTTTAAAATATATTTAACCACTCATTTTAAAATTTTTTTCTCATACGTGTTTCATCCATATACACAATTTGTAGATAAAAAATTCCTCATAACAAAATAAAAAAATCATTTTAATGAAGTTTTTTTTCATGTCTTCTGCCTTAAAAATGGAAGTCTCATTTTGTTTAATTTTTAAAAATATTAAAATTAGCTGAAGTTTCCAAAAAGTATCTACAAATTAAATATGTAATAGTTATAAACAGGTTATTATCAAATTGAAGTCCACAAGTACAATATTATTTGAAATATCATGCGCGCGGCTGTTCCATATACTTTTATGCCTGTCGAAATCGTATAAATTTTAAAAAACTGTATAAAATGTATATATTGTTATATGGCTCAAATAAAATTTATGTAATAAGAAAGGTATCCTGTCTGTTGAGGATAAAAATTTCAAAGATATAGAATTAACCAGATCGGAATTAAATTTTTTTAAGATAACTCTATTTTCGATGAATTTCGACTGCTTAAAGGTCCTATGCCTCCTTAAAACTATAGAAATTTTCCCATTCCATTATATTCCTTAAGAAATATTTCTATAACAGATTTCTAACAGTGTAAGAGCTTCCATTTCTATTCGGGCCATATCTTATAATCTTTCATGTGACAAAGCTGGTTCTACAATGTAGGCGAAGGTGGACAAAAAGTTTTAAAAACGTGTAGGTGTACGATGTAAGAGCGTCCATTTCTATTCGGGCTATATCTTATAATCTTTCATGTGATAAAGCTGGTTCTACAATGTAGGCGAAGGTGGACAAAAAGTTTTAAAAACGTGTAGGTGTACGATGTAAGAGCGTCCATTTCTATTCGGGCTATATCTTATAATCTTTCATGTGATAAAGCTGGTTCTACAATGTAGGCGAAGGTGGACAAAAAGTTTTAAAAACGTGTAGGTGTACGATGTAAGAGCGTCCATTTCTATTCGGGCTATATCTTATAATCTTTCATGTGATAAAGCTGGTTCTACAATGTAGGCGAAGGTGGACAAAAAGTTTTAAAAACGTGTAGGTGTACGATGTAAGAGCGTCCATTTCTATTCGGGCTATATCTTATAATCTTTCATGTGACAAAGCTGGTTCTACAATGTAGGCGAAGGTGGACAAAAAGTTTTAAAAACGTGTAGGTGTACGATGTAAGAGCGTCCATTTCTATTCGGGCTATATCTTATAATCTTTCATGTAACAAAGCTGGTTCTACAATGTAGGCGAAGGTGGACAAAAAGTTTTAAAAACGTGTAAGTGTACGATGTAAGAGCGTCCATTTCTATTCGGGCTATATCTTATAATCTTTCATGTGACAAAGCTGGTTCTACAATGTAGGCGAAGGTGGACAAAAAGTTTTAAAAACGTGTAGGTGTACGATGTAAGAGCGTCCATTTCTATTCGGGCTATATCTTATAATCTTTCATGTGACAAAGCTGGTTCTACAATGTAGGCGAATATGGACAAAAAGTTTTAAAAACGTGTAGGTGTACGATCACGTTTTATCCAACGAGTATACTAAACGTGACTGACAGTCCACTTATCTTTAGTTTTTGTTGGAAGGTGGAACAAAGACATTTCCCCATGACAAAATGCCATCGTATAAAACGTTTCTTTGTCAGACAGTGTCTGGGATCATTTTATTTGTTACATGCAAAAAGGAATATGCCATCGATAGAATTTTAGAAGGAATTTCAATGATAACTTAATGGTGAACTATATGGTTTGTACATTTTACTGGGAAATATGAGTATCTAAAAATATTTTCTGTAGAAAGGAGAGAGGATTGTTGGATTTTAGTGTGAAGAATATGTGGGGGATTCTGGAATATGCCATGTAAATTCGTCAGTAATGAGCTCCTGGTAGAACATTTGCCAGGGGTTCGGATATTCAAGTTATTTTCCAATGTGAGGTTTCGTAATCTCTCTGTATTAAAAAAAATGGTTGCCGCCACTGTTTGCCAAATTTCTCGTTTCTCGAAATTCTTTGCTTTGCACCGTAAAAACTATTACATATAAGAATATGAAATTTAGTACATTTGTTGAAAAGCTTTAGGGAATAAACTGACATACACCGTGTTTTTATATATATATTTTAGTTTAAGAAATATGTAATGGCAAAGTCAAAGACAAAATGTTTGAGCTGCGAATTAGCGTCCTGGATAGACTAACAATAGTAAGACCACGAATTTTTGCAGGCAGGTACCAACATGGGTGAATTTTTGCATGACAGAGCCACTTTTTTACTTTCCCTGCAATACATGGTAATGTATAGGGAAAGTATTGGAATCATGCCGAAAATCGCAACTCGAGTTTTCGACGGATCTATACGTTTCGAGACCTCTAGAATGCGAAAAAACTATTTTTAGCGTGACGTCTGTGTGTGTGTCTGTGTGTCTGTCTGTCTGTGTGTCTGTCTGTCTGTGCAGATTTTATATTCACTCTAACTAAAAAAGTAATTGACCGAATTTCATAAAATTAGGTAGGTAAGTCACTTGTGGGCGACTTTGGTGCTGAATAGTTTTGGGTACAATTCGAGATAAAAGAACCCGCTTTTTTCTGCGAAATGACCCGCACAAGTTTGTATCCACTGTAACTGAAAAACTAATGGACCGAATTTCACAAAAGATGGTAGATGAGTCATTTGTGGGTTACCCTGGTGCTGATTAGATTTTGGTACGATTCGAAAAAAAATAACCTGCCATTTTTTGCAAAATGGCCCTCAAGAATCGTCAAAACCTAAACTAAAGAACTACGTATACTCAAATATAACCATTAAATGCTCGTTTAATACGTAATTTTCAACGACGAAAAGAATAAGATCAACCCCATTACACTAGGACTAGCCGTTCTCGAGATATTTTAGTTTTTCGTATTTTCTCTACGCCACCTTTGATAATAAGTCCGGTTACCGAATGAGAACGAAAATTGAATAAAAGTGAAATAAATTTAATTAAATAAAGAGAACGTGAATATAAACGTCTGCAGGGAAAGTCATGTGCTGCCCACATCAGATTTTTAATTTCAATGTAGTTTTTGAGATATTTTACTTCTTATGCACTTCTGAAATGAGTTTTTTTCTTATCGCACGTCTCGCTATTTCTCTGTCTCATACCGCAAAAACTATATCATGCAAAAATATGAAATTCCGTACATTTATAGAGAAATAATAGAGTAACACGATGAAATAAACCATTTATAGATTTACACTTTAGTTAGGCATGAAATAGCTCACGAAGCGATTTCAGGATCAAGGAATTCAGTTTTTAGATTCCCTAGGCTAAAAAAAATCCATGCTTTTACCTCCTGAAGAAAATTGGTAAGTGTAGAAAAAGAGATTTCTTAAAGTGGAATTTTTAGGAGAGATAGGTGTAAAGCGAGCTCTGCAAGCGCAGCGAGTAGGAGGTGAAGCCTCCCGAAGGGGATTGGCGAAGCGAAGCGAGCAGGGGCAGAACTTAGTAGATTAAAAAAAAATCCAGTAACATGATATGAAAATTGGGAATTTATAAAAGCACTATTGTGTAGGAATAAAAAGTAGGTACATTCATGTAAATACAGAAGTCTTAATTTAAAGACTCCGAGGCAGGGTATTCCATAGCATGGCTGTCGAATATGAATGAATTTAGAGAATTTCACTTGATAAACTGGAATATCGCACGAGATTTTACTGAACCATTTATGTTACACCCGATAAAACTATGACAATACTCAGAAATATGTCGCTTTCATCGGATTTTCGACTTCAAATAACGACACTGTGATACTTCTAAAATTTGTATTTCCACTCACTGGAGAGATCCTGCGTAACTCTGCAGTGACTGTAAACTACGATTCAATTATATCAGATCAATTTTACGATTAGGAAGTGTTGTTGTTGTTACTAATCCCCCGTGGTGAAGGAGCGCCTATGCACCACGTCCACTAGACCCCTGGTCCCATGGCGAAGGGAAGAGAATATAGAGCTTCACTTTTATTGAGGCTCTCCAAGGGCAGACGGGTGGGAAGTTCGGAATATCACCTAAAATATGCGACGCTTCTAATATTTATTATCATGTCTATGCTAATTTTATCATTTCTGATTTGAATTTATGGCCTAAGTCTATGTCAAGATTCATACTCTTGCTGTCGACCAAGTCTAGGTATGGCAGTCATTTCTAGTTCTCGGTACAATCGTACTGCGTTTGTTGAACTGGGTGCTGACATAGATAGGTCAGATCATTTAGGGGAATGTAAGTAAATGATACAAGCACTAGTTAGGATTGGTAAAGCATTCAGTCTTGTGAAAATTGTATTGTGAATAAATCATGTGTGATAGTATGTGTGGTAGTAAATCATGTGTATAGTTTTGCTTGAATTAGACAGGCGAATTTAAGCATAGGTTGTTCTAAATTATATAGCTAGGAAACTTGCAAAGCTTCTTACAAAATAAATTTATCGATGTGGTACATTGATAAATGTCAAAGTTCTGGTTCAACTATTATTTTCACTCTGACTATACATTAAAAACGATGTATCTTAAAATATATAGATACATATCAAAAATACTTAATGTTAAAAACCATTATGTGTAATTTTAACATGCATCACTTTATGTATATATGTTTGATTAAAATTATGTAAGTGTTTAATTAAAATTATGTATTATGTACGTATATATGCGTATATACACCATTTGTGTGTTTCTTCAAACCATGTGTGAATATCACAGGGAGAAATTGTAAAATGTATTTCCAACTCTCACGATACACAGTTTTACGATACGCATCTTGTCAAATCAGAAACCTTGCTTCATCATTTTGACTATACAGGCAAATACTTTTAAGAAGGGTAGAAAGGTTTTAAAATGTTAAATATAGTTACATACCAAGCAATAATTTTATAAATTGCCGATTTCTTGAATAAAATGACCTAGAAGAATTTAAAAGAATAGTTTAACGACGGTAGTTTAATGACGGCTGTGTTCATTTTGTTACAATTTAGAAACTTAAATATTATAGCTTTCACTTTTGTTAACACTTTACAACAAAGTTGAAAAGTGTTTATGACTTTGTTCATTCTGTCTGTCTGTCTGTCTGTCTGTATGTCCGTCAGCACGATGACTGCCGTAAAAATGACTTAATCAAAATGAAATTTTAGTATGTTGTTCAGACGGTCTGTAGAACCTATGGGGATATAAATGAATAATATCACCCAATTAGTTTTGGATTGAACCCGGGTCGAAAATATGAAATACATTGAGCCCTATGGGACCTAATTTTTCAAACATTTTTAAGCGGATTTAAAATTCACAAATTGCTTCGAAAATTTTAGGTAATATTCAAATTTTTCCATAAAATATATAAAAAAAATTCAACGAAATATATTCAGTACTTTTTTAAATAAAAATTAAAATAATAATTACACCTCTTATATGAAACGATCACGTGACCATGATATGAAACGATCACATGACCCACTTCAAAATGATATATGGCATCCATCTTTTTTCAAAATCGTGATTTTTTTAAGTTCTTTTTAATTCATATTAAGTGTTGTATCCGTCCCAAAACTACTTTATTTTTGCTTAAATTCTGTGCATCTACATACTGAAACAACGCAATGACAATATATTTGAGTTTAAATGCTCATCTAAAATTGATTATTTCTACAACTGAGCCTATTTTTCACCTATGTAAAATGTAAACAGCAAAATATATAGAATGAGTTGTATTAGAATTTCTGTATTTTTTAACACAAAATAATTTAGTCCATGGAGTCTGCATGGCTGATATGAATGAAATATTCATATTCTAAAAGATTCATATTCTAAAAGAGGAAATTCTAAAAGATTTATATACCACAAGCTACTTTATATTTTTAATTTTTTTTTGAATAATTTATATATTTAAAGCTAAAATTATTTTATATTTTCAATATTAAAAGGCTATGGACACGTACGTGTGCGTGTTGTTGTACATAGTCCAAACAAATTTGGTACATTAACTTTGAAACAGTCCTTGGAAACCTCGAAGACATTTTAAAAAATTATATTTTGTTTTATATTAATTTAATGTCTAGCTACACAGATTTTAACAATTTTCACACCAATTGTTTTATAGCGATAGTAAAAATAATCACAACTCTAATTTCAATTTTTTTATTTCAATTTTAACGTTATCGTAAAGATACAGGAAAAAGCGCTTAAAAAGCATTTAATGACATCCATAATACAATTTTAAGACTTTGTGGCGTATTAAAAAAACATAATTTTTGATAAAATCATATTTTTACACACTTTCAAGCAAAATCTATTTCGTATTTCATGCTAGTATGAACTACTAATTAATTGAAGTGTGTCTCAACCCGACATTCTCATACCCGAATTCAATTTTAATAGCTTCTATTTATATCTTTTTCAAATTTTACAACAAACATTTTGAAAAATCTCTGTCATGAATCGAAATGATTACGATTATAGCGTGTTACCCTTCACTTTAAATGGCTTGAAGATATCTTTCGACGGATACTGTATTTGACAATGTACGCCTGGCCAAGATTCGGAGGGAGCTAATAACGTAACGTACAAAAACAATTGAATCTCGGCTATTCTCCATAACACTAATTGAAACTATTATGTCTTGTGATCACCATTAAGCCATAAATAAACCATTTTATGTATGATTATATCACATTTTGTCCTATGCTTTCATGATAAAAAGTACATATTCAATTTCAAATAAATTCCGAAAGTTTTGCTCGAAATACTTTTAAAATACTTTTTATCAATTTTTAGATTTTTTATAACAAAATTAGATGCAAAATTTTGTGAGAAACCGTTAACATTTGCTGCTTCTATCATATACGCAAATGAAATCGACTACAGACATACATGCAGACAAACGACCATCACTCCAAAAATAATCGAGCGTGTTCAGGATGTCTTAAAACATATATTGGCATCAATATCTCGAATTGGAGAATTTTCGTGAAAACAATCCTTTCTCCATACTTTATTACATACTATGGGAAAGAAAAAAAAATCCTAAAATTCATTAATTTTTACGACCATTAACTTTCAATATTACATTCCTTATATACATAATGTATAAGGGAAGTATTGTGACGGGATCGAAAATTCGAATTTGAGTTTTCGACAGGAGAGCACGTTTCAAGCATCCCTGATCACGAATCAAACATTTTTGAAATGATGTCTGTGCATGTGTGTGTGTGTGTGTGAGAGAGAAATATATGTGTGTAAGTGTGAAAGTATGTGTGTGTGTGTGAAAGTATGTGTGTGTGTGTGAAAGTATATGTGTGTGTGTGTGTCAGTGAGACTGTGGAGACGATAACTGACGAACGAATCGACCGATTCGAACGAAATTTGGTACAAAAATCACAATCCACAAACACTGGAAGCCTATTGTTTTTATACGCAATCAAATGTTCAGAACCCCTCTAAATTTTCGAGTGAAATTTTGAAAAAATCGTCAAAAAATTAAAACCGCTATTAAAGTTACGTAAATAGATGTTTGTTTGCTTATGTAATTTTTCATTAGAAAACGATTGACATAAATTTTAGACCGCTAACATAAACCGTTCTCGAAATATTGCACATTTTTCAAAAAAATTATCAAAAAGTTATATGAAATAAAAAAAAATATTTCCTATTGAGAAACATGTTCACGTTTCAAATGTAATACCATGCGATAAATTTGGTTACATCATTCTCGTGGATCTAGCTCGTTCCATTCATGAAAAACTATACTTTGACTAATACTTTTGTATTTGAACGTCAATAGTCATTTATTTATCTGCTGTAAGAATAACTTATTTCTCCGTCCAGAACGCTTGGCGAGATTTTGACGACGAATTTGGCGGAATGTCGCCAACTTGGCGACATTTTTCATTGCTGCCAAATTAACAAAAATCTCGCTAAATTGATAGAAATGACGCTAAATCAATGAAAATGACGACTAATTGAAGAAAATTCAATATCTTGGAAATAATATAAGTATCTACTATAAGAATAACATTTTTTAAACTGTAAAAGTAGTAAATTCATTGCATTATATAAGGAAAGTCATGTGTTGCCCACATCGGATTTTTTTTACTGTAAAAATAGTAAATTCATTGCAATATATAAGGAAAGTCATGTGTTGCCCACATCAGATTTTTTCGTCCTGTATATAAAAAAATTATATACATTACATAAATTTAAATATGCTTATACATTTCTTCTGAAAGAAATATTCTTAGGCAATTTTGATGGGCAATGCATTTAATGTATTTGAATTACGAGCTTATCGGGGATTGTTAAACGAATGTTGGTGGTGTATAGTCCTACAATATAGAGAAGTCCCAGCAGTCTACGATGGTCATACAGCAGGTCTCTAAGTAGATATGTCAAGACTCGTCGAAGGCCGTTATTACGGATTCAGGCCCAGGTCATTAGGCGTAAAAGTTGGACATCAGGTGCGTTCAGCCACACCGGGGTGTACAGGTGCACACGGTGCGTTCAGACACCGGGTACATATTCGTTTTTCAGCCATTGCAATTTATTGGATTTTTTCCAACAATTACAGAGCCAAACGTTGCTAGCTCGTATTACAAAAATCTGATGTGGACAGCACACGATTCTCTCAGCAGACTTAAATTCATTTTCCCTGTATTTCTTTAATAATTCATTAAATTAAGTTTACTTGCACAAAATTACACTAAATTTGCATTTTTAATTCAATTTCTGTTTTATTTGGTAATTGGACATTTTTCCAAAGACGGTATAACAAAAATGCGATGGATCTCAAATATTTTAAGAACGGTTAGTCCTAGAGTAATAGAGAGCAGACTTAAATTCCTTTTTCCTGTATTTCTTTAATAATTCATTAAATTGAGTTTACTTGCACAAAATTACACTAAATTTGCATTTTTAATTCAATTTCTGTTTTTATTTGGTAATTGGACATTTTCCCAAAGACAGTATAACAAAAATGCGATAGATCTCAAATATTTTAAGAACGGTTAGTCCTAGAGTAATAGAGAGCAGACTTATATAAATTCATTTTTCCTGTATTTCTTTAATAATTAATTAAATTGAATGTACTTGCACAAAATTACACTAAATTTGCATTTTGAATTCAATTTCTGTTTTTATTTGGTAATTGGACATTTTTCCAAAGACAGTATAACAAAAATGCGACATATCTCAAATATTTTAAGAACGGTTAGTCCTAGAGTAATAGAGAGCAGACTTAAATTCATTTTTCCTGTATTTCTTTAATAATTCATTAAATTGAGTTTACTTGCACAAAATTACACTAAATTTGCATTTTTAATTCAATTTCTGTTTTTATTTGGTAATTGGACATTTTTCCAAAGACAGTATAACAAAAATGCGATAGATCTCAAATATTTTAAGAACGGTTAGTCCTAGAGTAATAGAGTTGTTCTTATTCCATTATTTTCCTCGTCAAAAATTACGTATAAGACAAGCATTTAATTAATACATTTGAACATACGTAGTCTTTTTTCCTAGATTTCGGTGATTTTTGAGGGCCATTTCGTAAAAAAGGCAGGTTATTATTTTCCGAATCGTGACAAATCCTAATCAGAACCAGGGTCACATCCAAGTGACTTACCTACCAAATTTTATGAAATTCGATAAATTGTTTTTGAGTTAGAGTGCATACATACACTGCACAGGCAATTAGACAGACAGACACACACACAGACAAACAGCCAGATACACAAACACACAGATAGACAGACACAGACAGGCTGACAAACAGACAAACAAACACGCACGCAGACGTCACGCTAAAAATAGTATTTTTGTGTTGTAAAGGTCCCAGAACGTGTAAATCCGTCAAAAACTCTAATTGCGATTTTTAGCATGATTCCAATACTTTCCCTATACCATGTACTGCAGGAAAAGAAAAATCAAACAAATGTTCTTACATATATAATTTTTTTCCCTGCAATACATGGTAATGTATAGGGAAAGTAATGGAATCATTTCGAAAATCACAACTCGAGTTTTCGACGGATCTATACGCTTCGGGACCTCTAGAACACGAAAACACTATTTTTAGCATGACGTCTGTGTGTGTGTCTGTCTGTGAAACGTATGTATCCACTCTAACTCAAAAACTAATGGACTGAATTTCATAAAATTTGGTAGGTAAGTCACTAGTGTGTGACTCTGGTGCTAATTAGCTTATGGTACGATTTGAGATAAAACAACTGGCTTTTTTTGCGAAATGGCCCACAAAAATTGCCTGTATCCCCTCTAGCTGAAAAACTAATTGATCGAATTTTATAAAATTTGATAGATAAGTCACTTATGAGTCACCCTGGTGCTGATTAGAATTTGATACGATTCTGAAAAAAAATAACCTGTCTTTTTTCAGAAATGAACCGCACAAACCGTCAAAATCTAAAATAAAAAACTACTTATGCTCAAATATATCAATTAGATACAGTATTGTGGCAATTAATTGAGAAATGCAGTTTTTTTTTATAAAATTCAGTTTTATTCAAGTTTTCTATGGATACATTTAAAACTATTTAAAACTAATAAGTGATATGACCTTCCCGAGACTTTATAACACCACAGACACGTTTCGGCATGGAATGTACTAAACTAGCACATGTAGTTTTAATTTCAACGTCTCTGAACCATATGTCAATAACAGCCGAAATTAGCTTGTCCATCGTCGTACAGTCAAATTTGCGAAGCCGTTTTTTGACAATAGCCCACAAATTTTCTATGGGATTCAAGTCTGGTGAATTCCCGGGCCAATCCAGTACGGTAATATTTTTTTTTGAGCAGAAATTTTTGATCTTGTTGGAAAACGCAATCTCCGTTCGGCCACAGTTTAGCCATGGTTGGAAGCACTTTTCGGGTCAATATGACTTCGTAACTGGCACTGTTCATCATTCCCTCTACGGGAACAAGATTCTGTCCCCAAAACGCTGAAACAATCCCAAAACATCTTTTTGGGCGGATGCTTGGGTGCTTGATTGATGTGGTGCTGATTGAGAGGTTCTCCTTGGCTCCTTCTCACGAACATAGATCTAAATCCCTGAACCACAAAATGTGTTTCGTCAGAAAAGAGAACTTTCTCCCAGTCCTTCTCAGTCCATGTTTTGTATTTCCGTGCCCATTCCAACCTTTTTTTCTTCATGCGAAGCGTCAGAAGCTGCTTCTTGTACGGTCGACGTGCTCTCCGTCCGCGTTCTAACAGCCTGTATCGCACTGTTGAAGGTGCAATATCAACACCAGCTGCCACCATGGACTTAGACAGGTCAAAACTGGTTAATCGAGGATTTTTAACACTCAGTTTTGTCGTCACGAGTCGAAGTTGATCTTTTTCGGCCGCATCTTCCAGAGCGGTTGGTTCCAGCATTTCCTGAAACCGCTTCCAGATCCTCCCGACACTTGCTGTACTCACTACACATATTTTACCTATTTCCTCGAACGTCTTAGAAGTGTGTTCTCTAAGCGCAATCACTTTAGCACGTGTTTCCGCGCTGATATCCATGACGCTAATGAGCCCCGCAACAACTGAGAAACTACCACTGCGGAACACCTGCCACCTGGTGGAGAAATTTGAACATCTGCTACTTACCAGGTGCATACGAACACCTGCTACTTTGATAATAACTGCAATTTGAACTCTGAGCTAATTTGGAGTGCTTCTTCCTAAGCTTACGTGTGATAAAACGAAAAAAATGGCATTTCTCAATTAATTGCCACAATACTGTAATTGTTTGGTACGTAATGTTTGACGTTGAAAATAATAAGACCAACCCCATTACTGTAGGAGTAGCCGTTCTCGAGATATTTTAGTTTTTCCGCATTTTCACTACGTCACTGTTGAAAAAAAGTCCAGTTACCATCTGAGAACTAAAATTGAATTAAAAGTGCCAATTCAGTCTCATTTCAAATAATTGTGGGCGTTATTTCGTGAAATTATACTCAATAAATTATTGAAGAACTAAAGAGAACGGGAATATAAGTCTGCAGGGAAAGTCATGTGCTGCCCACATCAGATTTTTTTATTTAGTCGCTTAAATGATATCCCATATATATCGTCAATACAGTGCCATATTTTAAATATGGGCAGTTTGAAACCATTTCTCAAGCGACCCTCTTTTATTCTATTTTATGAGAGTTCCATACAGCTTGAGGCAATCAGGGTTGAATACAGACCAGTTTGAACAGAATTATTTTGAATAGATATTTAGAGGGCGTTTTTTAACAAAAGTAGTAGGCAGTAGGCGTTATTTAACAAAAATTAATTAAAAATGTACATTTAAAATATGATATAAAGGAATTTTGCTGAATAAGTGTCTGAGAAATAAATCTTTGAGTTAGAATAATAAAGATTAGTATCATGTCTGTATTCAATAGATAAAATTAAGGATAAAACATTTTAAGAAACGGAAGACCTTTTATTTAACACATCCTAAAATACGTACAAAATATCTATTAAAAACTGCCAGAGCGCTTTAAGACATACATACGCCCTTCATCAGTGCCTACATGAATAGTAAAAACATGGAATGTTTACATATAAAGAGACCAGTTTAAAGCAAATTTTTATAAAATATAAAATGATAAATGAACTTGCTAAAAATATTACAAGAAATATACACGAAATTTACAAAATAAGTTTAAACGCAATTTTAAATTATTACAAAAAAAGAACTAATACAAATTTTAGAAAACGTCAAGCATGATATTCCTGAGAAGGACGTCACAAATAACTTTTAAGAGGTTTGAATTGCATAGAGTCGAGAATGAGTCGCCAAGCATAACTTAAAATTTGAACAGGATCAAACTTACAAATGGATTCACGGTAAATATAAATAAACAGGGATTCATAAAGAAGAATACTACGTGGATTGTTACAACGAACCGAAAGGAAAGTTTTTTCAAAAACGGGGAGAAATTTATCATTAAACGCATATTGAGCAAGAGCCATAGAAAGTGTACCAGATTTGACATCGCGAGCATGTTCTGCTAAACAGATGCCAGCAGTACGTATTGTACTACCAATGTAAAATTTATAGTCACCAGCAGCGGATAATAGGGGAGCGACATACACCCCAGCAACGCTTTTACAGACATCAAAATTCCCAAATTTATCGGATTGAATACGATTAAATAAAGTGGTAATATTAGAGTGAGCGGATTTAAAGCCAAATTCATGACAGAAATTAATAAAATGACGGAAAATCTTAGGATGGTAAGGAACACTAGATTTATGGACTAAACGAACTTTAATACAACAAGTTTAGTATCATATAGAGTAAATTTAAGGCGAACTTGGACGAAGATCTTATAAATAAATTCAAAATAATAAGCAGCCTCATGCCCAAGTTTAAAAATAAAATTAATTTCATCAGTCAAAGCGGCAATAGAAGAGTAAACATTAAACGTTTTTACTTTCCTTATATACATAATGTATAAGGAAAGTATTGTAACGGAGTCGAAAATTCGAATACAAGTTTTCGACGGGAGAGTACGTTTCAAGCATCCCTGATCACGAATCAAACATTTTTGAAGTGATGTCTGTGTGTGTGTGTGTGTCTGTGTGTGTGTGTGTGTGTGTGTATGTATGTGTGTGTGTGTCAGTGAGACTGTGGAGACGATAACTGACGAACAAAAAGACCGATTCGAACGAAATTTGGAACAAAAATCACAATCCATAAACACTGGAAGCCCATTGTTTTTATGGGCAATCAAATGTTCAGAACCCCCCTAAATTTACAAGTGAAATTTTGAAAAAATCGTCAAAAAATCAAAGCCGCTTATAAAGTTACGCAAATAGACATTTCTTATGTAACTTTTCATTAGAAAACGATTGCCATAAATTTTAGAACGCTACCATGAACCGTTCTCGAGATATTGCACATTTTTCAAAAAATTATCAAATAGTTATATAAGATAAAAAGTATTTCTTATTGAGAAACATGTTCACTTTTCATATGTAATATCATGCGATAAATTTGGTGACATCATTCTCGTGGATCTAGCTCGTTCCATTCATTAAAAAAATACTTTGAGTAATACTTTTGTATTTGAACGCCAATAGTCAATTATCTGCTGCAAGAATAACTTATTTATCTGTTCATAATGCTTGGCGAGATTTTGGCGACGAATTTGGCGGAATGTCGTCAACTTGGCGACATTTTTAATTGTTGCTCAATTAACAAAAATCTCGCCAAATTGATAAAAATGATGCTAAATCAATGAAAATGACGACTCATTGTCGAAAATTCAATATCGTGGAAATAATATAAGCATCTACTATAAGGAAAACATTTTTTTAACTGTAAAAGTAGTAAATTCATTGCATTATATAAGGAAAGTCATGTGTTGCCCACATCAGATTTTTAAAAACATTTTGCCCTTAATTTTATCTTTGAGTACGATTCCCTTTCTTCTGGTAATACGCGAGAACCTATCATATTAAAATCATATGTCTATGACAGTAAAGACAAGACATTTGATTTAAGTAATATCAATTTAAAGGAAAATGAATGCATTCCCTTTACAAAGCATCTTAAGTAATAAAAATATCTCAAAACAAATTGTCTTTTACTGCTACATTCAGGAAAAATGCTTTGTTAAAGTATTTATTAACTTAATGTTTGTGATATTCAATTATTATAGCTCAATATGACAAGTAAGCAACACTAGAAATTGCAAAGTCGCGTTCTATTGCGACTGACATCAAATAGAAACATTTATTCAACTTGGATGAATATGTTTATATCATCAGATTTTGCGTAATTCTATTCTTAACCGAACACATGTGTTTGAAAGGTACTATTACAAAGGCAAAACTATCTAATCAATAATGTGGGTGAACAAAAGATGGCATGACAGCAGTAAAAGTTGAGATAAACAGCTTTCAATAGAAGAAAGGTAGATAAATTTATATAAAAGTTATATTGAGATGTTTTGTAGTTACACGACGTATATGTATTGTTATATATAATTTGTCGCAAACTATTTAAGGTATGTAGATAGACAAATCGATATGGTGGATCAATATGGCATATTAATAGGTTTCGTTAATTAGTACTGTATTCAGTATCGCTCTAAAGTAAAATGATACTGTATAATTATCAATCAGTAACGCTCAGAATTTTATCGATACCGTATCAATATCGTTCTAAATTGCATTGATAATGTATCAATATCAATCTAAATTGTATCGATTATGTACCAGTATCGCTGAAAAATGGTATGGATACTGCAACAGTATCTCTGTAAATTGTACCGATACTACATCGTAACCGTACTAAATTATACGGATACTGCTGTGGTGCCGTCGTGATTGCGGGACTACACAGACTCTGCTGCCCTGTGAATGCGGTAATGCGCACGTCTACAATTTCGTATTTAAGACTCTGCAGTAAGCATATCTTCAGTCTCAAAGCCTGGAGTCTCGGCTTAACGCTGATTACGTGTCAGGCATTTCATTACTCAACTATGTGCATGCATTAATTAGGATAACTTACGCTGTAATGTTTTAAGTACAGTCTGTAACGTGATCTGTAATTGTTGTGTTAAAGTTTGGTTGTTAAAATGTTAAGTTTCTAACGTGTTGAGTGTTATTATACGAGCGAGTGTATTCCACAACCTATGCAATCGTTAGCAAATATTTCAAGTCTTAAATGGTTGGCGTCTCCTTTCTTGCCACGTACATAGATAAGACAGATCCACTACTTAGAGATGAATACTCTTAACCTATATACTAGAGTGGTAACCCCCAAAGTGGTAGACCCGGACGTGAAAGGATGCAACTCGTTCTGATGTAACTCGCCCTACACCAAAAGTGAACTGGACTTGGAAAGGTATGACTCGTTTTTATTCTATCTCTGTTTTGTGACCAGAAATGACTCGTTCTGTTGCAAGTTTTGAGTGTCGGTTCAACTGTAGTAGAGCAAGTTTTATGCGGAGTTGCTTAAAGGGGAAAAAGTTCAGGTAGGTGAAAGTTTGAGCGCATTTCGTAACCTGTGTTATATGCGAGTGTTTTTGTTGACATGAGTTATAGGGTATATTACATGTTTCTGGGTTTTTTCAACTAGTTCTAATTATTGGATACATGGTTTTTGATGAGCATCTTGATAATGTACAGAGTGAAAACAAGTCTTACGTGGTTGGCAACTCCTTTCTTGCCACCTACCTAGAGACGACAGAGCAACTACTTAGAGATGAATACCCTTAACCTATATACTATAGTGGTAACCCACAAACTGTATCATATATATATATATATATATATATATATATATATGTATATAATAAAAAGGTTTGAAGGTCCAATGAAGGAAAAGTGAGAAGTTGTAACTCGAAAAACTTAACTTTCTAACAAGCTTACAAAATAAAAGTATAAATCAGCAAATCTTCAATCAATAGAAAAAAATATATAAATTTCAGATCATCAAGTCAAAGAAAATTATAATAAAACAATGGTATGGAATCAATAAAAGAAAAACAGACGAAATCCAAGCACAAACGCTATACACGTGGACAATGTCTAAGCCTAAATTAGGATTTGTTCACTTCTTCAAAACTCTTTTTCAATTCCAAGTGTATTGTTGAAGCAAACACAAAAATGCATGTTTCTGAAGAAATAGATAGATTACATCTATAAACTATTTCTACTTGGACAACATACATAAAGAAGAAAAAGAAAAAAGGATACTTGGAATCCAACTAAAAAAATACCCTAACCTATCGAACTCGTGAACCCAGAATGAGAAGACCAGTGTTGCCAGTCACAAAGGAAAAATATATGATATATATATATATATATATATATATATATATATATATATATATATATATATATATATATATATATATATATATATATATATATATATATCAGTCAGCCTAGACAGTAGCCGATTGAAAATATGTTGTCTTTAGCATCGAATCCAGCTTCTTTCTCATGACCGTCGCATACGTGTGTGAATGGAAATTAGCCTGCGTTCTGATCCCACATTTGTTTTCAAGCGTCACATGATGATCTCACGTGGTATGCTAGTCTGGGGAGTTTAGAAAGGAAATTAGATCTAGGAGATATCTCGTGGGATAGCCGATCTCCTGAAGCTGAGCTGTAAACCAATCTGATAATTTGCTTATACATCAATGATATTCTGCAGCCCATTGTTCTGCCTATGCTGTCAAACTGCCCTTTTTTTCAAGCTTTTTTTTTAATTTTCAAAATGTTTTCAAAACATTAAGGGAGTTCCGCTTGCTTGGCATATCTAAAATCCAATATGAGTTTAACATTTACCAATCAAAAAATCTATATAGCATTTCTTCTGACAAACTCGAACTTGTTCGGGTGTCAAACCGTCACACAGACTGACTGCATCGCAGGCATCAATGAAAAATTATTACTCTTATACAGAAATACTCAAAATGGATACATTTATCAAAATAAGAACATTGGACTTTTAACCCTACATATTTGTGTCCTATTTCATATAGGGGAGACTGGGGTAAGATGACGATGTTAACGAATTTGATTTTTTTTTAATTCGTAAAATTTATAACACATATTTTTTGCAACATAAAAAATGATTCATACGTTCCATTATTAATTTAAAAAATTATATCGTATAATCTCCCAAATGAAACCATACAAAAACATGTTTTAACATATTGTCAAAAAAATCATCTTGCCCCAGTGTTGGAGCAAGATAAATTTCAATACGGGGCAAGATGACAACTCGCAAATTTTGACCTAACAAGACTTTTGAGGTATTTAAAGAACGTGCAAAACGCTAATAGAGTTTAAAGGTGTACAATCATTAATGAATTATGCTATTTACAAAAGTCACAGATGCATTTCCGTCCTTCGTATCCGGTACAGTCTTCATGCCACCAAGCTACGCATTGAGAGTAAGCACAGTATCCAGTCTTCGTCGGGTGGATCAATATAAAGTTCATCACAAGCTGGGCAGTTAATATCCTTGCTCTTTTGATCTGCTCTTACGTCGAAATGCAATTGTTTAGCAATTTTTTTCTTATTTCTCTGTGTTTTTTTTTCCATTTTATCCTTTGAATGTTGTTTCTCAAGCAACAAATTTCTTATTAGTGAACTTGTTAAAACACTGGTTGATATTTTTCTTCATCTTTTCTTCATCTATTTTCTTCATCTTTTAACTTGTGGTAAGGGTTTAAAGTTAAATATTGATGGAAGAGGAGAGCACCTTGATCCCGGAATTTGTTCACAGTTGGGATTATCTACACTTTCAGTGTCGCTATCATTAGCACCTAAAAAAATAGGCGTGCTTTCATCTGTGGTAGATGACGAACTTCGTCACCTTGCCCCCGCTGAACTTCGTCATCTTGCCCCTGCTGAACTTCGTCATCTTGCCCCCGCTGAACTTCGTCATCTTGCCCCTGCTGAACTTCGTCATCTTGCCCCCGCTGAACTTCGTCATCTTGTTCCTGCTGAACTGCGTCATCTTGCCCCCGCTGAACTTCGTCATCTTGCCCCGAATGACTAAAAGAAACAACATGGCTGGTATACAGTAAACTATGCATGAAATAAAACTATGATAACTTAGCTGAGTATTTAGTACTATAAAGTGTAACCATAAATTGTATCAGAATTTCATGACTTACCTTTAAGTAGCTCAAGCTTAGTTAGTACAAGTTGAAAATAGTTTCACGGCCCTTAATAAAGTTTGACTAAGAATATAAATTGTACGTGTAGCAAGAATGGGACCTTCCGCATGCTATTAGTTGCTCTGATACAGAGAATTGTACCTATGCTCGTTAAGTGCTGCCACCTAAGGATAAAGTCGTTTAAACCGTGATTCGTCATCTTGCCCAGCTTGTCATCTTACCCCGGTCTCCCCTACTATATTTTAATAAATGTAAAAATTTAAAAGAAGAATGATAAAACGATAAAATTTGCATGAAATGTAGTTATATTTGATAAAAATACAAAATTAATATTTGCTCTCATAAAGGAAGTACACGGAATCCAGTTATAACATTTAAATTCTTCTTGCACATATTGTGGTATCAATATAGATAAAAAATTGATTTTTAATTACACTATTCTTAATATAAAAAATAATATTTTTCCGTAAGCTCCCAACTTAGGTAAAGATTAAACTTTTCAACAAACATAATTTCCACCGTCATAAAGTGAAAAAACAATTTCCTCATTTAATTCCTACTTTATAAATATGTATCTTATGAAACTTGACTTATGATCAGAGTAACGAAATTTACATTTTAATTGAATTATTAAAATATAATAAATTGATTGTATTATTATTACGAACTTAGAGGCCGAAAAATAATCCTTATGGAATGACGTTAAAATATTTTACTGAAATTCGTTTAAGACTAGAATGAAAATCAATTTGGCTAGGTATTAGAAAGGATTATTAAAAATTATTTTTTACCGAATTATTAAACAATTGAGTTATGTGTTTAAAAATAGAATCGCTTAACACAATAGACAGATATTTAAAAAAATTAAATTAAAATTTATTAAAATCAACTTAGACTTGAAAAATATGTATAAGGCCTTTTCAATAATAAAAGGGTTGTAGCCCCTCTAAGAATTAAAGATTTCAGATAATTAAACTCGCATTTAAGTGCCTGAGAATCGGAATACAATTTTAAAGTCCACTAAATATAATTAAAAATCTGATATGTGTAGCGTAGGCCTTTCCTTACATAATACACTTCATTTAATATGTATTGATGTATAGCAAATCCCAATGGTTTGAGTTCTAATCAATAGGTTTCTAAATTTCAAATTATTATTACGTTTATTTATAAAAGTATATGCCAATTCGTTGTTTAAGTTGAAAAAACTTATCCCGTTACTATGAAACCATCTAATCTTCGCCAAATAGGCGTATAAATAAAGTATACGTTAAATTCGCCTTTAATGACGCCTTGGATAAAATTGCAAAATATTCTCGGCCATCCGCACACCTGCAGCACATGTGAGCCAAGCAGCTATATCAGTAAATAATATAAATTCTTATACGACTTTATCGAAGCATAATTACAGTAAAACCCCTTACGAAACGCAATTAATTTACGCCACGATAGACTCTTTACAAAACGCAGTTAATGTACAAGATGATAGACCCCTAACAAAGCGTACCTATCCCACAAACAGTGAGAATCACTATATTTCGATATATGAGTTTTAAGAACCTCCAAAAGCAACAAAAGTCATTCAAAAATTAGATTCTTTTTCAAGTAAACTTTATTTTCCAGGACCTTGTATTTTCATCATTTGCCATTATTTTGGTTAATTAAGTGTCATTTTTGGCAATTTGAATATAATTTTAAATAGTTGTCAGAATGGCGATATGTTACTAAATAAGTCGGCAAGGTCGTCAATTTTAACGCAACGCGTTACAGGCGGATAGGGCATTTCTTATATATAAACGAGCTAGACCGACGAGAATGAGGTTATTAAATTCGTCTTATAATATTGCATATGGAATATTTATCTATTTAATAATGATTACTATTTATTTTTATTTTTCGTGAAAATTGAATGCTTATTTTCAATAAATTTATTTAAAAATGCGATATGTCTCGAAGACAGTTCTTGCTAGCATTTTAAATTTGATATCACTCGTTTTCTAATGATAAATTATGTATAAACTGAAAATTTGTATAACATTATTTAAGGTTCTGAAATTTTAATGATTTATTCAAAAATTAATTCGAAAATCTGGGGAGAGGGGGAGTTTTTAGAACATTCAATAGTGTTTAAAATCAGTATATTCACAAATTGCAATAATGGTACCAAATTCTCTCTAAACGTTTCATTTTTTCATAAGATATTACGTGCACAGGGTCATGGACACACACACTAAGACACATACACTCTAGCACACACACATCACCTAAAAAATATTCGATTCGAGTTCATGAATCCCTAATATGTGCTCATCAGTCGATGATTCGAATTCAAATTTTTTACCCTATCATATTATTACCCCTAATGCATTATGCTATGTATGTAGGGAAAGTGAAAACTATTCATAATTTGATTAATATATTTAATTTCATACAATCGAGCGTAAATGTAACTTAGTTGATGAATTTACTCAAATAGCTTTTCAAAAACCAATCATTTTTCATAAAATTCCACAGTAGACAATACATTTAATATAATAATAAGTTTAGCCATTATTGTTTACCTAAAATAAACTTGAGATTACTTAGTAAATGGGATTAACGGAGCAATAATAGGTTTACTAAGGATTAGAAAGAATGGTATCACAGCAACGCACTGGACTTAAAGGCTGCTTGATTGGGTAATCCAAGTTAATCTCCTTTCAATGTCCTTTCTATAACCATTATCACATATTTCTAAAAGGGATACAATAAATAGAGATACTCTAATGGCGAATATAAATATCTATTAAATGGAAATATGTTATTTTCCTACATATGTATCCTTTAGTACTGTTCTCAAATTGTGGAAATATTCAATAATTCTAAAGGAAAGTATCACGCAATTCAAAATTACAACTGTGATATTAAAATAAATATGTTGTTGGAGGAATATTTCTAGAAAAGCATCCTTATTTGACTATCCTTTTTAAATAGCTTCTTCATTTAAATTATCCAACAAAGCTCTACGAGAAACCTTTGGAAAGTTACATACCTCGTGGCCTATCCAACTTTCTTTCTATGAAGGCTGCAGCAAAATTATTCATACTGGAAGATTCAATAAGTTCGACTTTCATGCCGAATTGATATTTCTATATACATATAACCGGATGTGACTGCCTGGAGGCTTAAAGTCACCGAACGATTTTGCAATTCCTGAGCCTGATTCTAATTCTTTGAATTTTATTTTTAGTCTTTTATTTTTATTCTTTTCTCTTCTTTATTTATGATTCTGTTTGACATAGTACTCAGAAAAGATATTAAAATAAATCTTCTGCGCTTGTGCAAAGCAACATCCCGCACAACGGATGCGTAGTTAATTACATGAGTTTCCCTTTCTTCATAACTGTCATTACAAAACATCTTGTTATACACATAAACAGTACGAGTCTAATAAATTAAGCAAAGATCCAAGGTTCCACTAAAAATACATCTGATTTGTCTCATTTACTGTCTGATCAACTATGATGTTCCAACCCTTCTTGCTCCCGATTGATTAAAAAGTAAAAATGTTAGATCGAACGCTAATCGAACTCAAAATGTACGATAACTTATGGACTACGCTTTAAAATACACTAAAAATGTACTTTTATTAAATCATTTCAACACGTATAATATGGTAAATATATTTATTTGGAGGATTGAAAGTTTTCTAACTTGAAATTATGTAAAAATTTTCAACGTATTTCAATATTCTGAAAATGTTTAAACTATATCTCCATTAATCTCAGAAAACCAAATGTAAGTCGGTTGAGATGCTTTTAACTTATAAAGGGAATGAAATCCAAATTAATTCTAATAAAATTCCAAAATACATTCTATTTAAGGTGGATCAATCAGCTTCATATTAGTGTTATTGTGCAAACTTCTAAATGCTTAATTCACAGCATTAACTGGCAGGTTAAATTAATTTTAAGAAGTCCCTTATCTCGAAAACTTTCCGAACGTACACGTAACTTGATGGGTTAATACATGTTTATCCCTTATTTGACTACTGTAACACCACCAATTATAATGAATTCCGAACGTAATTCATTGAAAATGAGACGATTTAAGATTTATAGTTAGATATGAATGCCATACAATAACGAGAGAAAACACGTATTTGTTACTTCTATATTACTTTTTAAAGAACTCATGTACGGACAAACCGGCATTCGTGCTACAGAACGTCGGAAATAAAAAAAATCTAAGGAATAACTTGGACGGTGATCTTTCCTTCTATTATGAAAGATGTTTTTACATTCTCCCCATTCAAATATCATATTAAGGTGAAATTTTAGATTTGAAATATCTTTTAATTTTTTTTAAAGACTTATTGTCAACGCCTGGAGTTGTACCACAGAACTTTGATTCTCCCCACAACTCTCATCCACTGAGCAACTAGGACGATGATCTTTTATTATACAGTTACAGAGGATCGATCTTACATTATCCTCCCTCAACATAAGATTGAGATGAATCTACAAATCTGAAACTTTTCTTTCACTGTTTTATATATATATATATATATATATATATATATATATATATATATATATATATATATATATATATATACATTCATATATATATATATATATATATATATATATATATATATATATATATATATATTTATATATATATATATATATATATATATATATTTATATATATATATATATATATATATATATATTTATATATATATATATATATATATATATATATATATATATATATATATATATATATATATATATATATATATATATATATATTTATATATATATATATATATATATATTTATATATTGTTTGTGCTTGATTTCGTTTGTTATACTTATTTCGATTCCATACCTTTGTATTATATATTTTTCATTGACTTGTTGATTCGATATTTATTTTATTTATTTTTTTCCATTTGCTTGAGGATTAGTTGATTTTTACTTTTGTTTTGTAAGCCAATTAGATAGTTAAATTTAGTTTAAGTTTTTCTTTTTTTGTTTCCACGCCTTTTAATTTTGTTGATTTTCTGTAACTTGATAGCTTGTGTTTTGTATTTTTTATCCATTTGATTGATGATTTGCTGTATTATAGTTTATTCTGTGTGTTTTTTAAAAGTTAGGTTTATCGTGTTACATCTTCTTACTTTTCGTTCATTGGATTTTCAAACTTCTATTATTATATATATATATATATATATATATATATATATATATATATATATATATATATACGTATATATATATATATATATGTATATATATATATATATATATATATATATATATGTATATATTTATATATATGTATATATTTATATATATTTATATATATATATATATATATATATATATATATATATATATATATATATCTCAATGTCCATATAACACAAGTTTATAGATAAAATCTATCTTGTGTTTCAGAAACAAGCATTTTTGTGTTCATTTCGAAAAGATATATGGACCCGATGAGAATTTTTTCGAAATGAACTTTTCGTAAGCCTAATCTCGTAAGCCTAAATCTCCTCCATGTGCAAGCTTTTTTGCTTGATTTTTTTGTTTTCTTATTTGCATTCCTCATTTTTGAAATTTGTTGATTGTCTTTGTCCTTATGACTTGCATTATGTTTTATTATTTCCTCTTTTTGTCTTAATTTCTTTATATTTGTAGAAAATTTTGGAATAGTGTATTATGAGTTACTACATACATTCTAACTTTGGATTTAATAATTTATTTTTATATATATATATATATATATATATATATATATATAACATTAAAAACAAATGATATTCAACTTCGAAATTATCACTTACGCTAAACGACGACAAAAATCAATACGCCATCAATACAATTTGGTTGTCCCCTTTCAACGTTTTAACGTTTCTTCCTTTTCACTTTGATAAAAAAAAAATTTATATATATATATATATTTTTTTTTTTTCAAGACAAATTTACGTAAAAGAAAGGACGTAATATGTTTGGAATAAAACCTAAAAGTTACTGTATTATTTATATAAAAATGTTATGCAATAATATATAGTAGGCGCAAAGCAGCACTATCACATATATACAATATAAGGTATCCAAATGGAATCAAAGAATTAAAATTTATTAAGTAGTACCAAAAAAGAGGCTGTGGAGGGGGTGTGACTCCCACTCCCTGGTTGAATCATGCTTTGGAGCTGCGGCAATACTCTCGGAAGCCGGTACAAATCATAGAAATTCGACTAGACTAATTGATGTACCAAATGAGAAAAACCAGAAAATAAAAAGTGCAAGTAATACTTTACACAATGAAATTATTTAAAACTATTAAAATATTTATAACTATTAAAATCAAGATACACTAGCTGCTAAAGATAATAAAAATCACAAATGCAAATACACACATACAAAACCGTACAGCATACCCAAATCAGTGTACTTTCTTGTTTATCAAAACGAATCACTAATAATCCGTTCACTCATTAAGTACATACATCGCTGTTGCCATCAATTCTGTTGTTAGAGCTGGTTGGTTGTAATTGGGGATTCTTTATTGTTCTATTGATGATTGACTTTTTTGGTGTTTTGAGTGTATGTATGGTAGATGGGTTAGTCACATGTGGTAATTGTTATGTTATAATGGAATGTCAGGTATAGTTGGATTTTGGAAAGTTTTGCGTATTGTATACTTGATTATTCATTCAGGATTGCCTGAAAGGATTATGTTGAAAAATTTCTATGAGAATGAGGAAGCTTTTTTAGTGCGAAAATTATGGTGATTTTTAAAAGATGGGTTTTATTCACTTTTTGAAATGGCAAAATTGCCATTTGGTTTATTATTGAATTATACTAAATAACCACTTTGTGATTGATTTCATACATTAGTCATTTTAAGGCCTCAAATTGATATTTGGTTTTTATTTGTAGTATATAAAAATAACCACATTATTAATGATTTCATACACTAATAGTTTCATGGTTCGAGTCAATATAGTGTCCATTGCTATTACAGTCAGGTTTGGGAAAAATATTTTATTGTACATTTCTTTTTTGGTGTTTTAATATCGTTTTGAAAATACATAATATAATCACTTAGTTAAAGATTCCATACAATAGTTTTAATATGGTGATGTGGGATTTTGTCCCCCAATCCCCTCGCCTTTTCAGATCTTTGGATAGTTATAAGTGTTGTTTAAAGTAATTTTGGGGGGTTTATATTAATGACTAGGTTTTTAAAGTGTTTTTACATTTATTGAGGTAATGGTGAGTATCTTGTTGGATGTAGTTTGAAGGTTTCGGCTACCGGGAGCGTTTCGAAATGGCAGTAAAAGCTTTAACAGGGGAGTTGGGGGTCACTACTCCCCCCGGCCGTCACTTCATAAATACTATATTAACATCTTTATGGGTATATAGGTACTTGTCCTTTTAGGGAGATTATATATATATATATATATATATATATATATATATATATATATATATATATATATATATATATATATATATATATATATATATGTATATATATATATATATATATATATATATATGTATATATATATATATGTCATAAAACGGGAAAATAAGTGTACTATGTGTACCAAGAAAGTAACAAGACATAAAAGAGCAATGCAGCTTGTTAATGTCGAGAAATACAGCTAAGCAAAAGCTACGAGATAAATATCAGAAAGGTGAGGGAAAAGGACCAACTGGGAATACATAAAAGTTCTAGGTGGATTGTGATCCCTAGTTCCCGGTTAATAGTCGACATTTACACCAATGGTAATACTCCCGGAGCCATATATTACCTGTGGTCTTATTCCAGAACAACGTCAAAGCAGAAGACGAAAACTCAACAAGAACACTGAACCGATAGAGATAAATCCAATAAGACAAAATAAAAGATTCGTAACCGAAAGGATGACACGTTTGAAAAAACACCGATACTCTGTCGTCACTCCTCTTACAACACCGCTCAATAAAAGTTTCGCATGATGTAAAAAGCCATTTATCTGTAACGTTGCCATTTTTAACTTTAATGGAAGATGTTGCCAAAATCTATTTTAAAAGCATTGTCAAATTTATTGTATAGACTATTGTAACAATGACGTAGGAATTCAAGTGGATAGAGCTGTACTATAGCCTCCTTGATAAAAATGGCATCACTGTTGATACTATCCGCAGTATACGTATGCATACGTGCATTACGTATGAAATGATTTAGCATAATATTAGGAAAAATCATGTGACTCAAATTAGACTTCCAATTTATTATATAATGCATATTGATCTTGAATTGGCGTCTTTTATCGTATATTTTCGTATACGTATATATTCGTATGGTATTTCCTTTTGAAAAATGAATACTTATATCGAGATAATTTATTACTTTTGTCGTATTATTAGGAGTTTCTAACAAAGTTAAATTCGTAGGATAGAAAGTGAAATCATGGTTGATATTGGTATGTTATTGTGCAATAAGGATGTCATCGACAAATCTAAAGTATGGTAACTCATTTAATATGTCAGTATGAGTACCTTTTTCATAATGGTGGAGGTAAAGATTTGCTAATAACGATGAGCATCCACTTCCCATAGGTACTCCTTTAATTTGTCTGAAGGAATTTATACCATTAAATAGGATATTTTCATACAATACTATATCCAAAACATTTTCAAATTTGTGTGATGGTACAAGTTTTTCCATTTGATATAGATTATGCAATCCGCTAATAATATCGTAAAGATCTGCCAAATTGATAGTATTAAATAGATCTTGGAAATCATAACTTTTATATATCAAGTTTGTCGGTTGTTTCTTTAAGTTCCTTATCACATCTCCACTATTTTTTATCATTACTGAATCATTTTTCATAATGTGAGTCATAATGGGTTGTAGGTAAGAAATAAGCATCGTATTGGCTGTAGTTGTATAAGCTTTAAATGCAACCGTTACAGGGCGAAACTTCACAGGTTTTTGTGAAGTTTGGGAATCATGACTAAATAAGGGTAAAGTATATGATGTAGATTGATGCCTATACGTTTATGTAGAGCCCTGATACGATTTTCCATTCCTTGTTGATGTACATTGAGCTTTTTATATATGTTTTCGTCATTATAAATTTTTTGTAGGTGTTCTATATAATGTGAGAGACATGTAAAAGTAAAATTTGAAGCCACTTTGTCAGTGTAAGTAATAGCATATTCCATCCATAACTCCTCCAGGGTGTGTCTGTTGATTTTGCCTTTTTCTTGATGTCCATATGAAGGATGATAAAGACGTTGAAAGTTTGACATGATGTGATTACGCTATTCGTCAAATGAAATTAATGGCATAATGTATCTGACCGCCATTCTATAAATAAAATCCTTCAACGCTTTACCAAACCTTATTTCAATCTTATTAAATTCCTGTAGACGGAATTTGGTTCCTAATTTAAATGCGTTACTTAGGTGCTTATTAGTAATTACATCCAAGTCACCCGTTACAATATGTCCTAGATCACCATGATTTCCAAGATCTATTTGTTACTATCAATTTGGAAGATCTTTACGATATTATTATCGGATTGCATTATCTATATCAAATGCAAAATAATTGTACTATTACAACAGTTTAAAAATGTTTTGGATATAGTATTGTATGAAAATATCCTATTTAATGGTACAAATTTCTTCAGACAAATTAAAGGTGTACCTATGGGAAGTGGATGCTCGTCGTTATTAGCAAATCTTTACCTCCACCATTATGAAAAAGGTACTCACATTTTAAATGAGTTACCATACTTTAGATTTGTCGATGACATCCTTATTGCGCAACAACATACCAATATTAACTTTGATTTCACTTTCTATCCTACGAATTTAACTTTGTTGGAAACTCCTAATAATACGACAAAAGTAATAAATTATCCAGATATAAGTATTCATTTTTCAAAAGGAAATACTACGTATACGAAGATATTACATAAAAGACGCCAATTCAAGATCAATATACATTATATAATAAATTGGAAGTCTAATTTGAGTCACATGATTTTTCGTAATATTGTGCTGAATCATTTCATACGTAATGCACGTATGCATACGTATACTGCGGATCGTATCAACAGTGATGCTATTTTTATAAAGGAGGCTATAAGTACAGCTCTATCCACTTGAATTCCTACGTCATTGTTACAATACTCTGTACAATAAATTTGACAATACTTTTAAAAGGGATTTTGGCAACATCTTCGATTAAAGTTAAGAATGGCAACGTTACAGATATATGACATCATGCGAAATTTTTATTGAGCGGTGTTGTAAGAGGAGTGACGACAGAGTATCGGTGTTTTTTCAAACGTGTCATCTTTTCGGGTTCGAATCTTTTATTTTGTTTTATTGGATTTATCTCTATCGGTTCATTGTTCTTGTTGTGTGTTTGGCTTCTGCTTTGACGTTGTTCTGGAATAAGACCACAGGTAATATATGGCTCCGGGAGTGTTACCATTGGTGTAAAAGTCGCCTATATATATATATTAACCACCGGGAACTAGGAGTCAAAATCCCTCTAGGCCTTTTATGTATTCCCAGTTAGTCCTTTTTCCTCACCTTTCTGATATTTATCTCGTAGCTTTTGCTTAGCTATATATTATTTATATATATATATATATATATATATATATATATATATATATATATATACATATACATATATATATATATATCTTAAATAATAAAAGGCAATGTCTGTGTGTCTGTGTGTCTTATACACTATACGTTTCGCGACCGCGCGTCGGAGAGCTACGAAATTTGGCAATCAGAGACCCGGGGAGGAGGGAAGGGGACACGTGAAAACAGATTTTTAAAATTTTAATTATTTTTTTTGTTATTTAATATTTTATGCGATTTCGACCGTTTTTTGCCATTTTTGCCCTTTTTTTCCCACGATCCGGACATCGTAGGAAAAAACAAATCACACCATCGGAAAGAGCTGACAATTGCGAGTAAAAATATATCAATTTCAAACCTGAATTTCGATTTCTAATATTTTTTAAAGATTTTAAAACAAAAGTCACTTTTTGCTCAAGAAAAGTATTTTTGGTTTTTAAATTCTCGCATAGTAAAAAGTACGCATAATTTCGACTAATAATTTACATTTTTAGAAAGGTCAAACATCTGGCATTCTTACAAGTCCAATCTGGTCAGGAAATATTCCGTAGTGCCCACAGGATCGGGATTTTAAAAGTTTCCGAATTTCAATTTCTCGGCGTGCCGCTCGGCGTGCCGCTTCTTAACCGGCGTTTCTCCCCCGCAGAAGAAGGGCAGGTGGTGGGTGGGGACGTCAAGGTGGAGGTGACGTCACGGTTCTGATTAGAGCTCCTTTACTCCATATAAATTATTATATTTACATTTTAAATGATGGAACGATATGGATTTTTTAAATGGATATTTTAATTTTATGGATATTTTAAATGATGAAACAATGGAATGAGGATGATGGAATTAAGCATATGGTCATTTTAAATTGCAAATTAGCGCGTGGGAAGTTAGCGGTAGGCCCGGTTTCGATTCCCGCCACTGCCAAAACTGCCGCCGTGTTTACGTGGAATACGATCACGTTAAATATGTGGGTCCGTAAGTCCTTCCGAGAGGTTGGTGGTAGGGGAAGGAGGATACGGCCCCTGTGGATGCCTCCCCCACTGGGTTCCCGTCTAAACTGGGTGAATATATAGAAAGTTATGGAGATTGTCGCGGAGGGCGCGGCAGCCCAGTGGTTAGCGCGCGGGAATTGCACTCAGTAGGCCCGGGGTCGATTCCCACCACTGCCAAAACTTACGCCACGTTCACGCAGAGTACGATCACGTTAAACATGTGGGTTCGTGAGTCATTCCGAGAGGTTGGTGGTAGGGGAAGGAGGGTACGGTCTAAATTGGGTGAATAAAAAGAAAGTTATGGAGATTGTCGCGGAGGGCGAAGTAGCCCAGTGGTTAGCGCGCGGGAATTGCACGCGGTAGGCCCGGGTTCGATTTCCGCCACTGACACGGAGTCCGATCACGTTAAACATATGGGTCCGTATGTTTTTCCGAGAGGTTGGTGGTAGGCGAAGGAGGGTACGTTCCCTGTGGATGCCTCCCCCACTGGGTTCCGGTCTAAATTGGGTGGCACATCCTGGCCGTCCAACCAGTTACCTTACACCTTTCTGGTCGGTCGCGCCAACGAGTTTGCCACGGTTGGAATTTGCCACGATCAGCATTTTCAAGGGTTGCGAACAGGCTGGTCGCCAAAGGCGGCTGGTATATAATATAAATATATATATATATACATATACATATATATATTATATATATATATATATATATAATTAATTATGATTTTTGTATACTATTATTCCCCTAATTCCCCATTATCCCATAATAGCGATAAGTTGACGACTATGTTTTTCCTTAGTCCTGGGCTGTATTTACTTGTTTGTAAAAGATATGCTAGAGATGGATTTTTTATACTTACCATAGTTTATGCATAGTTTTCGATTAATATATATATATATATGAACTCTCATGATTTTTATTTAAATGTACTGATGAAACTAATTTCTAAACTACCAATCGTTCTAAAATGGGTTTCAACGCTAATAAAATAAATATATATATATATATATATATATATATATATATATATATATATATATATATATATATATTATATTATTAAAATAAATATATATATCATATATAATAAATAAATATATATATATATATATATTATATATTCTAATAAAATAAATATATATATTCACAAGTAAAGTATATTTTTAGATAATATTGACAAGAGAAACCCGCAACGCGAAACACTTCTAGAAATTCTTTCAAAACTTCAGAAAGTAGGTTACAGAATAAAATATCATGTTTTATCGGACTTTAAAGTCACCTAGAAACAACGACATTTCAGAAACTTTAAATCATATGGCTTCCTACAGGACTACCTTTTGTTGCAAAGTTTCAGAAACCCAATACAAAGATTATATTGGGAGATTTAAAGCTAGAACTTCAGCTGAGTAAGAACTACGTAATCTCACATAAAGCTGCCAAACAGATGAAATGCGAGGAAGATAAAGACCGAATTCGAACGATAAAAATGTTCATTTGAAAGGATTTATTTTTAAAATAAATACTTTATATGAGTAATAATTTTACTTTATCTACATACAAGGTAAAAAATCTGATGTGTGCAGCACATGACTTTCCTTATATTATGCAATGAATTGACTACTTTTACAGTAAAAAAAAATAGATTATTTTTATAGTAGATACTTATATTCTTTCCAAGATATTGAATTTCCGTCAATGAGTCGTCATTTTCATTGATTTAGCGTCATTTTTATCCATTTGGCGAGTATTTCATTAATTTAGCAACATTTAAAAAAGTCACCAAATTGGCGACATTCCACCAAATTCGGGTTTGGCTCCTCTCCTGACTGCATGATCCTCTCGAGCTATCGTCTGTCTGGAAAGACCTCAGTCTCTGCGATAGTTACACGCGCCTTTTCTGATCCACTGTTGCCAACACCGCGCAACTACCATATTGCCTCGATCCAGATGGTGACTGATTCCTCTCTTGGACCAACCAGGTTCGCTTAGGCCTGTGATGCGTCCTCTCTCTAAATCCGACAATTGTTCATAGCGTCCTCGAGGAAGTCTCAAAAGTATCTTTGCACACAACTTGAAGCATCAAAGAAGAAAACGTAGTTCCCGTGAGTGAGAACAGCTATCGTTTCAAATGCTGCCCGATGCGTCGACCCCATGCACGTTGCATGAGTCCTATAGCCTTATTAGCGCTGACAATTTACTCATTTGCATAACTCGAAAAAGGACACTTTCATGCCGACTTTTCCGACTGTTGCTTAATTTTTTATGGGTACATACATTTTTTGGCAACAGAGTGTATAAGTGATAAATATACACACTTTTGCAAAAAAAAAAACGAAGTACCTCTAAAAAATAATCCGATCATCTCGAAATTTTATATACAAATCCCTTCATACCAAGTATGCAAATGATTAAATTTGCAAGACCAATGAGTGTTAACTTCGGCAATTACGCGCGTTTCTACTGCGCAACTAGCATCATATACAAACAGGTTAAAAATGTGGACGATTTATCTTTGCTCGTTATCGGTGTTGAAGCTCCATGGAGACACAGCCAATAATGCCGTGACGACGTTGCCGAAGACCTTATAAGCAATTAGACAAGTTCGAACGTGGTCGTATAGTCGGGATGCGTGAAGCTGGTTGGTCATACAGAGCAATAGGCCTACACCTGCACCGAACGAACACTGCATTGCAAAAGTATTAGCAGCAATGATTGTTGCAAGGAACTCATAGACTGAATGAAGGCTCTGGAAGGCCAAACTACACGAATGCGAGGCAATATCGGATGATTGTGTGACAGGCCCGAATTGGCCTAACGGCACCATTGTCCGCCATCCAACGTGCTATAGCCTTTTCCATACCACCCTGGCATCTTCCACTATCTCACGGTGCTTGGCTGAGGTTTGGTTACTCTGACGGCGGCCTTTAAGACGTCTGCCCATAACTCCACAACATCGACAGAGTCGTTTGGAGTTTTGTCGTAGCCGAGCATCATGGCTGCCAGCAGACTGGCATCGCATAGTGTTCAGCGATGAATCACGCTTCAGTCTTTCAGCAAATGACTATCATGTATGTGTGTGGTGGTGCCAGAGCCAGCGGTCCCAATCAGCCTGTGTTTTAGATAGACACAGAGCCATTACCCCCTAGGTGTGATGGTGTGAGGTGCTACCTTTTGCGACAGCAGGTCGCCTCCTAGTCATACTACGTACAACTTCAACAGCCCAACGATATGTTGATGTAATCCTGCTGTCCTTTGTGTTATCCGTCATAGAACGTCATTCTGGGGCCATTTTCCAACAAGATAATGCCATGCCACATACAGCTGGCATATCTCTGTGGACTGTCTTCGTGCTGTTGATACTGTTTCTTGGCCAGCAAGGTCGCCAGACCTTTCGCCAATCTAGAATATATGGGACACACTAGGCCTCCAGAATCGGGCACCCCTAAATGTAGCAGATCTGAAGCAACAAGCGAGGAATGCCTGGCAGAATGTATCGCAGGATGACATTAGAAAACTTTATCACTCTTTACCTAGACGTATACAAGCATGCATTGCCGCCAAGGGGAGTTTTACTAATTACTGATTTGAAAATTCAATATGCAATTGCTAACCATTAATGGGTCCTGCTGCCTTGATTATGTAATCTTTTCATTAGCTGTGTATGAGTTGTACGCATTTTTAATTTCAATAAAACTGTCACTTTCTTCATGGTGCTTCGTTTTCCTGCAAAAGAGTGTGTATGCATTTTGTATAATACACTACTTTCTAAAATTTATGTCATTTAGACGGTGCGAACGTCCTCTTCCCAGACGATGATGAATCGAGATTTGCATTGCAATCAGACAGTAAAATTACAATAATTCACCACGAATTACTGTTCTCAGCTAACTGAGCTTATCTGTATGCTTCCCCTCTAAAAATAGTAAAGTGGGGTTAGTATATTACTTTGAACATTTGCATAGGAGCCAAAGTTTTAAGTATGGCATTCTCTCCAGCTATAAGAAATTATATAAATTCTTCTTCGCCAACCCACACTATCCGACTTACTTGAATGTATATGGTATCTGTTTGGACTGCTAGGAAGTGTCACCCAATTTAGACCAGAACCCTGTGTAAATACCCTACTGGATGGTACGAACCCAGTCCACAGGAATCGTACCCTCCTTCCCCTACCACCAACGGAAGGACTTACGAACCCACATATATAGCGTGCCAGTTCTTAGTTGTTGTTGTTGAGACCCAGACCGTCCGACCTACCAGAAAGGTGTAAGGTAACCGTTTGGACGGCCGGGAAGTGCCACACAATTTAGACCGAAACCCAGTGGGGGAGGCATCCACAGGGACCGCACCCTTATTCCCCTACCACCAACATCTCGGAAGGACTTACGGACCCACATGTTTAACGTGATCATACTCCGCATGAACACGGTGGCAGTTGTGGCAGCGTGCAAATCCAGCGCGCAAACCACCGGCTACAGCGCCCGAAATGTGCACACAGCACGCGGTGTTCCCAGGTGGTCACCCACCCAAGTACTAACCGCGCCCGATGCTGCTTGACTTCGGTGATCTAACGAGAACCAGTGTTTTCAGCACGGTAAGGCCTTTGGCCTGTGCCAGTTCTTATTGTGAACACGGAGCGGAGATCGTTTGGGTAGGTCAGAAATCGAACTAGGGTCGTCTGGGTGCAATCCCCGCTCGCTAACGACTGGACTGTCTCACCCTTTAAATTAAATAAATTTAAAAACCTTACAATTACGTATGTATACAAAATAAGCATTATTTAAAATATCTGCAAGACATGTATCAATTTTATATATGACCACACCCGTATGTGTTCACTCTCATTGTCAGCAGTCGGGAGTTTTCTTAGGGAATTGCAATAGTATTTATTTGCAATATATATAAAAAATAGTACATTTTAAGTAGATTTCTGCATTTTAAATCTATATTTCCGAAGGTGCTAAAATGATTGGGGGAAAATATGAAAATTTAAATAGTTTTTGTAGTCTGGATTTTATATTTGCACAATTTTTCCCTTTATATATCGAAATTTAATTTAATTTTATTTGTAGCCTGAAAGGTTATAGGTTAATGTTTTTAACGTCAGCGAGTTGTGTAGCCTTCAGTTCAGCCTAAAACTACATAATAACATTGTTCCAATTAATATTATCTCCCCACAGTATATTAGATTGCAAAAAATTTAACATGAAATATATTTGTGTAACACTATATGTCGCTAATATTTTAAAATGATATTATATATAAAAAAGAAAGATCAATCATGCGTAAAGCATTGATTATGAAACACTTTCCAACTTCAATGCAATTTTATATGAACATCTCTAAAATGCGATACATTTCTCGGTAACATTTTTAAAATTAGCACAATACTACAATAATTTATTATATTTGAAAACTTAAAATTTTATCGAAAAAAATGAACTTCATTCAAATGACAGTATTGAAATATAAATTGCCTGGTTCAAACATCTCTAAAATGCGATACATTCCTCGGTAATATTTTTGATATTATCATAATACTAAAAATTTATTATACTTGAAAACTTCATCGAAAACAAATGAACTTTATTCAAATGACGTCATCGAAATATAAATCGTCTCTATATAAAAGCAACATTTTATTCCTAAACTTTTTCCATTCCTTTCATTCATCACATTACTATAATAATTCATTTTATTTAAAAACTTAAAACCATGGAGGTACAAGTAATTTAATTCTATACTTAAAATTTCATCAAAAAACTCGTCTGGCTCTCTGTGTAAAGTCGATGAATGTTTCATTCATATCAGCTATATTGCAGACACAATGAGCTAAATAATTTCGCGTTAAAGAAATGCAGCAATTCCTATGCAACTAATTCTACCTTTTTTGGTGTTTATATTCTCTACAAGTGAAAATTAGGCTTCGTTGTAGGAATAATTAAAGTCTGATGATCATTTAAACTCAAATTTATTGTAATTGCGTTGTTTCAGCATGTAGATGCACAGAATTTAAACAAAAATAAAGCGATTTTAGGACGGATACAACACTAAATATGAATGAAAAAGAACTTAAAAATCACGATTTTGGCACAAGATGGACGTCATATTTTATTTTGATGTGGGTCACGTGATCTCTTCATATAATGGTCACGTGATCTCTTCGTATAAAGGGTGTAATTAATATTTTAATTTTTATTTAAATAACTACTGAATATATGTTGCTGAAATTTTTTTTATATATTTTTGGGGATAATTTGAACATTTCTTAAAAATTTTTAAGCAATTTGTGAATTTTAAATTCGCTTGTTAAAATGTTGTTCAGACGTTGAAATGTGTTTAAACGTTGTTCAATCGGTCTGTGGGACCTATGGTAATATAAATTAATGATATCACCCAATTAGATTTGGATTGAACCCGGTTGAAAACATGAAATACATGGAACCCTATGGGACCTAATTTTTCAAACATTTTTTAAGCGGATTTAATATTCACAAATTGCTTCGAAAGTTTTAGGAAATATTCAAATTATCCCATAAAATATATAAAAAAATAATCAGCAAAATATATTCAGTAGGTTTTTAAATAACAATTCAAATAAAAATTACATCCTTTATATGAAGAGATCACGTGATCATTATATGAAGAGATCGTGTGACCCCATTCAAAATAAAATATGCCATCCATTTTATGTCAAATTCGTTATTTTTTAAGTTCTTTTAATTCATATTTAGTACTGTATCTGTCCTAAAACCACTTTATTTTTGCTTAAATTCTTTGCATCTACATCCTGAAACAACGCAAATACAACATAGTTAAGTTTAAATTATCATCCAACTTTGATTATTCCTACAACAAAGCCTACTTTTCACTTACGGAGGATGTAAATACCAAAAGATGTAGAATGAGTTGTATAAGAATTACTGCATTTCTTTAACTCAAAATTATTTAGCCCATTGAGTCTACAATATAGCTGATATAAATGAAACAATCATTGATTTTACAGAGAAGCAAACGATTTTTTGATGAAGTTTTGAGCATAGAGTTAAATTACTTGTACCTCCATGATTTTAAGTTTTAAATAAAATTAAATATTATAGTATTGTGATGAATGAAATGAATAGAAAAATTTTATGAATGAAATGCTGCTTTTATTTAAAGAGCCAGCCGATTTACATTTCGATGACGTCATTTAAAAAGTTCATTTGTTTTCGATGAAGTTTACAATTATAATAAATTATAGTAGTTTTATGATAATTTTAAAAATATTACCGAGGAATGTATCGCATTTTAGAGATTGTAAAATTACGCAATTTATATTTCAATGCCGTCATATGAATGAAGTTCATTTTTTTCGATGAAGTTTTAAGATTTCAAATTTAATAAATTAATGCAGTATTGTGATAATTTTCAAAATATTACCGAGGAATGTATCGCATTTCAGAGATATATATATAAAATTGCATCGAAGTTGGAAAGTGTTCCTTAACCAATGATTTATGCGAGATTGATCTTTCTTGTTATCTTATTCCCACAATCAGATAAAAACAATGGGATATGTATGGATTTCAAAAATATTTACCTACGTAAAACCGATGAATTAAAAAAATGTAAATGTCGATAACTCTGGTAAAATTTTATCCCATAGCAATAGGTGACATAATCAGATAAATATGCAATACTTTTTACTTATTTATTTTTCAATTGAATTAAAATCGTTTTGAAAAAAGGTCACCGGCAATTTATATATATATATATATATTGCCGGTATTGCCATTATATATATATATATATATATATATATATATATATATATATATATATATATATATATATATATATATATATATATATATATATATATTATATATATATATATATATATATATATATATTATATATATATATATATATATATACATATATATATATATATATATATATATAGATATAACATTATATATATATATATATATATATATATATATATATATATATATATAATGTTTAACAAAGGACTCCCTAACTTTGAAATGAAACAATTTGGAAATGGTGGTCGATAGAGGACTGAAACAAGCGATATGTTTATTAGGAAAGACGTAAAAATCTGTTACAAAAGTTTCAAAATTAGTAACAATTATATCTGACAGATGGCACTGTACGCTGTAGTCGCAGTACGGGCCCCTTTAAAGAGTGTTTTGAAGCACAGAGCGATCAATCTTTGGACGGTTCGGCTGTTGAAACGAGAAAGGAGGTTAGCGTACTGAAGGAAGTGGATGAAGGCATTTATTTCGTTGAGCAACGTGTTTTTCTGGTACTGGAGTATCACCGGTTTAATCGCAGTCCTACAGCAACAAAGTGCAGTTTTCAATCCCGATTTAAAGTCGCCAAAGATCCTGATGTGAAAACAATTCGCCAGCTTTTCGACAAATTTCAACGGACAGGCAGCGTGGCTAATGAGTTAGTGGGACATGTTGGTCCCATGCAAGTTGTAGTTACACCTGAAAATGTCGCAACGCAGTTGCTGCAGTTATTCAGTCTTATCCGAAGAAATCCATTTGCATCCATGAGTTGCAGCTGAATCCAGATTAACACCATCCAGCATGTACAGAATCCTGAGGAACCCTGGACATGTTTCCGTTCAAGATCCAATTTCACCAAGCCATAACAGTTTTAGCTGTGAGAGAAGAAGAAGAGTTAGCGAACGATATGCTAGCTATGATTGATTGTGATGGATTGATGTTGGCTGCATATGGCTTACAGATGAGGTCCTGTTTTGCTTGGATGGTGTATTGAGCAGACAAAACTGGTGTTTTGGGGGTACCGAAACTTGCATTTGTGTCAAGCACGACCACTACAGCCCCTAAAAGTTACCGTTTGGACTGCAGCATAGAGCAAAGGCATCATTGGCCCTTTTTCTTGCAAGAAACGATTACTGCTGAACGGTACATTGCGGTTTGGGAACAATTTGCCGCCATACTACGAATGTTGGAGGATCACCCAGGCACTTCGTGGTTCATGCAAGATGTGGACCGACCACACCGTACCCCAGGCGTTTTTGCCTTTCTTGAGGAATAATGTGGTAAGATAGTCATTGCTTTGAACTATTATACAGGAACAGCCGGCCTTCCTGTCTTCCTGTTTGCTGCTCCATGTCTTCGGACGAGTCGATCGGCCTGGGTTTTCGACATATACTGGAACAGGCGTGGATTTACCTCCATATTCACCCGAACTTTCGCCCTGCGACTACTTCCTGTGAGGCGCATTTAAGGACACTGTTCATTAAAGGACACTGTTCATTAGTTTTAACGTCATTAAAGGACATTGTTCATTAGTTTTTACGTCATTGTCAGTGCATTAAAGGACACTGTTCATTAATTTTAACATCATTAAACCAAATCAAAGTTTGTTAACTCCACGGTGTTAAGAGCGCTGTAGCCCAGTGGTTGGATCGCGGGAATTTCTCTTGGTAGGCCTGAGTTCGATTCCCGCCACTGCTAAAACTGCCGCCGTGGTCATGCGGAGTACGATTACGTTGAACATGTGGGTCCGTAAGTCCTTCCGAGAGTTTGGTGGTAGGAGAAGGAGGGTACTGTCTCTGTGGATGCCTCCCCCACTGGGTTCTGGTCTAAATTGGGTGGCACTTCCTGGCATTCCAAATAGTAACCTTATCAATAACTCCACGAGGTTAGGGCGCTAGCGAGTTTACCGCGGTCAGAATTTTCAAGTGTAGCGAACAGGCTGGTCGCCGAAGACAATTAGTTTTTAATACAGAGAGTTATTCATGTTTTCTGTCGGCTACAATTCTAAAAGTATGTAATCTTCTGTTAAAGTTTACCTGGCGACTATTGGTTGTATGAGCTCCCTCTGATCACGGCTTACCTTTAGGCCACGGTCTGATGACATCATCGAAGCACATATAACTGCACTTACTACACGTAATAATCTCCTTCAAAAATATATTATAACTGCACTTACTACACGTAATAATCTCCTTCAAAAATATATTTAAACGAGCCCAACCATCTTCCTCTAACTTTGGTTCGTGGCCAATTCGAAACTTGTCACAATCAGCAATAACACCATGTTATGAGACAGAGTCTTTTTTTTCCAAGTATCGACTTACTCTGAAGTAAGACGATTCTGATTTTAGACCCGAGATCCCTCCTCTAAGATTCCTTATTAACGTAACACATGATGGCCGTTGCATTACGAGATATAATAAACCTTTCGAATATTCAGGACCCTAATACTCTATTTTCATTCAGTTTATTTATACCATGTTTGCTCTGTTTGAAGAATATTCTGGTATTTAATAATAATTTTTAAAATTAATTCTGCAATTTCATGTAAATATGTAAAATTTTATCATCTTACCAATTGTAATTTTCGAGTAAGAGTGATAAAAAAAATTCAGGTACGTATTGATTTCCTTTCGTTAGGAATGTAGAATGAACTTAGAATAAAACATGTTGGCTATTACAACATTCTTGGTCATATGCGATTGAAAAAAAAACCCTGTGGCTCTTATAAAAAAAAATGAATTTGAAATAAAATTTAAGGAAGAATAGAAGTGATAGCATAGAAATGACATATATAACATTCAATTCATATAAATTTTCTTATAACAATTTTGATTTGACAAGTCTTCATTCCTCTACCATATGTCAATAATTTCTACGTCATCATTTATTCTTCCTTGAAATTGTCTTAATGTCCAAATACAATGTTTCATGGGCACAACACGGTTTTATTTTATCCACATATGACCCATGTTTAGCCCATTAGCCTATGTTGTGATAGGTAAACATTATAATTTACATTTTAATGAATTTACTAAAATCGTCTAACTTAAAAAGTGTTTTCCTAACTTAAGCAGTGTTTTCTAAGAATATCATAATTTTAATTATTCGAATATCGAATTATTCGAATATCATAATTTTAAACGATAAAGGAGTCTCAGGATTCATATAACATTAAAAACGTACCTCTTATCCCTCAAATATGCTCTAAGTGTCGAGTGATTTGGTAAATTTCATTTAAATATTGACTTGTTTTCCGAAAATTCGTTAAGTATCGTACAATTTGGTAAATTTCATTCAAGTATTATGATTTCAGGGTCTTAGTCTTCTTGGAAAACTACTTTAGTTCCCTAAGAGTGGTCTTAATTCTTAAGAATAAGGAAAAAAAGTAAGACTATTGAAACCTATAAACCTTAATCATTTACACGTTTAGCTGTATTCGTGATTTAAAATGAGATCTTCAGAAGATCATTTTGTTTATTTCTATGGATTTATGTGGTTTTGATATGCCGTCTTATACTTCTTGCATTTACAAAAGACTATTTTTCTTTCGTTAACATGTAATTAAAGTCCTGTTGTGTAAGTAACAAACAATGTATTTCTAACGCATGACTGTATTCAATATGCTTGGATTCTTGTTTCGAGAGTTTTTGCATTGGCCTAAACAAATAATGCGCCAATACTAACGAGGTTCGGCCGTTTAAAATTATGTACGATAAGATATACATAAAAAAGATATAAAAATACGATAAGATATAAAAAAATACGATAAGATATTAAAAAAAAAAATTCCCACACCTTTTGGATGTGCGCAGCTATTTATCAAGAAACCATTGGTTTTTACGGTGCACCTATAGCCGTGAAATCTCTATTTGTACGTCAACGACTGCTCCTAGTCCTAGCAATGTGATATCGTTCATTTTTAAAGAAGTAATTGCGTATTTTTCGTATTTTAATTTTTTTAGAATGCATTGTAATTCCCCTTAGAGGATCCCTCATTCATTTAAATTCAATGTTAACAATCAGATATCCTTTAAAGTCTCATAGTATTCGTCTAAAATTTGTGAAATTTTGTAAATGTACCGAATAGAGGATCTTATACCTCCTGTAACATTAACAAGAAAGATCAATCATGCTTAAAGCATTGATTATGAAACACTTTCCAACTTCAATGCAATTTTATTTAAACAAGTCTAAAATGCAATATATTCCTCGGTAATATTTTGAAACTTATCACAATACTGAATTTATTATATTTGAAAACTTAAACCTTCATCGAAAAAAATGAACTTCATTCAAATGACGGCATTGAAATATAAATTGTCCGATTTAAACATCTCTAAAATGTTATACATTCATCGGTAATAGTTTTAGAATTATCATAATACTACGATAATTTATTATATTTAAAAACTTCATCGAAAACAACTGAAATTAATTCAAATGACGTCATAGAAAAAATAACACGCCTGGATCTCTCTATAAAAACAGGATTTCATTCATAACTTTCACCCATTCATTTCATTCATCACAATACTATAATAATTTATTTTATTTAAAAATTAAGACCATGGAGTTGCAAGTAATTAAACTCTATGCTGAAAACTTTATCAAAAAACATCGTCCTTCTCTTTATAAAATCAATTAATATTTCATTCATATCAGCCATGCAGACTCCATGGACTAAATTGTTTTGTGTTAAAAAAATACAGGAATTCTAATACAACTCATTCTATATATTTTGCTGTTTACATTTTACATAGGTGAAAAATAGGCTTAGTTGTAGAAATAATCAAATTTAGATGAGCATTTAAACTCAAATATATTGTCATTGCGTTGTTTCAGTATGCAGATGCGCAGAATTTAAGCAAAAATAAAGTAGTTTTAGGACGGATACAACACTCAATATTAATTAAAAAGAACTTAAAAAAATCACGATTTTGAAACAAGATGGATGCCATATATCATTTTGAAGTGGGTCATGTGATCGTTTCATATCATGGTCACGTGATCGTTTCATATAAAAGGTGTAATTATGATTTTAATTTTTATTTAAAAAACTACTGAATATATTTCGCTGAATTTTTTTTTTATATATTTTATGGAACAATTTGAATATTACCTAAAATTTTCGATGCAATTTGTGAATTTTAAATTGGCTTAAAAAATGTTTGAAAAATTAGGTCCCATAGGGCTCAATGTATTTCATTTTTTCGACCCGGGTTCAATCCAAAACTAATTGGGTGATATTAATCATTTATATTCTCATAGGTTCTACAGACCGTCTGAACAACATACTATAATTTCATTTTGATTAAGTCATTTTTACGGCAGTTATCGTGCTAACGGCAGACAGACAGAATGAACAAAGTCATAAACACTTTTCAACTTTGTTGTAAAGTGTTAAAAATGATTTCGCTTTATACCATTATTCGCAATGAACTCCAGCCAAAATCTAGAGAACTGCGCCATGCGTAAAATACGTCCGCAGAGAATTAAAATAGGTAAAACAATATGATACTCCAGACAACATTGTCTGACTATAAAGACGTGCTGTGAATCATAAAAATAACCTGGATAAGGTTGCTTAAAACTTCGCCAATGTTAACTTTACGCAATTGAGCGCGCTTTCGTTATGTTGTAAAGATTTTTATATATTTGCATATATTATATGTCTGTACTTTTGTAGAGCTTTCCAGTTGCGTCTTGATCTGTCGGTCATATCTGGACTGTGAAATAATTTTGTAACCCGTGAATGCAACATACTTTTAAATAAAGCATTTTAAACCCATTTAAATATTATGATCCATATTTTATTTATTTAAAAGGTAAATCACTTCAAACTACTACCTCGACAATAGTACAGCTCAGTGCTATGAATATTTTAATGTTTCTGCAGAATAAAATGAGATATATAAAATTATTCTTTGTTAAAAGTGATTTAATATCAACATTTTAATGTATCATTTTATAAATCAGTACTGGTTTATAAATATTAAATTTACACTAACTGTAACAATTAAGAACATATTTCGTATAAATGACTTAAATTGTTGCAGCGATAGGATTGTTCATATTCTCATCTAGCTAGATATACCGCCCCAAAAACACAATCGATTTGTATTCAGACGTACCCCAAACATGATAAGTTATAACTTTTGGCCGCGTCATAACAGACTTTCAATAAATGTATTGTGTATGTGTGCATGAAATGTTAAAATTATTAATTTTTCATTGAAATTTAAATTTCTCTATGATGCTCCTAATAATACTCAACATATAAACCAGCAGTTCTTCCAAACATATTTTACATGATAATTACCGAGGAGAACAAAATATTCCCATATGCGTTTCTTTTTTCCAAAAAGTCTATTATCAAATATTTCTTTGGAAATAAGCCACTTGCATATTATTCGCATCTTCCTTAAAACAAGTAAATAGTGAACGCTTGCTTTAAAATATAATTGCACTGTGTTTCATCACGACTATATGAGTGATAAATTCTATTTTACAAAGAATACGTGGTCATTTTAGATCTGCATTAATTTATACTTAATATTATTAAACTTACTGAAAATTTATCACTGAGAATGGTTTTATCTGAAATAATTGAATTCCACACCGCAAATAAAGATTAATAGCTATGAAATTCCACCCAAATTTATCTGATTTCTCTCATATTACAAAAAAATCTGATGTGGTCAGCACATGACTTTCCTTATATAATGTAATGAATTTACTACTTTTACAGAAAAAAAAGAGATTATTTTTATAGTAGATATTTTGTATTCTTTCCAAGATATTAAATTTTCGTCAATGAGTCGTCATTTTCATTGATAAAGCGTCATTTTTATCCATTTGGTGAGTTTTTCGTTAATTTAGCAACATTTAAAAAAATCGCCAAGTTGGCGACATGCCATCAAATTCGTCGCCAAATCTCGCCAAGCGTTGTAGACGGAGAAATAAGTTATTCTTACAGCAGAAAAATGTCTATTGGCGTTCAAATACAAAATTCTTACTCAAAGTATATTTTTTCATGAATGAAACGAGCTAGTTCCACGAGAATGATGTCACCCAATTTATCGCATGGTATTACATATGAAAAGTGAACATGTTTCTCAGTAGGAAATCTTTTCTTTCAGTTTAAATGACTTTTTGATAATTTTTTTGAAAAATGTGCAATATCTCAAGAACGGTTCATGTTAGCGTTCTAAAATTTATGTTAATCGTTTTCTAAGGAAAAATTACATAAGAAATGTCTATTTGCGCAACTTTATTCGAGGTTTTGATTTTTTTACGATTTTTCAAAATTTCACTCGAAAATTTAGGGGATTCTGAACATTCGATTGCGTATAAAAACAATAGGCTTCCAGTGTTTACGGATTGTAATTTTTGTATCAAATTTCGTTCGAATTGATCCATTCGTTCGTCAGTTATTGTCTCCACAGGCTCACTGACACACACACATATTTCACACACACACACACACACATATTTCACACACACACACACACACATACATCACATAAAAATGTTCGATTCGTGATCGGGGACGCTTGAAACGTGCTCTCCCGTCGAAAACAAGAGCTCTAATTTTCGACCCCGTCATAATACTTTCCTTATACATTATTGTATATAAGGAAAATAATAGTTGAACTAAGTCGCATTTATGAACATTAGTCATTACATTGTGAGACATTGGAAGCCTTAGTCATTATATTGTTAAGCACTGGAAGCTTGAGAATCTTTCAGAACTTGCAATACCGCTATCAATCGTCAACTAATTCAAAATTAAGGCAGAAAAAAATCAAAAATACCTTATATCAGCAAATTTGTATTTTGCATCATATCGCTTTCAATGAAATCGTCCCACTCAGCAAAAAGGATCAGCGGCACTTGGGAGCTGATTATTTTCACTTTCCTTATATATATATAGTATAATGTATAAGGAAAGTATTGTGACAGGGTCGAAAATTCCAATTCGAGTTTTCGACGGGATAGCACGTTTCAAGCATCTCTGATCACGAATCGAATAATTTTGGGGTGATGGTTGCGTGTGTGTGTGTGTGTCTCAGTGAGTCTGGTCTGTGGAGACGATATCTCACGTAATAATGGGGCGATTCGAATGAAATTTGGTGCAAAAATTACAATCCATGAATATTGGAAGCCTATTGTGTTTAAACACAATCGAATGTTCAGACCTCCCTTAAATTTTTGAGTGAAATTTTGAAAAAATCATAGAAAAATCCAACTCTTTAAAAAAGTTACGCAAATAGACATTTCTTATGTAATTTTTCCTTAAAAAACCATTGACATAAATTTTAGAACGCTAGCATGAACCGTTCTCGAGATAATGCACATTTTTAAAATAAATTTATCAAAAAATCCCCCCATAAATTAAAAAAAAATATTAACTGTCCACTTTTTGAGAAACATGTTCACTTTTCATATATAATACCATGGTATAAATTTGGTGACATCATTCTCGTGGATCTAGCGCGTTCCATTTATGAGGAAATATACTTTGAATAATACTTTTGTATTTGAAAGCCAATAGTCGTTTATCTGCTAAAAGAATAACTTATTTTTTCATCCATAGCGCTTGGCGAGGTTTTGGCGACAGATTTGTGGAATGTCGCCAACTTTCCGACTTTTTTAAATGTTGCCGGATTAACGAAAATTTCGTCAAATGCATAAAAATGACGATAAATCAATGAAAATGACGACTTATTGACGAAAATTCAATATCTTGGAAAGAATATATAAGTATCTACTATAAGAATAACCTTTTTTTAACTGTAAGAGTAGTAAATCCATTTCATTTTATAAGGAAAGTCATGTGCTGCACACATCAGACTTTTTGTATAGTAAAAACCAAAAATTATGAAAAATTAAAGAGTCGGATTGATGTTTCTTTGAGTAATATTTGAAGAGTTCGTGCAGGTAACTTTAAGACTTATCACAACACTGTTTTTAATTAAAGAATAAGCTTTCATAATGTTTCTTCAGTGTTGTTTTTGAGTGTGCTCGAGCCATTTTACAGCCCATTGAAGAGCATTCCGTACATGCTCACTAGGTTGCGTATCCCTGATATAGACCCAGAACTGTGTGCCCCAATAGTAAACAGATATATGAGTATTGATGTTTTGCTAGTATTGTCTGCCAAAGCATAGCCATTACTGTCATACCAAGATTTAGTACATATTTAGTTCAGGTGAAGTGCAGCTAAAATATTAAATAACAATTTTTAAAAAGCTGCAGAAGTTATAGGGGATAACTAAAAGGTATGTTTTTTGCAAACTAAATAACAAATAAAAACTGCTTTAAAACTTAAAAACAGTTCTTTCATCGACGAAGCTGTCTCACGACATGGGGTACATTCCAATTGCAGATACTAGCAGCTATGTATCTAAGGCTGAAGCAGCCGCCATTTTGACCCAAACCGGTCCAGACAGGTATCGTCTGCTTATGTTATTTCAATGGCTCACACATGTTACATGGCTGATATTTGATTCGCAATTTAGCTGTAAAATAGTTGCTTCTGCTTTAAAAAATCTTATAATAATCATTCAAAAAAGTATTTTTGAATGTTTGATTTTCTCGAGAGCCGCCCCCACCCCACCCCCCAAAAGGAAGTGAAAGAATTATTTTCGATGTGTACAGCCATCGCTTCAACTGGGAGTCATGATGGCTCCCAGTTGGACCCCCGAAAAACCGATGGGAAGTTTTTGTAGGGGACTTTAAACTGAACAAATAGGCCCGGTTTCGTTTTCCCCAAATTAAATTCCTAGGAGATATTCCAGACTTCACAAAAAAATATGGGTTTTCTACCCAAAAATGTGATTTTGACCGGATAAAGATTTATTTTCCTTCTCGCCTAATTGGACCCCTGAAAAACCGGTGGGGATTTTTTGTAGGTTGGCCGTTGTCGCGATACCCTGGTATTTAGAAACCTTACATGGATTAGTTTCACGCTCATTCTGTATTTGTCAGCATGGGACAGCGGATATCTGCAAGGGCAGCAAGAAACTCGATATATATCCCTAGGAGATATTTCAGACTTCACAAAAAAAAATGAAGTTTTCTGCCCAAAAATGCGATTTTAACCGGATGAAGATTGATTTTCCTCCTCTCCTAATTGGACCCTCGAATAACCGATGGGGTTCTTTGTAGGTTGGCCGTTGTCGTGATAGCCTGGTATTTAGAAACTTTGCATGGATTAGTTTCACACTCATTATGTATTTGTCAGCATGGGACAGCCGATATCTGCAAGGGTAGCAAGAAACACGCTTTAAACCACAATTATTGTGAGCTTCTATGAAAACTAACAATTGCAATCCTTTAAGTGAGCAAAATAAAATCAGTTTACAATTTACCTCCGTTCACACAAAGCTGTAAAGCCAAAGTTCATGAAACACAAAACCTGCCAATAAGGGTTCTCAAAAAGTTGGAAGCCCTCCCATGCAATGGGAGTGTCTTCCATATTTTGGTGAAAGCACCTTATAGGCGGGTTATGTGTTTTAAACTTGCAATACCTTGTGTATTTCAAACAGTCGCAACCTGGGCCACTTACCACCGCGATCTTACCACTCTGCCAAGAAATTTGAGACGAGGGTGTTCTTTTAAAGAAAATAAAACTAGACAGTACGGATTTAGAACTTTTAAAGAATTTTGTTCTTGTTCTGTTAATATAACTACTTTAAATTTGCTTGCATTTTGCTATACAAATGATAGTGAGAAGTTTAAAAATACAAATGAGAAGTTTAAAAATAAACAGCATTTCTACGTTGTAAATTAACATACCAGTTCTACAAATGGCACCAGCATGGTGTTTAGGAATTACTTGAATCTGTAGATAACTCTCATCTGAGCGGGGATTCGTATCGAGGATCTCTTTATAGGTGATACTCGATCAACCGAGATTCTGTACGTTTGTCCTACATACAAAGAATACGTGGGAGTAATGTTCCAAATAAACACAACACAAAACTAATAATAACACAAAATAAATTACGATTTTCTGCGTTATACCATACTAATATTGAATACAGATTATCACACTAATATTTTTATACAGAAAATTCTTAATTAGGCAAGTAATGTTTGAAAACCGTGGTTATTAAGTCTATTATGACATTGCACTTTTGTTAACATTTTTGAAAGAGAAAACTGCATTTCAGTGATCCTTGGAAATAGAAGTGAATTAAAATTTACATTACTTTCCATGCAATAAATTTACTTTTTAAAAAAGACCAACAAAATTTAACTCTACAGTGAAACATATGTGGTCAGCACAATAAATGGTGTTTTTGATAAGTAGTCATACCTTAAAGAAATGTAGGTATACCTTAAAAATGTAGGTATACCTTAAGGAAACCTTATGAGGGAAAACATCCTAAATATTTTTCTATCCAGTTAAACAATGAGTATACATGTAAATGTATAATGTTTTGACTAGCAATCCTAAGGATAGAGCACTGACACTTTTTCTGATACGAACACTTTTCTTTCCCCAAAAGTGTCTACTATTAGACAGTTTCACTGAATTCTTATTGTGTTTATAACAATTTGAAACTTTTATTAGTATTTATTAAGTAGTTACATAGAAAATTATTTTGCGCCACAAGTATTCTATTATTCTACCCCTCCCCTGAAAAATAACATTATTTCCCATAACTGAGTGTTATCGGTCGCATTACGAGGTTTTCACTTATATCTGAGGCATTTAGCAGTATAATAGGGAAAATTGTCCATTCCTGGAATAAGTGGTCTGTATCCCATGTGGTTGCTGAATTAATGTGTTGCCTTAGACTGATTTCACTGCACCATGCAAGTACAGCATATATAATAAAATATGATGTCTCGCAGACACAAAAAATGCCTTTGTTAAATCACACTAGGTGCTGCAAACATCTTGCACTATCATATCCCATTCATTATATATATATATTAATGTAATGTTCACTAATCAAAAAATATTTGCTGTCGCTTTTATTTATCCCGAATGGTATAGTCGTAGTCGTATGAAACGTATGTCTTAGCTGTACATTTACACACAGCATATTGTTCATATACAATATTTGCGACAAATGTATATATGCAGGGTGGCCATGATTAAAGTAGAGGTGTTTAGAGCTCGATAGTGAGAAAACTGTTGGAACAAACTCAAACAAATTTACAGTAAATACTATTTAGACCATGGAGTTTTGTTTTTTAAAGGAAATAAAAGAGTGGGATTTTTGCCACCGCGGGCCAAAGTGGCTGTAAGGTACAGCTTTGGAGTAAAATAGGCATAAGAAGTACAGAAAATTAATATTTTTCATGCATTTTGAAAAGGGCATCATATTTACATTTTATACGTATTTAGTACATTTTATATTTACATTTGCAACTTACATTTACATACGTATGACATTAATTTTTATATTGGCTTCATTTACATGTGTGATTCAATATGTTTTCCTTGCATATGTTCCAAAAAGTGCATTCTCTAAACAGCATTTTCTACTGCAGAATGCAGCAGATCTTCATTGATTTGTTTGACATGCAATGTTATTCAGTCCTTCAAAGTGACTAAATTATCCACATTCCCTTGGTATACCAAACCTTTACATGACCTCACAACCAAAAGTCACAAGGAGTCAGATTAGGCGAACGGGCTAGCCACTTCATAGGAAACGTTCGACTAATTATTCGGCTGTTGGTAAAATGTTGTCGTAGGACTTCCTGTACGCGCAATCCAATATGAAGGGGTGCTCCATCCTGCATAAATATCGTAGATTCAAGACATCCACGCTGTTGAAGTTGCAGAATAACAAAGTTCAGCAGCATTGTTCGATGCCTCTCAGCATTGACAGAACAAGTCTTTGGACCAATTGATATGTGCTCCTAGAAAAAACACGGACCTACGATGAGTGAGACAGTAAAGACACACCAAACTGTTACTTCCAGAAAGTGCAAAGGAATCTCCTGAAAAGCATGAATGTTCTCAGAATCCCAAATGCGGCAATTCTGCTTGTTTACTGTTCCATTCAGATGAAAATATGCCTCATCAGTCCACAAGATTTTCCAAGGCCATGATTCGTCGACTTCCATGCGAGCTTGAATCGTTAAAGAAAAGTCCAAGCGAGCTTCTGCATCTCTTTGAAGCAACTGTTGAGTGTGGCTAATTTTGTATGGGGGTAAAATTTTGGCAATTTGGCATAATTTTCCATGGCGTAGAATACGGCATATCCAGTTGCCTGGATATTGCCCGAGCACTGCTATATCCGGCTATTGGATCCTCTATGGAAGTTTCAACTGTATGAAGTTGTGCATTCCTTATAGGTTAACGCCCTCGTCCTGAGAACGAAGTGAGTCGTTTGAAATAAATTTCTGAGTTGAACTACGTTCAGGAGAATCTTGAACCCTAATTGTTTGTTTATATTTTTTCAATATAAAGGGCCTCAATTTTTCGGAAATAAATTCCAAAATTGAAAATACTGATCTATGCGTTCACTTCTCGCTGGCATATGCTGTACTCGGTTCGAGCCGTCTGCTACGTAGACGTAATACATGAGTTGGGCGTCCGCTTACTTATCGCCATGAGTACATTCTTACGACTCCCCAAAATCCGAGATACACCCAAAAAATCTCCGAAATACAGAATTTTGCAATTTTTAACATGATATTCATAATGATAATATAATACCAGGTTGAAAAAAAGATAACAAAATTGTTTTAGCTCTCAAAGTTAGAATTTTGCATTTTAAACTCTAATTACTGTCACAACAGCTGTCTGAAACGTTCGTTAATCAAGCAAGGACGATTGGCCTGCAGCTTAAATAAAAATCTGATGTGGGCAACACATGACTTTCCTTATATAATGTAATGAATTTACTACTTTGACAGTAAAAAAATTGGTTTTTCTTATAGTAGATACTAATATTCTTTCTAAGATATTGAATTTTCGACAATTAGTCGTCATTTTCATTGATTTAGCATCATTTTTATCCATTTGGCGAGATTTTCATTAATTTGGCAACATTTCAAAAAAGTCGTCAAGTTGGCGACATTCCGCCAAATTCGTCGCCAAAATCTCGCCAAGCGTTATGCACTAAGAAAAAAGTTATTCATACAACAGATAAATGACTATTGGCGTTCAAATACAAAAGTATTATTCAAAGTATATTTTTTCATGAATGGAACGAGCTAGATCCACGAGAATGATGTCACTCAATTTATCGCATGGTATTACATATGAAAAGAGAACATGTTTCTCAATAGGATTTTTTTTTTATGTGACTTTTTCATAATTTTTTTGAAAAATGTACAATATCTCGAGAACGGTTCATGTTAGCGTTCTAAAATTTATGCCAATCGTTTTCTAATGAAAAAGTACATAAGAAATGTCTATTTGCGTAACTTTACTAGCGATTTTGATTTTTTGACGATTTTTTCAAAATTTCATTCGAAAATTTAGAGGGGTTCTGAACATTCGATTACGTATAAAAACAAAAGGCGTCCAGTGTTTACAGATTGTGATTTTTGTACCAAATTTGGTTCGAATCGGTCCATTCGTTCGTCAGTTATCGTCTCCACAGACTCACTGACACACACACACACACACACACATACACACACACACACACATACACACACACACACACACACACATACACACACACAGACATCACTTCAAAAATGTTTGATTCGTGATCAGGGATGCTTGAAACGTGCTCTCCCGTCGAAAACTCGAATTCGAATTTTCGACCCCGTCACAATACTTTCCTTATACATTATGTATATAAGGAAAGTAAAAAACAAGAAAGATCAATCATGCTTAAAGCATTGATTATGAAACACTTTCCAACTTCAATGCAATTTTATTTAAATATGTCTAAAATGCAATACATTCCTCGGTAATATTTTAAAACTTATCACAATACTACATTAATTTATTATATTTGAAACCTTAAACCTTCATCGAAAAAAATTAACTTCATTCAAATGACGGCATTAAAATATAAATTGCCTGATTTAAACATCTCTAAAATGTGATACATTCCTCGGTAATAATTTTAGAATTATCATAATACTACGATAATTTATTATATTTGAAAACTTCATCGAAAACAACTGAAATCCATTCAAATGACGTCATAGAAAAAATAACACGCCTGGCTCTCTCTATAAAAGCAACATTTCATTCATAAATAATTCCCCCATTCATGTCATTCATCACAATACTATAATAATTTATATTATTTAAAAATTAAGACCATGGAGCTACAAGTAAGTAAAACTCTATGCGTAAAACTTCATCGAAAATTATCGTCCTTCTCTTTCTAAAATCAATGAATATTTCATTCATATCAGCCATGCAGACTCCATGGACTAAATGATTTTGTGTTAAAGAATTACAGCGATTCTAATACAACTCATTCTACATATTTTGCTGTTTACATTTTACATAGGTGAAAAATAAGCTTAATAGTAGAAATAATCAAATTTGTATAAGCATTTAAACTGAAATATATTGTCATTGCTTTGTTTCAGTATGTAGATGCACAGAATTTAGGCAAAAATAAAGTAATTTTAGGACGGATACAACACTCAATATGAAATAAAAAGAACTTTAAAAATCACGATTTTGACACAAGATGGATGCCATATATCATTTTGAAGTGGGTCATGTGATCGTTTCATATCATGGACACGTGATCGCTTCATATAAGAGGTGTTATTATTATTTTAATTTTTATTTAAAAAACTACTGAATATATTTCGCTGAATTTTTTTTTATATATTTTATGGAACAGATTGAATATTGCCTAAAATTTTCGAAGCAATTTGTGAATTTTAAATCCGCTTAAAAAATGCTTGAAAAATTAGGTCCCATAGGGCTCAATGTATTCCATTTTTTCAACCCGGGTTCAATCCAAAACTAATTGGGTGATATTATTCATTTATATTCCCATAGGTCCTATAGACCGTCTGAACAACATACTAAAATTTCATTTTGATTAAGTCATTTTTACGGCAGTTATCGTGCTAACGGTCAGACAGACAGACAGACAGACAGACAGACAGACAGACAGACAGAATGAACAAAGTCATAAACACTTTTCAACTTTGTTGTAAAGTGTTAAAAAACTGATGTAACGAAATGGCCGATTTTTCGGCTTTAAAAGTTAATAACTTTTAAACTGAGGCAAATGAAAGAAAACACTCGACGACGTCTGTCGTGTCGAGGTATCATCAAACACTGCACCGTATTTTCCCGAAATCTTGAATTTTTCATTATAGCAGACACACACGAATATTTTTTTTTGTTATTATACAAAATAATGTGTAATTTTACTTTGCTCGCAATAAGCGTGATCTTTCACGAGCGATTCAAGCAATTGAAATAAAAATAATCCATAGATTTTCAACGACATTCACGCATCAAGAGAGCCTTAACATTTAATATCGAATTTTTTTAATTATAGGGAAAATCATAGGGTGGACAGGTATAATATGTTTTAATAAATTCTCATTTAAGAACGAGGCATCACAACTGTCCTTATTGCTTCCCCGAGGAGCTTAATTATAGAAATAATAAATAAATAAAGTACATATTACCAAGCTCATTTACACGATTAAAATTCTTTCATAAATTTTACTGGGAATTTTTTAATGACACCTCGAGCAATTTGTTCTCATTATGATGGAACGTGGTATGAAACATTTTTATTACTACTTTAAATATGAAGGCCATTAATTATCTCCGCTGACTATGATCTTGATAGATGAGGGTTAACGTCGTGTTTAACTATCATTGTAAAACTTGTTTACAAAACATCTTATCGATTAGATTCGGTATGTTGTAAACATTGGAAAAATATTTTTCTTAAAGATATAAAAATTGTAGTACAGCGAATTTTATTGAACATATCTCTGGACAAGAGGTAGGTCACCCTTTCTGAGTGACGAAATATTTTAATTTCATAAAGAGGAAAAACGGTTAAGAACTACAAACAGGTAGATGAAAATGCTTTTTATTTCATTTTTCTTAAATGCCATTTAGTGGAACTACAAACAGGATATTTATTTTTTAATATTTCTTGAACTTCTTTTATTGGAGACAAGTTCCCATGACAGCTGCTCAAATTCAAAAATGTCCGAACAAGTGTTCCTCCTAAACGCTTCAATCAATTTAAAAAAAATTTTCACATAATTATATCTCATAGATATAAAGGTCAAGGTGAAACAAAATTTCGAATTTATAAAAACAATTGTAGCTGATTAAAAGTGAAAGTGATTCATTTATTTACACTTGCACCATACTTTAAGTTTCGTCTTTCTTCCTCCCTTTTCTGACACTAATTGTAAATCACACTCCCCTCCAGTATGTATGTGCAGGCATGTTACGTGCTGCTGTCAAAACAAATGCCAGTCACAGATAGTAAACTTAATACAGTAAATGACAACCGTTTATACGCTTGACATTTATACGCCTATACTTCTTTTTCTGTTGATTAGAAGATATCCATATCATTGACGCCAGTTTCGGTTACATGTTTTTGCAGTTATCAGCTTTTTTATTAGTTCTATATATATCCTACTCCTAAAACAAGTTACAGAGGTTGGCATGCCTAACGAGCAGAGGCGGGGGAACGGAGACACTGGTATCCAGATGAAAATACCATCCGGGGTATCTATAAATAAAAAAAAATAATTCACCTTATAAATTGAAATTTTTTTTTAAGTTATAATATTACTCTGTTATTAACATCTTCACACAGACAAATGGGGGAAATGAAAGAGTAAATCAAACAATTATTACAAGACTAATTTGCAAAATCAGTTCTTTTCTTGGTAAAATAGCATGGACAAAATAATTAGAACAAGTAACTTCTGAATACAATCCCTCACTCTGCAATCAGGTATACATACTCCTGCTATTTGATGTATGGGAAATTGCCTTAAACTCCACGTGATAACAATGACATCTATCCATCAATAGAAGAAGTTAGAAAAATTGCTAAATAAGGAACTGAGAAGTATCATTTAAAAAATAAGGGTACATATGACTCACATTTTCAAGAAGCTGATTTTCAACTTGGTGACTTAGTTATGCTTTAAGAATTCAAATATCCCAGAACTAGAAAATTAACTTCTCCTTATACTTGTCCACACACAATTTTAAATAAACTTCCAAGTGTTAATTATGAAATGCACAAACCAAATCCTTCTTAAGTAAACAGAACTCAAAAATTGCACATTCTACTAGATTAAGGCAATTTTATCCTGTAGAAACATTTAAGATTTAAGAATAAAAAAAGTAAATATTTATTAATTTCAAGACTCTTATGACATCTTTTTAATTTAAATAAGTTTAATTCTTTAATTCTATTTTCAAAATTCTTAATGATGTGTTAATGGTCTAATTAAAAATTTAGTTTATTTTATAATGTTCAAAATTCTGTAATAATTTAATGACTTTAGTAAGACTTTTATGTCTTTAATAATTTAATTAATTCAAGAATATTTTTAAGTTTATCTAACTTTCTTTTATATGACTAGGGAGCTCTGGTTCCTGCTCGCTCCACTCGCGAAACCTCCTTCGTGAGGTTTCGCCTCCTACTCGCTGTGCTCGTAGAGCTCGCTTCATATCTATCTTTCCTAAAAATTCTACTTTCAAAAATCTATTTTATATCCATGCAGGAGGTAAAAGGAGGAGTTTGACTTTGCCAAGGGAATCTAAAATTTTAATTCATTGATCGTGATCTCGCTTCGCGAGCTATTTAATGCCAAACTAAAGTTTAAATCAATAAACGGTATATTTCATAGTGTTACTCTATTATTTCTCTATAAATGTACCAAATTTCATATTTTTGTATGTAGTTTTTAAGGTACGAGACAGAGAAATCGCTAGGCGTGTCGATACGAAAACAAAATTCACTTCAGAAGTGCATAAAAAGTAAAATATCTCAAAAAAGGAGCTTCGTCTTACAAAAGTTCACTCATGTAGGTACCTACCAGCAAAAATTCATGGTATTGCTGTTGTTAGTCTATCCAGGACGCGAACTCGCAGCTCAAATATTTTCCCTTTAACATTAAATATTTCTTAAACTACGATATATTTAAAAAAAAAACGATTTATTTCAGAGTATCCACAAAGCTTTTTCTACGAATTTACCAAATTTCATAATTTTATATGCAATAGTTTTTACGGTACGAAGAAGATAATCTCTAGAAACGAGAAATTTGTCAAACATCTGCGGTGGCAGCGTCTGCTACTTTTTTTTAATATAGAGAGATATTATGTATTATAAGACTGAGAACTTTTAGTCTACCCAAGTCACCTCCACATAAGTAATCCTTGATGCTAGATTTAGGAAACCACAAAATCCTTGGTTCTTAGCTCTTAAAAATTCCCTTTCGTAATTAAATATTGTTTTACAGTTATAGCATCCAGCTCTGAAGGAGTAAAACGAAATTTCATTCCCATGCAAAAGCACTGCAAAAACGGTGCAAAAGCACTCTTTTTGAAATTAGCAAAGTAATTCAGAATTTCTTGAAATACTGACAGTAAAATTAAACCGAAGTTTATAATATTGGGTGTCGCTCTGTAGAATTTTTCCCGCTTTGAAAGGATAGACAGAGCTAACTCCAATGCCCCTCCCTCATTTTTTATAATACTTTAGTAAATTTGCTAAAGAGTCAAGAGTCATAGTGTCCATAATTCTTAACAAACCCGAAGATTGTCAAGCAGCCAGAGTTTGTTTCAGTTTTAAATTTTGCCTCTTCCACTTTATACAGTATATGAAAAAAGTTTGAAGATAACCAATGACAGTCACATGAAATTGACTATTGTAAATAAATAAGTATATTATGAGTGAACCATGATTTTGATTTTATAATTTTTAAACAATGGTATTGTGTAACGTGGAATATATATTATTTTGTATAAAATAAAGTGCATGAGAAATAATAAAAATATATGTAAGAGGATCAAGGACTCTGGCAGAGGTCTAATAACGTAAACAAAAAGTAATTGATTCTATCTTGAAAGTAAACTTTATCTTTTGTAAATACTTTTCTTACCCCTTATAATTGGTACTGGGATGAGGAAATATCCATCATAAGTGAGGATAAGCTCTTTTTAACTCCCAGTGTTATTGGATCGAGGTTGGAATGGAAACTTGATGTGAAGATATATGTATAAAATAAATATGAGTTTTGAAGAAATAAATGAGTAACCAGGTAAATAAGACAGTTGAGAATATATATATATATATATATATATATATATATATATATATATATATATATATGTATATATATATATATATATGTATATGTATATATATATATGTATATATGTATATATATATATATATATATATATTGTGAAATAATAAATATGAATAGGGAAATAGGCTTTTTTTTAGAAAAAGGATTTGATAATTTAATTGGGAGTTAAAATGTTAGTGTGAAATTTGATATAGATAAATATTTTAGTGAACATATTTGATATAATCCAGAATTGAAAGGATAGTTAGTAAATAAAGAGTAAAATTGTAAACAAATAGTCATTTTATATTCAGTGAAAAGTTTAAATATTATTGTATTTTAAAATATTATATTCGAAGTATAATTTATTATAATTGGATGAAGGAGTCCAATAGTCTTGTGGATTTATCATGTGGATGACAATAACAAAACCATTTGCAGTTATTGTACAGGATGTACTAAACTTGGAATTGGTACACTCAACATTGTACAAATGTATTATAATCAGTTTAGATAGTGGAATTCTTCAATAACTACATATATTAATACATCGAATTTGCAGCTTTTCACTAGTACTAATAATGATGCCATACACTAATATTTGGCATGTTCTAAGGGTGTTTTCATTTTACAATATGTTATACATTTAAATAATTTAAGTTTAAATTATAACTACACAAGTTTTACTTATATAATTATGATGATCCTAAAAACATAATTGCACATAAAATTTTTTGTGCACCTTCTATCTTTTATTTTCACTCCAAACCTATCGTTCTCAAGTTTATAATTTTTAATTGCAGTGGACCATTAAAATGAGAAAAAATTATTCAATAATGACAGATATAAAAATAAGCAAGAACGTTCAATAACTCATAAAGCATTGATTTTCAAACACTCTCCAAATGAAATGATATTTTATTAAAACACTTCTAAAATGCGATATATTCAGCGGTGGTATTATTTTAAATCATCACAGTACTACAATAATTTATTATACTTAGAAATTTAAAACTTCAACATGAAGGACAATGATGTAAATCGTTTGCTTCTCTATGTAAAATCAAATAATTCATATCACTTATATTCCAGACACTAGAACTAATTAATTTTAAGTGAAAACAATTCAGCAATTCTTATACAACCGATCTTACAATCCTTTTTATTTGTTTAGATTCTGTATGCTATGGAAATTAGGCCTCGTTGTATGAATAGTCTTTTTTTAGAAATCATTTGCAATAAGAAATATCGTAATTGCGTTTGTATGGAATTTAGATAGTAATATGGTAAATGCAAATACAGAATATAACTGTTTTAGGACGGATGCAATACTGAATATAAATTTAAGTGATCTTTGAACATCACAATTTTCACACAGGGGGAAAAATGGATGCCATATTTTATTTTGAAATGATCACTTCACATAATATTATTTAGAATTTGATCACTTCATATAATATGGATGCAATTATTTCAATTTTTACTCAAATACAACCTAACATATTTTGATGAAATTTTTTACGCATTTTATGTGATAATTTGAATATTTTCTAAAATTTTTAAAGCAATTTGTGAATTCTAACTCCGTTTTAAAACATGTTTGAGAAATCATGTCCCATACGATTCAATGTATTTCAATTTTTCAACCCAGTTAAATCCGAAACTACTTAGATGATATTCATTTTCATGTCTATAAGTCTCATAGACAGTCTTAGCATACTAAAATATCACTTTGATAAAATCATTTTACGGCAGTTATCGTGCGAATTGATAGACAGATAGACAGAATGAACAAAGTTATAAACACCATACATCTATGTTGGAAAGTGCTAGAAAATATAGAATTTAAATTCTAATTCTTAATACATGTACACTATATCGTATGATGGTTGATTCAAGAAAATTATTATAACAACAATTCTATTGATAAATTACATATAAAATATTTGTTTATTAATTATATATCTTGATATGGTTAGGAATGACATTTTGATGCAGATACACACAGGCTTCGCTTAAAAATATTCAATTTGTATTCAGGTGTTCTTAAAACTTCTAAATTTTTTGAAGAATAAAATTCCGAGCCCTTCACAATAATTCCCTTAGACATTTTTCTATGTATATCATGGAAATAAGTATATACTAAAACATCTATCGAAAACATTTCTGTAACGTTTAGTTTAATTATATAACAATTGTGTACTTCCAAATTCTGTCCATTTCTCCTATATGCCCAGACAACAAGTAAATTCTTCATGGGATTTCTTTCAACAAACAAGGCAAAAGTTCTCAGATATCTTCCTAAAATCCTTTAACGGCGCTTAATGCATTGCAAGATCCGCTCCGACTAAGAAGAAATACTAAAGGTGTTTAGAGCTTTGTTATGTTAGCCTTAGATCCAATCCTCAAGTGTAAATCATTATCTATATTTTATGTAGTCTTTTATTTTTTATATTTATTGGTAATTAATACAAATTAAACGTAATTTGATTTTTCTCTCTTTGCAAAATGCAGTATAATCGCATATTATATGGAAATAGAGTTGTGACCTGGAGGAAAATATGAAAATCCGAATTTGAGTGTTTGCTAAATATACATTTTTAGAGCATATTCGAATTAAAATCAAATGTATTTTGTGATGTATGTGTATGATGGCATGAACGGAGTCCCTTGACCTAAAATGGATACGTTTAATACTATCTGTGAATACTGAAATTCTATTGAATTTAAAACTTATTGATGCCCCAAATATTTAAACTTTTTTTACATTCAAGAAACATTTAATAATGTTACACAAACACCCATTTAAAAAAAATAACGTTTAACTCGACAGTGAATGGCATTATTTTTAGAACGCTCGAATGAATATTTTTCGAGACATTATACGCTTTTCAAGTTCAGTTACTTAAAGAGTAGTAATTTAAATTGCATTAAATGTGGTTATGTGAGTAAATTCATAAAATAAAAAATCGGATGTGGGCAGTACATGACTTTCCTTTTATAATGCAATGAATTTACTACTTTCACAGTAAAAAAAATAGATTATTTTTATGGTTGTTATTTATATTCTTTCCAAGATATTGAATTTTCATCAATAAGTCGTCATTTTCCATGTCGTCGTCATCAATGGGTCATAATTGATTTAGCGTCATTTTTATCCATTTGGTGAGTTTTTCGTTAATTTAGACATTTAAAAAGTCCCCAAGTTGGCGACATTCCACCGAATTCGTCGCCAAAATCTCGTCAAGCATTATAGACGAAGAAATAAGTTATTCTTACAGCAAATAAATGACTATTGGCGTTCAAATACAAAAGTATTACTCAAAGTATCTTTTTTCATGAATGGAACGAACTAGATCCACGAGAATGATATCACCCAATTTATCGCATGATATTACATATGAAAAGTTAACATGTTTCTCAATAGGAAATATTTTTTTTTATTTTATAAGACTTTTAGATATTTTTTTTGAAAAATGTGCAATATCTCGAGAGCGTTTCTCATGTTAGCGTTCTAAAATTTATGTCAATCGTTTTCTAATGAAAAATTACATAAAATATGTCTATTTGCGTAACTTTTTTAGCGATGTTGATTTTTTGACGTTTTTTTCGAAATTTCACTCGAAAATTTAGGGGGTTCTGGACATTCGATTGCTTATAAAAACAATAGGCTTCCAGTGTTTACAGATTGTGAATTTTGTACCAAATTTCGTTCAAATTGGTCCATTCGTTCGTCAGTTATCGTCTCCAAAGACTCACTGACACACACACACACACACACACACACACACACACACACACATACATACACACACACACATACTTTCACACGCACACACACACACACACACACACACAGACATTACTTTAAAAATGTTTGATTCGTGATCAGGGATGCTTGAATCGTGCTCTCCCGTCGAAAACTCGAATTCGAATTTTCGACCCCGTCACAATACTTTCCTTATACATTATGTATATAAGGAAAGTAAAAGTGAGCTATGAATATATTAATTACATTTGCGTGTATCTAGCACGTGCAGTTTGCAATAAATAACCGTTTAGAAAAAGCGTTGCATGATGACGCTGATAAAGTGTTCGAAATCACAATATAAATAGACGTAATCTGTTTCATAATTCTTCTTAATATCATTCACGTACAAAATCATTCTTATAAAGCGAATTTAATTATTTTTTATATTAAATTTTTACACCATATAGCCATACATAGCACAAACTAGCGCCAAAAAATATTGATTGATGACCCCAAGTAGCAATCCAATTTCGGCCCAATATTGGCTTTTTGTTGGCTTCAATATTAAGCTGATATGAAAAAGTGGACATTTTGGCGGAATTGGCCCGCTATTGGCATGAAATATTGGGGCAATATTACGCCAATATTTCCAGTGTAACACCAAAATTGGCAGAATTTAGTAATGAAAATATTATGCAAAATTTAAGGCCAATGTAACCCAAAATTTACCTAATATTGGGATTACATTGAAAATATTTCCAATGTAATACTAAGATATATAATATTGGTCCAATATTAAATGCTACTAGGGGATTAATAATCGGTCGATGGCGGAACGTAACGTCTCGTTTTTGTCGTCAAATCTTATCTCAACTGTGTTAAACATGACACACGGATTATACACAACAGGTCTGCACGGGACGAAATCTTATACATTTACCTACCCAACCCGACAGTAAAGGAGCCCAGACACATCAAAAAAGGAAGATATTTTGCAATTCTAAACCCGAATCCGGCCAGACAGTAATAGATCCCGAACCCTATAGGTAACCCAAGATGTTTTGTAACCTTAAGCCCGTCTGACTCGTTCCGAAGGAATCTCTAATCTCAGACCGAGCCTATCCTACCCGGTCTCAAACCTCTAAACAAAAAGGGGTTCGACTCGACCCATAGAACATAACATCTTCTTGCAGCGGCTTTTCAAATTGCCAACTGGAATCCTCACTGTAAAGTCATTTGGGATTAATTAGAAGAATTACAAAACATAATTTCAGAATCAATGTCAACAAACTGCATCCAATCAAACTGAGTACAAACTGTTGATATTGATTTCCATGTGATCATAAATAATTTAGATGTATAGCTAATGTGGGTTCGTAATAGAAAATACCTATTATACTTCAGACAAAGAGGAATGAGGAATTGGTGTGTGTTTTCACGAAGAACACATGTTTTAAAATACATAAAAGAAAGCAAGCTCATATTTCACATGAAACGATATTGAGAATTTTATGTGTTTTTGTCTAAATTTAACCCCAGTACAAGGAGTTCAAGGAGGAATTTGTTTAGGCTTCGGTTCACAAAATATGGCGTCGAAGGATCGTAAAATTTAAGAACAAATAATTAAATACGAGGGCGAGACTTAAATTTTTTAGACAGATCCGTACAATATGCGCTAGAAAAAAAAATTCTTGGTCGGATATATAAATTGGAACTTTTTTATGTCCGCAGACGATAATTTTTGGTAACAATTACAATTTAGCTATCGTAGAATAAATTTTGAAAGAAAAGAAAATGGAATTGACGCGGGACCATTATCGAACTATTATTTTCTATGATATTAAAGTGAGGCTAAATCAAGAATAATGTCTTCAACGTCTACAATTAGCGTATGAAAATGATGCTCCATCCATCTCATGCCACTGTATTTAAATGGTTTATAGAGTTTAGAAGAGGTCGAAGTTCTCTCCTGGCTGAAAAACATACAGGATGACCTTTGCCAGCTGTAGTCCCAGAATATGTGTCGGCCATTCGAAAAATTTTAATCGATGATAATCGCTATACTTACCAAATTTTACAGAAGGAACTTAACATTAGCTCCGCAGCTATACATAAAATTATTCATGAAGAACTCGATATGAAAAAATTAGTTTGTCATTTGGTCCCCATAATTTAACAGAACACTAAAAAGCGGAGTGTGCCAGAATCAGTAAAGAAACCCTAAAATTACTTAATAATGGTAGACACAGCATTATTTCTGAAATCGTAACTGTTGATGAAACGTACATACAATTTGACGTTCCAACACGTCAAGAAAGTAAAGTATGAGTCTTTAAAGATGACCCCAAACTAACAATGGTGAAAAGACAACGAGCAATGAAAAGTGTTCTTCAGAAGTATATGTCTGGTCAAAGCCATAAAACTAGAGGGACAGAAGACAGGTACAGTTCACTAGTACACCACTAAGTGTCTTCCAGAAATTCTTCAGGAAGTGAATGTTAGTGTACACATGCTTCTCCCTGACAATGCATCATCTCATTCACCAACAATGACAATCGATTTTCTTGAACAAAAAACATCAAAGTGATAGAACATCCACCCTATTTTCCTGATCTTACTAAGTGTGACGTTTGGCTATTTTTTAATCTAAAACAATTTACGTGGGCGCCGTTTTCATTCCGAAGATGAGATTGATGAGGCTATAAAAGCTTATTTTACGTCGATTTCAAGAAATGGATGGCTTGAAGCATTTAATCGTTTGGAAAATTCGCCTACGAAAGTGTATTGGTGTTAGAGGGGAGTACTTTGAACACTCCTAAGTATTGGTAAATTTAACTTGTACCACTTACTTAGCCGTATCCCAAAAATTTCAGTATGTATATGGTTTCTACCAATTACATTTTAATATTACTATCTACGAAAAGCACTTTCAAACTCACTTCATATAACCTTAAAGTGGCTTAAATGATTTGAATTTATTCTCAGATGAATAGACCAATATTTGAGATTACACTTCATATGACCTTAAATTGGCTTTGAAAATAATTAAATTTTAGAGTTACATTTGTTCACCGATGTTTAATCAATTTCTGTCAACAATATATGTTCATTTTCTGTTTCTGAAAACCAATTTGAAATTGCATTTACCATTAAATTGTTTTAAGTGATGTATTTCTATTTATCTGAGAATAAATACAAATCATTTAAGTCTTGAATTTTGAAGACATTTTCAATCACATTCTGCTTATTCTGACCTACTATCTCATACTTAAATCTCTCTTCAAATCTCCTCCTAGAGTGGACATATTGTGAAGAATACATATTGATCTTAGTATTCAAAACAGCGAAACCTTTTCTCCCTTTAAAACGCTTTTGTCGTACATATAGAAATAAAAAAATATTTTATCGAAAAATATCTAAAGAACGATTTGAATCTCAAAAGTGTTAAGAGTGTCTTACGGTCATGTATAAAGTAGGGCATATTGTAATAGCAATTTCAAATCGTGTAGCCACTCGCAACAACCGATGAAGATCATGATTAAGAGGAGATATAATGTTTGCCTATCGCTGTAAGGCATGAAACAGCAGTGAATTGAGTGCATAATATTTAATGATGATTTACTGATAAGGATACGTGTCTATGATTTACCACACGTCTATAAATCATGAGGAAACATCTAGTAGCAGTACTTGCCAGTCAACAGAGTCGAAACTAGTGGTATTTAACCCATCGATCGTTGTTGTTGTTGTTACTGATGACCTCCTGTTTCGGCAAAGCCAATTCAGGACCAGTGACGCAGGAAGCAGGAAAGAACTAAGAAAGACACAAGACGAGAGAACAAAGTGTATTACAAGAACGCATCACTGACGAAGGTAGGAGAGGGTGCAGCTTCACATTTGACGAGGACCCAGAAGGCTGAAGACTGACATTATCCTCAAGAAACATCCATGCCTTATTCGGGTTCGAACCCGAACCCTCAAGACAGCAGCCGAAGACGCTATCCACTTCACCGCCTGGGCTGCCCATCGATCATAATCTATGCCAGTGGATCCACTTGGGGAAAATTAGGTTTTAATAAAACGAAATTTAAATGTTACAAGAAAACTTTTATTAACTAAACTCAAATTTTATAAATTGACTAACTTTTTATTAACACTTTACAACAAAGTTGAAAAGTGTTTATGACTTTGTTCATTCTGTCTGTCTGTCTGTCTGTCCGTTAGCACGATAACTGCCGTAAAAATGACTTAATCAAAATGAAATTTTAGTATGCTGTTCAGACGGTCTATAGGACCTATGGGAATATAAATGAATAATATCACCCAATTAGTTTTGGATTGAACCCGGGTTGAAAAAATAGAATACATTGAGCCCTATGGGATCTAATTTTTCAAGCATTTTTTAAGCGAATTTAAATTTCACAAATTACTTCGAAAATTTTAGGCAATATCCAAATTGTTCCATAAAATATATAAAAAAAAATTCAGCGAAATATATTCAGTTGTTTTTTAAATAAAAATTAAATAATAATAACACCTCTTATATGAAGCGATCACGTATCCATGATATGAAACGATCACATGACCCACTTCAAAATGATATATGGCATCCATCTTGTGTCAAATTCGTGATTTTTAAAGTTCTTTTTAATTCATATTGAGTGTTGTATCCGTCCTAAAACTACTTTATTTTTGTCTAAATTCTGTGCATCTACATACTGAACAACGCAACGACAATATATTTCAGTTTAAATGCTCTTCCATATTTCATTATTTCTACTATTAAGCCTATTTTTCACCTATGTAAAATGTAAACAGCAAAATATGTAGAATGAGTTGTATTAGAATCGCTGTAATTCTTTAACACAAAATCATTTAGTCCATGGAGTCTGCTTAGCTGATATGAATGAAATATTCATTGATTTTAGAAAGAGAAGGACGATATTTTTCGATGAAGTTTTACGCATTGAGTTTACATACTTGTAGCTCAATGGTCTTAATTTTTAAATAAAATAAATTATTATAGTATTGTGATGAATGACATGAATGGAGGAATTATTTATGAATGAAATTTTGCTTTTATAGAGAGAGCCAGGCGTGTTAATTTTTTATGACGTCATTTGAATGAATTTCAGTTGTTTTCGATGATGCTTTCAAATATAATAAATTATCGTAGTATTATGATAATTCTAAAATTATTACCGAGAAATGTATCACATTTTAGAGATGTTTAAACCAGGCAATTTATACTTTAATGCCGTCATTTAAATGAAGTTAATTTTTTTCGATGAAGGTTTAAGGTGTCAAATATAATAAATTAATGTAGTATTGTGATAAGTTTTAAAATATTACCGAGGAATGTATTGCATTTTAGACATGTTTAAATAAAATTGCATTGAAGTTGGAAAGTGTTTCAGAATCAATGCTTTAAGCATGATTGATCTTTTTTGTTTTATGTGTCTTTGTTTTTCAAATAAAGAAAGTAATAAATAGTTTAGAATTGAGATTTCCAGTTGCAATATGTTCCGACTGAGGAATTCCTAGTTAAAATGACTTTAACCTCCGATATACACCAATATTTGAACCTGTGACATTTGAGTAGAATAAAGAATGAATTAAAAATTTTAAGAAAAAAATGAACTTAAATTCCCTGAACAAAAAGGATTTTTAAAAATTATCTTAGGTTTAAGGTTAAGGTATCACGAAAAATTTTTGGAGATACGAGTAAAATAAATAAATTAGGAGCAGGCGAACGGCGGGAAAGACAAATGTTACCATCCGAAATTCCGTCGCGCTGTGTGCTGCGTGCTATTCAGAGCTGGGCAATCATAATGTAGGGACCGTATTGGTCACATTAGAGTTTAAATATAAAGGTGTTAGGACTTCTTCAATTAATTTTATTGACGATTTGGAAGTAATTAGTAAATTAAGAATTTATGAAGGGTCTTATAGGGGGGTCGCTATCTTTGCTTCCTCGGTTTATAGTCAGAGATATTAAAAAGAACTTCGTTTCTGATGCTCGGAATATTATGAAAGCATTTTTAGAGTGTTTTTTTGATAGTAAATTTAATGGTTTTGATTTTAAAATCTTTATGGATAACGTATCGTTTCAGAGATAACGGGAGGCTTTTCGTATGGTTCTGATGATGCGATTTTGTTCGTTCTGGATTCTCTTCAAATTAGTCTTGCATGCAGATATACATATGGGACGGGCATAGAGGAGGATGAGGTGTATAATATATTTGTAAAGTAGGATTTTGTTGTTTAAGTCTAATTGGTCTGAATAAAGAAGGTGATTTAGGTAACCGGCAAGTTTTTTAGATTTTTGGATGTTATAGTTAAAATGCTCATGCCAGGGGAGGTGAACTCCAAGATATTTAGCAGTGTGCAGGAAGCAGACTGGCTGAGCGTTGATATGAATCGGAGACGGGGGGGGGCGCAATTTAGATAAAAACATAGATTGAGATTTTTTAGAATTGATTTTAATTTTCCATTTACGATAGTACGTTTCTTAGGTAGCAATATGGTTTTGGAAATGGGAATGCAAATTAAGGTTATATATATATATATATATATATATATATATATATATATATATATATATATATATATATATATATATATATATATATATATATATATATATATATATATATATATATATATATATATATATATATATATATATATATATATATATATATATATATATTTATATATATATAATATATATATAATATATATATATATATATATAATATATATAATATATATATATATATATATATATATATATATATATATATATATATCCCTCACTATGATGCAAGGATTGGGCACCATTCCTCTATCTTATGTATGTGCAAATATTGTAAAAGGCCGAAATATAGATATAATACACTCACACGAGCCGTTACCTTACATCTTTCTGATAGGTCGGATGGTCTGGGTCTCAAAAACAACAACAACACTCACACGAGCTGGTATAAGTAAATAGTTGGAGGAAAAACAAAAATACCTGTATAAAGTCATCGACTAACGATCTCTAAATATTTAAACATTGGATTTAAACAGAATTTAATATGGTTATTTGGCATTTGCATGTACTCACATCCCATATTTTTAACTTCCTTTGTGCCACAATCATTATCGGAAAATATTGTATTTTTATGGGCATTAAGTTGCAAATTGTTCAATTAAAAATCCTTAATTAAAGAGAAAGTTGGCAGCAGGACAGCCATGCTACTGAATTTAATACATTTAGATTATTTCTGCAATACATAAGAAGTTTAGACTGTTTACGTTAATAATATATTTTTCCAAATATCACTATCTTGTATTGACAGCTATCATCGTTCTAGTATTTGGTATGAAAATTATAATTTTTTAATGCCCTATGTTTCAATCCAACCCCTACATACAAATTTAATTATGTCTAGCTTACAAATAATGTACCTACGCATAATCTTACTAGTAGTTTCTTCACTTGTTCACATAAACACACATATTATTCCGATTGTGTTTGAAATATTTCACATCTTAATAAGTACTTTTCCATCGAAATGTCAAATTCGAAAATTAAATTCATACCCCATTCTTCAGTTAGGTCAACAGCTATTTTTATTGTGGAATATGAATGCCGAATTTTGAAACGATAAGATATGAATAAATTCTCACAATTCAGATTCCAAGCTTATTCTAACAATAAATATGGAACTACAGTGTATGTCGTGTTCTTTTGGGATACAATAGAAAATTGGAATGAACCTGAAACACTTCCGTAAGTGAAGTGCCATCTTTATGTTATATCCATCTCTCATGTTGACAGCGCCTCCCGTAATAGAGTTTGTTATTTTTGAAACCACGATGTCACATGCTTATTCAGTTCAAACTGAATACTATATTTAGGCTCTTAGTAAGCAGAACAGTGAAATCTGAGACTTTTTAGGTTCTTCTGGAAAGCTACCATTTATCTGTGTAATATTTCTGCAAACATTTTGATACGAAAATGAAATATTTGAAGTAGGCAGTACATGACCCCATACATGGCATAAAGATACATTTAGAAAACATTTTCACCCACGTTCAATAACCGTAGGACAAAATTTATAATTTACACTTTTGACTGTTGACTCAATACAATTAATTTGCAGTAAGATAGCGAAGCAATTTTATATACATTTTTGCCAAAACTTCTCATTGAAACACTTATTTCTCATTTATAGATAGAAATTAGATGGTTGATTTATATTCAGCATCAAATGCTGGAGAGATTGGGAGTTCACTAAAGATTTTGACGCCCAGTTATAGAAATGTCGCTTTCAGTTTATTCAAAAATGTGTCTGATCATATTTCAAAGGTTTGACCAATATTGTCGTATATTAACTTTGATTCTAAATTTAAAAGCTGAAAACATATTGGCACAAAAACACAATTTTGGAATCCATGACTATTTTGGGTTCTAGATAAGTTTCCATCCTAACAAACTTTTAGAAAGGAATGTGGGAAAGCGTATAAAATAATGTACAGTTCCGTCGTTAATAAAATTTATACTCCGCTTGCTAACATAGTAATGAGCCTTAATAGTTCATATATTTTATGTTTTTTATTTATACGTATATATAAAACCCACATCGGATAGGCATTTGAATTTAATTAACATTGACTGAAATAAGCATAATTTTGCGAATTGCTTGATGTCAAACAAAACTTTCACAAAACATGTTTTATCCTGTATTGAAATTGCTCAATACATAAGAAAAATTTAATGATTTTTCAAAGTACGTTAATTGTAAAAAATTAACGATATTTAATATACATCTTGTGTTGATACCGATACCATTATTTGATAAATACTAAAATCAGGATATATCGCATCCATAGACTCATAGCGACTTATCATCATTCTACTGGCTTAGAATTCCCAAAATGGTGTAAATCCATTAACAATTGAGAATTGGATTTACAATTCATTACAATACTCGGATTTCAAACCATCACGAAGACAGCTAGCTATTAAATTTCAAAATACCTACGAGTCCAGGTTGTTATTATTGTGACCGATCGTATAACAGTCTGTCCGTGGAAACAAATTCCTGCACAGAGCTAAATAATCTAAGAATGCTCACAGAATAGGAGCGGTTATTTTACAGTGTTGAGATGAAAATATTTTCTCATTACACCCCAAACTCAAAACTCACTTTGACAATATATATGACAACTAGAATGTCAGAAGGTGTTGTTTCAAGGATAATAGTCAGACGGGACGAACTTGAATTGCTTCAGTCAAGTGAAGTGCTCCACCCTGTTGCTATTTTCATCTGTCAGTTAAAGTCTCCGCAATTCAATTTGTTATTTTTGCCGCTCGTTTTCACCGAGGTATTTCAGTTCGAACAGAAAATTTTCAGAATCTTTTCTAGCGGAAAAGTGAAATATAAAATGCTGTGCTTGAATGAAAAGTGAGAAAAAGTGAAATATAAAATGCTGTGCTCTAATGAAAAGTGAGGAAACGTGAAATATAAAATTCTGTGCTCTAATGAAAAGTGAAGAAAAGTGAAATATAAAATGATGTGCTCTAATCAAAACTGAGGAAAAGTGAAATATAAAATGCTGTGCTCTAATGGAAATACCGTAAAATAACTGTACACCTTTAACATAAAAGGAACACTCTAAATATGATTATTAGAATGGATACACTTAAATTTTCATAAACTATCAAATTAAAGACAAGCAATCATAGGTTTAAAAAGTCATTTAATAAAACCACATTTCTTTACTTAGATAAATGTACAAAGCCAAACCGCTTTCATGTATCACCATGCCTTTCATCAGTGGTGAATCGCCACTGATGAAAGGCATGGTGATGCCCGAAAGCGATTTGACTTTGTAAACTTATGTACGTCAAGAAATGTGGTTTTATTAAATGGCTTTTTTAACCTATGAAATGTTGTCTTTAATTTAATGATTCTAAGTATGATCTGAGATTGGAGTTTTGTATCATAAATATACTAATGGAGATAAAAACATAACATTTTGAGATCTACTGCAACTTATATATTTTGTCATACAAGAAAGGTAGTTTTATTAAATGGTCTTTTAAATCTATGAAAGGTTGTATTTAATTTAATAATTCTAAATATGATCTAAGATTGAAATTTTGTATCATAAATATACTATTGAAGACAAAACCATAACATTTTGAGATCTACTGCAACTCATATTATTTTATCAGACAAAAAAGGTGGTTTTATTAAAATACTTTTTAAACCTATGAAAGGTTGTCTTTAATTTTATAATTCTAAATATGATCTAAGATTGGAATTCTGTATCACAAATATACTATTGAAGGTAAAAACATTACATTTTGAGATCTACTGCAACTTATATATTTGATAATACAGGAAAGGAAGTCAAGAAATGTACGTCAAGAAATGTGGTTTTATTAAATGGCTTTTTTAACCTATGAAAGGTTGTATTTAATTTAGCAATTCTACATATGACCTAATATTGAAATTTTGTATCATAAATATACTATTGGAGATATAAAACATAACACTTTGAAATGGACTGCAACGTATACATATATTTTATCATACAAGAATGGTGGTTTTATTAAATAACTTTTAAAGCTATGGTAGGTTGTCTTTAATTCAATAATTCTAAATATGACCTAAGATTGGAAATTTTGTATCATAAATATACATTGTACATGAAAACATAACATTTTGAGATCTACTGCAACTTACAAATTTTATCATTCAAAAATGTTCAGAAAAAAATATAGTAATATTCATATACTTGAAAATATTTAAAATAAAGTAATGTATTTTTTAACACTTTACAACATAGTTGAAAAGTGTTTATGACTTTGTTCATTTTGTCTGTCTGTCCGTTGGCTTGAAAAATGACTTTATCAGAATGAAATTTTAGTATGGTGTTCAGACTGCCTGTCGGACGGACCTGCGGGAATATAAATAAATAATAACACCCAATTAGTTTTGGACTGAACCCGGGTTGAAAAAATGAAATACATTGAACCCTATGGAACCTAATTTTTCAAACATTTTTTAAGCGCATTTAAACTTCTCAAATTGCTTCGAAATTTTTAGGAAATATTCAAATTAACCCATAACAAATATGAAAAAAATTTCAGCAAGGTATTTAAGGTAGTTTTTTAAATGAAAATTAAAATATTAATTACACCCATATTTATGAAGAGATCACGTGACCCACATCAAAATAAAATATGGCATCCATCTTGTGTCAAAATCGTGATTTTTAAAGTTCTCTTTATAATTAGTGTTGAATCCGTCCTAAAACCGCTTGATTTTTGCTTAATTTCTTGGCATCTATAATTTGAAATAACGCAATTACACTACATTTGAATTTAAATAATCAATGCCATCTATCTTGAGTCAAAATCGTGATTTTTAAAGTTCTTTTTAATTTATTTTTAGGGTTCTATCCGTCCTAAAAGCGCTTTATTTTTGCTTACATTCTGTGCACCTACATTCTGAAACAATGCAATTGCAACATATTTGAGTTTAAATGATCATCAAACATTGATTATTTATACAACGAAGCCTAATTTTGACTCATGGAGTATGTAAACACATAAAGATGTAGGATGAGTTTTATAAGAATTGCTGCATTTCCTTAACGTAAAATTATTGAGCTTTTAAGTCAACAATATAGCTGACTTGAATGAAACATTCATTGATCTTACATAGAGAAGCAGAAGATTTTTTAATGAAGTTTTATGCATAGAGTTAAATTACTTGTACCTCTATGGTTTTAAGTTTTTAAATAAAATAAATAATTGTAGCATTGTGACGAATGAAATGAATAGAATAAAAGTATATCAATGAAATATTTACTGCTTTTACATAGAGAGCAAGGCGATTTATATTTCAATGACGTCATTTGAATAAAGTTCATTTTTTTCGATGGAGTTTTAAGTTTTCAAATATAATTAACGATTGTAGTATTGTGATAATTTTAAATATATTACCGGGGAATGCATTGCATTTTAGAGATGTTTATATAAAATTGCATTGTTCGAAAGTGTTTCATAATCAATACTTCATGCATGATTGATCTTTCTTATTTATACACTGTATTTATTTGTACTTGAGATGTCTATATTTCATTGCGTACAAAATAATATATTATGCTATGGCCTAATTTAAATAATTATTACTTATAAGCGAAAGTCCCATCAGTTTTTGATAATAGAACTACGAAATTCTTGCTATTTTAGTTGTTAGTGCCTTCAATTATGTACTTCCGTAAAAATAAATACCCTTTTTCCACTTTATGTTTTTAGCAATAGATGTTATAACATTTTTATTTACCAGTTACAGAAAAGTTAATGGATTAGTTGACGTATCTATGTACCAGTTTTTTAGCGCACTGTAAGAAATATGCTACTAGCTGTCTTAATTGATACAGAAACATGGTTGCTCAAGAATATGCTTGCCCATAAGCATAACGTATTCATATTATATAAAAAATTTAAGATTAAAAATTTTGTTCGTCATTGCGGATACTTTATTGTTTTTTATGATGCACTACAGAATCAATCTGATCGGGATCTAGAGTTTAAAGTGGAATTCGAATGATTATGGTCAAGTATGCATGCACAGGCCTCATCATCTATACCTGGCATTCAAACATAGTTCTTTTAGATCAGACGATAAAGTGTGCAGTGTTGGGACAAAATGCATCCTTAAAACACGCAGAAATTCTCCTTTGCTAGAATGTCTGTGTTGGCAACTTTTGTTATGAGTTTTAATTCAAATATCATTATGTTCGGATAAATGAAACTACCCACTTTTCCAAACTTTATAATTCTTATAAATGAAACAAATCACTTTTTCTTATCTGTAAAGAAGTCTTAGTAATAGTTTTAGTAGTTTTAGTAGAAGTCTTAGGAATAGTTTTACAAGGTATTATAATTTTGCTCTTTAGATATATAAGAACAGAAAACCGTTTTTCGATAGAAATGTGGTTAAAGTAGCATGTCAAGCATCGAAACATGTTTTTATTATCGTTTTTAAATATCTAACGATAGACTGTAAGTACGATAAAGTAGTTGTTATCCATCTTTATAGAATTTATAAACCGACATTTACAAGGCTATTTATCTGGCAGAACTGTCCACGAAGGAATGGTGTCTTTTTCATGCGTGTGGCTGGCAATTCAAGGGTTTATTCATGTTCTCTAGTGACTGTTATTGTATGCTGATAAATTAAGTTTTAGTAGTTACTTACCTCATTTATCCACTGAATAAAAGTGAAGTTTTCAATTGAATAAATATATTGTTATGTTATAGAACCGTATATTGTTATTATTATTATATCTATTATTATTATCAGAACATGGTATTAACTCAGTAGCCTATATTTGTCATTATATATTTTATTCTTATGGCCGTGGTCTAATAATTGGAACTGGGCAAGGCACTTCCCACATAGGTAAATTTATCACGAGCATGCAAACAATGTAATGCAAGTATCCGTATACAGGTCAACCGTTTGGCTTGTTTGTGGGGACTCTAAATGTTGAACTCATAATAAAATTCAATTAACATTAAACTTTATATATCAATTTATTTATATAAAATATTGGTTGCTATTGATATTCAAGATTATTGGTTGTTGATATATTGTCTCAGGGACCGTTGAGAATCGCAAGAAATGACGTTTGTTAAAGGAGTCGTGTAGAAAGTAGAAAGAAGTCTTGAAGTAGAAGTCTTGAAGTAGAAAGTCAAAACTGTATCAGGACTGATACTTGAGAATCAAAATTCAATAGAAATATTATGAGTTTTAAATTGTAGTCCAAAATTGTTGTTTAAAATAATTAAAAAAGTTTTAAAAATTATAGTTTTTACTAATATTTAGTTTTTTCAACACTGTATTTCGATTTTATAGTTTTCTTAATATAACTGTTTGCATTTATTACATACTGATTCATAAATACATATTTCAATTTACATTAAAATTGCAGCTGTTTTATTTTTATTAATTATTTAAAAAGCAAATACTGAGTAACTCGCCATAGATTGATGTGAAACACCCCTTCCTTTGCATATATGTGCAAAACATGATGCAAATTTACAAAATATTATTTTAAATTATGCAGGTTTGATAGATAAATAGAATGCAGTTTATGTCGTCCGGATGAGACCACAAATGACGAAGTTATTGACGATGAAGCATTTGGATGTAATGCTCGCACCAATTGCGGCACCATTCGAACATGCGGTCGGTGCAAGTTTATAAGCTCATTCTTGCGCACATAGCAGATGTCAATCAGTACGATGGCACTTCTATTACATAATGGTGATGGTGGAGGATAGGTGTGTGTGTAATATATGCCGAACGAATGGCGCGTTTCAAACTAAATTTGGCACAAATATTACAATTGGTGAATACTATAACCTTATTGATTTTAAACGCAGTTGAATGTTCGGAAGATCAGAATGAAACTTTGAAACGAAACTTTGAAAATATTATTAAAAATCAGAACTCCCAATTATCTAATACAAATGATTCTCTGTAATGTAACTTTTCATTAGAAAAAAATGACACAAACTTTAGAACGTTAGCATAAACCGTTGTCGAGATATCACAAGTTTTTTAAATACATTAATTAAAAATAGTACATAAATTTAAACATGTACTAGCTATTTTTGTTCACTTTTCATATGCAATATTATCCAACAATTTTGTAAACACCATTCTAGTGGATCTAGTTCGTTTCATGCACAAGTGAAGGTACTTTGTGTAGTAGTTTTATATTTTTAAGCGCAAAAATTCACCAATAGTCATTTATTTATATATAAGACTGTTGGCATCCCTTCTCCATCTGCAACGTCTGTCCGTAATGATTGGCGATAAATTTGATAAACTCGTCTACTAATTTGGCGATATATCGCAAACGGACGACATTTTTATAATGGTGTGAAATTACTAACAATATTGCCAAAATTGCAAAGAAAGGCCTAATTGATAAATTAATTAATAACAGATTTTAATATATGGACACTATTACTTATTGCGGATGCTATCTATATTGATAATTTTCAAGTTAAAGTTGGATGCCTGGAAATAGTTTTACACGTTGTCCTCCGGAGAAGAGTCAAATATGCGAAATGCAACTTTAAAAGCATTGTGCCATGGATGTTGGCATTATTTTTCCTTACTGAATTAGAAAAGTCATTGCATTATATAAGGTAAGTCATGTGCTGTCCACATAAGATATGCATTTTATTTTATTTTTGTAAATATGCTGATTGCAGATGTTACCATAAATGCATGTGACGTAATCGGAGACAGAAAGACATCAAGAAAATGTGAAGAGAAAAAATAAATAAAATAAAACATGACATACTTCCTCACCAATAAATTATGTGTTATTGCTTAGTAAATTGAATGCATCGAATTACCTCGTATCTGAACTACAGAATTTAAAGATATCAGAGAAATGATTGAGGGAATTAAATAGTGTGACTACAGGGGGAAAGGAGTTAAAACTAAACCATAAAGGATACTTATTTAAGATGTTAATTAAGCATAGAAAGACGTTTCTTTATTATAGGAATGATACCATAGAAAATCACAAATTTTCGAAATTTTAACATTAAATGGAAGAGTATGCCATTTACTATAATTTCGATATATGTGTGCTTCCACCCGCTTTTGCAATTCATGGAATTCAAAGGAAATATTTGCCAAGAGATGAAAGTTATCAAAAAATAATGTTTCTATCGGGTAAATATTTTAAAACTTGGCTCATTGCAGTTGTCAACTTTCATTAAAATATTCGAATAAGAAGATATCGCAGTGGAATAAATAACACAATCGTCCTACTGAATTTCAATAGAAAAGTTTAGAATCAGCTTTAGAAATCCTAAATAACATTTCTGCATAACAATGTTACATTTTTTTAGAGTAAGAATAAATGGTTCTGTCCAGAATTCTTCTAAAGCATGTTCATAGTAGTTTATATTCATAAGTGTGCGAATTTCCATTCTACTGTGTATTATTTATTTTTACTTTTCTATTCAAAGTAGCATTTCACTTCTTTTCAAATGCTCTGACTATTTCACAATACTGATATTTTTGGTCTTTTCCCATAGCAACTTGGGACGTCATTTTTGAAAGAAATACAGTGTGTTCATTGCAAGATTTTACAGATCAACAAAGTTGAATAATATTGAAAAACAATATCTAAAATTTGAAACTTATGAAGGAGTCATTCACCTGATGGTAAATATTGCCTAAACCTAATTCTTGATGGGACAATTACATATTTCTATTTTGATATTCAGATTTATTTCTTACAGTTATACGGATTCTCTGAAAAGCCGGAAGTAACATCTCCTGAACCGGAAGTATATATCTCCATAACCGGAGGAATCCTTACTGAATATCCCTACCTCTTTTAAATTCGATGCAGAACCCATATCAGTCTACATGTATAGTCAATCTTTATGAATATATATTCAAGAAATTTTTTAAACGGAAATGAGAATAAAAACAAAAGTCAAAAATCGGAAGTAACTCCCCCTCCTCTGCCGTCTTTGGAATTTGATGCTGAATTCATATCAGTCATTCATCATTCATCTCTATAGCCAGTCTTGAGAAATAGAGCTTCATAGAAATTTTTTGATCCAGAAATGGAAATATTTTGTAAGTCACCCTACTTTCTCCAAAATATAATGCTAAATTCATGTCAATTATCAGCTAAGGACCCTCTGTGGACAAACATGAGAAATAGATATTTCGAGTAAAATGAAAGTTTTTGAATCGGAAACGGAAAAACGAACGAAAAATGAAATCCTTGGTAAACCCGCTATTTCCTTCAGAATTTGATGTTAAATATACAGGGTGTTCCAAAACGCTTGAAATGCGCTTTTATTCTTTACCTGCTGGAGATAAGTGGCCAATGTAAATTGCAAAAATGTTGAATGTAAGGTAGGAAATAAGACTGCGTTAATGAAATAGTCCTCTCATTAATTTTCAAAAAAGTTACACTTTTTACATTTTTTAAGACCCCCTTAGACATATTTGGTCAATCAGAATTTTTTTATTTTTAATGCAACAAGATCATTAAAAAATTCCGCATAACTGTATCTTAAATAGACCGAGTTATATTTAATTGGAAATTGAACATTGTGAATGGGGACCATATATCAAATTATAAATGTAAATTTGTGACATATCACAAAAAAAGATAAAACTGGATGATAATACATAGGATACCCAACCGTGTAGTGGTATCCTATGCTTTATATGATATACCGCTGCTTTATATGATCTCTGTCTGTGTAATGCTTTATTTAGATGCATTTGTGATTAAAAATTTTGACACATATAAACATAATTTTGATCTAAACAATTTCCATCGTCAATTTGTTTATGATCCCTATTTTCACTGAAGAAGCAGTCTTTCACATGGTACAGAAAAGTGGCATAAGTCAGATTTTTTCCTTTATCATCATTCAGTTGACTTCAAAGATACAGATATGCGGTTTTTTTAATGATCTTGTTGCATTAAAAATAAAAAAATTCTGATTGACCATATTTTTCTAAGGGAGGTCGCCAGAAAATTTAAAAAGTGTAACCTTTTTGAAAATTAATGGGAGGACTATTTCATTAACGTACTGTTATTTCCTACCTTAGATTCAACATTTTTGCAATTTACATTGCCCACTTATCTCCAACAGGTAAAGATTTAAAGCGCGTTTCAATCTTTTTGATACACCCTGTATATCAGCCGTCATCTAATCTATATCTAAAACAGATTTTTAAAAATATATGTTTCAAGGAAAACTTCTTAAAAAAAAACAAGTATGGAAAAAATTGTACCACCGATTAGAGATTGTGCCGAAAATAATTGGATCTTTTGTTGATACCAATTAAAACAAGATTATTTGATGCTATTTGCTTGGTTAATTAAAAATATATTGCGATTTCCGAGGAAAATTAAAATTTATATCTCGTAAAGGCACATAATAAATGTTAAACAATGATGTCAGTTTATTTTTGGCCAAAAGTACATATAAAGCATTCAATTATATAATAATATTAATAAATGTATTTTAATTATTTTTATTTTTCTATTTTAAGCAAAAAATGTATGCAGTACTGGCTCTTATTAGTGTTTCGTAAATTAAAATTTTGATTCCACATGAAAAATCACGTATTAAATATTTATTTACGCAACGAATTTAAACTTAAGATTTGATATTTCTTTTAGACTTTAGAAATATATTTAAAAAAAAATTAATGTTATGCTCCTAGTCCGAGAGTCCTGAATGCTTATAGGCTTTTGATGATTATCAATGTGCATTCCAAATATCCAAATGATTTGATATTTTTTATTTCCGAATTATTTGATTTGTTCAATTTAATTAAAATTTATAGCGTTCTATGCCAAAAAGTCTCTTATTTGTTATTAATGAGAATATTTAAATCTTTATGTTTCTCCTATATACACTCATTGCCATTAAAATTTGAGTACCAAGAAAGAGTTGTCAGAATCGAACGAAATTTTATATATGTGAATGCAACGTTGATATAAGTAAGTGAAACAAAATCAAAGCAAAAGGATCATTTATTACAGAAAAAACTACAAATGAATAGAAGTTCTAGTACCCTATTGGACCACATCTAGCGGGAATACACGATACGCTACGGGCGGCCATTGAGGCATACAGGTCCCGCATGTTGTCCTGCGTCATCTAATTCCACAGATGTTGTAACCGCGCCACTAGTTCGACCAAACTTTCAGGCTGTCCAACTTGCCATTCCAAGTGATCCCAGACATGCTCGATCCGTGACAAATCTGGGGATCCAGTTGGTCAGGGAAACGGGGTAATGTGACTGAGGCATTCCTGAGACACACTTGCTGTGTGTGGCCGAGTATTGTCCTGTTGGAAAATATCTCCCGGAAGCCCTGTCATGAGTGGCAACACATGTGATGGAAGGACGCCACGAACGTACCACTGGACTGTCATCGTTCCGTGGATCAATATTATAGGTGGCAGGGTGTTGTATGCGACGGCACCCCAAACCATCACATCAGCTGTGGAAACGGTGTGCCGCTGTAAAACGAAGACAGGATTGAGCCCTTCACCAAGGGGGCTCCACACACGTACACGGTTGTCGTCACTGACCACATTGAATTTCGATTCATCGCTGAAGACGACCTGGTTCCTTTCGGTTGAGGTCCAATCCCGTCGAGAGCGACACCACTCTAAACGGAGGCTACGGGTAAGTGCATTGGCAGCACACGTAATGGCCACCAAGGTAGCAAACGTCCTTCAGCCAGGCGTATAGTGATGGTATGGACAGACATAGGTGCCAGCAGTGAAGGTTTTGCCTGTGTCCGGGTGGCGGACAATGATATAGTTGGCACTGTGCGTGCGTGTCGGTTGATGTGACGATCTTCTCGGCCGAATGATCTGACCAGAGCGTCCTGAGCCTGACCGCCGTGTATGCGACCTCTCTCTCGTCCTCTGGTCTCAACACCTCCTCACAGTAAAGTCAGAGCGACCTAGGTGGTGGACTACTGGTCGAGCTGACCACTCGGCTTCCATCATCCCGATGATTCTTCCCCTCTCGAACTCTGACATCTGATAATATTGTCTTCCATGGCGGCGCAACGCCATCCCTAATGAAAAAGCGTCCCTCTGCAACAGATTAAGTGCATTTAAGAACCGTTTTCCTGCTTACCTTTTTTCTGAGGCAAGAGTGAACGAAGTTCAACGTCCTCTGTTGGCGTTACGCAATGCGCAATCACGCTGTATTTCTAATCATTTGCATATCTGCCTAACACGTACCTGCATGCCAAGTTTCGTTACGATCCCAGAATTACTTCTTGGTGCGCAAATTTTTATGGCTATGAATGTACATATACGTGTATAAAGGATCATTTATTAGTGTTAGCATAAATGAATGACCGAATTTTAAAAAATTATATTTTCAAAACTATTACACATAATATAATCAGTGATACTATAAAATAAAGAAAAACATTCCAAGTTTTTTTTTTTCAGTTGCAAATGTTCAATGTGTGAGCCTTTCATAACACGACAAACATCTAATCTGTAATCAAGTTCGTTCCACGCATTTTGCGGTTTTACACTGTCAACGGTTCTTAATGCAGCACTGTTGCGTTCTTGAAGTTCATTGAGTGTCCTCACGCAGTTGTGGAAATAACCATATTTGCAACATGTCCAGATCATTGCTACCTGTTACCGTTATATCTGCGAAAAAAATTGTCCATACAATTTTGCTTGTGAAATTGCACAAAAACATTCACTTTTGATGAATCTCTCTGCAACTTCACAATTGCATTGGGAGCCTCACTGCCCCACATTCTAACATTGTGACGACAAACTCTTCCTGATATGTGGAACGTCTATGAATATCAGTTTATTGGCGAAATCTTTGCATTCCAGTTCTTGCATGCGAATGCAAAAGTCGAATCGACGAATCTTATCTTCGAGTTTTAAATTTTTCAGCAGTTGCAAATGTTCAATGTGTGAGCCTTTCATATCACGACAAACATCTAATCTGTAATCAAGTTCGTTCCACGCATTTTGCGGTTTTACACTGTCAACGGTTCTTAATGCAGCACTGTTGCGTTCTTGAAGTTCATTGAGTGTTTTGGCAATGGTGGTTTATAAACAAGATCTTTGATGTAACCCCATAAAAAGAAAAAACAGGGTGTAAGATCCGGGGATCTTGGTGGCCATGTGAATAAAGGTAAATCTTCGTTACCCGCACATCCAATCGAGCGTTGTGGAAGCTCCTAGTTTAAGTAACTACGGACATACAAAGCCCAGAGTGGTGGAGCTCCATCTTGTTGAAACACAAATTTCGTACTGTCCTCACGCAGTTGTGGAAATAACCATATTTGCAACATGTCCAAATCATTGCTACCTGTTACCGTTATATCTGCGAAAAAAATTGCCCATACAATTTTTCTTGTGAAATTGCACAAAAACATTCACTTTTGATGAATCTCTCTGCAACTCCACAATTGCATTGGGAGCCTCACTGCCCCACATTCTAACATTGTGACGACTAACTCTTCCTGATATGTGGAACGTCTATGAATATCAGTTTATTGGCGGAATCTTTGCATTCCAATTCTTCTTGCATGCGAATGCAAAAGTCGAAACGACGAATCTTATCTTCCAGTTTTAAATTTTTCAGCAGTTGTAAGTGATAGGGCTTTAATTTTAATCGTTTTTCTAAAATTTTCCATACCGTTTTCTGGGGAATTCTAAATTCACGGGCTTCAGCTACAGTCGACTTCTGTGAACTTCGAACATAACTCTGCCTCACCCTAACCACCGTTCCTTCCGGTACGATTGGTCGGCCACCACTTTTCTTTTTGCACAAGCGACCTGTATCTTTAATTTGCCTATACCACCGCAAAATGTTCTTGTGGCTTGGTGCTTCCTTTCCGTAGCGATTTCTAAATGCACGCTGCACAGAAATAACGGGAAAAATCCTTGTGTATTCTAATACATAAAGACTTTTCTCTGTCATTGTCACTTTTTAATTTCAATCACCGCGTTCTATGGGAGTACTGCCATCTATTGACCGATGTTGAAAAAAATAAATTTGAAAGTTTTTCTTTATTTTCATGTATCTCTGATTATGTTATGTTGAGACCCAGGCCGTCCAATCTACCATAAGGTGTAAGGTAACTGTTTGGGCGGCCAGTGGTTATATTATGTTGTTGTTGTTGAGACCCAGACCGTCCGACCTACCAGAAAGGTGTAAGGTAACCGTTTGGACGGCCGGGAAGATAGTGGTTATATTATGTAGAAGGCCCAGACCACACAGCCAACCCTAAGGTTTACGGCAGTTAAATGTGTGACCGGGAGAGTGTGGTTATATTATGTCGAAAGCCCAGACCATTCGGCTCGTCCAAGGACTTAGAGCAGCAGTTTGAATGGCCGGAGGTTATATTATGTTATTCAATATTATGTAGAAGGCCCAGACCGTCCGACTCGTCCAGGGGACTAAGAGCACCTATTTGGACGGCCGGGAAGATTCAATATTATGTGTAATAGTTTTGAAAATATAAATTTTTAAAATCCGATCATTCATTTATGCTAACCCTGCATATTATAAATTTAACCATACATAAAATATCAGTTTTCATAATATTTTAAGTGTAATTATACATTTAAAGCATATTTTTAACTGTAGAAAGAAGATGATCGAGCAATTGAAGGCTTTCCCAGTGCCACAAATAAAAAAAACACAAGGACTTAAAAAAGAGCTAGCGCGATGAAGGGAGGCTTGAAACATGCAGATCGTAAAAATAAAAATACCGGTCATATTCGGTCCAGAGTGTTCAAAACTGAAGTATACAACTTCATGTTACTTTTACACGGAAACTGCGATAGATTAAAACTTACAATGAATTTTTAAAAATGTATAGTAACTGTTAAACTATATTTCTGCGTGGTTAGTGCACCTCATCATGCACTTCTTTAGTTGCTGGGATAATGTTTATTCGATTATCTAGTTTACCGCACATACTCTGCAGAATGCTGGGTGTTATATAAAGAAATGCTGCACTGATGCGTCTCTTGAGCTCAACGAAACACGCCACCTTTGTTTTATGAACAATGTATTTCACATAACCCCAATGGAAGAATCTACACGAAGTAGTATTAGAACGATATGATAATTCTATCGAACATCTATGTTCGATTTAAAGCCCTTGACAGAGCTAGTCTGAACAACCCTGATCAGCCAAATTCTATGTGGAGGAACACCATCCTGCTGGAAAGTGATGTCTGGAATTTTCTCGAGTTATGGAAACAAGAATCATTATTGTATGACAGGTATGCAGTCATTCTTAGCATGAAGCTGCATGACACCCTGCACCGAATGCAAAAAACATCGAATGCAAAAAACACAACAATGTTATATGCTATAACAATTTCTGAAATTTTTCATCTATCTTCTCAAAATATTTTAAGGAGATAGAATGTTATTCACTCTGGAATATATCAGGATCACTAATCATGCACTCATATTCCGTAAAATTTGCAAATTCAACTGCGTCATAATGAATAGTCTTGGGTTTGAGACACATTTTAACCCTTCAAAAAATTTGTTGTGAAGGCCTCTAACCCCTAATATTTTGTGGAAAACCCAGACCATTCGACAGACCTGAAGGCTTACTGTAGCTGTATGTGTGACCGGATAATATTTTGTACGTATCTAGTGGAGAAAATATACGCATATACGCACAAATGTTGCTTTCTGTTATCAATTCTTCAAGTTTTTTACATATTATTTATCCCCTATTTATTATAGATGTGTACAGAAAATTGCCCCTCAAACTGTTTATTGGACTCTGAATACAATAAATAGAAGATTTTAATTTAGAAATGATTTAAAGGGGATTTTATTAACATTCTTAACATTGATAAAAATATCTAAAAACAAATTTTACATTCTTTTGGTACTTTTATAAAGATAATTAAGTTGAAAATACATAAAGTATTTGTATATTGCATATAATAAAGTTCCGCCTACAGAAGCAAACTAAATGAAATAAACAACGAGAGAAAAAGCATATTTTTCAGTACTTAACTATAATTTGCTTCATTTTACCATGTCAGACGTATTTTTGTGGGGACCGGTAATCTGACTGAAGGATATCTATATAATAAAAGGCAATGTCTGTCTGTGTGTCTTATACACTATAGGCTCAGCGACCGCGCGTCGCAGAGCTACAAAAATTGGCAATCGGAGACCCGAGGGGGGGGGGGAGGAGGTGGCATGTAAAAACCAATTTTTAAAGTTTGAATTTTTTTGTTGCTGTTATTTAATGTTTTATGCGATATCGACCGTTTTTCCCATTTTTTTTCTCCACCATCTAGACATCGTAGAAAAATACTAATCACACGACCAGAAAAAGCAGACAATTGCGAGTAAAAATATATCAATTTCAAATCTCAGGGACAAATTCTAATATTTTTTAAAGATTTTAAAGCAAAAGTCACTTTCGGCTAAATAAAACGAACTTTCGTTTTTAAATCCTCGCGTCGGGAAAAGTACCAACAATTTCGACTAATAATTTACATTTTTAGACAGCTCAAAGATCAAGCTTTCTTACAAGCCCAATTTGGTCAAGAAATAATAAAAAAAAAGCCGCACGATCCGGATTTTAAGGAAGTAATGCTTTTCAATTTCTCGAAAGCAGGAATCGAGTTTTCACCCACATGCGCGCGCAGAGACACGGTGTTTCTATGGTGGAAGGGAGTTGGGTGAGGTTATGACGTCACGGTTCTGACGTTACAATAATGAATGTACGTCATTAAACTAAAACAAACCATCCATTTTATTTGAATAAATCATTCATCCATTTTATTGGAATAAATTATTATTTTCGAAATAAATTACTTTTTATTTTAAACTTCAATTTGCTTGAAATGCATTTATTAATTTTTTAAAAACGTCATTTTTTCTTACAACTAAACCCAAACCTTTCATTTTGTTGTGTTAGCAGTTGGGTCTTGATTGAAGAGGCTTATTCGTTTCAAGATACTTTACTTCTTTATTGTTCTTTAAAGAACATAGACTTATCTTTCTCTTTTTATAACAATACGTATTAAGTGTATTTACGTGATACTAAAAATACAGACAAACGGATACAATTTCATTTATGTAAAACAAAACATAGAGTAAACATAGGAGCAGTTCCCGGCTGTGAGTACATATCAAAGGGATCCCTTTCCTAGGGTTGCAGGTACAGAAATCCTCAGAATCTCACAGTTCCCAAACATTAGAACAAATTCACTTTACTAATTAATTTTCAAGAGTCCCCATTAATTAAATTAAAATAAACTTAAATCTCTGAAATGCGCATGACTCATTCTATTTAAGTTTTCCGGAACCCTCAATATTTTTTCAAGTCGCGCATATGGTAGTCTCTGTAACTTAAGTCTTGATGATAGCAAATGTTCCTTTCAATAAAATGGTCTTGACTGTAAATTTGTTTTCTGATTATAAATAAATATCAACTAGCTTCATATAATTAACTGCATTTTCAAGACACGTAAAATTTAGTGAACGCCATTGAGCGATAATGGGGCGAAACTCTAGTAGATTCAAAATCGTAGTTTTAACAAAAAAAAACTTTTTTAAATGGTTAGGCACTTGATCGTCCAAAACGTTTGCCAATTTTTAGCGGCGAATCATGATCCATTTTGCCGTCATTCGAGTATGACGCTGCCCCAACGCACCAGAGTGGGTGGAAGGACGTAGTGGAAGGACTGTTGCTGTGCCCATTACGAACACATCTCACACAGGGTGTCCGTCACAAGATGGCGGTGTACGGAACTTAGCTTCCTCATATGTTGTTCCTCATTTCCTGTGGGATATATCAATTTGTGGATGGGTCGGGGGCTAACGTGCTTTTAGCCTTGAAGCAGGCGCTTTCAGGTGGCGGAAAGGAGCAGTCCTCCTTATAACCTGTTCCAGACCTGTCGGCGACTGGGATCAAGTTTCGGTGGGTTGCCTTCGCCCTGCCTGGTGAATGGTTCCGCCGACCCTTTCTTACCTGGTTGTCCGTCTTTTTGGATGGTGAATATTCCTCTTTAACGTTTTCCTCGTAGTGGCGTAAACCAGATTGCTATGGGGGTTAGTCTGAATCTGTCCATTAAGGGCACTACATCATTAATGGTCACCACAACATTCATGCATATAGGTGGAACTCGAATTCACAACTCGGCAGTCGAGAGGGTACAAGAAACGCTTGCCTTAGGCCTCTCAGCTGGTTAATCGAAAATTGGATTAGTTAGTTTCTGCCTCGTAGTCGATACTATACGTATACAAAGTTACAGCCTTCTTGGTTATCAGAGTGCTTCTACAGGGTCTGTAAAGTCTTTAAAAAAAAAAAAAAACATTTTCTCCGTCCCTTATTAGGGATGTGGATTATTCCGTTATGTTGAGAATATAAGCTTGCAAATATTCAATGGTCTAGGTCGCTGGGGGTTTCAGGAGTGTCTGGAAATACTTTTCAAGCCGCACCATTCCCCCCTTCTCCTCACGTGGAAGGAATACAAAATCCGGCTCCTATAGATTCTGTCTCGTATTTCAGATTTTCTCTCTTACATATACGATGTATATGAGTACTGGAAATTAAAAATTACACCTTTATATCCAATTTTGTTCGCATTTTTCAGATAACTTTAAAAGTATCTTCTCAATTAAGCGATGGGTTTATCGATTTAATGACTTTGCATATTTCAGAGATCACAAAGCAGCTTGTCATATACACTCAAATCAAAGGAATCGTAAAATATATTTGCTAAGTGCTTATTAAAATTTCCTGTTGCGTAAAGTTACGAAATATCTTTAATATAAAGGAATGTCATACGAGAAGATTTTAAAAGAGTTCCTATAGTTTTATACTTGAAAATGAAAGAACATTTTTAATTAAGTGTCTCCGCTTACTATTCTGGCATTTTTACGGCTCAGTATTTTACTAAAAGACGAAGTTTTACGGATAATTAATACGAAGAGATGGATAATTGTCCTTGTAATTACTGGACTTTATTGTGTTTAGTGAAAATATGTTTTTATTTAAAAATTGAACAATGCGATCTTAATTATTTTCTCCACTAAATTGTCTGTTATCTGAGAATTAAAAAAAATCATACTTAAGACAAAATGAGAAATGTGAAGTATTTTCGAATGTTAACTGCTTCCTTTGGCAAATATAATATACCTATTTTTATGTTTAAAACATTGTGTTTAAGTCATTCATAATATTATTTATAATTAGCCTGCAAACATTTTCTTTATATATCGAGTACATCCTCGTGATAAAGTAAACTGGACTGAATTCAAAATTAATTCTGGATGAATATTTATATATAATGGAAAATTGTTGTAATGAAGTTGAAAAATTGATTTCGAGTTTTTGAAGGATTTACACGTTAGGAAAGCCATTGAAAACGAACATATCAGAATGTTGTCTCTTGATGCATGTCTGTGTAAGTGTTTCTGTGTTTCTGTCAATGCAATGTATACATGATTTCTAGCAATGTCCTTAAGCACCCCAATAATTTTACAATGGATAGGCCCCCATGACTGTTCTCATTAGGTATATTAACATTAAAGTGACTATGCGCGATCGAATAAAAGGGACTGCAGAGCACCTGGCGGCGAATTTAAAATGTTAGGATAACGAACTCAGCAATAAAGTGGATTAGACGAAAAGGCAATTACATATGTTGCTGATATAGACAAAAAACATGTTGTAGAGTAGTGTAACATGAGCAGGAATCGAAAAGAAAAAGACTATAGAAGGCATTTATTTGAGGTAATATAGTTATTCGCGAATTTGTGTTATATGTAAGAATGCTAAAATAAACAACACGTACTTGTTCAGGAATCTAATTCATAGCCTATTAAAAGAACCTGCGTCTGTAATAATGCACATTTAAATTCATTTAAATTACTTTAGCAAGCATCGCAAGTGTCACCGCGTCACATTCCTAATAGGACTTTAAACAGGTGTGCATGTCCTTATATATATGTGTTTCGTGCTATCCTTTTGTCGATTCTGGCTAATTAGATCATCCTCTAGAATATTGATATTTTTTTTCAATATCGTTTTAATGTCAAGTGCTTTATCCTAACTTTTTAAATTCTTTGCTAGGGCCATTGCCATTACTTTTATTCATTTAGGTGTGGTCACTTTACTCGAAAAAGACCATTCATAGGCCTTTCCTTACAAAACTATTGAAATGATTTAATAGCTTTTCAAAGCTAATGAAAAGCTATTGAATTGCTGAATTGAAGGCTTCCCTAAGAATCCTGTATATACCCTTTAGTTAAAAACTACCCTTGATATTTTATAAAAATGAGCAGTTAGCTGGTGTATGTACTATATCAATTCTTTATAGTTTGAGGTATCGATCAGAAGAATACACTATAATGGTTCTTACCCAAGCGTTTCTAGAGGATGGTCCCCTAAGAATGCTTGCCTTCTAGTAAAAAGGTTTATCACTTGAGTCGTTTATCTTCAAAAATATGTACTTGGTAGAGAATTTATTATAATTGTATACTTATAGATTCTCTAAATCTTATTAGCGAGCTCCACATACTTGATTTGTGTGGTGGAAATTTCTATAATTCTGTACATCGTTTTTCTATAAGAGTTATCTTGAAAAATTAAAGTTGCCAATTTTTCAGTACATATTAGCTGTACATATCAAAATCTTTCACACAAGTTACGAGCATGGTCAAGAAAATATTATTCTTTAAATGACACAGCAGCAACCATGTAGTTGTGGGTATCTTCGAATGATCCTTCAGGTGCATGACAGGGGTAATATTATACGAGCACACGAAAAAATATTTTTATTCCTTAAGGCTTAAAGCAAAAAAAAAAATTAAAAATGCATCCTTACCGGACGCAAGTGTAAAATAGTCCTCACGAAATATTTCATTAATTTGCAGAAGTATATTTTAATTTTAACTTAACAGACAATAAAAAAATTCAGTTGCAAAATACCTACTAAAATTGAATTATCTTATATGAATATAAATATATAAATAACTACCACTATTAAAAAATAGAAAATTACTTTAAAATTAATTTTTGCTAAGTAATACAAGAAATTATGATCAAACTTTCAAAAACAATATTTAGTGGCTTAATTAGTCACAGGTATTCGAAAAATGTTTAAATTGGATATTATGATAATTAGAGTATTTCACGCATATTCCACTCTAAACTAGTCACACACTCAGTTAGTATTTGAAGTGGGAGGATCTTCTTTCTATTTTCTCATAAATTCATATTCCAAAGAATTTATTTCTAATTATATTTCATCTATATAAATAAAATTGAAAATCTGTATGTTTGTCTCATCTGACGATATTCTTTACGCCAATTTATTTGAAGAAAATTATATCTCTGAGTTTGGTTGAAGTTTATTGCGTTTATTAGTCACTTTTGGTAATCGCAGGTTTGAAACCTGAATTCAAATGGAAACTCTATCACCATGGTTCATTTTTCGCAGGCACTCAATGAAAAGTATTAAGAAATCAAAATGGCTATTTAATTATCAGCATTTTATGAGGAAGATTCTTTCTTATATCATGTTGCTTAGCAACGCAATTAAATCAAATGTGTTTGTTAATTTTTTTTAATTACTTTTTCGATTTCAATAATAAATAAATGGATATGAAAATGTATCTTATAAATGAACGGCTTGATCTTTCTTTTAATTATATTAATTACGGACTGCGTACATCACTTTCATTTATATTGGCAAAAAGTTTTCAAACTTATATATTGTGTTTAGCCAATAAACTCATTTAGCCGACTGTTGAAACGGAATATAAGAGTAGAATGGGTATACCTTCTAATACAATTTTAGTGTTTTCATTTAGTATATACAAACGGAATCAGGATGTTTTATTCTTCAGATCTGCAAATTCAGATCTACGAATATGGCCGGATATCGTTAACTTGGCAACATTGTTTGAACGTTGTCAAATTGACGGGAAATGTTGCCAAATTGATAAAAACGACACTAAATCAATGAAATTAAATTTGTTTTGATAGGAAAAAGTACTGAAACGATGTTTCGGTTGCATTTGTCTGGCAGTTCAACCGTCCTATTTAGTAATGCAATTAGTGAATTTTTAAAATATCGCCAAATTGATAAAAACGTTTGTAAATCCATAAAAATATCTTAAAATTGATAAAATTGCGCTAAATAAATTAAATTGTGTTTTGTTAGGACATAGTATTGCGGTGATGTTTCGTCATTTTGTCACCAAGTTTGACTGCTAGTTCTACAGTCCCACTTGGCGATAAATTTAGCGATTTTTTTAAATGTCGCTAAATTGACAAAAATGTCGTCAAATTGGTAAAATGATGCTAAATTCATCAAAATGACTCCGAATTGATAAAAATTCAAAATACGATTTTCTAGATAATCTCTGTCGTTTTGTGAGAATTAAATAATGTGTTCTAAATTTGTTTACAAACTGAACTAGGATGCTTTATTCTTCAGATCTGCCTGTGGAGTTAACTTTGTATATCGAGCCCAGAGATTCTTATACATTTTTTAGAAAAATTAATTTAAATATTTTAATAGAATATTCTGAATAACACAGTCATTTAGAATACTATAGGAATTCACACATAATTGTGACTGTTAAGTTTCTTTGTATTATATTTCCCGTATGAAGAACGGGTATACTGCTAGTATAAAATATATCCTACACTATAAACAAAAACAAATAAAGAAATATAAGAATACTATGCATAACAACAACCCCCTAGATCAATACCAAATTTTCCTGTCCACACTGAGTGGAATACCCCAGCGAACTCTGTGAATGTCATATAAAAATGATTTACGAAATTCAAATTTATTTTAATGGACAATATATGTAGATGTATTTTTATTTTGGAATGCTTTTCATTTATTTATATACATGATTCATAGGAGAGCCATTAAACCCCCCAAGGACGTTGTACTGAAAGTTTCATGAATGTAGGTTTATCTATAACAAGCGATCGTGTTCGATCATGTAAAAATGATTAAAGTGTTCCTACCGAAATAATTTAAGAAGATAGGATAACAAACTCGATAAATCAAAGCGCAATAGACAATAAACCAATAACAAAATTGCAGAACATTATCTAATTAGTAGGAATCGATGTCAGAAACGCGTATGGGAAAATTATTTTGCCTGGTCCAGCGTTTAGAGTCCTTAGTCTAAGGTCCAGCGTTTAGAGTCCTTGTTCTTGAATAATAGATTCACAAATGATAAATTTGTAAACATATGTTAGATCATTTTTTTACCACACAATTATATTAAATGGGCATAAATGACAGCAAATGACTTCGTTCATACTTTTAGATTTCAATATAGCTATGCATTAATTTGAATTTTGGAATATAATATAAAAATATATTTTCATATAAATAATGCTAAATTGTATTTTTTAAATACCATTTTCAACAAAATTTTATTTCTCTTAATAAAATTTGAATCATGCAAGAACATCATGACAGACTTGATGAGACCTTGTATACAACATAATATAAATGGGATGCACTTGTACACTGATAAATCCTGAACTTATTAAATTTCAAAATTAAACACGAATAATTTGAGTGCGGTTAGTGTCATTCAAATATCAACAAACCTGAACTTCCGAATAAATATATTTAATTTTACGTCACTGTGCAACTCAGTTTAATATGTTGTAACAAACCTACTCACGTCTGGAGTAGCACTCTAGAATTTTAATGATAACAAAACGCCTTGGATAGATACGGAGACGTAACGTTATGAGAGTTCCGTTTTAAACTAGAGGGGTAGTTAAATCTTATCAGGACAGCCTAACACGAGAGTTTAAATTATGCATGGTATGTACGCGCATATATCACAAATACATAAGGGAAAATGTGGCAATTGTTTCTGTGACTGGTTGATATGGTAGAAATGTACAATAACGGGCATGAGCAAATTTGTCTACATTTCACGTGAATACTTTTATTTGTATCTTCAATTCATAAACATAGCGAGAATTTCAGAAACAAGAGGGTTCTACTGTTAAATGTGGTAATTTGAGTGTCATTGACCTAAGGTAGAATCAACGGATAGAACCCTTATATATACGGGTCGGAGCATGTGCGCCATATTGTGCGCCCAGTGACCAAACAGCCTATCGGAGAAATGCAAAGCACTTTTTCAATTGGCGAGTTTATCGCCACCGTGGGCAAATATATTTCTCTCCAAACTAATTTTAAATTTCAGGTGATTCGCCCTTTGTTGTTAATTTTGAAAATTGATTTATATATAGTTTGTATTTTCTATAAAGATATTCAGATCACTCACGTCATTTTTCTTTAATATCAAAGTATTAAAGCAAAATACGATCTTAGTGAAATTAAATGGAAGGCTTGTTTTCAGAAAATATTTTTATGAAAATCATTTTTTTCTATTGAAGTCGCACAATGCTGGAGAAATGAAGTCCAAAATACAATTATTGGTTTTGTTATGACTTAGCAGGTGTTCCACATTATGGAATATTGCAAACAAATAAGGAAAAACTCAAATAATGTAATTAAGAGCAAATTACCATAGAATTCCGTCCTGTGAAAGCACCCCTCCCCCCTCTATTGTTTGCCTCAATATAAAAGTTAGAAAATATCTATAAAACAGCCCGTGCATCGAAACATAGGAAAAAATTAAGAAAACTATAAAAAATGAAATTCATAATTTCAGGAGAATCTAATTACCCTAAAACCATTTCTTGAATGGCTTGAACAGTTTATGGCCTAACATCCACCCATATTGCGTATCTTTAATATCAAACTACAGTATTCGTCAATAGGTTGGAACTTTACAAGTAAGGCAAATGGACAACACTATACCTGATGTGCTAACTCACCTTTATAGGAGCCTTACCAAAAGAGAGTCAATGTGTTTACACCATCAATTGGGGTATGAGTTCCCCCTCCTCACCACGTTTTCTGCTTGAGTCTGAGCAAGCTTTTCTGAATAGCAAAAATTGGATATACGATAATCATAGTAATTGATATATGATATTTTAGTTAACTTATACATAGGCTGACTCTATTTACCTTTAAAGGCTATTTAATTCGGTCAAGATATGCTCAAAACTGCTTCTATAAGGCTTTGAATATCACATAGGTTAATTAATAAGTACAATGCACTTTGTGCGAAAGATAAGATAAATGTAAGCAACATATAAAAGCACAAATAACACAATAATGGAGCATACATTAGTTTCGATGTTTCATTCAATCCCTTCCGTTAGTGCAAGAGAACCAACAAACCCACTGTCTAAAAGAGGAATGGATGCAAAAGAATCAGGTTGAATTATGTACCCAAGACCTGGTTTAAGATAGAGCCAATCAGAATGCAGCATGAACAGTCCAGCTAATCTGAAATGATAAGTAACACACACGTGAGCTAAAACACAACAGGAATATCCCGACAAGGCAAAGTAAGTCAGAACAATGAGACCCTACAAGACAAAAAAAACTGTTAAGCTGACAAGTAAAAACCCCAGATAACCCCACATTTCTTCGTTCTATTCCTTTGGGGGTTCTTATATGCCGTTTTAACCTTTTTCGTCTTGTTATGTCTCATTTTTTCTTGTTCTGACTTGACTCGTGTCAAATCAGAACATTGCGCTATTTGTGCTTTTATGCGTTGCTCAAGTTTTTCTTATCACAGATGTTATTTTATGCTTTATTCTGTGCTATAAAGCTTTTTATAAGCTTAATTCGAGTTAGGTCTACTGGGTATATCAACAATACAATATGCTGCACCATATTTTCTATTGTATATTATACATTTCTACGTATGTATTCATTCCACAAAAGACAGCATTATTTACAGGACAATCACTCTTACCACATATCAATAGATGTTTTGGATTTCTAGTAAAACAGTGGAAATATGTTACTGTTACTCTACACACATATCACCGCTTTCAACCAAGCCATTTATAAAAATAATATTTAAGAAATAATATTTTCCAGTCCTCGACAATCCGCCGACAAGCAATCCCTCAAAAATTTAAAGGATTTTTAGTCCTGATACTGATGTAATGCTCTATTTCAATAAATTATATTTTGTGATGGATATGAATTCAGCTTTGCATTTAAAAGTAGCTTTTATTGCATTTTGATTGATTAAACATATGACGCATTTACAATTTACATTTGTCAATAGATGTTATAAATCTTCCCGCATGCAATCAAATTGAAACTGGTCATGCATTCAGCTTAAAAATTAAGCCTATTTATGCTGATAAGAAATTTTAATAACACCAAATATCATATTACATGTTCAGTTATTATTCCATTCCTTTCATTCTCTATATTAACATGGAATATAATTATTTGCATTCAATATGACATTGTTTAGGTTTAGGATTTCTTTTTGCTAGCTAATGTATCACCTTGTTTCATAATAGTATACTCTCGAATTTAGGTTGAGAAAATCTAAGCTTTCAACTTGGCAAACTAAACGGTTTCTCCCAAATCGGTTACTTAGTGTAAAAGCGCGGGGCGTGACAACACACAAGCACCAGCACCAGCACCATAACAAAACCAGTGATCGAATAGGCCACAAAATAAATAACCCCTTAGGGTCACCCTCCTGTCCGGATAAGTAAATCTCCAAGATGACCTGCTTGAAAACACAGAGGAACCAAAACATGTAAAACTAAAACCCTTACCTTTATGGAACTTTCTTCTTCAGCCACAGATAATAAATCAAATAAAATCACTGAAAAATCAAAATAAACACGCAAGAATTTGAGAAGTTAAAGAATGATATCATTTATAAAAGTTATGTATCGGGCTATCAAAACACGCTGAATCCTTATCAGCACGCCACTGGACTCAGGCGCAAAAAAATCTTATTCAATTGCCACAGGCTTCAGAGCCGTAAAAATCAAATGTAATAAATCAGAGTGGCAAAGCTTTTAAACTTTGTAAATTAAGGTGGTATGTTAAACAGAACGGGGTGAGCACTCGAAATAAATTCAAAATAGAATTTCTGATTTTAAAACATTATAGATAATCAAATTCTGCTCTTAATGTAAGTATTGAAAGCATATAATTAAATGTGAGAACCGGCAAAGAAGTATGCTCGCAATTCTTGAGTCTTCATCGGGTGGTAAAATTACAGTCTGAGATTGCCGGGGAACGAACATCAGGATTCGTAACGATGTGACAATTCAAAAGCTTACTTCGAGCCACGTTGACGAAGGGAGTCTTCAAACAGACCAGAGGAGATCGGAGATCCTAGCGAATAACACTCGCTCCATAGAAAACCAGGCCAGCACACCAGCGTGTCATGCGGTCACATGGTCCGGATAAGCTTTTCGCTCGTAGTCTTCACTCGGAAACAATCAGCCAGCACACCCCGGCTTCGTCAGGCACGGAGTCGAATCCGGCATGAGCCTCGGGTCACCCCGAAAGGAGTGACGATGTTAGTCTTCAATTCGGCAGTGTGTCGTATTATCCGGACGTCTCATGGCCACGTTTCCCCAGACACCAATCACTCACGGATCTAAAAAAAACGGCAATTGCGGCCGATCTCCCGAAGCCCGTCGTGAGCATCGAAATTATCGGGGCCGAAGCCCGGATTGCCGTAGAGTAGTCATGAAGTCAAATGAGGAAAATAGTGTCCCGTGTAATTATGTCCATCTCGCGGACGCAGAGAGAGCTATCATTCAAAATCCAAACCGTCAATATTATTCTCACGATATCAATACCAGATGCCTCCAGGTCGCGCCAGCAAAAAGGGGAAACCCTTCGCTCGTCTCGACTGAAAGCCACCACCTCTACACATTATTTTTCCCAGCAGAAACATATACATTGAAAGCATTCAATTTCATCAGCCAAAACGATGACCTCGAATTCAATGGAAGAAAAAGGAACTCCGAATGTTCGCTCGTTCGAAATAATATTTTTTAAAATGGATTCAGATTGCTGTTTAAAGAGTTAAATGCTTCTAAAGCATATTAATTACATAAATGAATAACCAGAATTAAATAATTTAAAAGTTTTAAATAAATTAGGTGACTTGAAATACAATATAAGTTTATTAACGTTACACAAAAGTAATGTGGGGGGTTCGAATCCCGACATTACATTAGCGATCGAAAATATTATCATAGATATTATATTTTAACACGGAAAAATTGAAAAATTCTATTTTAACCAAACTTTGAATAAAATCGGCACTTTCAACAGACGAATTTTTGTAATTAATTTAAAAATTTCTACTTTTCGTGTTTTGAAGACGTAATCCATTTAAAAACCTCAAGACATAAAATGACTGATATTCTGAATTTAAAAATTTATCGAGTCTTTCTTTGGATATTACACACTGTTCTAAGCAAAAAAAAATATGTTTTTGGGGTCATAAATTCATTAATTATGAGTTTTATAAGGCATTTGTGTAACTTCAAAATTCCAACTCCATTGAATAACAAAGATTCGTAGGAAGAAAATTGACCTTCCGAGCCCATGTACTGGTGGAAATCTCAACCCCTCATGTTCCGCAGTGTATTTTTACAATCACGTGGCGTTTTCAAAAGTTTCGATTTTCTCTGAAATTAAATGTAGAATCTGAAACCATGCAAATGGTATTTAGCAGCTAAGATAACGTCTAAGGTTTTTAGCATGCAAAATGTAATTTGCGCTCATTTGCATGCGCACGCCCGCGCTTTAGGGCCCAATGTACTTATTTAGAACACATTAAATTAGCTTATTTAGGGCATATCAAAAGATTCATTTTAGGATGTATTACAACCGCACAGAAGGCAAAAATCGTATCTATGGCATATCAAAGGAGCTTATTTAGGACCTATCGAAAGAGCTTTTTTAAGTGTTATTACAGTCTCGTAGAGGGCTAAAGGTATATTTAGAATGTAATAAACAGTCAGATTAAAGAGTAGCAATTTATTATTTCCAACATCCAGTCCAAGGCGCATCACGCGCCCCATATCCGGTGAAGGAGTGCTTGGGCACTCGTTTACCACTTGTTACGTCCATGCAACCGCTCGCGTGTTTGCGCAGTTGATTTTCTTTTTCTCTGTTTGTTATGAACGGGGGTATTATGAAAGCCGGTTTTTTCGTTTCTGTCTGCGAATTCGCTGCGAGTTCCCGTTGTTGTTGTTGAGACCCAGACCGTCCGACCTACCAGAAAGGTGGAAGGTAAATGTTTAGACGGCCGGGAAGAGCCACCCAATTTAGACCGGAACCCAGTGGGCGAGGCATCCACAGGGAGTAATTTTAATCAGAGGCTTGAATCCAGTCCCGGTCATCGCCGGTTATAGTTTTTAGTAAAATATAAAAGTGTGTTTAAAACCAATTCTATTCAATTTCCCAATGCATTCATTTTGCATATAGACCAGATCCACTTGCATTTTATTAGGTATATAGGTTTTAGAAAGAAAAGAAATACTTTTTTATAAGTACTTTTTTTCTTTATTCGATTTAAAACCACTTTAAAAGTTTCTTCTATTCCCCTTACAAATGGGAAATATTATTGTTCTCTTCAAGTTGGGAAAATGTCAGCCATGCTTTTAAAATAAGTTGATTTTGGCATGACGGGCGAATCCTATTTTAAGACTGCATTTCATACTTAAAATTATGTTCAAAAAACATTTTATTTTCAACTTTAAATTATTTAAATGAATATCACTTCTGTTGGTTGATTGAAAAATGTATAAAAATGTGGGCCAAGGAAAAAGAAAGCAGAAACCCCTAATATTTCATAAGTGATTGTTAATATTGCAAAGTGAAACTTATCACAGGTATTCCCCTGTCGTTCATATTTTATTAGAAATTTCTGGGGTTGCCAAGTTATTTCTGATATAGTTATTTATGTCACAAAAGTAACCGTCGTTTTGCGGGATTCATAATTAAATTTGCAGGATTGTTTATCATCCGTATACATATTCTTACAGATATATTCCACCAAATATCTGGCAGATATCTAGCAGATATAACAAGCAGATATTCAGTAGATATTTTCTAGCAGATACCTAATAGATATATTCCAGTAGATATCTTCTAACATATGTTTAAAAAATATATTCCAGTAGATATCTTCTAACAGATATTTAATAGATTTATTCCAGTAGACATCTTCTAACAGATATTTAATAGATATATTCCAATAGATAAATTCTAGCAGATATCGAACAGATACGTATAATCTAGCAGATATCTAACACAGAGGTTCCCAAAGGGGGCGGTATCGCCCCCCAGTGGGCGCTGGAGTCTTCCGTGGGGGCGGTAGCGGGCCCCGAGACAAATGGGGGGCGTTAAGGCAGTCAAAAGGGCGGCCGTGAATAAAATACTTTTTGAAAATACTGTTTTCATGAAAAAATATTATACCTATCTCTAACATTTTCATCTTATTGTTATCGCGTAAATAAGTATTAAAAAAATGAAATTAGCATTAGGTATACGTATACCTAATTCGGTTTTAGTATTGTCGGTGACAAGTCTTTGCAAGTTGGTAAGAAACAGAAGCCTCTGCCCATAGTGAAAGAGTCCTAAAATTTAAAGAAATTTCATTGGATATCCGTGTGATTTCGAAGATGCATTCTGATTGGTCACGATCCGAATCGACCCTACATGCTTTTCAATCTGGATCTCGATCTCTTGATGGTTGTCTTGTATTTTGCGTTAATTTGTCGTGTAAGTAATTATTATTATTGAATAGATCCTAATTTTATATTGTATAATTGTTAGTAAATAACATTCATAACAATTCAGTTGATGCTCTTGGTATGACTAGATATAAAATGGATAACTTAGTCATTAGAAGTGTATTTGCTGGTACAAAAGAATACGAATGAACATTACTTGAAACAATATACAGGGTGATTATAATTAAAGTTGCGATTTTAAAACGCTGTAAAGTAAGAACTACTGGTCAGAATGACCTGAAATTTGACCTGAGTATACGTGAAGCAATGGAATTTTGTTTGGCGAAAAAAAAATTACTTCAAAACGTACTAAAAAATGGCAATGTATAAATCCAGCATTCAATTTGCTTGACGAAGAACGAAAAAAATTAGCCGCTAGGTCGCGCGTGGAAGCACACCTCTAATCTGGAGGTATGCTAATTAAGACTAGGCATACGCACCGCACATTACCGTTGTGATAAAAACGGGGAGCACATGCAATTCTCATTGAATGCCTTGTCATGACTCTGTCACTGAAGGAGCGTGCTTTGCTCGTAAAACTTTTTATCTACCAGAACGGTGACTGTGCGTTAACTGCTCTCAGGAGGTTCGACGAAATTAGCTGACTTAAAAGCACGCATTACGCACCATATCTACAGCATCACCTCTGATACACTCCGATATGTTGTGGAACATGCTGTTTTGCGCTTCCAACTCGCAGCCGAGTACGGTGGACAGCATATTGAACATTTCTTGCGTATTAGGTGTTTGTGTCAGGTTTTCATGATGTTTCAATCAATTATTAAATTAAGTGATGTTGATTAAACTGTCGTTTTCTTTAGTTGACTATTGGTTTCTTTCGGCTAACAACACCCCGTGTTTGGAAAATACAGCGCCGTCTATCAGTACATTTTTGAAGAATTTTTTTCCCTTCGACAAACAAAATTCCATTGCTTCATGTATGCTCATGTCAAATTTCAGGTCATTCTGACCAGTGGTTCTTACTTTACAGCGTTTTAAAATCGCAACTTTAATTATAATCACCCTGTACGTTTTATGTACATATAACTGTGCATAAATTTAATTTTTATAATGGTATATTGTATAACTTTTAGTAAAGAGCATTCATAACAATCTGTCCCAACTTCTGGGTTTCCGAAACAGACTCTGACTCCTTGAAAAAGAATATTAGCCGAGTAAAGTAACAGTAAATCAATACAGAAATTAAATCAATTGACTAAATGAAATTTAATCTAAATAAAACTAAAATTAAAACTTTTAATTTATTTTAACTGATGTCTATGCTTAGAAATAAATTATTGGAAGAAAAATTAAGAGACAAAATTTAACAAAAATATAAACACATTTATTATGTTTTTAGCTAATAATTTTATTATGGAAGCAGTTCTGGTCATTTTTATCTCATTTGCAGATACAAATCATATTTTTTTAAGCATTTAAATGTTTAATATGTATAAAAAAAAAGTTTTAATGCGTTCGATTGAAATTAACGTTATTGAGTATAATTCGCCAATAAGACGTTTTAGTTTTTATAGAAAATAGTAGATGGCGCCATCCCACATGAAATAACCCTTATTTGTGAGTTATATGTGATAGTCATTAACCATTATATTGTATCTATAAATCTGTTGAAAAGTTTTTTTATTATAAGCGTGGCAAGTGTTCTTTTACTTACGACATGTCTGAAACTACTAAGAGGAAATGCCGACAGTACAGTATTGAGTATTTGAAATATGGATTTACGCACTCTCCAACGAACCTATGTGTTAACATTACCTATGTGTTTAATTTGTGAAAAAGTTTTTTTTAAATGAAGCCATGAAGCCTTCTTGGCTACAAGAGCATTTGAATAAAATTCATGCTGATAAAAAGGAGAAAGATTTATCCTATTTTCAAGGACTGGAAAAGAAATATTTAAAACAGCCAATTATATTAAACCTTTTTGAGTCGTCTTCTAAACAAGAAGATGATGGACCACGAGCATTATATAATATTTCATTGTTAATCGCAAAATCGGGAAAACCACACACCATTGGCAAGGAATTAATCTTGCCGGCAGTCAAAAAAGTAATAAAAATTGTTCATAAGACACCATCAACTCATCATAAGACACCATCAGATATCATTTGGAAAATACCTCTGAGTAATAATTCAGTGCAAAGAAGAATAGATGAAATGGCTAAAGACGTTGAAATATCATTATGCGATTACTTGAAGACTTGCAAATTTCCCATTCAACTTATGAATCAACTCTACCAAATAACGAAGCCCTATTCTTATCATACGTACGATTCATAAAAGAAGAACAAATTTGTCAAGAGTTATTATTTGCCAAAACATTGGAATCCGATACAAAGTAAGAATCGATATTTAATACCATGAACAAGTTTTTTCAAGAGAAAGAAATTCCTTTTCGTAATATTTTATCAGCTGCTATTGATGGTGCTCCAGCAATGACGGGGCATCGTAAGGGTTTCATAGCACATTTGAAACAAGCAGTACCAAATGTACTCGCTGTACACTGTATTATTCATCGTCAGAATTTGGTTGCAAAAAATCGGAATGAAAGCCTGCATACGTCGCTTGATTACGTTATTAAAGCAGTCAATAAGATTAGAAGCAATTCATGAGTGACAGACTGTTTGGCCAACTTTGTAGTGAAAATGATGAAGATTATTATCGCTTATTGCTGCCCACATAAGTTCGTTGGCTCTCAAGAGGTACTTGTCTGAATCGTTTTTACAATCTATTTGACTCAGTACAAGATTTCCTTGAAAACAGAGACGAAAAACTGCGCGCAAACCTGATTACACCCAAAAATGATATCGCTTATTTGACAGATCTGATTAAAATATTTAATGAAATACATTTACAATTGCACGGTGATGAGTTGAATTTAATTAAACCAAAAAACGTCACACCTGCTTTTGTGGGGAAACTTCTTCTGGCTCACTTTCCCACATTATCAGCAGTCTCTGTAAAACAGGAAGATTTACTTATTTACTACCAACACTTGGTCTTTCTTCATGCTGATTTTAAGGAGCGATTCCAGGATATTTTAGACATGACTATACCGAACTGGGTTTCAGATCCTTTTACGAATGCAGATACAGCAGAATAAAAGAACTAAAAGTAAAATTCAGAAATGAATACCAAGCATTCTGTCTTCAAAAATCAATATCAGCACTCTACCATGGATTGTGGAAAATAGTACATAAATTTTTAATTGCATTTCCTTCATCGTATTTGGTTGAGCATGGATTCAGTGCAGTAGCAAGTTTACTTTCTAAGAAAAGGAACAGACTTCAGATCACTGAGCGTGACGATTTGCGACTAATGTTGACAAAATTGGAACCCGACATTAACAAATTGATAAAACTCCACCAGCATCCACCATCTCATTAAGTTTTTTATTACTATTTTTGTGTTAATTTTTAAATTTTTAATAAACAGTTTTCTACTTTTGATGATTTTTTTAATTTCTACTTTAGGATTCTTAATAGATAGATAATGTGCAACAATATTTTAATATTTGGTATAACTATTATGGGAGAGGGGGCGTTGAAATTTTATTTTCTTGTAAAGGAGGCGGTGGACCAGAAAAGGTAGGGAACCCCTGATCTAACAGATGTAATTTAGCAGGTATATTCAAGGAGATATCTAGCAGATATAATCTAGCAGATCTCATTGCTTCTAAGAATGGTTAACTATCAAAAACAATACCCAACGTTGGTCAGGTTCATAAGTTCTGATCAAAGTTCATAAGTTCATAAATTAGTAAGTTCAAAGATCATAGTTCATAAGTTGATAATAACTGATAAATGTTGTATGTAATTTGATCAGATTTTGTCCAGTTATTCAGATAGTACACAAAATTATAAATGCATCAATATTTTATATAAATCTCCTTGTTTCAAAATTATGACTTTATTAATATGTTTATTTGCGAAACCGTTTTGGCTTTCTAGATATATTCTTCAGATATAAATCATTGAATTTCGATAAATGCTTGTCTGGTAAAATCAGGTGACCTTTTGTGCCTCCCGAAGGCTTGGAGGTAGTTTTCTCCCAGCCGACCATTTAGCTACACCAAACTTTCAGATGAGTCGGACGGTCTGGATTGTGTAATTTTAATTAAATGCGATACTTAATGTTACGAAATTGTGAAATGCTGTGAAGTATCTTTCTCCCTCTCACTTTCGTCCATTTCAAAGATATGGCAGAGAAAACGCCCGCACAGATATCCGTTACCATGACGCGAGTCTAGTATTGTCACGTGCCAAAGTTTGAAGATGGATTGTTAGATTTGGCAATTTATAGCCAATTTAGCGACATTTAGGGACTTTTCGAAGATTCGAGAAACACCTCGAAATAACTAATGTTCTACGAGATGCCAGAAATTCCCCGAAGATTCTATACAGAGTCTATAAAAGGAGTCATCCCTCCATTAGAGAGCAGTTGACGTGATACGAGCTACATTGAACTGCGATTTTCGTCAATATTTTGAGAATAGTAGCAGCTGTTTAGTGAAATGGAATACATCAATGTTTCGAGAATAGTAACGGTTGTTTTGTGAAATTAGTGGAGCATTTGAGTATTGTTTATTGTGTGCATTGTTCCAGTTTACGCTGTGTTTGTGAGTAAACGTGTTAGCCATCCAGAAATTTTGGACTCATTCTGAGAGCTCACCCAGGTTTCTAAAGGATAATTTGTAATAATTAGTTAGATAGGCATACTACTTAGTAAAATATTTAATGGCTGTCTTATCAGGATAATCTGATGTTAACTAGAATATGTGGAATTCAGTAGTACGTCATGTGACCAGCCAATTTAATCGCAGTAAAACTTCTACGTCTGCTATGCATAAATCAGGCAGTCGACTGAGGCTTCTCGATTGCATTCCCACATATTAACAGTAATTCGGATTTTTCTGAGAAAAGAACTTTTACTAAATTTATTATTTTATAATGAGCATTAGATTTCGACTTGTGTTAATTTACAAAAATTTTACAACACAATTTCTTGGCGCGATAGCCAAGTGGTTAGCGCGCGGGAATTGCACTCGGTAGGCCCGGATTCGATCCCCGCCGCTGCCAAAACTGCCGCAGTGTTCACGCGGAGTACGATCATGTTAAACATGTGGGTCAGTAGGTCCATCCGAGAGGTTGATGGTAGGAGGAAGAAGGGTACGGTCCCTGTGGATGTCTTCCCCACTGGGTTGCAGTCTAAATTGGGTGGCACTTCCCTGCCGTCCAAACAGTTACCTTACACCTTTCTGATATATTAGCTTATATCCTTGTAACCACTCCTGTAAAAATTTTTTAAAGATTCAATAAATTTGGTGTTGGTTGTTGTGGACACCCGGACATCGGCCTGCCAACTCCTCTCCCGGCCGTCCAAATAGATGCTCAAGTCCTCAGGACGAGTCGGACGGTCTGGGTCTTCAACACCTTTCTGATAGGTCAGACGGTCTGGGTCTTAACAACAGCAGCACAACTTCTTGTGGAAGAACAAGATAATTCCAGGAGCAATGGGGATCGAATAACTTGATGATAAATAAAATGATTGCTTGATTTGAGCTACATTGTGCTTTTTGCATTGTGTCAAAATAATATCCATAAAAATAGACAATAATTAACACCACTAAACAATTGTCATCTGTAAAACAAAAGGAATAGAATTATTTTAAAGAGTATTTTTAAAAGATTAACTTTCTGATACAGATATGTGTTTTTGGTTCATATGCTGATTATGATACAAATGCTGATTATGATTCAAATGCTGATTAATTTGATTATGATGCAATTATGATAATAAACAATACATGCATCATAAATAAGAAATGTAGCAGAAATCGCATACTTCAGATATTTCAGTATATACAAATAACGAAATATGTTAAGGGTATCCGGATGAAATATATTCAAAATTTTCCCAAATAACAAACCTATATTTAGGAAAGTATTTTATGCAAATTTATGTTTTAAACCATTATAAAGGAAAACTGTCAAATTTTTCCTTCTCTCATTATAATAATAATTACTTTCCGAGAAACACTTTCATAATTTTAGATATAAGTTTCATCCCTACACCCTATATAATATCAAATATGTGTTTCTAAATATCACACAGGTGTAAAAGACTAAAAGATTTTTAAAAATGTGAACCTAAATATTTCATGTGAAATATTTGATATAAGCAATATTTACCTTTATTAAATTATCCTTCAAAGAAATGCATAAAGGGATTGTTTCTCTAAAAGCACGTCACCTAATATCCATATTTCAGAGTTTTTCGAGAAACATGGCTGACGAAAACTGTAATTTAAGACTCATATTTGAAAAGCACTTTCCGCAATAGTGAATACAAAATGTCATGTTAGTGCACATACCATTAATGTAGCAAACATTTGCATTTAGCTTTATTCCAATACATATCTTCCACTTTCAGAGATAAAAATGCTTGTATTCAAAATAAATAAATATATTAAGATATAAAACAAATCATTTTTACTTTCCTTATACAATTTTTTTGCAAAAAAAACAAAAAACAAAAAAAAAACGAAGCACCATGAAGAAATTCACTATTTTTATTGAAATTAAATATGAGTACAGCTCATGCACTGGTAAAGAAAAATAATTACAAAATCAAGACCACAGGATCCATCAATGGTTAGCAATTGCACATTGAATTTTTCAAATCAGTAATTAGTGAAACCCCCTTGACGGCAATGCATGCTTGTATACATCTAGGAAAGGAGTGATACAGTTTCCTAATGTCATCCTGTGGTACATTCTGCCAAGCATTACTAAATCGTTGCTTCAGATCTGCTACATTTCGGGATGCCCGTATCCGGCGACCTAGCATGCCCCATACATGCTCGACTGACGAAAGGTCTGGTGACCTTGTTGGCCAAGAAATAGTATCAACAGCACGTAGACAGGCCACAGATATGCGAGCCGTATGTGGCGTGGCATTATCTTGTTGGAAAATAGCTCCAGAATGACGTGCCATAAAGATTAACGCAAACGGACACAGGATTTCAGCAAGATATCGTTGAGCTGTTGAACATAGTGTGCGCCTGTGTAAAACAAAGGTTGATTGGGACAGCTGGTCCTGGCGCCTCCACACACATACCCGATGGTCATGATGCTGAAAGGCTGAAGCGTGATTCACTGAAGACTATGCGATGTCAGGCTGCTGGCAGCCGGGATACTCGTCTATGACACCACTCCAAACGACTTGATGTCGTGGTGTTATTGGCGGACGTCTTAAGGGCCGCCGGGAGAGAAACCCCACATCAGTCAACAGCCGTGAGATGGTGGAAGGTACCACGGGTGGTATGGAAGAGGCTGTAGCACGTTGGATGACGGACAACGATGCCGTTGGGCCAGTTCGGGCCAGTTCAAACCTGTCGCACAATCATCCGATCTTGCCTCGCATTCATGCATCTTGGCCCTCCATAGCCTTCATTCTGCCGATGAGTTTCTTGCAGCAAACATTGCTGCCAGCGCCTTTGCATAGCAGTGTTCGTTCGGTGCAAGTGGCGGCCTACTGCTCGGTATGACCAGCCAGTTTCACGCATCCCGATTATACGATCACGTTCGGACTCGTCTAATTGCTTATAAGTTCTTCAGCAACATCGTAACGGCATTATTTGTTGTGTCTTCACGGAACTGCTACGTCGATAATGAGCAAAGATAAACTGTCCACATTTTAACCTGTTTTATAGGATGCTAGTTGCGCAGTAGAAACGCGCGCTATGACCGGAGTTAACACTCATTAGGCTTACAAATTTAATCATTTGCATACTTGGTATAAAGGAATTTGCATGCGAAATTTCGAGGGAATTGTATTATTTTTTTAGGGGTGCTTCGTTTTTTGTTTTTTTTTTTTTTTTTTTTGTTTTTTTTTGCAAAAGAGTGTATATACATAATCTAATGTATATGATTATGGATATAAATCTGTTGTCTCTTTCCTTCATTGATTTTTACATGCACTAAATTATTTGTGCTCCAAATTATAGTGTAAACTACTCGATGTGTATAAATGGTAATAAAATAATATGTATTGACATAAATTGACCAAAATCATACTCCTTACAGGTGTTACTAAGATGTTGACCATAAACAAACTACTAAATCGTTTTTAAGAAACACTTCTTAAAATATGAATAAAAGACAACTTTTAGACGAATATTTTCGTTAAAAGATAAGTTTACGCATTTTGATACGTTTTAGTTATATGTAAATTGAAAGAAAGTTTGTAATATAAATTACATGAGTTCCTCACTGAGGATATTTTATAATATTTAAAAAAATAATTATACATTTCCGCAATTTAAACCGTCTGTTCCATATTTACTATCGTGGAATTTATTCGACTCGCCCCTTCAAATATGTGACAGAAAATCACAGAAAATGTAGGAAAGGATGGATACTGCAAATTTTCTTCTAAACGGAACAAGTAGAATTCTATCAATACGCCCCTCAAATGCAATGAAGAACGCATAGCATGTAAGGGGGACGAGGCTTATAAGGAATTTTCAGATGAAAAACAATACAGTTTATATTTTTCTTAAAAAGTTTATTTCATGCGACGATGAAATTATTTAGTTTCTTCCGAATTTTTGTTCTATATTTGGTGTGTGTGTGGAGGGGAGGGGGCTAATTGTTCAGAATTTCAAAATTTAGAAGAAATAGGGATTGACGGGATTCTAAGGTTAAATATTTCAGAGGTTTCGGTCTCGCAACATTGGAGGTTGGGTAGTGGTGTGGGGTATTGCAGCCGCCAAGTTTAAGGGCCGGCCCCATCCAAAGGTCAAAAACGCGCCATCTTTTATGAGTGTAAAAATGTGATTTTTTACATAAAACTATTATTTAATTTAATATTTTATACAAAAAAATATAACAATTTGTTATTATTCAATATAATAAGCAAATTATGTACCGATTAATAGTTGCAGATAACAATATTAATAGCAATATTTTTATTATACCGGTATTATATTTTATCAGCAACAGGTAAAAAAAAATCTAATGTGGGCAACACATGACTTTCCTTACATAATGCAATGAATTTACTACTTTTATAGTTAAAAAAATGTTATTCTTATAGTAGATACTTATATTCTTTCCAAGATATTGAATTTTCTTCAATTAGTCGTCATTTTCATTGCTTTAGAGTCATTTTTATCAATTTGTCGAGATTTTTGTTAATTTGGCAACAATTAAAAATGCCGTCAAGTTGGCGACATTCCGCCAAATTCGTCGCCAAAATCTCGCTAAGCGTTATGGACGGAGAATTAAGTTATTCTTACAGCAGATAAATGACTATTGGAGTTCAAATACAAAAGTATTACTCAAAGTATCTTTTTTCATGAATGGAACGAGCTAAATCCACGATAATGATGTCAACAAATTTATCGAATGATATTACATATGAAAAGTGAACATGTTTCTCAATAAGAAATATTTTTTTTTATTTTATTTAACTTTTTGATAATTTTTTTGAAAAATGTACAATATCTCGAGAACGGTTCATGTTAGCGTTCTAAAATTTATGTCAATCATTTTCTAAAGAAAAATTACATAAGAAATGCCTATTTGCGTAACTTTATTAGCGGATTTGATTTTTGACGTTTTTTTCAAAATTTTACTTGAAAATTTAGGGGGGGGGGGGGGTTCTGAACATTCGATTGCGTATAAAAACAATAGGCTTCCAGTGTTTACGGATTGTGATTTTTGTACCAAATTTCGTTCGAATCAGTAGATTCGTTCGTCAGTTATCGTCTCCACAAACTCAATGCCACACACACACACACACACACACACACACATACTTTCACACACACACACACACACATACTTTCACACACACACACACACACATACTTTCACACACGCACACACACATACTTTCACACACACACACACACACACACACAGTCATCTCTTCAAAAATGCTTGATTCGTGATCAAGGATGTTTGAAACGTATCGCCTGTCGAAAACTCGAATTTGAATTTCCGCCCCGTCTCAATACTTTCCTTATACATTATGTATATAAGTATGTATGTATATAAGTATGTATATAAGTATGTATTATGTATATAAGTATGTATGAAAGTAATAATATCTGATACTTGCTTCTGATGAAGGATAACTGCCGCCTTTACTGGTTGGAGTGGGAATTAATACATCTAGCTACATCTATGCTGTAAACAGACTTTCTGATGAACTTGATGGTTTTTTCACACAGTTCCTTGTTTTTACTGAAATGATCGTCCTGTCACTGATGCAGAAAATGGATGTTTGTTTTTACATTCAAAACCGGCTAATACATATATATTTTTGTTTTATGTGGTGTTCTAACGAAAGTTTTTATCAAAAGATATTTTCGAGAGAAAATGAAAATAACTGTTTTGTTCTTTCAATGATTGACATTCAGCCATTTGCAGAATAAAACAACGTCATGTAAAAGAAGTTCTATACCGTAATCCTTACAATCGAAATCAAAGCATTAAAGAATGCAAATAAAAAAAAGAAAAATGTATATTCCAAAGTGTTCCGAAAGGGATTCAAGATTCATTATTCAGTAGTTCGGTGCATTTTAGAACACAAAAGACCGATTAACGACATCCTTTGTCTGGTATAAAAGCTCTTTGAGGAAAATCGTGCTTTAAGTGTTCATCTGATAAATAACTATTGATTTTGGGGTTATTCAGGAAGCTATGTCATGTTCTCAGTGTATAAGTGCTATCCATAAAATGTGCAGACAATAAAATAAATAAAGAGTAACAAAAGAATTTCCGCAAGCAGTTACTCTACATTATATATATATAGCTAAGCAAAAGCTACGAAGCAATTATCAGAAAGCTGAGGAAAAAGAACCAACTGAGAATACATAAAAGGCCTAGGGGGATGGTGACCCCTAGTTCCCGGTATACAGCTAAGCAAAAGCTACTTGGTACACTTAGTACACTTGTATATTTTTGTTTTATGACATACACACACACACACACACACACACACACACATATATATATATATATATATATATATATATATATATATATATATATATATATATATATATATATATATAATAGTAGTTTGAAAATCCAATGAACGAAAATTAAGAAGATGCAACACGATAAATCTAACTTTCTAAAACACCCACAGAATAAAATAAAATACAGCAAATCATCAATCAAATGGAAAAAAATACAAAACACAAGCTATCAAGTTACAGAAAATCAACAAAATTCAAAGGTATGGAAACGAAAAATGAAAAACTTAATAAAACAAGCTATATCGCTATACACGTGGAAAAAGGGCTAAGCCTATATATATATATATAATAAAATATATATATAATATATATATAATATATAAATAATATATAAATAAATAATATAATATATAAATAATTTAATATATATATATAATAAAATAAATGTCACCAAATCCAAAAAAATGCAATGAAAATTAAGATTAATGAAAATTCAATATCTTGAAAGAATATAAGAGTCTATTGTAAGAGAAGATACTTTGGGTAATAGTTTTGTATTTGGAAGCCATTAGTCGGTTATCTACTATAAAAATAACTTATTTCTTCGACCGTAATGCTTGACGAAATTTTGGCGAAGAATTTGGCGGAATGTCGCCAACCTGGCGAGTTTCTTAAATCAATGAAAATGACAACTAATTGATGAAAATTCAATATTTCGGAAAGAACATAAGAATAACCTATTTTTCTATCTAACGCTTGACGGAATTCTGGCAATGAATTTTGGCGTCTTATCGCCAACTTGTCGAATTTTTTTAAATGTTGCCAAATTGGCGAAAATGCTGCCAAATTGGCGAAAATGCTGCCAAATCAATAAAAAATGCTATCAAATTGATAAAAATATCGCCAAATCGATGATAATGTTGCAAATTGATAAAAATGTTATCAAATTGATTAAAATGTCGCCAAATTGATAAAAATAAAATCAAGTTGATAAAAATGACGCCAAACATGATGCAATGTTTTGCCAATATTTTATTCCGTCGTATTATGGGTATACCTTTAATTATATAGATAATTATCTCCTAAATATTGCCAACTTGGCAATAGTTAGTCCCATATTGACGAAAATATCATCAAAATTGCAAAAATGATGCCTAAGTTTGTGAATTTATTATTAAAATATTTAAATGTATAGACTGTATTGCTTATTGAGGAAGATATCGATATTGATAATTGTTAATTCAGAGTTGCGTAACATATAAGTTAATTGAGTACAAAATAGCTTTACATGTTGCCATCCAGAAAATGGATACTGTGTATAACACGTTTTTAAATTTAGAGAAGAATCGTTCGACATCGACAATGTTTGTGTATATAAATATTGGTGGCGACTTTAAGTAATTAGGGAAACGATTTCTTTTCGTATTCCAGAAATATATCCAACCATAGCTGATAAGAAACCCTTTTAGACAAGCTTTACATAAACGAAAAAGCAAACAATTTTCTGCTGTATAAAAAGTCAAATGACTTGAGAAATTCCTAAAAAAAAAAAAAAAAAGAAAAACACCTGAAATTCATGTCACAAAACAAAAGTTGTAATGGAAATCAGAACATAATAACGACGAAACAACTTAAATTCCCAAACATATTCAATTTTTGCGAATTTTCAGAAAAGCTCCATAAATTCGCGGAAAATTTAAAGAAATTTGCGTTGCGAAATATTTACTGCCCTAGTTATTACCCAGGCCACCCAACTCATTCACATGATTTAGAGCAGTTACGGGGGAGGGCCGCGAAATCACACAAAAACCGTACACAGAAAATAATACACGGGAAAATACAATTAATGTGGAAGAGATATATCATTTATAATAGTGTATGTATTTAAAGTCAAATTCATATTATTATGAAACAACATATTATAAACCTAAAGATATCGATCATGGAGATGATAACTAAAGTGCTTACAGATCATTTATAATAGTGTATGTATTGAAAGTTAAATTCATATTATTATGAAACAACATATTATAAACCTAAAGATATCGATCATGGAGATGATAACTAAAGTGCTTACAGATCATTTATAATAGTGTAGGTATTTAAAGTCAAATTCATATTATTATGAAACAACATATTATAAACCTAAAGATATCGATCATGGAGATGATAACTAAAGTGCTTACAGATAAATCCAGAAATATTATTTTTAACACTTTACAACAAAGTTGAAAAGTGTTTATGACTTTGTTCATTCTGTCTGTCTGTCTGTCCGTTAGCACGATAACTGCCGTAAAAATGACTTAATCAAAATGAGATTTTAGTATGTTGTTCAGACGATCTGCAGGACCTGTGGGAATATAAATGAATAATAACACCCAATTAGTTTTGGATTGAACCCGGGTTGAAAAAATGAAATACATTGAGCATGGCACCTAATTTTTCAAAAAAATTTTAAGCGGATTTAAAATTCACAAATTGCTTCAAAAATATTAGGTAATATTCATATTGTTCCGTAAAATATATAAAAAAAAATTCAGCGAAATATATTCAGTAGTTTTTAAATAAAAGTTAAAATAATAATTACACCTCTTATATGAAGCGATCGCGTGACCATGATATGAAAAGATCACGTGACCCACTTCAGTATTAAATATGGCATCCATCTGGTCTCAAAATCGTAATTTTTAAAGTTCCTTTTAATTCATATTGAGTGTTGTATCCTTCCTAAAACCACTTTATTTTGCTTAAATTATGTGCATCTACATACTGAAACAACACAATTACAATGTATTTGGACTTAAATGATCATCCGAAATTGATTATTTCTACTACGAAGCCTGCTTTTCACTTATGGAAAATATAAACAGCAAAATATGTAGAATGAGTTGTATAAGAATTGCTGCATTCCTTTAACGCAAAATTATTTAGCTCATGGAGTCTGCATAGCTGATATGAATGAAATATTCATTGATTTTACAGAGAGACGAACGATTTTTTTTCAATGAAATTTTAAGCATAGAGTAGCTAAGCATAGAAAATGGACAAAAAACAGGAAATAAAAGGAAATAGACAAAAAAAGGAACTAAAAAAGAAAACAAAAAATACATACAGAAATAGAACAGTGCAAATAATAAAAACCAAGTGAATGATCGAAATGTTAAAAGCAATACAAAGACTCCAACTCAAAAGTTATTTGGCGTTGCTAAAAATATTCTTTGCAATTAAAATACAGTTTTTAATCCTACTAGTAGAGTTAAAATAATATGCATCGCTGAGAACATCTCACACATATATAACGCTGCTTGAAAAATGATCTATCAGTTATATCCAATTTCTTCAACTGGATCAATATATGAATCAATATTTCTTTACGGAGGAGTAATGACGCCGCTGAGTAGTAGGAGGACAACTCAGCAGATCATCTTCTAGATGAGGAGAATGCTAACCTAACTAGCTCCTCTGTGAGGGAATTTATCGATTTTAAATAGACAGATTTCCCATGCACTAAAGTACGTAATTTAATAAAGCAGGAGAAGGATGAAAAATTCTCAAATTTTAACCAAGCGAAAGAATTTATATTTTCTCTTAGGAAAGAAAAATAAAAAACATTCTGATGTGGATAGAACATGACTTTCCCTGCATAATGCAGGGATTTCACTTCATTAACATTTGCCGTATTTATGGATGTCAACGAGTAAAACAATAGTCCATATATTTAAATATTTTAATGATTAATTCGCAAGTTGGCTTTAATTTCGTTAATTTGGCGCCATTGCCAATATAACGGCATTTAAAAAGAAATAGCTAAATCGACGATATCTTGCTAAATTAGTCACCAATTATTGAATGGAAATTAAACATATTAAACAATACACACTAATTTTTATGTTGAAATAAAACTTGTTTGAAATAAAACTGTTTGAATTGTTGAAATAAAAATGTTTGAAAACCTTTTCTAATGAAGATTTACGTATAAACTGATTATATATTTCGCATTGCTGAATGTCATGTTTTATTTTATGATTTATTTTCAAAATTTCATTCAAAATTTTGGGGGCATTCTGAACGCTTATTGAAACACCTGTTGGATTGAAAAACCAATGTGCATTACTGTACAACATTTCAAGTTTTCTTACTGCTAACATAATAAACAAGACTTCACAACAACTAATTATCATAATTTTATTCGATAGTAAGTATTTATTTGACATATGTATGAATTAACTATTATGACAGCAAATTGTATTGCTAAACCATTTTTAGTACCTAATACTAATAGACCCGGGCTCGATTTTCTGACACCAAATACATTCTGAAATATTTCGTCAAAACTGGAATCGTATTCTCATAATTTAAAATAGGGTTTTCAATAAAATATTTTAATATTAGATCTGGTCACAAGAGGTGTTATTCCAGTAGTGCTTACATTTTGGCATTTCAGTATTATTATTAATTGAAAAGCAATTTGACCATTTGGAATCGAATAGAGATGTCGGCAAACATTTAAATACAATGAACAGACAGATGATCGGCTCCTATTGCAGGTAACAGTATCCATGAACTGGATTCGTGGTAATTTATGCACAATTGCCGATACTTGCAATACCGGAAAATAACCTATGTACAGCAATTCTGTTAAGGTGAGTTAATATAGCAAGTTATATTGCCGTCAATGTAGATATCAGCTGTTCCATACTAATGAGTGCATAATAAATGCGAATCCGCATTGGGGGTAAGAATCAAGCAAATGTTTTCGAATTTTCAGAAATTCGAAATCAATTGCTCGAGATTATAAAATCAGCAATCAAAAATCAGCCAAATATCAAACCAAATGATTAATAATGTTTGCGATTTTTATCATTTCATGTTATCAGCAGCACCTCGAGCAGAACAGTCATCAATTTGAGCACGCGCGACAATCAAGAACAACATCCTTATGTATGTCTTCTTTAATTTGGAGTTTTAAACTTAGATATACATTACTAAATAGTCAATTTATAAGTATTTAAATTGTATATATATATATATATATATATATATATATATACATATATGCATATATGTATGTATGTATATATGTATGTATATATATATATATATATATATACCTTATAAGAAAACATGGTACAACCGCAAAATGATGTAAATAGCTAGAGGGCGGGCTGGTATGCAAATGATCTCAGTCTGGTGTAACTGCGCATGACCGTACACTCGTGAGTGGCGTTGCTAGCATGAGCCAGCGGCCTTATAAACGGGCGTTTAATCAACGCCCAATCAAACCGACAAGCTTCGGCCAACGTAAGCAAGAGTACTGAGTGAAAAGAATGGTGTGTAAAAGCCAGAAAAGTCGATATACGCAACTGACGGACTTCCACAGAGGCCCATCGTTAGAACACCACATAAAACAAAAATATATATTATTAGTCGGTTTTGAATGTCAAAACAAACATTCATTTTCAGCATCAGTGACAGGACGATCATTTCAGTAAAAACAAGGAACTGTGTGAAAAAACCATCAAGTTCATCAGATAGCCCGTCACGTGGATCATTCAAACCATACCGTCCAACGGTGTTGGAAGAACAGGTCATGGGACGCCACACAGACATGGAGGACCGGTTCTGAACGGACCAGGCATGCCACGACTAGAGAGGATAGAATGATCGTGTGAGGGCTTTATACGTGGGACAGGCACGTATAGAGCCCCGTGACCCGATCCCCGATACACGCACACGTAGCGGCTCCTGTGTGCCCACGGACCATATCTAGACGCCTGTAGGAAGTTAATCTGCGAGTGCAACATCCCTTACGTGTGCTGCCGTTAACACAGGAACATCCAGTTGCAGTGGTGCCGGGCCAGAGCAACGTGGAACGCCACAGATTGGCGATGTGTGGTGTTTAGCGATGAGTGCCGCTTCGTTTTGGGGACGGAGGATCAGCGTGTCGGGGTGTGGAGGTCCCCTGCACAACGCCACAACCCCAATCTGGTTAACGAGCGCCACGTCATCCCCACAGCAAGCATCATGGGCTGGGGAGCCATAGCTTACGACAAACGATCGGCTATAGAAGCGGTACCTGGAACATTGACTGGCCAGCGATACGTGGATAATATTCTACGGCCCTGTGTGCTCCCATTCATTTCTGGGATTCCAGGTGCGCAATTCCAGCAGGATAATACCCGGCAGTACACGACTCGAGTCGCAGAGGTCTGCCTGAGTCATGTCCAGATACTCCCATGGCCTGCCCGCTCCCCAGACCTGTCCCCTATCGAGCATATGTGAGACAATTGAAACGCAAGTTACCTCGTTGCAGCAATCTTCGGGATTTGGAATGTAACGTCCAACCGGTGTGGACTCGTCTGCCTCAAGACAACATCAGGTATCTTTTCGGCATCATTTCGGACCATATTGATGCGTGTATCACAGCACGAGGCGGTGCGACGCGCTATTGAAGATGACCGAACTGTGTACCACAGATCCTTCTGTACGTGTTTTCTGCGCTGCTTTTATGATTGCGTGTATCATTCACCTGTATCCTTCCATCAATAAAATTTCAGGTCCATCCTATGCTTCCTTCTTGGTGCGCAACTTTCATTGACTGTGAGTGGATATATATATGTATATATATATATATATATATATATATATATATATATATATATCAAAAGTAAAGTAAAACGCTATAAAAATATCTATGGGTCGTAGAGACATGCGGTTTGCAAATTAATATTCGCCGTGGAGGGGGATTTTGTATGGCATGAAAAAAAAAGTTCAAAATCTCAACACTAGGCGGCGCTGGTGCAAAGAAAACAATGCAAGGAAATAATTGTGAAATGAGATATTTTATTTCAGCATGATTTACAGCTGCAAGTGCTCGATGTCCACCCCCATATTTCTGTACTGAATGCAGTCGCGGTATTACGGCTGATACAGTATGGAACAGTATATCAACGGGAATGACTGCTACCTCCTGCAGTAAGGCGTCTTTCAGTGTTGATAAGGACTGGAGATTTCCTCTATAAACCCGTGATGTTAGGTATCCCCTCAACCAGAAATCACAGGATGGGAAGTCTGGGGGATATCTCAGGCCATTCATGTGTGGTATGCCTGCTCAGTAGGCGATCGGCGCCAAACGTTGACTGTAGCAACTGCATCACTTGATGTGCCGTGTGGGGTGGTATTCAATAATGTTTTTGTCTGATCCTAACTTTGCGTTGCGTGAGCGATATGCATAAGTCAACTCCATGGCTTTATCTACAGCAGCGACCTATAGTGTCGAGATTTTGAACTATTTTTTTTTCATGTCATACAAAATCCCCCACCACTGTGAATATTAATCTGCAAACCGCATGTCTCTCCGACCCATAGATATTTTTTATCACGTTTTACTTTTGCTCCGTACTTTTGAATCACCCTGTATATATATATATATATATATATATATATAAATTAATACTCAAGGATAGTTAGTCCTACAGAATAATCCCTAATTTTAACGGCATTAGTTGTTATTACAATATCTAAATTCGAAATGTATATGACGGATGTATTCATTAAAAAAAAATACCAACGCAAACGGAAATATTCGATTATCTCCCTTGCTAGTTAAGACTACATTTTTCTTGATTCATGCTTAATGATGCAGATTCCATTTTACGCGCGCATAACTTAATATACAGTAGGTATTTGTTTTACTATCTATGTATTTATGTCTTTATTACTGAATACAAAACATAATTCCCTATTTTATTTTCATCCATTCACACATGCAAGTTTAGATTATTGGAAATGTAATTGAAATACACATGTCATATTTTCAAACTGGAATTAAATTCTCATAATTTATGTTCATTTACATTCCTATCCGTAGTATTACTTCATAATTTAATCTGATAGTTAACCCGATAAGTTTAGCACCATATTATTAAAAATAATGCTATACCCATATTATATTACTTGTATTATGAAGCCTATCAGGTTCAACCTTGTTTTCAACGATAAACTGTATAAAACAATATTTTTTCTCGATGTTTAGAATATCGTTATAAACAGGTTTCACTGTACTTATTACCTTAGATTAAAAGCATATTCACATTTTTATTCATTTTAAAAAGAAAAAAAACTGTAAATCCTCTTTTGAAATTCATTTCTACAGGAACATGAAATTCAGAACTTTCAAGGCTTTCGTAGTAATCCCTTAAAGGTGAAAATCCTCACGTCTTTTAAAGTATATAGTCTGTTTAACGATCTTAGTGAAAGTTTGCTTAAACGACAAAATGATTAAATGGTAAAAGGAGTTTTAATAAGAATACACCGAAATTTTACGGATGTTACATTCATCAGTCGCGTACAGCTGCTATTTACCATCAAAAAATCAAAATTTTCAAATGTTGCTCAAGTCATCTGAGGAAGAAATACAAATCCAAGTGTCACGAGATGTAGACGAGAAAATAGTAAATAGAGAATAAAATATATTAAGTACTGCAAGTATTATGTATCACTTTAACTCGTAACGAGTAATAGCGTTTAGTAATGTTGAACATAATTTTTTGAAGGAATGTAACCACGATTATGGTGCAAAGAATATCATTGATGAACAAGTTTTGTTCATCAATGATATCATTGATGAAAAAGTCATTGTTATGTCACATATCATTGATGAACAAGTTTTGCACTTGTTATAAGTTATAACTCTTCAACACTAAATAGCCGGTATTTAAATGGACAGTATGAAAAATTACTGTGCCACAAAATTTTGAATCCTTCTATTGTGAGTAACAAAATCAGTTCTGAAAAATGACACAAAACACTGGTCCAGTGAGTTAAACTACGAATACAACTGTCTTATTAAATTAACAAAGGCAACTAACAGGTCACTAATGAGAACTATAGGGAACCTGCGTTCAGAGTTTACGTATTAAACAAGTGTTTTGAATCCTTTTGTTAGACCTTTTAAATTAAGGATCCTCTTAAATTCAATTATGGCTATGAGACTTAATATCTCGGATTTTTTAACTTCAATAGGACACATACGTTTGCAATTTCACAAGAGTTTTGTAATGTTTTGTTGCACGTTCACTTTTCTCCTTGGTATTTTGCCATTCATTCACATTGTCTTAGTTCTTCCTCTCCTATCCATTTTTTACCTCCTCTAGTTTATTGATAATCCCCTTTCTCTGCTTCAGCCACGTTTGATATTATAACATATACAGTGGGATTAAATAAAATTGGGACAAACATTAAGAAATGGTAGTACACACCAAACCAAGCATTTTTCGTCAGAGTTTACCGGGTTGGAAATAAAAAGCGAATGTTGTTATAGGATGCTTACTTCTTGGGAAGCTGCCTCTCCGCCAACTTAAAAGCGTCATTCTGGCTATTATTTTTTGGTTAAGGAAAACCAAATATGCAAATTTCATCTGGGGAAGAAAAATAACCCGTATGCAAATTTTTGTAATTGGGCGATGAATAAGGAACTATCTGGGCGTCACTTTTCCGGGCCGATGGATTGGTCGAGGTGGTCGGCTCCTATGATAACCCGATCTGCCGCGTCTTGACTTATTTGTGTTGGGATATCTCAAGAATCTCATCTGTGACATCCCCTTGAATCAGAAGAGGACTTCGTCGCCAGAAATTCAGATGTTGCTCCCGAAGTGAGCGACATGCCTGGTCGGTTCGAGAGAGTTTGTCAACCCTCCGTCGCCGCTGTAAGATATGTGAGATTCACGTTGGCGGTCGCTCATTTGAACTCTTACTGCAATTATTATTTATTAACTGTCGTCATTTTATAACAAGTCATTCTTGTGTTCTCGCCTCACCTCATCTGTTTCACCATTAAGCGCCCACTGACGCCTTTACGTTTCATTTCCAAGATGATAAACTATTACGAAAATGCTTGGATTGGTGTGTAACACCATACCTCGTAAAGTTTAGCCCATCTGTTTAATCACCCTATATACGGGGTGTCCCAAAAACATTGATCTCGGCTTTTATATTCCTTAAATATTGATCTTAGACTATAATAAATTACAAAGTTGCGTAAAAAAAGGTACAGAATTTTATGAAATCGATTAAAATTTTCAAGGGAATTAAATTTTAAGAATTACAAAATTTATTTTATACGGCTCCCGTACAAAAGTATTTCCAATGAGTGAAATGTGCCCCATACACCAATAAGGTGATGTACAAAATTTCAGCATTTTGTCATAAACAGTCCCAGAGATGTGAAAAGACAAAAATACTGACTTAAACCACTTATCGATGCATCGACATGGGGTCTCAGAGGGGAAAAATGATGTCAGCAAATCGCGTTTTAGGGGTCATACATAAATTATGAAAGAAAGCAATGATTACATAAATAAATAAAAATTTTACTATTTATTGATACAAAATTATCTAGTCTATGTAGAAATAATAACTTTACACAAAGATTACAAAGTTTGTTCAAAATGTTTTCCATCCATGCCAAAGATCCCATAAAGATAAGAGGCAGATATTATTTGCCTATGATGCGTTACGTCATTTGCACTCTTGTTGTAAGCATTTACATTTTAATTTGTGATTAATCCCTCACCAAATTTGTTTAAACATATCTCTGGGACTTTTTATGATAAAATGCTAACATCTCGTACATCAGCTTATTAGTGTATGGGGCATATTTTACCCTTTGGAAATGTTTTTGTATGAGGGCCGTATAAAAATTTAAATTTTGTATTTCGTCAAATTTATCCGCTGAATTTCATCGATTTCATAAAATTCTGTACCTTTTTCACGCAAATTTGTAATTTATTATATATGTCTATGATCAATATTTAAGGAATGAGAGCCGAGGTCAATGTTTTTGAGATACCCTGTATGTAGCAAATTGTTTTGACAAGGGACAATTACGCATCTTGTTCGTCCTGACGAAGATCCATACTCTTGTTTGTCCCGGTAAAGGAATATAGTTTCTTGTCTTCAAAACCGGCTGACATTATTTTTGTATAAATTGTTTTAATTAAAATTCTTGAATTTTATAACACTTATTTAACCTAAATATTTCATGATTAATTATTTTCTTTTCAAATTCCTCGCAGTATTTGGAATAACACAATACTTGGTGATGTATAAGGAAAGTAGCTGAAAGTCGAAATTCGAGGAATTTGAGGAATTTACACGATTTGAGCACTCTGGAGAATGCAAATCAACAATTTTTAGAATTTCTGTGAATCCGGAAAAATAACACCCACCTGCATTTCAACAGAATCCCATTTCCACCTACGAAATGTGTGGGAAGAAGTGAAAAATATTTGAAGGTATTCACCAGCCTAACTCCATTATCGTATTTCAATAAAAATAAATGATTTTACTGAAACTTCTTTTCAAATATATCAATTCAAATGTGCGCAATAAACAGGACAGCCTTTATTCCCTCTACAACGTAGAGTAAAATGAGAGTAACGGAGTTGAAAATTCTAAAGCGAGCTTTTCCCGGATTTACACGATTTGGGAATTCTAGGAAACGGTTCATCCAATAAATGTATTCATTTAAGGTAATAAATATCAGTCGGATTTTTATGATAATTGGGAGTTTGGTGACACTGTTATCTTTGAGACTATTAAATTTTTATACAATCAAAAAAATTTCCAAAATATTTAATGTAACCCTTTATTAAACGAACTTTAAAATCTGATAAATTAAATACATGAATAAATTTTCTTGACTATAAAAATTAAATGTTTGTTTTATTTGTTGCTTTTCACTAGTAAAATTGCATATCCACTTTTACTATTTTTATGGCATATATTCTGTGTTCACGAGCGTATTCACCAAATGTAAGAATGAATGGACGATATGGCTAACTTAATTTTATTTCAAGCCGCACTAAGAATAAATAAGAGAGATATACTGTAGTTAGATTTCCCACCCGGAGAAGTCACAATCCCGCCATAAAACACAATAAAATAGTAACTGAAAATTCCTAACTAATTCACAATTAATAAACTTATTTTCGCGACCGTATATACCGAATATATCTCATCGAATAGTATACAGGGTGGCCATAATTAAAGTAGAGATGTTTAGAGCCCGATAGTGAGAAAACTGTTGGACCAAACTCAACCAAATTTACAGTAAATACTATTTAGACCATGAGGTTTTGATTTTTAAAAGAAAAAAAATAGTTCGGATTTTTTCCACCGCGGGCCAAAGTGGCGCTGTAAGGTCCATTTTTGGAGTAAAATAAGCATAGGATGTACAGCAAGTTAACATTTTACATGCATTTTGGAAAGGACATCACATTTACATTTTATACGTATTTAGTACATTCTATATTTACATTTGCGCCTTGTATTTACGTATAACATTAATTTTTATATTGGAATCATTTACATGTGCGATTCAATATGGTTTCCTTGCATATGTTCCAAAAAGTGCATTCTCTGAACAACATTCTCTACTGCAGAATGCAGCAAACCTCCATTGATGTGCTTGACGTGCAATGTTACGGAAGGTCGTCCGCACTTTATGGAACCGATTTTCAATGTAATCGGCTGCTACTGTTTTGTTTTGATTGGAATGTAGAATAAAAGATTTACTTTGAAAATGGCTCATGAAATTGATAGATGGTTGGAATGTTACGTAAATGCGCTTTCCGAGGAAAAATATTCGTATCAACAAATTATAAAGCTATGTAAAAATCGAGGTTATTGCATTTCAAATAAAGATATTTTTAATATATTAAAGTTCAAAGGGGAAAAGCGTGTATCTGAAAGTAAAAATGGCAAAAGGGCCACAAACTCGCATCTTAAGACTGTTCGAACGCGGCTAAATATCAAGAAAGTGAAGTCTCTGATTCTAAACAATCCACCGACTCAAAAATCCATTGCATCTAAACTGGGAATGTCTTCTGGCACTGTAAGTAAAATCATTCATAACGATTTGATGTTAAAAAAGATGTTTAAATCTAAAGTTCATCTGATTTTGCAAATACAAATTGTAGAAAATTATATAAATACACCCAGCTGCTGATAAATGGAAATTTGTGGTAACACTCGATGAGACATGGGTGCATTTAAGTGACTGTAATAAAAAAGAGCAATTTTCTATTGCTCAACTGACGAAAATCACCGTACGAAATGGCTTCTTTAATGTACAAATAGTTCCCAAAGGGATACATGATAGTTGCAGGATTTTGTTATAACAGTAAATTAAAAGAGATAAGTCTCCAGTAAAGCTAAAATTAATTCACTCTACCATCAGCAGAATATTTTAGAACCAATTTTTTAAGAATAAATTCCAGCCTTATATGGAAAGGACATCAATAAATTTGAGCTTCATATGGACAAAGCCTCTAGTCACACATCTAAGTCAACTGCCGCAGATTTAGCAAGGAAAGAATCAGAAATAGGAATAAAATGTATCCCATTTAATGAATACCTGTAAAATTACCCGATGCTTCCCCCATAGACTTTTGCGCTTTCGGTTTGTTAAAACGAGCGTTAGGAAAATGGCATCTAAGAACACTGAACTGACTTCGGAAAACGACCCAAGAGGAGTGGGATAAAATTGACATAACGATGCTAAGAAAAAGTGTACTTTAATGGAAAATTCGAGTTAGAGCTATAGTCAAGAGTCAAGGCTATCAGATAGAAGTAAATCGCCGTATGAAATACACCCTTTATGCATAGAAAATAATTATCAAAATCGTTTCCATAAAGTGCAAACGACCTTCTGTATTCGGTCCTTCAAAGTGGCTAAATTATTCACATTCCCTTGGTATACCAAGTGCTTTACGTATCCCCACAACCAAACGTCACAGGAGGTCAGATCAGGTGAACGGGCTAGCCACTTCATAGGAAACGCTCGACTAAATATTCGGTTGCTAGTAAAATGCTGTCGTAGGACTTCCTGTACGCGCAATCCAATATATGGGAGGTGCTCCATCCTGCATAAATATCGTGAATTCAAGACATCCAAGCTGTTAAAGTTGCGGAAAAATAAAGTTCAGCAGCATTATTCGATACCTCTCAGCATTGACGGAACTTTCTGAACTTCCTATGCCTATTTTACTCCAAAAATGGACCTTACAGCGCCACTTTGGCGCACGGTGACAAAAGTCGAAACTATTTTTTCTTTTAACGATCACAAAACCCCATGGTCTAAATAGTATTTACTGCAAATTTGGTTGAGTTTGACTCAACAGTTTTCTCACTATCGGACTCTAAAGACATCTACTTTAATTATGGAAACCCTGTACTTTATTTTCTCTGTATACTAAGTATCTATATATACCCTCCACGGAACGATCCGAAAACCCTAGACATTTAGAGAAAGTTTAGACTTCCTATCAAAAACCAAACTCTTTATTAAAGGGAAACGTCTGAATTATCAAAGTAATCACACGTCAAACAGTGTCGAATGATTTTGGAGGCAAAAGCAACCTCTTTTTTCCCGATAAAAGAAAAAAATATGTCTGCCACTTAATAGTTATATCATGTATGAGCCAGAGTGGGTCACTTGTTGCAAATTCCTTGGTCTCAAGTTGCAATTCTTTATTTCTTCCAGGATAACCTGATGCAACTATTTATGAACAGATGTATTTTGCCCATGATTTGTAACGGTAGCTATATCTTTTTATCAAAAAGAATTAGGATCATTTCTATCTCAAACCAGTTGATACTTTAAATGAACTGCTTATGCTGCTATTATAGAAGATTTTATTTCACATTATTTAAAACAGCAGTTCTAAAAGTGTTGTTAAAATTCTCCGTTTATTCCTTTTAATATCAGTTCTTGTTTATATTCCCATTTATTTTTATTACTTCCCCATTGAATAAATCAAAAATTCCCCTTCACTTATTTGGAAAGTCATACCAGAATAAAGATTTTATAGAGTTCTGTAAAACACGAAGAACTTAGCTCAGAGCAACGTAACAGCATAGAGAACAAAAGCCACCATTTAATATATCCAATGATGTTTCGTGTTCAAGTTCCAAAACTTAATAAAACTCTGATATGAAGAACTTCTGAAGTGAAATTCTTTGACATCTTTCATTTCACTCTTTTCTAAAAAGTAAATCAAAAGGTATCTCAATCACTAGAGATATCAGACGTAAAAGAAGGAAATTCCTACACAGGAGAAAAGGAAAGACATGTTAAAAAAAGTCGTGTAACTAAACTATATCTCCAACTTGAAAAATAAACTTTTAAAGAATTTATAAAGAATATTTTAATATAATAACTTCAATGTGTATAATCAACGTGTTCAATCTAAAATACACAGTAATCAATGTGTTAAATCTAAATAATCAATGCGTTAAATCAATGTGTTAAATCTAAAATACACAGTATCATGTTCTTAAATAAGGATAATTTTTAAATATTGATAATGACTGTGATACAAGTAGATATAGCCACTGTGGAATAAAAATACATGAAAAAGGAAGAATGGAAACTCAAGATTCAAATACATTTATTTCATTAAAAAAGCTCTGAATGTGTATTAACATTAATTATTAATTGGCAAACAACATCATAAACATCAAATGAAAATTCCCGAAATTATTACATATCCATTGCACATTGGATAATTCGATAAATCTACATAAGTTATCCTGGTTCTACGACATATTTAAGTGTACAAACATAAAAGGAAATTTATAACATTCAAACATTTCTTATAAAGATCTTCCATAATAAAATATTTTTTTTTACATGATTTAATATTAACAGGAATTCGAAGCCGTATGCATTCAAATAACACATATTCTGACCAATAGTACAAGAATGTACATGTAAAATACAAAGTTACTATTTAACATAGTAAGTTAAGACCTTGGTCGATACATTTTTTATGAAACTTCAAAGTTGGCATATCTTAACGGATGGCAGAATTTTTTACGAGACACGTGATAGAATTATGCATTTTTATAAATGGGAATATGTTTCATGAGTCTTCTAAGAGTTGCATGGTACTGAACATCAGTAACTTTAAAGTAAGTAAATTAACTAAAATAATAAAAATATGATCTCTCTCTCTCACATCAGCTAAGGTAAACCAAGTGCGTAAAATTAGTGAAGCTAAGTCAAAGCGCTTCACTAAGGAGCACCTGGGTCCGAAGATCTCTACCTCTGAAAATAGAAATTAATTCACTTTTATGTTGTTAGTAATAGCAATATGTTGCGATTTGCGTGGGCACTACTCCCATGCAGTGGTGGATTTTAGGAGGGGCGATCGAGGCGATCGCCCCCCCCCCCCAAACGCCTGACGAACGTCTATGTTTTATCAAATAAATTATAAAATTAAAATATATATATATCATTAGGGAGATACTTTGGGCTTGCTCTCCCTCCCTCAGTTTATCCACGAAATCTCGCCCCCATAATGAAAATCAAAAGTCTGTGCCTGAATATCTTATATTTACAAGATTTAGTACCATCGACTCTTTTAGCGAAAATCAACACGGACGAAGAGTCACTCCTCACATCTTGGACAGAGCTAAGCAAGAAGTATCACAGAATAGCCGAACTGGGAGTGGAAGAAATGAACAGTACACTTCAAGTTGAGGTGATTAACTGGAGAACCAAATGGATGCGAGAAAATACCGATACCGGCTAAGTACCCAAGTCTGCTTTTGAAGCACTACAGAACTGTGATTCTGCAGTGTACCATGTGATCTACGTGTTATTGAAATTTCTTGTAGCATTACTCGCCGAGCGTAGCTTCTCAGCACTAAAACGATTGAAGACATGGCTTCGAAACACAATTAGAGAAGATCGGCTAGTGGGATTGGCTTTGTTGCATGTGCATTATGATATCGCAATTTCACCAGTAACAATTTTAGATCGATTTGCTAAAGAAAAAGCAAGAAGACTTGAGTTGATATTATAATAATGATTCTTCCTGGGAGGTGTCAGGGTTTTTGCGATGGACTCCGTAAGGCTGCTATGGATAATGATCGACAATAAGCTGAATTGGCAATTACATTTGAATAGTGTTATAGGTACTATCCCTGGCAAAAATTATGGAATCACTTCCATGTTATTTCAGTGGGATACGACGTTCAAAACCCTACAACTTTTGATGCACGGATACCCTGAAAAACCCTTTTTGAGCGAAATTGAAGAACTTTAAATGCTTAACAAAACAAAAAATATTTGAAAAAATTTGCACTTTTCATTATTTAATAATTCACGATCAAAAAATGGGGAAAGAGCTAGAGATTGAAAGAAAAAACTCGTAAAAACTAATTTGGAATAATAAATTTGATCATGGAAAATCATTAAGATATAGCTCCTCATGTTCATATGATCAAATTTATTATTCTAAATTAGTTTTTACGAGTTTTTTCTTTCAGCCTACAGCTCTTTTCCCATTTTTTGGTTGTGAATTATTAAATAATGAAAAGTGCAAAATTTTTCAAACATTTTTTATTTTGTTAAGTTTTTAAAGTTCTTCAATTTCGCTCAAAAAGGTTTTTTAGGGCATCAAAAATTGTAGAGCATTGAACTAACATGGAAGTGATTCCATAATTTTTGCCAGGGGTAGTAAACTCGATCAAACCATTGGTCTTTTCTTTTGATGTTTTTGCGTAATGTTTTTGCGTGATGTTTATACGTGATGTTTTTCGCGTAAAAATTTATTGATTCCTGTGCAGCTAAAAATGTAAAAAAATGGGAAAATGTAAATCAATGTTCAGTGCTTATTAATACCTATATTAACTGCATTTATTCATGTTCATCCTCCTTTTCTACCACAATCTAAGAAAAATAAAATTTATTTGTATTGTATCGTATGATAACCATATTTAGTGAATAGAATATAAATGTGTGTTTATTTAGTTAATATTCAGTATTAATCTTCTCACATGGAAATCTCTTACTTGTTTATACTTTTGTGTAAACTTAACACAGAATATAATTTAGTTTCCTGTTTCGACTTCAACAAAAAGTTTGTTTCCTTATATAGTCACGTAATTTTTTTTCTTCCAACCCTCATTATTTTGCTTTGGTCTTAAAAAAATGATAGACCGTATTTTATAAGCTGCAAAGAACTGACTATAATCTTCCGAATTTGTTCTAGTTATTTCAAAAATGTCAAATATCCGTATATAGGAAGCCGTTAAGAAAATCCTAAGTGAACAAACCTCCGAGAACATTTCGATCTAAAAAATCGCCCCTCCCAAACAAGAGGCCAAAATCCGCCACTGCTCCCATGGGTGCTGCTTTGAGAGGTCTCAAGTAATGTTTTAGATGGTGCATGACTCGTCTTGAATAGCTGTAGCTGGATGTGGCTGAAAAGGGGCCGGGCAAGGGGAAAACGAGCTAATGCTAAAGTAAGAGTAGCTAGATGGCAATTGGTTAATGTCACTGAAATTTACAAGTAAATTTAAGTTTTATTACACAAATTAAACAAATCAATTATAGTTATAATAACAATTACAATTCAAATTGCGATTTGAGAATTAACGTTTTATGCAAGAGTTAAATTATTTACAACAAATAACAATTTACACGGGACGAACAGATTCGAATTACACGTATGATTAACAGGTTAAAACAGTTTAAAATGTTACAATTTAAGCTATTTACAAAATTTACAATACAGCAATTAATTTATTACTGCATAGACATGATTAAAAACAAAGACTGGGTTGTCTTTAATTCGCCAGCTAAAGCAGTTTTTCTCGTAGGTTTGCGAGCTCACAGGGAAGGCGCCAGCCGGGACATTTCACTTTGAAAGAACCAAAGTATAGTGACTGGAATTCCTAGTATCGCTATAAAAAATATCGGGATAATTGTTCTAGACACTGTAATCAAATTGTATTGGCAGCGCCATCTATCGACGTCCAATGAAACTCGAATTTGAGGTGTTAGATATCTCGAGTTTCATATAATGCGTTTACCTGTTTAAAACGGTCTTTGAACCTAACTCCATACAAATTGAATTTAAAATATCGAAAGTCTGATTGGATCTACATCCAATCACAAAGTTCAGATATGCCCCATAGTGAAATGGTAGCGATTGTCAAGCCTCTTTGCTGAATTATGAGAAATGTGTATAGGCGTTTGGATTTGATAGCGGAATCCATGATTGAGAATCGCTTATTTAATTGAAAACATTAGTTATATAGATTTTTATTAAGCTGATATTATACAGTATATATATATTTTGATTTTAATGCTTAAAATTAAGTTCTGGCCCGTCATATGTTCAAAATTTCATTAACGGAATATTTGACTAAAAAGATAGTTTCAGTCGTGACTATGGTCATAACAATTTTAATAAATGTATTTTGTTTCTGGTGATATTTATAGGAATTTGCTCATTTGGCATATTTTATGAACGAAAAATGAATATACAAAATATATAAAAAATATCATGAATAGTTGTAGATAAATATATATTTGCCTAAAATACAACAGAGATTAAATGTCTTCAGACAAACACAGTTTTGCATTTTAGTCTTTTGCGTTTACCGGCTTTCGTAAACTAATCAAGATAAAACAATGATAACCCTCAGCACAAATAAACGCATCCTTAAATAAGTTTAAACCTATATATATATATTACCATTTAAAATGATAATTATGCATAAAATTCTTCGTTAATAAAAATAAATCATACAAAAAACAAGGGTGTCAACCAGAAAAGCTACTTTTGCTGGTTAAACGGTTGGTTAGCTCGTAGGTTTACCTAGGTCACAAGTAGTATTTGCTACTGGATTTTCTGCTATATACTGTCAAAATTGCAAGCGTTCTCGGAACATACATCCCCCACCGTAAATTGTTCACTACAAACTACCAGTTTTTGCATCAGTCTGGCTATTTGATTGTGTTTCCAGTGAGCTTTATAGCCTCTTCCATATCTACGTTGTAAAACATTTTATGTATTTTATTATATAGAAATCGTAATTCCAAATTCGTCATTACAGTACGTCTAATAAAGTTTTGATGAAATCAGTATATTTTGAAAACTCAATTCTCTTAATAGCATTTTTCTTTTAAACTGCTAGTTTAAACCATGTGTACATGTAATTCATCATATTCACTAAATAATTCAGAGAATGTCTGCACATTCACCGCACTTTCAATAATTCCTTAAACTTACATTAATCATTAATTATCTTGGGTAAAGACGTCAAAGTTCAAACACGTAAGAATATTAATCTTTCAAACACTCAGCGGAGAATGGAACATTACTGCTTTAATTATCAGCAGGAACTTAAAGATCCATCAGCTCAAATAAAACATGTTATCGGATTGCATTGGAATACACTTTCAAGTGACTGATAATTACAATGACGTTGAGGAATTAATATACTGATCAGAAAACTCGGAATGGTGGTTACATTTTCATATGCAATAATACCTTTGAAACTAATGAGAATTTCGAGTACGACGCTGATTATATAAGAAACATATATTTCGAAGTAGACTTGTTTAAACAAAGAAAGAATATGCAAAATATATTGTTCACAAAAGACGATGCATAAAACCTCCATAGAAGTGGGGATAGATATACTTTAAGAAACAAAGGAGATTTGCCGTTGCTTGGTTGACTTGGTAGCCTTTGACTTTTATTGAAGACTTTCCAATTGAAGAATTTGACTTTTACGCCAAATTCCTCAATTGTAATAAACAAAAAAATTGCTACCACAAAAATACCTTCTAATGTAATCTTCCTGAAAATATTTGACTCTGCTAAACCACAATAAGAACGATAAAAGAATGATCGTTGGCGGCCGTGGCAAAGAATCTTAGTTGCAATATATACGGGACTGGCATGTGAACCAGATAAAGATAAGGAAACTGACATTCTTAGAAACTCCAAGTGTAACTTATTTTTAACAAGTTTTATTTTGCTTAATATTCCATGGCACTTAGCAGTGTCATGTCGCAATTCTGCGCCATGAGCCTTTTTGTATTTTCGGAAAGAGAAACATCCTTCTCTCCGTTCGTGCCAGTACAGTGTTTTACTAACACTTGTTTCCATTGAAATTACATTAAAAAGCGCTTTTCGTCGAGAAATCGTTGAATTGTCTGGACTTAGTGTCTGGCCGTGAGCGTCGTGTTGGCTGTGTAGTCGCTAGGAGAGCGCGCCGTCCAATCAGGAAGAGGCGCATTTTTGTTGCGAAGGAGAAAACTTTTTGCGTGGGCTCAAGCGACCCGCTCTTGGCACTCTTGGAGCTGAAGATCCCGTGGAGGGAGGACGCTGGTGAATTTGTCGAAAGACTGAGACAAAGGAAGATTTGGCCGAAATGGCTAAGCTATCAGAAAGGGGCTTTTGGTTAAAGGAATTCCGCCCTGGTTCATCTGGAGCTGAAGAAGAGGAGCCTGGAACTTTTCATTAATTATCCTGATGCAAATCTATTCTAAATTATATTTTTTCCATTCCAGGAACTTATCCCATCGACTCTGGAAATTGAGATGAGTAACTAGCGGCTTAGTTTCAATTCGAAGCATTGTATTCGGAAGTTCGGTTTCTAAAGATTTTGGATTCTCCGAAAACCTCCCTGTGATCTTTTCTGAGGTCCTGCATCAAACCGTGATTACCTGATGCGAATCTGTTGCTCCAAATTAAATAAAATTAAGAGATCAGGTAAATTTTCCTTTTACCGGAATCAATGATTCCGAGGCGGCACTGACATGATGAAATTGAATTCAAATATTAAAATGGCTCATGTTAAAATATTTAAGGTAAAATTAGAAATGATTTAAGATCATATGTTTATGAATAATTTGATTACTTGAATGCTATATATTTTTACCAGAGCAATTGGTTTCTTGAATATGTCTAATATAAGTGAAGCTCTGAAGTTTATTTATTATTTGAAAGTTAAAATACACATATTGAATTCTTCGAAAAATCTAAAATAAATCAATATTTAAGTTGTGTGAAAAAGAGCCTAATTATTTGTGTCTGTATATTTACTTTACTCACTGTACTTCATTTAGGGTTATTTAATTCCCCTAAACTGGGAACTCCTTTAAATCTTGAACCTGGTGTTTTTGCTGATACATTTTTGAGAATATTTGTTAAATTATGTCTCCTTGGCCTTTTGAAATTACGATCACGAAATTGTGGGTGGTGGAGTCGGTAGGTGCTGTTTGTACTGACCCAGCTCCCACAAATTGGTGCCGTATCCCTTTTCCCAGAGTATTACAGTGAGTGAGGTATAATTTTATGAAAGAGTGCAAATTTTTTATTGTGTAAAAAAAAATATTGCAGTACTAATATGTCGAAGTAAGTTTAAAAAGTTATTTTGTGGTGCAAAATATTTGAGTTTAATGGGCATGAAAATTTTGTTTATGTGTCATATATTAAGAAAAAGTGCAAAAGCACATAAGCCCAGAAGCACCAAGAGTATTATTTGCATGATTTAATTTGCATATTACTTGTTGAAATTGTGTTACATATATTTTGAGGTAATTGACATACATAAATACACAAAATTTTATATGATATATGATATATAAGTAAATTGAAATTTCCAAATACACATACATTAAAAGGTAAATACATGAAGTGCATACATTTATTTTGAAAAGTGAATACAAAAGTTTTGTGCACATGCAAAAGTGATTCGAAGTTCATGATAATGAACAAAAAGTGAAAAGAGTTACACGTAGTGTTTTTCGGTGCTCTGTTTACACATAAATAAGTGATTTAAGTGAAAGTGAATTAATCAATTTTCCACAATAAACTGTGCTTCGTCTATTTGGTGAAAAACCTTGTGAAAAAAATGCCTAAATCTAGAAATACGAGAGCAAGCAGGAGTAGAGATTCCTCTACACAACGGAATTCATCTGGCCGGGTCCCTTCGGTGTCTCCGCCACGACTTTCTCCGAATTCGGGCAGATCAGCTTCCGCTGTCAGAGACTCTAACAAAGTGAAGGTCGGAATTGGATCACAGTTCCTTGGATCCATTCCAAGTTTTGCTGGCAATGCAAATGAATCTTTTCACGAATTTTTGGAGAAATTTCTTCTGGTTGCTGAACATGCCGAGTGGTCTAATAAAGACAGAATTTTCGTTCTGAAGTTGAAATTGTCTGGTAGGGCAGAAAGACTGATAAAATCCATCCCGAAACTAAACCAAAGTACGAATTTTTCAGAATTAGTGAATACACTCAAGGACAATTTTACAAAAAAAGAAAATATTGCCAAGAACGTTGCCGCACTAGTAAATTGCAAGCAAATGACAAACGAGAGTGTTCGTGATTATGCAAATCGAATAGAGGCAGAATCATATGTTGCTTTTCCGCAAGATGGTGTGTCTGATAATGAAGATTCCTTGAGAACTGCTATTTTGATCAACTCATTCAAGAAAGGGTTGAAGATTAGCATTCGAAAGTCTGTCTTATCTGCAAATCCACAGTCATTTGAAGCTGCGAAAGAAATAGCCATTCTGGAAGAAGAAGTACAGAACGAAGAGCTAGAAGAAATGACAGAGGACATAAATACAGTGAGAATCGAAAAAGACACTAAACAGGAAATTGAAGAGTTGAAGAATGAATTAAATTTAAAGAAGAAAGAATTTGAGAAATTAAGAAGAAAATTTAGTGAAAATTCAGAGAAAAGGAAGAAAAGACTGAATGAAATAAGAGAAGATCTGGAAAAGAGCAATTCCAGTTTTGAGGATTCCTTCATGGATACGCCCTCTACAAGCAGATACAATGAAAATGAATTGGAAGAGGAAGATTGGGAAGATATTCCAGTAAAGAAGAAACATAAACCATCAACATCTTTCAGAACTTCTACACCATCCAAAAGATCTGAAAGTAGAAACCGTTTCAGTCAAAGAAGAATTCCAGTTGCCTCACAGGAAGAAGAGTGGTACGTTAAAAGTCCATATCAAAATTATTCTCCAAGGAAAAATTCCTTATTCTTTAGAAGACCTTTTCGTAACAGTTCATATAGAAATTCAAATGTCCAAAGAAGATATTTTTCAAATTTTAGAAATTCCTTTGATAATTATAAATCTCAAAACTTCAATAAATTTGGATATAGAAGAAATAACAGATATTCTAATAATAGATTTGGTAATAGAAGACAATTTAGAAGACAAAATTTTCAATCTCAAAATTTTAACAAACCAAATTCTGAAGTTAGTTTTATGACGGAAATTAAAGCTCCTTGCCAGAAAAATTTTCCGGTCATCTCAGTTTTTGTTGAAGATGTCAAACTGAATGCATTAATCGATACTGGAAGTTCCATAAATATTATCTATAGAGATGCTTTACAGAAAGTTAACCCTAGGAAAGTGAAATTAAAAAATACATCCTTTATTGTGAAGGGAATTGGAGATCAGGAGGTTTGGGCTGATGAGAGTGCTTCTTTTCTTTTGTCCGTTGGAAAAGACAATGTTGTGATTGAATGTTGCATTTTAAACATACCTGCACCTAACGAATACAACATGATTTTAGGAAGTACTTTTCTGCATAAAAGTAAAGTGACCATTGCCTTTGGACACAAAGATGTTCAACCTGAAATATCTGAGTGCAATGCTATAAATTATAAATATGACAGAAGAAATCACAATTTTACAAATGATGTAGATTATAGATCCAAAGACACAAATTTTTCAAGAAATTATGAAAATAGATGTAATAATGGATATTTATTTGAACAAAACAATTTTCACAATGAATTTAGAGATGTTGATTTTAGAGATTTCGATGCAAATGGAAATGAAAGGTCAAATTATGAATGTGAAAATGATTTATATGAAAGACAGATGAATGACAATGTATATACAGACAGATTTTTGACAAAAGACAATACCAGTAACAATGAAATATTTCAGACAGATTGTGATAAACATGATGAAGGAAGTTCACAACAAAATCAGGCAATAGGGATTGCCAAAGCTTTCAACAAATGTGTTCTAAAACCATTTTCGGAAACTTTTATTAAATTAAAAAGAAATTACAAAATTGAAAAAGACACGACAATTTTGCTTGAACCTATCAATAATAAAGAATTTTCTGCAAACAAAATTTTTGTAGCCAGAAGTATCCACAAAATTCCTGAAAATGACTTTTTGTATGCTAAAGTTGCAAACCCGTCTGAAAAAATTGTTTACATTAACAAAGGAATGAAATTGGGAACTTTCGAAAACATCCATGAATCTGATATTGACATAAATAATAGAGTTGACATTGAAAACTGTATTGAAGAAAATGAAACATTTGATGCATGGGGAGGAGATTTTGATTTGAAACATATGAACTATGCACAAAAAACCTTGCTTTTAAAATTACTAAGTAAATATAAACATGTTTTTGCTAAAAATATGAAAGAATTGTCTGGATGTGACACTATTTTGCACGAAATTAATCTTGAATCTAACATACCTGTTAGACAGAAGCCATACCGCATTCCACACAATTTACAGAAAGAACTTTCACGCCAGGTAAACGAACTCCTTGATGCAAAAATCATTCAGCGTAGTACATCACCTTACAATACTCCAGTGCTTTTTGTGAAGAAACCTGATGGAAGTTACCGTTTGGTAGCCGATTTTCGAAAGCTCAATAAGATCACTATTGTTGAGAACTTTCCGATTCCAAATATATCAGAATTAATCGATAACTTGTCTGGAGCCTTGTATTTTTCTACCCTGGATCTAACCAGTGGATTTTACCAATTGTGTTTACATCCTGATGATTACCCAAAGACTTCTTTTTCAACACCTGATGGCCACTTTGAATGGACCAGAACCCCATTTGGTCTTAAGAATGCGCCTGCATCCTTTCAGAGACTCATGTCTCTGGTGCTGGCTGGCATATCTGGAATTTACATAGATATTATAGTTGCCTCAAGAACATTCGAAGAACATTTGAAAAAACTAGAAGAGATTTTTGTAAGATTAAGTAAACATGGTCTTAAATTGAAACCAAGTAAATGCCATTTTTTCAGAAAAACAATTAAGTATCTCGGATTTTTGGTATCAAATGGAAAAGTACAACCTGATACTCATAATTTGGAAGTTGTAGAGAAATTCAAAATTCCTAAATCAATTAAGAATGTGAGACAATTTCTTGGACTCACCGGATTCTACAGAAAATTCATAAAAGACTATGCAGAACTGACCTTGCCATTAACAGAATTATTGAAAACTAAGGATAATGAAAGTAAAAAGAAATTTATTTGGACTAATGAAGCTCAAAAATCTTTTGAAATTTTAAAAGGAAAACTTTTGTCAAAACCAATTTTGACCCTTCCAGATTTTAGAAAACCATTTATTTTGCATACAGACGCATCAAATCACTCTTTAGGTAGCTATTTGTCTCAAGAAGATGAGAATAAAATTTTGCATCCAATATCTTACGCAAGCAGAAAGCTTAGTGAAGCAGAATGTAAATACAGTGTTGTCGAAAGAGAAGCATTGGCTGTTGTTTGGGCTACAAACTATTATAAACATTATTTAATTGGAAAACCTTTCACAATTTTTTGTGACCAGAAGTCACTAACATTCGTATTTAAATTAAAAGATCCTACATCTAGATTGGCTAGATGGATTGCATCCTTATCACAATTTGATTATCAAATAGTACATAAACCAGGAAAAGCAAATGTTGTTGCTGATTATATGTCAAGAAATGTAGATGAATGTACAAATACTATTAACAATATTCCACAAAGATTCGTGTCACAATATAAAGTTATAAATCAAAATGTTAATCAAAATTTTCAGAATGCAAATCAGAATTTACCAAGTTTCAATAATGAAAATCAAAGTTATGTAAACAATACTAATAGTAGCAATAGAAAAGAATCAGAAATCAATTTGAATCCAGCAAATACAAATGAAGAAAATGAAATTTGTGCTGTTAATAATAATGAAAGTGAAATGCAAAATGAAAATAACATACAAATTGGTCAATTGGAACAAACATTTACTTGTCCTACCTTGCTCATAAGAATTAAGAATGCTCAGAAATCTGACCCAAGGTGCAATAAAATTATAGATCTCTTAGATAAAAACATAAAACCTTACCCACAAACCTTGGTATTTTTTAGAAAAGATGACATCCTGTGGTGTACTCACAAACACCCAAAGCGTAGACATCAAGAACAAGAAAGAGTTGTTGTTCCGCAAGAACTTGTGTCTGAAATTTTATGGTTACATCATGACTGTCCCACTTATGCACATTGTGGATTTAGAAGAACTTTAGCTTCTGTAAGTAGAAAATATTTTTGGCAGGGAATGTATTCCCAAACACAAAATTATGTTTCATCTTGTGAAATTTGTGTGGTAAATCGTGGTTTCAGAAATAACAAAGCACCCATACAAAGATTTTCGAAGTCCACATACCCATTTGAGCGTATCGCCATGGATTGTGTCGGACCATTACCTATATCAAGATCTGGAAATAAATTCATATTGGTCATAACTGACTATTTTACAAGATGGCCTGAAGCATATCCCTTGGCTTCAATAAAAACTGAAGACATTTTAAGTTGCTTAGAGCACTACATGGCTCAGCATGGTATACCTAAATTCATCGTCTCGGATCAAGGGACGAATTTTGTTTCTAGAACAGCAAGATGTTTTTATAAGAAATTAGGAATAATAAAGAATACTACTACTGCCTACATGCCATCTGTAGACGGTTGTGTTGAAAGATTAAATGGTACTTTGATCAGATCCTTGAAAAATATTGCATATAACGATAAAGATAATTGGGACAATCTGATACATTTTGCTTTATTAGCACATAGAAATGCCATACATGCTTCTACGGGTGAATCGCCTGCTTATTTACTCTATGGTAGAGATTTAACAGTTCCAAATACTTTGATCACTGGATTTAAACCTCCGACATATGAATCAACATATGATTATGGAGAAGACATGAGATTCAGACTTAAAAGAACATATGATGTAGTAAAAAGTAACTTAGAAAAAGCTGAAAATTCACAAATTTTACAACAGCATAAGAAAGCAAAGATGCCCAATATTAAAGTTGGTGATTTAGTGTATCTTTACACTCCCTTTTTACCTCAAGGCCAGTCAAGAAAACTGAGCTCTTTTAATAAAGGTCCTTTTAAAGTGATAAATCAAACTTCTGCTGTCAATTTTGTAGTAAGACATGTAATGAATCCCAAAAATGAACAACTGGTTCATGTGAACAGACTGACTCTTTTACCTCCAAGAAGAGAGGAATTGCAAAGGTTTTCAAAACAAACTCATGAAAGTCAAAAATTGAACTCTAAGACAAATAAACTTACTCCTGTGATCACCGCTGAGAAAGACTCTGTGAAACTAAAATCTTGTTTGACAAGATCTGGAGATAAATCTCAAAACAAAAAAACTGTGAAACGAGTAAGATTTAATTTGCCAAATAAAAAAGTAAATGAAAAGGCTGTTCATACTAGATCAAATTGTCATACAAATCAAAGACAACAATATGTTCAGAGAAATAATTCAAATAACTTTGATAATAGAGGAAATGGAAGAATCATTTACAATAACAACTATAGAAATAGTTATGCACCACACCAAAATCAGTATTACATGACAAACAGAAATACACGTACACCCTATAATCTTAGGAGTCAAAGATTTTCACAATATTAAATTTTGGTTGAGTTCACAATTTTACAAAAATTAAATTTTGCAAGAAAAGATTTCATTTTAAGTTAAAGTTTATACTTGTTTAAGTTATATTTCAATATTGTCTTTTAAAATAGAATTTATGAAAAAAATTGTTGTGATTTTAAAATTTATTGGAAATCTTGCATTAAGTTAAAAAAAAAAATAAATAAGTAATTGTTTTGTGAACTATAATTTATGAATGTTTATATTATAATTTAAATAATAAGTAAATTGTTAATTGACTCTCCTTGGACTTTAAAATTTTTCGAGAGTCCTGTCTTGATTGACTTTGATTATATTGATGTGTTTTAATGTAAAAAAATGGTTGATTATTTGTTTAAGTTCATTAATGAAAATAATTAAAATGGTGTTGGTAATTGAATTGTTCCCCTAAATAAAAAAAGGAGGAAAATTTTGAATTTTGAAAAAAGTAAATGACTTATTAAAATAAAATTGAAATTAATATAAAGTAATTGAAATAATTTAAGTAATTTGAATTTGAAAATGAAAAGTTGAATTTGAAAATTTTTGAAATTAAATGTTTTGAAGATCAAAAGTAAATGATCTCTTTTGAAAAATGTTTTGAAACTTTGTTGCTGAGAGAGGTGAAATTTTTGGCTGATGTGTTGTTGAAATTCTGTTCTCTTGAAATTCCATTTCACATTGTTGTTTTTTTTGTGACCAGCAGTTTTCAAACATCTACACAAGTTTAAGTTAGACATCATATTTTTATGCTGCAACCCCTTTTTCTGAAAGCTGGCTGGTGGACGCAAACATGGACATATTTACATTGGATCACAGATGAAGAAGCAGCTAAGCAAATTAATTGTCCGAACTTTTGTGGCAGGACTGGCGTCCTGGACGACAACTTGCTCCGAGCCTACCTAGGACGGTTGTGATTGGCCAGGTGGGAAACTGGTGAAGCTATGAGGATGATGATGACGAAGAAGATGATGATGTTGGGATCAGCGCATGCTGTCCAAAATTTTTGAGGATATCCGTGCTTCTGAGGCGTGTCCTGGCGTCCTGTTTCTGCTGCAATCGCTTCCTGCACGCGAGTATTTTTTTTTCCCTTTTTCTACACTCCCTTTTCTGTTGGCAACTCGTTAGTCCCCGCCGAGTTTGCTCTTTTGATGTGTTCCTGCTCTTTTACATAACTGACGTGAATTTCAGGAGAAACTTTTCTCTTTCTCTCTCTCTCAGTAGACAAATGTATGTAAATGTAAATTTTTCTTTTGTGACATGAAGTTGTCACTTGTTGAGTTATTTCAGAGATTTTGTTAAAAGTAAAGTAAATTGAAATTTTAAGATAAATTAAATAATGTAAATATAAATGAATAATTTAAAGTAATTTATGAAAGTGTGTCAGAATAAGAAAATTCTGAATTGTTTTAATGACAAAAATAAGTTGAATTAAAGTTAATGTTAAAATTGTTGAATAAATGATGAAAGGTTGAAAAATTGAAGATAAATGTAATTTAAAGTTAATATGTTGAATTTGAAAGTAATTTAATGTGAAAGTTAAGATTTTAATGAAAGTTTTGAAATGAAAAATTGAAATTGAAAAATGGAAATATTGAAAGTGACCTTGTTCTCAAAGAGTGAGACAAATTTTTGAATGAGTGAAGAATCTCATTTCCTGAATATGACAAATTTAATTTAGAAATTAATTTTCAAAATATTTAACCTTTTGATGAAAATTAAAAATAATTGTTTTGTGTCACTTGTGTGTTTGAAAGTGACAAATGTTAAATTTTTGAATTGTTTATATTGTTAAGTTTTGTAAATTCATATCATATCATATTTTATTTTTCATATCACCTGGTTGATCTCAATGTAGATGATTGAGATAGTGTGTTGTCAGGCAAATTGCCTTGACAAATTTTCTTTTGAATTTTAGTGTAATAAATGTGAATTTTTGTAAAGGTTCCTTTAAGATGTGGTGACGCCTTGTCATCCTTTTGGTTTTCTTTTGGACTTTACCTGTGGTGATGAGTGGCTTGGCCAGTCATTCAGATCTACAGTGTTGTTGCTTTTGAGAGAGGTGAACGATCGCACTTTTCTCGCCCAAAATTTTGTATTAAATTATTTTACACTTACAGGTTCCTAAAACTCTTTGTAAATTTTTGTGTTTTTGTGTTTTTGAGTGAGAAAAAATTTTCCTCACTGTGTTCTGAAAATTTTTGCCTCCCAGAAGGGGAGAGCTGTCATGTCGCAATTCTGCGCCATGAGCCTTTTTGTATTTTCGGAAAGAGAAACATCCTTCTCTCCGTTCGTGCCAGTACAGTGTTTTACTAACACTTGTTTCCATTGAAATTACATTAAAAAGCGCTTTTCGTCGAGAAATCGTTGAATTGTCTGGACTTAGTGTCTGGCCGTGAGCGTCGTGTTGGCTGTGTAGTCGCTAGGAGAGCGCGCCGTCCAATCAGGAAGAGGCGCATTTTTGTTGCGAAGGAGAAAACTTTTTGCGTGGGCTCAAGCGACCCGCTCTTGGCACTCTTGGAGCTGAAGATCCCGTGGAGGGAGGACGCTGGTGAATTTGTCGAAAGACTGAGACAAAGGAAGATTTGGCCGAAATGGCTAAGCTATCAGAAAGGGGCTTTTGGTTAAAGGAATTCCGCCCTGGTTCATCTGGAGCTGAAGAAGAGGAGCCTGGAACTTTTCATTAATTATCCTGATGCAAATCTATTCTAAATTATATTTTTTCCATTCCAGGAACTTATCCCATCGACTCTGGAAATTGAGATGAGTAACTAGCGGCTTAGTTTCAATTCGAAGCATTGTATTCGGAAGTTCGGTTTCTAAAGATTTTGGATTCTCCGAAAACCTCCCTGTGATCTTTTCTGAGGTCCTGCATCAAACCGTGATTACCTGATGCGAATCTGTTGCTCCAAATTAAATAAAATTAAGAGATCAGGTAAATTTTCCTTTTACCGGAATCAATGATTCCGAGGCGGCACTGACATGATGAAATTGAATTCAAATATTAAAATGGCTCATGTTAAAATATTTAAGGTAAAATTAGAAATGATTTAAGATCATATGTTTATGAATAATTTGATTACTTGAATGCTATATATTTTTACCAGAGCAATTGGTTTCTTGAATATGTCTAATATAAGTGAAGCTCTGAAGTTTATTTATTATTTGAAAGTTAAAATACACATATTGAATTCTTCGAAAAATCTAAAATAAATCAATATTTAAGTTGTGTGAAAAAGAGCCTAATTATTTGTGTCTGTATATTTACTTTACTCACTGTACTTCATTTAGGGTTATTTAATTCCCCTAAACTGGGAACTCCTTTAAATCTTGAACCTGGTGTTTTTGCTGATACATTTTTGAGAATATTTGTTAAATTATGTCTCCTTGGCCTTTTGAAATTACGATCACGAAATTGTGGGTGGTGGAGTCGGTAGGTGCTGTTTGTACTGACCCAGCTCCCACAGCAGCAAAAATAGTCGTCTTACTAGAGAATTGTCACAGTTAAGTTCTGTTCCGCGGCCGATACTATAAGTATGTCAAGTTACAGCCTTCTAAATTATCAGAGGGTTAAGTATATTTTGGGGGGAACTTTACACACACCCCTCTCTGGGCCAACGGCCGTACCGTGCTGAAAACACCGGTTCTCGTTAGATCACCGAAGTCAAGCAGCATCGGGCGCGGTTAGTACTTGGTGGGTGACCACCTCGGAACACCGCGTGCTGTTGGCCATCTCGGGTGCGGTATCCCCGTGGTTTGCGCGCTAGATTTGCACGCTGCCACAAATGTCGCCGTGTTCATGCGGAGTACGATCACGTTAAACATGTGGGTCCGTAAGTCCTTCCGAGAGGCTGGTGGTAGGGGAAGGATGGTACGGTCTCTGTGGATGCCTCCCCCACTGGGTTCCGGTCTAAATTGGGTGGCACTTCCCGGCCGTCCATACAGTTACCTTACACCATTCTGGTAGGTCGGACGGTCTGGGTCTCAACAACAACAACACCCCCCCCCCTCTCTGGGCGCGGTAGCCCATTGGTTAGCGCGCTGGAGTTGCACTCGGTAGGCCCGGGTTCGATTTCAGCCACTGCCGAAACTGCCGCCGTGTTTATGCGGAGTACGATCACGTTAAACATGTGGGTCCGAAAGTCCTTCCGAGAGGTTGGTGGTAGGGGAGGGAGGGTACGGTCCCTGTGGATGCCTCCCCCACTGGGTTCCGATCTGAATTGGGTGGCACTTCCCGACCGTCCAAACAGTTACCTTACACCTTTCTGGTAGGTCGGACGGTCTGGGTTTCAACAACAACCCCCCCCCCCCCTGTCTATCAGCCCATGGGAAAGAAATCTAAAACTAGGTTTGTAAGATTCTGTCACGTGATTGAAGTAAATAGGCATGATTGTGCAAATAGACAGTCAAGCCATTGAGGGGCTACTAGAGGACTGAAAAGACAAAAACATTTTAGACGATTGTTATAAGGATAAATGATATGTGATTTGAAAAATCCCAAATTCTGCAACAAGATGAAATTAGTAGAAGGTGTTTTTTGTTCATAAATCCTAGAATTTCGTTGCCTTGGATTTCAAATTGCAATCATTGAATTGTTTTATGAGGCATTTTGATGTAACAAACGTTAATTCGACTTTATAATTTCCCATACAAAGTTAAACTTCAGTCTTTCTTCAAAAATGGTTCATTTAAGTATAAAAATATCATAATCACGAAACCAACCTGTAGGGGGCGTTCTCAAAATTTGAAAAACACTCTATTGCAGTTAACAGATTCCATGGACTGATTTAACGCTCTTATTACTCTCTCGTCAACATGAACTAACTAATTTCTATAATGGCAGCAAGAAACTTGCTATAAGAAACATATTTTTTGATACAGTTTTTTTTTCCTGCTATAAGCCACAACCGGTTCATGGATGCTGTTATCTGCAATAAGAGTATCTTTGAAGTAAAAATATCAACTTATTGCAATATTTATTTTCAAGTTTAAGACGACTATATTATATTGATTAGACTATCTTTTAAGAACAGCACGGGCGTTTCATCTCTTCTGTTGAAATCTCACATGCAAATGATAATTAGCAGGTTTGGCAATATCAGAGGCACAAAAATGGTTTATTCTCAACAAATAAATCCAAACCGCACCTGATAGATTTCAAATGAATATGTCCCTATCAAGATCGAAATTCATTATGTGAACAGATTATTGGTTTAAATATTATAATTAAATGTTTTAATTTTAAAAGACACATTAGTTTTGACTCAAAATATAGACACTATAAATATCCATTTATGTTGTTCTATATTTATTTTTAGGTTACCCGGCGTGGAAGAGAATTTTGATATATTGCGGAAAAAATATAGAGTCAATGATAAAGAAAGAAGCGGCAATTTTATGTATAAGGGGCAGTCAAATGAAAACGAGACAGACTATATAAAGGGCCTGGCGCGGAAGTTGGTAATGCAGGTAGGGTTGTGTATAGAAGCGCCCTTTTTTGGGTATCAGGAATTAACAGCTCGAACGTTAAGCGCCGTGTCATTCGTCTGTTAGACGTGCTCGAAGTGAAATCAGCGAGTCGTGTGTGCATCCGACATCACTATGGAGGCCCGGAAAGAGGAACATCATGCTGTAGTGCGATTTTTGACTGCAGAAGGAGTGTCAGGAAGTGAAAATCGTGCCCGAATGTCTGCTGTGTATGGCGAATACAGTATGTCACTTGCGCGTGTGTTTGAGTGGACTAAACGATATCGAGACGGTCGGGTGTCATTGAAAGACACCAGTCGGCCAGGACAGGCTCATCCTGTCATTACTTATGTCATTGCTGCGGAGGATGCTGCCATTAGAAATGATCGACGGTGGACGGTGGAAGACATTCGGCTCATGTTGGGCATTAGTCATGGCACCGCTCACGCCAGCTTGACAGAACATCAGAAGTTCCGGAAAATCTGTACGCAGTGGGTTCCCCACAGCCTGACGGAGGATCAGAAGTTGAACAGAATGTCGACATCACTGCTGCACCTGGAACGGTATCACGACGAAGAATATCATTCTCTGTTTCGCATTGTCGTAAGAAAGACATTCGCAGCCGTCGATTTGCCTCGGACGAAGAGGTACATGCCTGGGTACAATCATGGTTGCATAGGCAACCAAAAACATTCTTCCATGAAGGCATTATGAAGAACATCTGAAGTTCCGGAAAATCTGGGCGCAGTGGGTTCCCCACAGCCTGACGGAGGATCAGAAGTTGAACAGAATGTCGACATCACTGCTGCACCTGGAACGGTATCACGACGAAGAATATCATTCTCTGTTCCGCATTGTCGTAAGAAAGACATTCGCTGCCGTCGATTTGCCTCGGACGAAGAGGTACATGCCTGGGTACAATCATGGTTGCATAGGCAACCGAAAACATTCTTCCATGAAGGCATTGACCGTCATGTCACACAGTGGGACAAATGCTTTAACAGTTATGGCGATTACTTTAGAAAGAATAAACAGGTTACCTACTTTTTTTCCATCTGTCTCGTTTTCATTTGACTGCCCCTTATATAAACATTTTTCAAAATTAAATAAATTTTGCGAGGATGTTGCAGCTGGGTGAGGAAGTTTGTTCATAACCTCTAATCCATCTTCTAGTGAGGTTGAAAATCCTTCCAACGAATGTTGAGTTTTCTTAGGCTGACCCTTGACTTGAAGATACGCTTAATAAAGTTTTGCATTTAAAAGCGTATTTTTCACGAACTCTTTGGTAAGGTGTAACATTGTATCTTTATAATTGATTTAATATTCTACTTTATTGTTTTTTAATCAATAATTGCAGAAAGTTCCTATTTTATGCTATGAACAATGATGCATTCTTAAATTTAGAGTTAGCGACTTGTAGTAGCAATAACGTTCAATCGGCCAAACTAGCCAAGTAGATGGATATTATAACGATAAATATGATCCATTGTGTTAATAAAACAACTATCAGGTTGTTTGCTTCTATTTATTTTCTAAGCGTAAATTTGCGTATTATTTATTTGGCCATTACACAGAGCAGTCTAGAATTTTTCAATTAAGTGACATCGTATTTGAAAAATTGTAGAAAAAAACTTTTCAAAATAGAATTTAAAAATCTGATGAGGGCAGCATATGATTTTCCTTATATAATTCAATGAATTTACTACTTTTACACCAAAAAATAGATTATTTTTATAGTAGTTATTTATATTATTTCCAAGCTATTGAATTTTTGTCAATGAGTCATCATTTTCCATGTTGTCATCATCAATGAGTCGTCATTGATTTAGCGCCATTTTTATCCAATTGGCGAGCTTTGCGTTAATGTAGCAACATTAAAAAAAGTCGCCAAGTTGGCGACATTCCACCAAATTCGTCGCCAAAATCTCGCCAAGCGTTATGGACGAAGAAATAAGTTATTCTTACAGCAGATAAAAGACTATTGGCGTTCAAATACAAAAGTATTACTCAAAGTATATTTTTTCATGAATGGAACGAGCTAGATCCACGAGAATGATGTCACCAAGTTTATCGCATGGTATTACATGTTGTTGTTGTTGTTGAGACCCAGACCGTCCGACCAACAAGAAAGGTGTAAGGTAACCGTTTGGACGACCTGGAAGTGCCACCCAATTTAGACCGGAACCCAGTGGGGGAGACATCCACAGGGACCGTACCCTCCTTCCCTTACCACCAACCTCTCGGAAGGACTTACGGACCCACATATTTAACGTAATCGTACTCGGCATGAACACGGCGGCAGTAGTGGCAGCGTGCAAATCCAGCGCGCAAACCACCGTGCTTCCGCGCCCGAAATGTGCCAACAGCACACGGTGTTCCCAGGTGGTCACCCATCCAAGTACTAACCGCGCCCGATGCTGCTTAACTTCGATGATTTAACGAGAACCGGTGTTTTCAGCACGATAGGGCCGTTGGCCTAGGTATTACATGTGAAAAGTGAATATGTTTCTCAATACAAAATATTTTTCTTTTATTTTACATGACTTTTTGATATATATTTCTTAAATATGCAATATCTCGAGAACGGTTCATGTTAGCGTTCTAAAATTTATGCCAATCGTTTTCTAATGAAAAATTACATAAGAAATGTCTATTTGTGTAACTTTATTAGCGGTTTTTATTTTTTGACGATTTTTTCAAAATTTTACCCATAAATTTAGGGGGGGTTCTGAACATTCGATTGCGTTTAAAAACTAAAGGTTTTCAGTGTTTACGGATTGTTAATTTTGTACCAAATGTCGTTCGAATTAGTCCATACGTTCGTCAGTTATCGTCTCCATAAACTCACTGACACACTCACACACACATACTTTCACACACACACACACTCACACACACATACTTTCACACACACACACACACACACAGACATCACTTCAAAAATGTTTAATTCGTGATCAGGAATGCTTGAAACGTGCTCTCCCGTCGAAAACTCGAATTCCAATTTTCGACCCCGTCACAATACTTTCCTTATACATTATGTATATAAGGAAAGTAAAAATGAGATATTTTCAAAAATGGTAATATTTACTGCTTATATACCTATAATGGGCAACATTTATACTTCTTATTTACTATATTATTTTAAATATTGCATTAAATAAATTTCCACACCCTTAAATGTTTTGATATTTTTAATTTCACTTTACGTAATATAGGAGGGCAAAGTGAAAATTTGATAGGACTAATTCATTTATTATTTTCATATAAGTTACACAATAAATGAAATATGAATTCGTTCAAAGATGTATATCTACATAACTAGCAATTTTGGTTAATAGTATTTTTTATATATTTTATTTCTTTAATTAGATGGTATTTTCATGGAAAAAATGAAAGCTCCAACATAAATTCTCAACAAATCGCTTTTAAATCCTTTCAGTAACTAAGAATTTAAGGAATGCATAACTTTTAGAATATCAACTTAAGTAATTTTCAGATTTAATTTATAGTTTATTGAAAATTTAGTAGATTACTGCACATTCTTTGAGCTTTCACTAATTCTTCAAAATTATATTCATTAGAAATATTCTTCGGAAAAGACATCAGAAACAAACGCATAAGAATATTAATATATTTCACACAATTCTTGGAGATTAAAACTTAATATTACAAGAATGACTTAATATTGACAAGACTTAATCTATCATGTAAATATTTCTCTTCTGCATGAAACACCGGTAATTCCTGTGGCTTTTAAAAGATAATATATGGCACTACAAAGTATGATCAGTAGAATAAAATGACATATGCAAATTGGTGATTTGAATATGTTTTAATAGATATTTATAATATATATATATATATATATATATATATACATATATATATATATATATATATATATATATATATATATATATATATATATATATATATATATAATCCAAGAAAAAGAAGAATTAAAGGAACTTAGGATAATCAAATGCTTTGCATTTAATGGTTGGTAAGAATTAATTTAATGGTAAGAAAAGACAACTCGATCGACATTTAAGCAGTTTGGAAATTATGCATTTCAGACAATATGATTTTACTAGAACCATCATCGCCAATCTAGATATAGTACCTCAATTGAAGGAAAGATTGTGGTGGGAGGCCACACATATTAAACAGTACTCAACGACATTCCCTTATGGATTAAATTCCATCAATTTTAAAGAAAGCTACAATTTAGATTATTGTCGAAATATTGACAATTATCCATTAGCAAGTTCATTGATACAGAGGAAGTCACAGCGATGGCATAGAAGAAGAGGAAAGCACCATTATAGCTATAATGAAACAGAAGAAAAAATCTCCAAATTTATAGAATCATTTAAATCCAAAGACGGAATCAAGTATAATTGGATTAAGGATGTCATTTACAGTATAAAAATCAAATATTTACCTCGTATATGGGCTTACATACAGCAATATACGTTGGAAGAACCTATTGACTTCCGGATTGAAGAAACACATAAAAATATTGCCATTATGCTTGACTTAATTAAATTAAGGGCCGGAAAATTTCAAATTAGATTAAAACCCAGAATACGGAACAAGCAAAGTATGGAATACTTTATAACCACATTCAAAAATAAGAAATTTGATGGAATTCCCTTTAAATCGATACTCTACAGTATCAAAAATTTCTTACCTGTTCAGGATCTTAAGGTAAAAATGACTTACCGCTTTGTACGCACAAACGGTAGAAGATTCTTCAACTACAACAATATATGTAAAGTATTGGATACTAAAACAACAGAATGCAAATGCACTGATAGCAAACATAAAGATCCTTATCACAATCACATCATTACAGGTGATCTGGATATTATCGCAGATAAAACTCTAAAGAATATTTTCAAACTCGGAACTAAATACAGATCACAAGAATATAACCAAGTAATCGAAAATTTTAATCAAGATCTAGAAGAATTCATTTATAAAATAGCAGTAAAACACAGTTTACCTATTCAAGCCTTTCATGAATGGAAATATAATTTTTCAAAAGAATTTCAGTTTTTTTACATCAGACAAAATAACAGAATAAGGAATCTTTCAATACCTACAGCTATACAAACTATGAAAGAAAATTTTGCTATAACTTATACTGACAAGATGGTATCACATTTTGCATTTACATGCAAAAAGTTTTACATAGATACACTTCTTCACTGCTATCTAGACAGTACTATGTACACCCCTTTACATAATAATGGGAACGTTCGATCCAATAGGATTAAAGCTATGTACAAACGAATCGGTAATGAAATAAAAACTGTTAAATTTCCATATCTAATCCTCATTCCAAAGATGCATAAAGAGCCTGTGAAATTCCGTACAGTTACCGTTGGCTGTGGATCATATCTGACAATTGCTAATAAACGACTATTGAACATCCTCAAGTTTGTGATGGAAAACATCAAAAAACAGTATCATGTCATGAACAAAAATGGAGTAGAAGTTATCGATCGATTAAAACATTGTAATAAAGATATATGTTTTAAAAGCTTTGATTTCCGCGACCTATTTAACAACATTGATTTATCTAGTTTGTATTCAATCTTGGAAAAATTACATGAAGAATTTGATTTGAAGGATTTTATTACTTATCGTAGATACCTTGACCTTATTGAACTAGTATTAAAAGAAAATATTCTATATAACGGAAAAAATTATTATCGACAAATAAAGGGAATTCCAATGGGAGGAGTCTGCTCATCAATCTTGGCCGATATTTACCTCTCAACATATGAAAAAGGAACCCATATTTTGTCTGAGATGCCATATTTCCGGTTTGTTGACGATGTGCTATTGGGGTGTTATGAAGCCACCACCAATTTCGATTTCAAATTTTACCCACCGGAATTGGAATTAATAGAAAATTGTAAAGACGAAAATGAAGCGGTAAATTTTCTGGACATCTCAATAAAAAAACATGGATTATATGGTCATTATACAACGTTATATGACAAAAGAGAATTATATAAAATTAAGATAAATCATATCATCGATTGGAAAACTAATCTTACCAAAAATACTTTCAGAAATATTATACTCGGACACTTCAAGAGAAATCAAATTTACAACACGTTTAAAAAAGATTGCAATAATAGCAATATTAAAATCATAACAGAGGCTTTATATAAACATTATCCTATTTATTTCTTAAAGGATTGCTATAGATCGATTTTCAAGGATCATGTAGATTTTGACAGTTTACTTCTTCAATTTGCAAGTAAATAAAGTTTATGCGTACCTGCTAAGAACGCACGCATGCGTAAATCGAACATATATATGATAGCGAGTTGGGCAGGAATCACTTTTGGTCCAGTTTCCTTCTGTTTGGTTGTCTTGTTCTTCCGTGTCCGGGTGCCTTCGTATTAGCACGCATTGGGGACCAACCTTTGCTTTGCATTGGTACCGTGAGCGTTTGCCTAGGCTGGAAAAGCAGCTTTAAACGGGAGGGGGAGTCGCAATCCTCCCCAACCATTAAATGCAAAGCATTTGGTTATCCCAAGTTCCTTTAATTCTTCTTTTTCTTGGATTACATTCTGCTTCGGAGTATAGCGGCTTGGCGCCTTTTCCTGAGTGGTGTCTTTGATTTTTGTGGATATGCATAGGAATTCTATTTGAATTTGTTTACTGGCTTTTATATGATATATATATATATATATATATATATAAAGATATAATATGAAAATCCAATGATGGAATAGAGAAAAGTTGTTAAAAACTTTAACTTACAATATGCGAACAACTTAAAAATAAGTGAAAAATAGAGATTTATCACCCAATAGGAGAATAACATACATATATCAAGTCATCAAGTTAAATATATTCATCAAATATCAATGGTGAGAATTCGAAATTTGGGAAACAAAATATAACCAAGCATTAAAGCTATACACGTGGATAAGCACTAGGCCTAAAAAATTGTACATTTGGAATAAAATTATTTTTAAAGTCCAAGTATCTATTCAAAATGTAAAATAAAAGCTTGTTTTTGAAGGCAGAGATAGATAATATCTATTAACTCTGCCTACTTGGACGACAAGCAAAAAGATTGAAAAATAAAATAGGAATATAGAAATACCTCAGAAAATACTGCATATGTCCTATCCAAGAGCAACAAAAAACGAGACCACTGTTGCCAATCACAGGAGTTAAAAGTGGAGATCTACTGTTGCCAATGTTGAGATATAAATAACAGTATTGCAAAAAAGCAATAAAATGTGATAAATTCTTCAATAAAAGCTACGTAGTAAAGTGACTTGTAAAATATTATAAGAGGATGTAAATACATTATAATGATAATTCAAGAGAATGTTCACAATTAGCTAATATAAGATACAAAGGAGGAAATTTTAAGAATGATCAGCTAATTTAAACTCTTTAACAATACCATAACTAAATAACTGACTTTAACAATACAGTTTAATAAATTTACAGGGTATTTATGCAATTTACTGGTTATTTTTAGGTTATTAATGTGCAAAGAATGAAATTCTTTATTTGATAACATATAAATTCTAAAAAGTTGATTAAGTACAATATTTCTAAATACTTGTATCGAGTTACAGGAATTAAATGGAGATATTTTATTTATATTAAAATGAAAATAGTCTTTTTTATCTTATAAATTAGTAACTATCCTGTTAATAAGTTCACTAATTAGATTTAAATCCAATAGTTTACTTTGCGATTTATGAATAATATCCCAAAAACATTGACCTCGGCTTTTATTCCTTAAATATTGATCTTAGACATATATAAAAATTCCAAAGTTGCGAAAACAAGGTACAGAATTTTATGAAATCGATAAAAATTTTCGATAAAAGTTAATTATAAAGTAAACTTAAGCTTATAATTTTTATTAATTTATTATTAATATATCTTCACATTGCCGTACTACATATTTAGTGGAATTTATCATTTATTCATACATTGCTTGTTGTGCCGCTATAAACACTCCAATTATTTTACCATTCGTGTGAGTCCTGTAAAGGAATAATTAATTAATAAAATGCTAAATTGATCACACCATTTAAACTTAAACAATAAAACATTTATTAACAACATTTATCGTCATTAATTATTGCAGCGGAGGGGACATATGCGACCAGAATTATTAAAATTACTATCGTGTCTATGACCTGTGATTGTTATTGAGTACATACTTTCCAATTCGTCTTAGGCTTTGATCATATCTCAAATGCTTGCATCAGTTCTCAGTAATGGCCATAACTCTTTGTTGTGTGGCTCCTCCTCGTGCTCTGATTGCACTCCCACATTGATATATCTCCATTATTTTGGAACCTCTACGGGACACTCTACAAGTCTGTTAGGTTTTTCATTCTTCTCTAGTCGTGCTCTTAAGTCAACATCTTGATCGTCTCTACTGGTACGCTCTTAAGTCAAAATCCCATATCTCTCTGATGGTCTGCTCTTAAGTCAAAATCGTGATAGTTGTCTGTTGGTATGCTCTTAAGTCAAAATTCCATAGTTGTCTTATCTAGTCTGCTCTTAAGTCAAAATCGTGATAGTTGTCTGTTGGTATGCTCTTAAGTCAAAATTCCATATCTGTCTGATGGTCTGATTCTCAGGTCACAGGCTGTAGGTCCCTCGGTGTGTGTGTGTGTGGGTGGGTGGGGGGTGGGGGGGGGGGTAATTCCTATTTTTCTTCCATTTGGTACTTATTGGTTACTACTTTACCCAATGGCACCATTCCACATTTTGTAAGGCCCAGCTCAGCCCCTCTGGTATGGCACCCCTAAATTTATGGTCTTCTGACCTTTAGGTTCACGGAGTGATAAACTTCAGTGCAAGCCAGACTACACGTTTTGTCCGCCGTTTTGCCCACAATAAATTTCTGCATAAAAGTGTTTCATGAAATGTGAGATCTATTTTTGGTCTCATATATTTATATATATATATATATATATATATATATATAAACAATTATATAACTTGTAATATATATACCTGAGATGGATCATTAATAGAAAATGTTCTATATAACATAAGTGAAAGGAAGATCGATTGAAATGTAAATGTGACATCAAAAATACTATACGACAAGCCATTGAATATTTTAAAAAACATGATAAGAAAACATTATACATAAAGCCGGTACTAAATTGGTATAAAATACCTCTTTTCCCCTGTTCCATATAAAAGTTGAGGAATGGAATAAGAATTACATCTGGTAATGAGGGTTGAATAAATTTTTTTACAACACTTTAAGATGAAATTATTGATATAAATCATATATTTAATGCAGTTGCTTAAGGTACTAATCCCCTTGTTCCCTGCATAAATATACATGGTGTAAATACAGGAAATGTGTTTAAAGATAAAAAGTTGCAAAACAGAAGCATTGTTTTGCACCATGAGCTTGGCCGTTTCTGCCTCCCATTTTTTTTTTTTTTTTTTTTTTTTTTTTTTTTAAATTGAATAAATTGAATAAATTGATTAAAGTAAAAAGCATTTCCAAAACCATGTACTTTATCAAGGGACATACATGCTTCGTTAATGCAGATTCTATGTTTCTGTGTGCATTACTGTAAATTGTATTACAGAAATAATGTACATGGTCCGACGTAGAAGAAAATACAAATTGGATCAGATATATGAGAAATCAAATATAATAATCAAATGTACCAGCGGATAGCTAACTTTTCAAAGGAGAATATAATTTATATTAATAATATATTAATATAAATGTATTTACCCCTTGCGCTGCTTAGCTGTGTAGATTACATGTTACTGACTAAGCATTTTTACTCAATACAGGTTACTGTTAATTCTATGTACCAAGGTTTCAACTGTTGGAAGTGAAACATGAAGATGAAAAATTAGTTTAAATTGTTTGAGAATGATCTGTCAATATTGTTTGAGAATAATATATCAATATGTTGCTGTAATTGTAACAAGGTGTTGAATTTAAAATTAAAATGTGTTTTAATAAAAGAAAAAAAAAAGGTTTAGCGAGTAGATATTTTGGAATTTTGGATAGTGGTGTTTATGAATTAAACAAGAAAGATCAATCATGCATAAGCATTGATTATGAAACACTTTCCAACTGCAATGCAATTTCATTTAAAAATCTCTAAAATGTGATACATTCACTGGTGATATCTTTTACACTATCACAGTACTACAGTAATTTAGTATACTTAAATATATAAAACTGTATCGAAATATAAATCATCTAATTCTCTATGCAAAATCAATGAATATTTCATTCATATAACTTGTATTCCAGACTCCAAATCTTAATAATTTTGTGTGAAAAAAATTCAGCAATTCTTATGTACCTCACCCTACAATCGCTTGAGATATTTGCATTTTGCATAAGTTAAAATTAGGCTTCGTTTAAGAAATAATAAAAGTTTAGGGATCATTTAAAATCACAACTATTGTAAGTGCGTAGACACGGAATTTAGATACACAGATAATACACAGATACACAGATAATATATATGTGTGTGTGTGTGTGTGTGTGTATGTATTCAAAGTATTGGAATCCTGCCGAAGATCGGAACTCGAATTTTCGAAGGATCTACACGTTTTGGGACTGTTAGAACACGAGAAAACTATTTTTAGGAAGACGTCTGTGTGTGTAAGGGTGTATCTGTGTATGTTTCTGTGTGCAGGTGAGGATATTGCATCCACCCTAATTGAAAACTAATGGACCGATTTTCATAAAATTTGGTAGGTATGTTCTTTGTGGGAAATCCTGATGTTCATTAGATTATAGTAGGATTCGTAATAAATGAATCTGCCTTCCTTGCGAAATGACCGGCAGAAATTGCCTTTATCCACTCTAACTAAAAACCAATGGAATAAATTTAACAAAATTTGGTGTATAATATTTCAATAACCTACAAGTGATTTATATACCAAATTTAACAACATTTGGTATATTTGGTATCATTTGTAGGTTATTTTAGTATGATTCGGGAAAAAGGAACGGGCTATTTTTGTGAAATGGCCTGCAAAAATCGTAAATATAAAAATTAAAGACTACGTGTTCTCAATTATATCAATTAAATTCCTATTTTATACGTGATTTTTGACAACAAAAAGAATAAGACTAACTCCATTACTCTAGGACTAGCCGTTCTTGAGATATTCTAATTTTTTCGCGATTTCGCTACGTCACCTTTGACAATAAGTCCAGCTATCAAATGAGAACCAAATTTAAGTTTAACCTGCAAATTCAATGTCATTTAAAATACTTATGGCTGTTATTTTGTGCTGATAATTTCAAATTATTAGTGAAGAAATAAAGAGAACGTGAATATGAGTCTGCAGGGAAGGACATGTGCTGCCCACATCAGAATTTTTAACAATATTACAACAATGATTTATAGAGTGAACGGGGATTATTTGCAGGCCATTTCGAAAAAAATGTATGATCTATATTTAAAGATCCACCAAATTTTTGTAGAATAACATGTTCAACAAACTTAATCTGTGTGCCAAATATTAACTCTCTAGGACATAGGAAAGTGCATTAAAAATGCTATCAAATAAGTATATCATGAAGAGTTATATAAAATAAAAAAAATTGAAAAATTTTTATCTACCAAATTTATTTTAAAATGTGAAGCCTCTTTAATATAGAAATGATTAAACATTGGAAAGATATTTATTATATAATATATCCCCTTTTTCTTTCTGGAGGATATCCCAAAAGTCAGACTTTAATTGGATTTGTTTTTTACCCTATATTAAATAATTTTTAATTAAAAAACTACTTAATATATGTTAATGAATTTTTTTTATATATTTTATGGGATAATATGAATATTTTCTAAAAATTTCGAAGCAATTTGTGAATTTTAAGTTTGCTTAAATAATGTTTGAAAAATTAGGTCCCATAGGGTTCAATGTATTTCATTTTTTCAACCCGGATTCAATAAAAATCTAATTGGGTGATATTATTTATTTATATTCCCATAGGTCCTACAGACCGTTTGAAAACCATACTAAAATTTCCTTTTGATAAAGTCATTTTTACGGCAGTTATCGTTCTAACGGACAGACATACAGACAGACAGAATGAACAAAGTCATAAACACTTTTCAACTATGTTGTAAAGTGTTAAAAAATGTTCTTTGTAGTAACAAGGTGTACTTAACATTGTTATTCTTAATAACTGGTTATTAAGAATATTTTAATAGGCTGATTTTGAGAGATTGAATGAATAATGTTGAAGTTTATTTACTTTGAAGTTATAAGTTTCTGTTTTGTCGTATATTTTAAATTTTAATGTGTCTGCATTTTGAATTTTTAAACTAACGTCTAGATAATTGGTTCAGTCTGGTGTATATACATTTTCAATTAGTTTTAGATTAGTTGGATAAAAATTAAAGTTTAATATAAGTACTTCATTAGTAATTCCAATAATAATTAGGTCATCAATATATCTGTACATTATGTGACTGTTGAAAGGGTATTGAATTTCGTAAAAATGTAGATAAAGGTTGGCCAGTATTGTAGATGAGAATCCTACCTGTGGTATTCCCTTATTTAAATTGTATATGCAATTTCCTTGAGATATATACTATTTGAAGCAAATTGAATTTAATAATGTTTTAAATTTTGGAAAAGAGATGTTTTTTGAATGAGTAAATTGTTCATATAAATGTATTATGACTTTATATAAATTATTAATGTCAATGTTATTAAAGAGGTCTTTGAAATCAAAAGTTTTAATATTATACATGTGAGGTAGTTGTTTTAGGTGATTAATAAATTCTAAACTATATTTGATTATATGTCTTTGTTGTGTAGTGAAATGATCATAAATTTGATTTAGTATAATTGGAAGTTGTTTGTCAGAAGCATTGGTGTACGAATTATATATATATATATTGTGAGACCAGAAATTGTTCTCACATGAGACATTTTTATTTGATTATTTATGGTGTCCTTTAAGGAAAAGAAAACTTGAGTCTGGCTGGCGCCGAACTTTACGACAACTTGAACTTTTAGGTCAAATGCTATAAATTTAGGTGTGCCAGGCCGCAGAGGCTGAGAGGGGCTGTGAAGTGATGCCATTGGGTTCAGAAGAACCAATGAGCGCTAAGGGGAAGAAGGGCGGAGCTATCCCCCCCCCCCGCCGAAGGAACCACAAGTCTAAAACTGATTTACGAAATGAGCGAAGTGAATATGACCTAGCAGACATGACTTAGGAGTTGCAGTTAGAGTACGAGTATTTACACTGTCATGACTTAAGAGGAAAGAAATGAGAGTTCGGAGCCACACACCCCAGAGTTGTGGACGAAATACACGAGTTTCAGTTATAGACAAAATAAGTGTGCAGTAGCATACGAAAGACAACGAGGAGCAGTAATGGAGATCGGACATGAAAAGAAAATAATCACGAATTTTGACTTGAAGTACGAGTAGATCTTGAGTGCCCCGTAAAGGGCTCTATGTGCAAGTGCATTAGTAGTACGAGGAGGAGCCACACACCACAGAGTTATTGTCCCGGCCGTCCAAATAGATGCTCAAGTCCTCAGGACGAGCCGGACGGTCTGGCTCTTCAACACCACAGAGTTATGGCAGTATAAGACTGATGCAAGCGAGATGATGAGCCCAAGACTAAACTTGAAGGTATGTGCTCATAATAACAGGTCCTAGACAACAACGGTAAAACTAATTTTTCTGGTCGCATATCTCCCCTCGCTAAAATAATTAAATGAAAATTGATAATAAATGAAAATTGATATTTATGAAAATTGGTGCTTTTGGATAAATTGAAGTTGCTAATAAATGATATTGTTTAAGTTTTAAAATAGTCTAATCTTTTAATATTAATTAATAATTCTTTTCAGGACTTACACATAGGTAAAAATAATTGGAGGGTTTATTGCGGCACAACAACGAGCAATGTACATTTAAATGTTAATTCCACTAATGAGTTTTAACGGCCATGTCAACATTAAATAACATAATTAATAATATTTAAAGGTTAAACTAAAACTTGTTCTTCTATTATATTTTACGTGCCACATATATATACATATATATAAAATGAAAGATTTCATTCAAAAACTATGCATAAACTACGGTAAATACAAAAAACCCATCTTTAGCATATCTGTTACGAATAAGTAACTGTAGACCAAGACTAAGAATAAACATAGAAGGGAACTTATAAATGAAAACAATATCCAAAGTGGTCCATGTTAAGGCATAGGTGGGTTTGTAGTTATAGTATAGAAATGCATTAGCGATAATAATAAACAAAATAAATTAAAATTTAAAAGAGAATAAACTCTGAAATAAGCGCAAATGCAGCTTTACAACAGGTTTTACATTATTTAAAAATGTTTTTTGCAAATATATGAAAATCAAAAGGTAGATGGTTATATTTATATATATATATAATTATATATATATATATCTATATATATAATTATATACATTATATATATATATATATATATATATATATATATATATATATACATATATATATATATATATATATATATATCATAGTGAACATATAAAATTAAAATTAATTCCACAGTTATCCAATTATTCTCCAGAAGTTGGCGCAAAGCAGCACACTCTAATAAAGTAACATACAAGATTCATATGAAAAAAAGGAGGGAAATGACCAAATGCAAGGTATAAAATGGTAGAGGGGGATGGCGACCTCTCTTTCCCGTTTAAAAGACTGCTTTTATGCCCGCGCAACACTCACGGTACCAATGCCATGCAGTAGCCATACTTCCGTAAATGTGTCAAGTCAAGACAAGTGCGTAAACTGCTTTTATATATAATGCACTCTGGCATTTGCTGCATTTCCATTCTTTTCCTTTCCCTTGCAATCCTGGTTGATTTCTATTTGTTTACTTTGCCCTTTTTCGAGTGTTTTTGACTTGACACATTTACTGAAGTATGGTTACTGCATGGCATTGGTACCGTGTGTGTTTCCCGGGCATAAAAGCAGTGTTTTAAACGGGAAAGAGAGTCCATCCCCCTCTACCATTTTATGCCTTGCATTTGGTCATTTACCTCATTTTTTTCATATGAATCTTATATATATATATATATATATATTACACTATAAGGATGTAAGGAAAAACAGAATCCCAAAGGAACTTTAAATCTAATATATCCTTTGGGATATATATCCTAATATATCCCTTGGGATTCTGTTTTTCCTTACACGCGGTTTGGAACTGCTTCGGGAGATCAGAGTTTCTGGGAGTGTTTCCTAGGAATAAAGGCACGCTTTAACCAGGAATAGGGATCACAATCCCCCTAGACTTTATTGATACCCCCTTTGCACTCCTTTTTATATTATTCTGTTTTTTCTTGTATTTTAATATTTCCTTATGGTGTAATATTATGGGATGAGTGTTAAGAGCTGCAAATCGCGGCTATACTCATTTCACCTTTATTATGATCTGTGGATTGTCGTTTTTATAGGATATATATATATATATATATATATATATATATTACTAATCCTAATTAAAGTACTGTATATAAAATAGCCTAGAGACTTTGGAGAGTCTTGAATTTTTAATTTTGAATTTCAGAGGCCTTAACAAAAAAATGTGTGAGAAGTACTATACTAGTTCAAGGAAACTTTATAAGCATAGCAGTAAATGTCCTCCTTCCATACATATGCAAACACGAAAAGCATATTAAACTTTTCATATATTCTCTTAAAATTTCGCTAAAATGCAATATTAATGCATTGCTAAAGCAAGCTGAAATATTTCACAATTTAATTTCCCCATTATTCCTTCATTTTTAAGTCCTTTTATTTATATATGTCCTTTCTTATTACGAAAGTAAAAACCATCAAGATGGCTATTCAACTGCAAAAAGAAATTGGAACTTTAAACCACGCAAACCATATAGGTTAAATTTTAATGCTTTGAAAATAGTTTGTGAAAAGATTGAAATGAAAGTCTTATGAGATATTCTATTATTTAGCTTGAAATAGGCATACTTTAAAAACAGTGATTGTTAAACTATTTTTTATATTTTATATCAAAGTATTATACTTTTAAACGTTATACTTTAGTATTTCATTATTCAATGTGTCTTTTCGAGGTTTTTGCCGTTAGATTGAAAAACACGCTCAAAATGTGCTGCAATAAAAGCCAACGATGCAGAAATTTCGTCCAAATACGACACATGCTAAATTTTGGGTCAACTGGTTTGGACGGCTGTACCTAAGAATCTGGTTAAACCCCGTAAAATTTAGTGCATGGTGTGTTTGCTCGCAATTTTTATATTATTGGTAGTACCAGTAGAGTTAGATACCAATTTTATATTTATTTAAACTGCTTTTAAATTTATGTAATGATTAATCTATATAAATAAAATTGAATATCTGCCTGTCTGTCTGTTTGTTTGACTCATCTTCACGGAAGAAAGGCTAAACCGAATTTGAAAAAAAAAATTTTATGGGTAGCCTTAAAAATGCCACGCTTAAAATCTAGTCCACGTTTCGCGTCTCTACAACTAGGAGTTCTCGAGATATAAATGAAAAACAAAATTTTCGTTTGTCTCATCATTACAGGAGAATGGCTAAACCTAATTTAATGACATTTTGTGCATAGCCTTGAAATAGCCTCACTTAAATTTTGCCGCAGTTTCGAGTTTTTAACATAGGGAGTTGTCGAGTTATTAATAGAAAACGAAACTTTTTCCTAGGAGTTCTGCTCTCTAACTCTCTAGTTCCTCCAAACGAAAAAGGTTTGAAATCGTTGGTTTAAAACGTGAAAGTGAATTAAAACTATATTTCTGAGTTTTATGGGAGATTTTTGCGCTAATTAGTCACTTCTGAAAACGCTGATTGGAAACATGATTTTAAATAGAAACTCTATCATCATGGATTACTTTTCACAGGCTTATTCAACAGTGAATAATATTAAGAAATCAAATCGGTTATGTAATTACCAACCTTTTATGAGGACGATTCTTTCTTATGTCATGATATATAATTTTTATAATTATTTGTTTGATTAGAATGATAAATAAATGGATATAAAAATATATCTTATAAATGAACGGTATAATTTTCCTTTAATTATAATAATTGCGTAATGTTTACATCACTTTCATTTATTTTGGCAGAGAGTTTTCAAATTTATTTTAGCCGATAAACTCATATATTGCGTTTAGCCAATAAACTCTGTATTGTGCTTAGCCAATAAACTTGTTTAGCCGATTGTTGAACTAGAATAAGAGTAGAACAGATAAAATACATACCTTCTAATACAATTTCAGTGTTTTCATTTAGTATATACAAGCGGGATCGGGATGCTTTATTCTTCAGATCTGCAAATTCAGATCAACGAATTTTGCGGGATATCGCTAACTTGGCAACTTTTCTAAAACCTTGCCAAATTGACGGAAATGTCGCCAAATTGATAAAAACGACTCTAAGTCAAAAACTCATTTAGCCGATTGTTGAAACAGAATAAGAGTAGAACGGGTATATATATATCTTCTAATACAATCTTAGTGTTTTCATATACTATATACAAACGGGATCAGGATGTTTTATTCTTCAGATCTGAAAATTCAGATCTACGAATTTGGTGAGATATTGATAACTTGGCAACGTTTCTTAAATGTTGCCAAATTGACGGCTATGTCTCCAAATTGATAAAAACGACGCTAAATCAATGAAATTAATTTTGTTCCGTTAGAAGAGAGTACTGAAATGATATTTCGGTAGCATTTGTCTGTCAGTCGAAACATGCTACTTAGTAACATATTTAGCAAACTTTTAAAATGTCGCCAAATTGATAAAAATGTTTGTAAATTCATAAAAATATCTTGAAATTGATAAAACTCATCTAGAAAAATGAAATTAATTGTGTTTTGTTAGGGGATAGTATTGTGATGATGCGTCATCAGTATGTCACCAAGTGGTGATCAGTTCTACAGTCCCACATGGCGATAAATTTGGAGATTTTTTTAATTGTCGCTAAATTGACATAGATATTACTAAACCTTCCATAGATATAGCATTATTCAGACGATATTTTTTCACCAATTTATTCGAAGCAAATGGTATCATGTAGCTTAGCAATGGATTTAAATCCAATGTGTTTATACGGCTGACGATTTTTATTAAATCTTTTTGGATTTGAATAATAAAGATATATAAAGGTATATAAAATAAATACCATTGACATTGCACTTTTGGCTGGATAATATCAATTCCGGTTTTCAGGTTTAAACATTATTATTATTGATATTTTCGGGGATTGTTGATATTTTCAAGTTGTTATGACATTGTTTTATTATAGCAAAAATTGTTGAAAATCATATATTGCACGTTGTATGAGTAATATTCTACAAATACACGGGTATATCTTCTGATCTACGAGAATATAAGTAGTACAGGTATATTGTCATATATTGGAATCTGTCTTTACCGTCTTCTGCTATAAAGATTAAGGGGATTATTGATATTTTCAGTTTATTACGTCAGCTGTTTTATTTTGACAAAGATTTTTGAAACTGATATTACAATACGTTTAATCTTTATCTTCTACTAACACACGGACATATCTTCTAATCTACCACCTTATAAGTAATAAGCATATATCTTCGCATATAATTTTAGCACTTATATTTGACATATATTGAAATCAATTACTGCCTTCAGGCTTAAAGATTACGGGATTATTGATATTTTCAATTCATACATGTAATCTACTAATACAGTTTATGTCTTCTAATTGTCGTGTATATAAGTAATACGGGTGGGTCCCATAACAATTTTCACGCTTTTATTTTGCATATATTGATCAAATTTCATATTTTTTGTAAATTTGCTTATAAATGGGGCCTGGATGTTTTATTCTTCAGATCTGCCCGTGAAGATAATTTTGTATAGCGAGAACAGAGATTCTTAAACTTCTTTTTAGGAGCATTAAATTAAATATTATAACAGAATATTTTGATTAACAATGTCATTTAGTATACTATAAGAATTTACACATGATTGTGAATTTTAAGTTTCCTTATACTATATACCCCATACTAAGAACGGGTATTCTGCTCGTCTATATAAATAAAATTGAAAATCTGTCTGTCTGTCTATCTGTTTGTCTCATCATCACGACAGAACGGCCGAACGAATTTAATGAAAATTTGTGGGTAGCCTTGAAATAGCTCCACTTAAAATTTAGTCCATGTTTCGAGTTACTAGAACCAGGAGTTGTCTAGATAATAATTGAAACGCACATGTAAACCTTCCATAGATAAATCATTATTCAGACGATATTTTTTCCGACAATTTATTTGAAGAAAAGTATATTATGTTGCTTAACAACGGATTTAAATCCAATATGTTTATGCGGCTGACGATTTTTATTAATTATTTTCAGATTTAAAGAATAAAGTTATGTATCTTAAATAATGAAAGGCAATGTCAGCGTGTCTGTGTGTGTGTGTGTGTCTTATACACTATAGGTTCAGCGACCGCGCGTCGGAGAGCTACAAAATTTGGCAATCGGAGACCCGGGGGGGGGGCGTGAAGGTTACACGTAAAAACCGATTTTTAAAATTTGAATTTTTTTTTTGGTATTTAATGTTTTATGCAATTTCGACCGTCTTTTGCCCTTTTTGCTCTTTTTTCTCCACCATCCAGACGTCGTAGAAAAAAACAATCGCACCACCGAAAAGAGCAGACAATTGCGAGTAAATATATATCAATTTCAGTTCTCAATTTTAAATTCTAATATTTTTTAAAGATTTTAAAACAAAAGTCACTTTCGGTTCAAAAAAACGAACTTTCGTTTTTAAATCCTCCCATCGTAAAAACTACTAATAATTTTGACTAATAATTTACATTTTTAGAAAGCTCAAACATCTGGCTTTCTTACAAGCCCAATCGGGTAAAGAAATAATTATAAATGTCCACAGGATCGCGATTTTAATGAGATAAGGATTTCCAATTTCTCGAAAAACAGCGTTTTCACTCGCAGAAGTTTTTTCCCCGTTTCCACGGAGACCGCGCTACCGGTTTTAAATGAATTAAGAGCTTAGCATATGTGTCGTATACATCGAGCGAAATTATTATATTTATATGATATTTTAAATGGATATTTTAATTTATGGATATTTTAAATAGATATTTTAAATAATTTAAATGATTGAATTATGGTGGTTTGAATTGTGGTGATGTATTTAAAATTGGATGGATTGGTGGAACGATATGGATGATTGATGGAACGATATGGATTTTTTAAATGGATATTTTAATTTATGGATATTTTAATTTTATGGATATTTTTAATGATGGAAAGAAGGATATTTTAATTTTATGGAAATTTTAAATAGCATATGGTCATTATAAAATTTAAATTAGCGCGCGGGAAGTGCGCGGGAATTGCACTCGGAAGACCTGGGTTCGATTCCCGCCACTGTCTAAACTACCGCCGTTGCCAGGCTTAGTACAATCACGTTAAACATGTGGGTACGTAAGTCCTTCCGAGAGGTTGGTGGTAGGGGAAGGAGGGTACGGGCCCTGTGGATGTCTCCCTCACTGGATTCCGGTCTAAATTGAGTGAATAAAAAGAAAGTTATGGAAATTGTCGCGGAGGGCGCTGTAGCCCAGTGGTAGGCGCGCAAGAATTGCACTCGGTAGGCCCTGGTTCGATTCCCGCCACTGTCAAAACTGCCGCCGTGTTCACGCGGAGTACGATCACGTTATACATGTGGGACGGTAAGTCCTTCCGAAAGGTTGATGATAGGGGAAGGAGGGTACGGCCCCTGTGGATGCGTTCCCCACTGGGTTCCGGTCTATATTGGGTGGCACTTCCTGGCCGTCCAAACAGCTCCCTTACACCTATCTGGTAGGTCGCGCCAGCAAGTTTGCCACGGTCAGAATTTACAACGGTCAGAATTTTCAAGGGTAGCGAACAGGCTGGTCGCTAAAGGCGGCTAGTATAAAATAAATTTCACCGATATTAAATGTCTAACTAGATTATATCAACCACGGTCTTCGGATTTAAACATTATTATTGATATTTTCGGGGATTATTGATATATTCAGTTTACTACGCCATTGTTTTATTTTGGCAAAAGCTGTTGAATCTCACATATTGTACGTAGTACGGATGATATTCTTCAAATGCACGGGTATATCTTCTAATCTACGAGATAATAAGCAGTAAAAGTATATTGACATATATTTTGATATATATTGATTGGCATATATTGGAATCAATCACGGCCTTCAGGAATATTGATATTTTAAATTTATTACGTCATCTGTTTTTATTTTGACAAATATTTTTTAAACTGATATTGCAGTACGGGTAATCTTTTTCTAACTTAAGGGCATATTTTCTAATCTACGACAGTATAAGTAGTAAGGGTATATCTTTCCATACAATTTTAGCGCTTTCATTTTGGCATGTATTGGAATTAATTACGGCCCCTTAGGTTCAAATATTACAATTTTAAGAATCATTTTGAATTTATTACGTCATCCGTTTTATTTTGACTAATATTTTAGAAACTCATATGTTGTAGTACGAGTAATATTCTAGTAATATACGGACATATCTTATAACAATCGCGAATATAAGTAGTACTGGACCCATACAATTTTAGCACTTTTATTTTGCATCTATTGATTCAACTTCGTATATTTTTGTAACTTTGTTTTCTAACGGGACAATTATTTTATTCTTCAGCTCTGCCCTTGAAGATAATTTTGCATAGCGAGAACATAGATTCTTAAACTTCTTTTGGAGCATTAAATTAAATATTTTAACAGAATATTTTGATTAACAATGTAATTTTGTATACTATAGGGATTTGCACATGATTGTGAATCTTAAGTTTCTTTATGTCATATACCCTGAGAGAAAAACGAGTATGCTGCTACTAAGTATATGAGAGCAATATATGAGTCACGAAAATGTGATGCTAGAAACCAGATTTTTCTGTTAGGGCCCACTACTTGCTCTCAGTAAACTCTTGTCTTTTTCCAACCTCTTTTGATTGAACTCCTCTGATTAATTTTCAAGAGAACTATTTTCGCCGCCTAGTATTAAAAATTATTTAAAATAGTAAAATTTATTTTAAAAATTCTATCTTATTTTTTACTTTCCCTGCAATACATGGTAATGTATAGTGAAAGTATTGGAATCATGTTAAAAATCGCAACTTGAGTTTTCGACGGATCTACACGTTTCGAGACTTCTAGAATACGAAAAAAACTGTTTTTAACGTGATGTCTGTGTGTGTGTCTGTCTGTCTGTCCGTGCAGATTTTGTATCCACTCTAACTGAAAAACTAATGGACCGAATTTCGTAAAATTTGGTACGTAAGTCACGCGTAGACGAATATGATGCTGATTAGTTTGAGGTACGATTCGGGATAAAAGAACCCGCCTTTTTTTGCGAAATAGCCCGCAAAGGCTCGTATCCACTATAGCTGATAAACTAATGGACCGAATTTCACAGAATTCGGTAAATAAATCATTTGTGCCTGGTGTTGATTGGATTTTGTTGATTGGATTAAAAAAAAAACTTGCCTTTTTTTGCAAAATGACACTCAAAAATCGCCAAAATCGAATATGAAAACTACGTATGCTCAAATATATCCATTAAATGCTTGTTTAATACGTAATTTTTAACGAAGAAAAGAATAAGATCAACCCCATTACACTAAGACTAGCCGTTCTCGAGATATCTTAGTTTTTTCGTATTTTCTCTACGCCACCTTTGAAAATAAGTCCAGTTATCAAATGAGAACGAAAATTGAATTAAAAGTGAAATAAATGTAATTCAAATAAAGAGAGCGTGAATATAAGTCTGCAGGGAAAGTCATGTGCTGCCCACACCAGATTTTTATGACTTATAAATAGCTTATCCTATCTTTGGCAGGTTTAAATACTTATAGCCAATAATTCCAAATTTGCTAAACAAGGGTGCAAAAATATTGATTAGTAGAATAGACAAAAAAACTTCAACGTTTCAATTTAATGTTGTTTTTAAATAGAGAATAACAATTTTGAAAGTCCTTTACAATTTCCTTTTCTCACAAATCCCCAAGAACTACGAGATCTTCTAAATCCTCTAAATCTTTTTACGATGGTTTGGATAAAGTGATATGTTTAGGGTTATAGCATCGTTATTTAAGTTAATTATGATAATATTGATTTCTCGACGGGATGTAGATTTCAATTTACTTTAAGTATACTTAAATCACGATTGTTGTTGTATTCTATGGGTTAACAGAAAGTACCACATAAATACAGTGACGTGAATGCCATATGTATGTGTGTGTGTAATTGGGTTAGAGGGCAGTGGGTGAGATCGTAATAGATTACTTATTAATTGTAGCCATGTTAATGTTACGAAATATCGTTATCTTAAATAACTGACTATTTATCTCAATTACTTTCGCGACAATACACAATATATGTAAAAGTAATTGGATACGGTCAAAAATCCAACTATTTGAGTTTTATTTTCTCATACTGTGTAATATGCGAGTAGCATTGAGAAAGTATTATTTTCACGAAATTTTTCAAATTCAAGATTTGGATACCAATATATATTTTAAGACATGCGGAATACATTTGAACTATTTTTGGAGTGATGTCCGTCAGCCTGTGGTCGATTTATTGTGTACAAGTTAGCTATCATAAATATTAATAGATATATACACGAACTTTATACCCGCCTTTGATATAAAAGAATCCAAAACTGGATAGATTTGTTTTAAATTCGAGCGAAAACGAAATTATATTATATATATATTTTAAACATGGCAGCATAGGAAAACAGTTAACATACTCATGCATAAAAGGATTTATTTAAGGCTCAATTATCACTAGACTTAATAGTTTCATTCATTATTGTGAAAAATAGCGACGATACACTTTTTGGTTCGTGACGTCATCACCCCCCTCGGAAGGCAAGTTATCCCCCAGATCATTGTTAAGCATGATAGCAATCGAAAGGCTTTTTCAAGCCCTTTAAAGTGAAAGGTAACACGTTATCATTGCAATCATTTTGCCACCCGTAATACCGACTTTTCAGAATGTTTCTTGTAAAATTTGAAAAAGAGCTACTGAAAACGGATTCTAGAATGAGAAAGTTAAGTTTAGACACACTTCAGTTAAGTTGTAGATGGCATGCCCTGAATATAAAAGATGGGGCAAGGTTGAACCGTAATATCTGTGCGCTTACTTCTGGAAGCTTCCGCAAAGGAGGTACCCTCAGCGATAGAGTTGCTGGCAAAGTTTTGCTCTGGGTGGATTGGGGAACAGTGCTGGTTTTATTCCAAGTTAGGATGGGACTTACAAAAGATCAGGTCATAGGATTCACCTGTCAGAGTCAGAAGTTCACCGGGTGCGGTTCAAAAACAATTATAGCATACCGCGGGAGATACCCTTAGCAGCTTACAATCCCTTGTTTTTCTTCGACCCAGACCGTCCGACCTACCATAAAGGTATAAAGTATCTATTTGGGCGGCCGGAAAGTGCCACCCAATTCAGAACGGAACCCAGTTAGAGAGGCATCCACAGGGACCTACCCTCCTTCCCCTACCACCAACCTTTCCGAAGGACTTACGGATCCACATGTTTAACGTGATTGTACTCCGCGTGAGCTTACAATCCCTTGTAAGGTGCTTCCCTACGCACTTTAAGCATCTGACCGAGAAAGAACAACAATCGAAAGTATACCCGTGTACCTAAATCGAAAACATGTTTTAAGTCCTTTAGATTTAAAATAGAAATGTGTACTTTGCATGCTGAACATACTCTAAGTTCAAGAATGGCGGGAGGTGTAACAGCAGAAGGAATAATCAGAAAGAGCGAGAAAAGATCTTTGGTCTTTGAATTTTAATTGCGAAATTCTAAGTGACTGGTACTTGAAGGGGTTCATTCCAATAATTTCTGTTTGGGCAGGTAATCTTCTGATAAGAATTTCAAGGGATCTTTCATTTTTAATGTTATGAATACTGAAAGGAATATTTCTGCCAGAAAGAAAATGTCTTATTCGTCTGGAGTCACTAATGGATAAAAGTTCCAGTCTCATCATGCCGCGGCAAGTTTGCCGAGAATAAGGGTGTTAAGCTCATCATTCAACTCATTCACAATTACTTTCCATCCGGAACAAGCGTAAATGTAGAATGACTGATGGCGGGGATCTTTAGAGAGACGGGAGTGTGGACTCTGATCTCATTGTTACTTCCATCATCACTTCCATACCTTCAGAATCAAGTACTTGAAAGGGATTAGAAGTTGGTATAGGGTCATATTCGAGAGAGAGTTCGCCAATCGATGACTTGCACTTGGATATTATCCGGTTTGGGAATTCAAATCCCTTAACAGTGTGATCAAAGTTACTAGCAATAACAGAAGTTTCAGACGCCGTGAATTAGATATTGAATTCTAATTTTTCTTCTAGGATGTCCTGCACTTTCTCGACAATGAGCAGGGAAGTGAGTCGAATTGAATAGCTAATTTAAGAAAATATCTAGGCTTAAAAGTCCTTAAAACCATACCAGAGAGCAGTATGAAGAGGGCGGGTGTAATCTGCTTAGTTACAGAAATTTGAAATTTATAAAAATCATACCGCTGAACTTGTCCCTCGCCTTCTGGTTTAAAGCAAGCTTTACCGTGTTGGCAGAGAAGAATCTTTTCAAAAAATCACCAAATTCAATTTGAAAGAGCTTGACCTATTTCATCGATAAAATATTTTAAGACTCACCATTAAGTGCGTTGATATCTTCCTTGCAATCTCTTGGCATAATGCACCTCATGGGATTCATAACTGCACTTTTCAACATGTAGGCCATCCTATTAAATTGACGTTGCTTAAGCAAGCGAAAAGCTAGGCAAAGCTGTCAAGATAAAGGAGAACGCCTGGTAATACAAGTTACTCTAATAAAACACCGGAGCTCCAAGAAGGTAGTGTGATCGGGGCCAAACCTGATCCCCAGCCGAAATATCACGGATGTAATATAATTAAAAATGTATTGAGATTAAAGATGCATAGTGAATGATGATATAATAAAATTGAGGATATACTGTGATTGTAGATCATCTGCATCACGAATTAAATATGGGCAAAACAAAATTTGAGTTTGCAAAGTTAATGAAAATGTGTCAAAATAAATATTATATGTTGGAATAAATTATGTCTACGGAAGTTGTCTATATAAATTCCTACACTAGCTCAGTTCCTACAAACTTAATAAATTGGTTAACATTAATCACAATTGGACATATAATAATCATACAGAGTATGAAAAGTTTCAATCAAAAATGATGTTGGAAAACATGTAATCTGACGTTAAATTTTATACATAAAAAATGTTTCCAACATTTCTAACAGAAAGATTTATTTTAAAACCAAAAGCCTTACAAATCCTCCAGATTTGCTAGAAAATCCTTCTTTGGATGCATTATTGAAGTCGAAATTGTCTTTGACTTTTGTAAAATATCTAGTATCAGAACCTCAGTATTTCATAATAAGTCAATTATAGGACTTCGTGGGAGGTCTTAGGTAGGTTTTCATCTGCTTGGATACAAAAGAACCTAAATCTTTACTATCATAATGTCTGACTATGCATGATATCGGAAAACAAGGATGTTGAATAAAAAGAGTATTCTCTATCTTTTAACCTAATCTTTGTAAAGAAAAATCAGACACAGGCAGTACATGACATTCCTCACATATTAAACTTCCATTTCTCTGTCTTTAATTGTTTTGAGATAAATCAGAAATGTTCATTGCATTATACAAAATAATATGAAACTAAGTAAATATAGAGAATTTTTTACAGTATTTGTAATATAGTTTGAATCCTTTACAACATAATTTTCTATTTGGTGCTATGGAGTATTTATTTATAAATAACACCCAGATTCTGTAAATGGGTGTTATCTAGAGAACGGTTTATTAATCAATGGAAGTATTGCATTTGTTTTTCTATGAACATTTACAACTTGACAAATATTTATTTATTTATTTCATTTTTTTGTTTGTTTTACAGATCATTTCAAAAAAAAGGTCATTATATTATTGATTCATTCCAAAAAATAATTATCACCAGCAAACAGAAAATGCCACATTATTTCTAATATTGTTGCAATTCCGATCACAGGTATGGTGATTAATAAGTAAAATATGTCTTGTGGAAAGGATAAGGTAAAAATTAAGCAACGTATATAAGCAGAAATAACACAATAATGCAGCATTATTGTGTTATTTGCTCTTATATACGTTGTTGCATTTTTACTTTCCTTATATATATAATGTATAAAAAAAGTATTGTGACGGGATCGAAAATTCGAATTCGAGTTTTCGACGGGAGAGCACGTTTCAAGCAACCCTGATCACGAATCGAATATTTTTGAGGAGATGTCTGTGAATGTGTGTATGTGTGTGTAAAAATATGTCTGTGTGTGTGTGAAAGTATGTGTGTGTGTGTGTGTGAAAGTATGTGTATGTGTGTGTGTGAGTGTCAGTGAGTCTGTGGAGAAGATATCTCACGAACGAATGGAGCGATTCGAATAAAAATTGGTACGAAAATCATAATCCGTTAATGCTGGAAGGCTACTGTTTTAAAACACATTCGAATGATCAGAATCCCCGTAAATTTTGGAGTGAAATTATGAAAAAATCATCAAAAAATTAAAATCTTTATTAAAGTTACGCAAATAGACATTTCTTATGTAATTTTTCCTTAGAAAATGATTGACATAAACTTTAGAACGCTGGCGTCAATCGTTCTCGAGATATTGTATATTTCTTAAATGAATTTTTCAAAAAAAGGCCATAAATTAAAAAAATGTGTTAGGTGTTAAGAAACATGTTCACTTTTCATATGTAATATCATGAAAAATTTGGTGATATCATTGTCGTGGATTTAACTCGTTCCATTCAAGAGAAAAGATACTTTGAGTTATACTTTTGTATTTGAACATCAATAGTCATTTATCTGCGGTAAGAATAACTTATTTCTCCGCCTATAACGCTTGGCGAGATTTTGGCGACGAATTCGGCGGAATGTCGCCAACTTAGCAGCATTTTTAAATGTTGCCAAATTAATGAAAATCTCGCCAAATGGATAAAAATGACGCTAAATCTATGAAAACGCTGACTAATTACCGAAAATTCAATATCTTGGAAAGAATATAAGTATCTACCATAAGAATAACCTATTTATTTGCTGTAAAAGTAGTAAATTCATTGCATTATATAAGGAAAGTCATGTGCTGCCCATATCAGATTTTTATTATTATCTTGCTGGAATTTTAAGCGAAAATTATAACTTATTAATGGGTGAGTCTTGCCTGTTGGAACCATTCTATGCCTACTTAACTTAAATTATATATATTGTAATCCATATGTGCTGGCATTTTATATAATGTTATTATAGTTAAAACTGAATAATAGAAGTATGAATTGGATATTATTAGCTTTAACTTTGAGAATGTTGCATATGTAGCTTTTAAAACGGAATTCCTGAGTATTGGTAACTTGGCGACTTTTTTAAATGTTGCCAAATTAACGAATTTCTCGCCAAATAGATAAATATGACGCTAAATCAATGAAAATGACGACTAATTGAAGAAAGTTCAATATCTAGGAAAGAATATAAGTATCTAAGAATAACATTATTACTTTCCTTATATACATAATGTATAAGGAAAGTATTGTGACGGGGTCGAAAATTCGAATTTGAGTTTTTGACGGGAGAGCACGTTTCAAGCATCCCTGATCACGAATCAAACATTTTTGAAGTGATGTCTGTGTGTGTGTGTGTGTCAGTGAGCCTGTGGAGACGATAACTGACGAACGAATGGACCGGTTCGAACGAAATTTGGTACAAAAATCACAATCCGTAAACACTGGAAGCCTATTGTTTTTAAACGTAATCGAATGTTCAAAACCCCCCTAAATTTTCGAGTGAAATTTTGAAAAAATCGTCAAAAAATCAAAACCGCTAATAAAGTTACGCAAATAGACATTTCTTATGTAATTTTTCATTAGAAAATGATTGACATAAATTTTAGAAAGCTAGCACGAACCATTCTTGAGATATAGCACATTTTTCGAAAAAATTATCAAAAAATCTTATAAAATAAAAAAAATATATTTCCATAAAACATGTGCACTTTTCATATGTAATACCATGCGATAAATTGGGTGACATTATTCTCGTGGATCTAGCTCGTTCCATGCATGAGAATAGGTACTTCGAGTAATACTTTTGTATTTGAATGCTAGTAGTCATTTATCAGCTATAATAATAACTTATTTCTCCGTCAGTAAAGCTTGGAGAGATTTTGGCGACGAATTTGGCGGAATGTCGCTAACTTGGCGACTTTTTGAAATATTATCAAATTAACGAAAATCTCGCCAAATTGATAAAAATGACGCTAAATCAATGAAAATTACGACTATTTGTCAAAAATTCAATATCTTGAAGAATATAAGTATCTACTATAAGAAAAACCTATTTTTTTACTGTAAAAGTAGTAAATGCATTGCATTACATAAGGAAAGTCATATATTACCCACATCAGATATTTTCCCTTATACACGGTATAGTGCTAGAAGTGATACATATTTTACAGAAAAACATTATACACAGATATCACATTAAAAGTAAATACGTGATCCAAGACAACCCAAATGGGTAAATTTGACAAAAATTCGATTTCTAGTTTTTAAACTTATAAACATGTTTCTCATATATTCATATACAGTGTAACCTCACAATTTCGAAACTCCGGTAAGTTGGTGGACACATTTTCCAGCAACAAAATTTATCCATATCTTGAACATTATTTAAAGACGCTAATTATGAGACACCTCTAATTTAAAAGTTGTACACTGAATGACTGAGTCTTTGGATTGTATGAAAAATCTATATGTTGGACACTTCACTCAGGGTCAGACATAGCATGATTGGGGACAAGGATAGACATATCTCCGAGATCTGCCTTCACCTCTCAACTTATATGAAATGAACAATAATATTTTTTTTTCAAAAATACAACTGCATTCTAGATAAAAGTGATAAAAGTTATACAAAATGAAGTTATTACGTATTGTAATAGTATTTAAATTATTGTCAACTTTACCATCATAGCCAATAAGCCAACTTGCTTTCTAGAATGAATTCGGTAATCCCTGTATATATCCCCAAAATAAGTTTTTCGCTGAACAGACGATAACATACTTTTTCTCAGGCAGCAGTTGCTCATTTTTAACACTTTACAACAAAGTTAAAAAGTGTTTATGACTTTGTTCATTCTGTCTGTCTGTCTGTCTGTCTGTCCGTTAGCACGATAACTGCCGTAAAAATGACTTAATCAAAATGAAATTTTAGTATGTTGTTCAGACGGTCTCTAGGACCTATGGGAATATAAATGAATAATATCACACAAATAGTTTAGGATTGAACCTGGGTTGAAAAAATGAAATACATTGAGCCCTATGGGACCTAATTTTTCTAACATTTTTTAAGCGGATTTAAAATTCACAAATTGCTTCGAAAATTTTAGGTAGTAGTCAAATTGTTCCATAAAATATATAAAAAAAAATCAGCAATATATATTCAGTAGTTTTTTAAATAAAAATTAAAATAATAATTACACATCTTATATGAAACGATCACGTGACCATGATATGAAATGATCACATGACCCACTTCAAAATGATATATGGCATCCATCTTGTTTCAAATTCGTGATTTTTTAAAGTTCTTTTTAATTCATATTGAGTGTTGTATCCATCCTAAAACTACTTTATTTCTGCTTAAATTCTGTGCATCTACATACTAAAACAACACAATGGCAATATATTTGAGTTTAAATTCTCATTCAAATTTGATTATTTCTACAACTAAGCCTATTTTTCACCTATGTAAAATGTAAACAGCAAAATATGTAGAATGAGTTGTATTAGAATTACTGTATTTCATTAACACAAAATAATTCAGTCCATGGAGTCTGCATGGCTGATATGAATGAAATATTAATTGATTTTATAAACAGAAGGACGATTTTTTTCCATGAAGTTTTAAGCATAAAGTTTATGAATTGTAGCTATATGGTCTTAATTTTTAAATAAAATAAATTATTATAGTATTGTGATGAATGAAATTGAGAAAGTTATGAATGAAATCCTGCTTTTATAGAGAGATCCAGGCGTGTTATTAACAATTTACAACAAAGATGAAAAGTGTTTATGACTTTGTTCATTCTGTCTGTCTGTCTGTCTGCCTGTCTGTCTGTCCGTTAGCACGATAACTGCCGTAAAATTGACTTAATCAAAATGAAATTTTAGTATGGTGTTCAGACGGTATATAGGACCTATGGGAATATAAATGAATAATATCTGCCAATTAGTTTTGGATTGAACCCGGGTTGAAAAAATGGAATACATTGAGCCCTATGGGACCTAATTTTTCAAGCATTTTTTAAGCGGATTTAAAATTCACAAATTGCTTCGAAAATTTTAGGCAATATTCAAATTGTTCCATAAAATATATAAAAAAAAATTCAGCGAAATATATTTAGTTGTCTTTTAAATAAAAATTAAAATAATAATAACACCTCTTATATGAAGCGATCACGTGTCCATGATATGAAACGATCACATGACCCACTTCAAAATGATATATGGCATCCATCTTGTGTCAAAATCGTGATTTTTAAAGTTCTTTTTAATTCATATTGAGTGTTGTATCCGTCCTAAAACTACTTTATTTTTGCCTAAATTATGTGCATCTACATACAGAAACAACGCAATGACAATATATTTCAGTTTAAATGCTCTTCCAAATTTGATTATTTCTACTATTAAGCCTATTTTTCACCTATGTAAAATGTAAACAGCAAAATATGTAGAATGAGTTGTATTAGAATCGCTGCAATTCTTTAACACAAAATCATTTAGCCCATGGAGTCTGCTTAGTTGATATGAATGAAATATTCATTGATTTTAGAAAGATAAGGACGATATTTTTCGATGAAGTTACGCATTGAGTTTACTTACTTGTAGCTCAATGGTCTTAATTTTTAAATAAAATAAATTATTATAGTATTGTTATGAATGACATGAATGGGGGAATTATTTATGAATGAAATGTTGCTTTTATAGAGAGAGCCAGGCGTGTTATTTTTTTATTACGTCATTTGAATGAATTTCAGTTGTTTTCGATGAAGTTTTCAAATATAATAAATTATCGTAGTATTATGATAATTCTAAAATTATTACCGAGGAATGTGTCACATTTTAGAGATGTTTAAAGCAGGCAATTTATACTTTAATGCCGTCATTTGAATGAAGTTAATTTTTTTCGATGAAGGTTTAAGGTGTCAAATATAATAAATTAATGTGTGATAAGTTTTAAAATATTACCGAGGAATGTATTGCATTTTAGACATGTTTAAATAAAATTGCATTGAAGTTGGAAAGTGTTTCATAATCAATGCTTTAAGCATGATTGATCTTTCTTGTCTTTATATATAGAACTGAAAATTTGTCTCTATGTATGTTTGTTTGTTTATCTATTTGCCTGTGTATTTGTTTGTGTATTTGTCTGTGAGTATGTTTGTGTGGTTATCATAACGGGAGCCTGGCTCCATAGAATTTCATGAAATTTTTTTGGTGTTTGAATTTGACTAGAACCATTTAAAATGTAGTCTATTTTTGGAGTTTCTGGGATCAAGGATTGTCGAGAAATAAATCAAAAATGAATTTCCCGTAGAATTAGCATTATGCAGACGATATTTGCTCCGCACATTTCTTTTAAGAATAATGTATCATGTCGTTTAGCAACGCAATTAAATCCAATGTAAACACATTGGATTTATTTCCAGCATTTAACTCTATTTCATTATTTCGAGCATTTAATTGGAGTACACCATTTTTATTAACACTTTACAACAAAGTTGAAAAGTGTTTATGACTTTGTTCATTCTGTCTGTCTGCCTGTCTGTCTGTGCGTTAGCACGATAACTGCCGTAAAAATGACTAAATCAAAATGAAATTTTAGTATGTTGTTCAGACGGTCTGTAGGACCTATGGGAATATAAATGAATATTATCACCCAATTAGTTTTGGATTGAACCCGGGTTGAAAAAATGAAATACATTGAGCCCTATGGGACCTAATTTTTCAAACATTTTTTAAGCGGATTTAAAATTCACAAATTACTTCGAAAATTTTAGGTAATAGTCAAATTGTTCCATAAAATATATAAAAAAAATTCAGCGAAATATATTCAGTAGTTTTTTAAATAAAAATTAAAATAATAATTACACCTCTTATATGAAACGATCACGTGACCATGATATGAAACGATCCCATGACCCACTTCAAAATCATATATGGCATCCATCTTGTTTAAAAATCGTGATTTTTTAAAGTTCTTTTTAATTCATATTGAGTGTTGTATCCGTCCTAAAACTACTTTATTTTTGCTTAAATTCTGTGCATCTACATACTGAAACAACACAATGACAATAGATTTGAGTTTAAATTCTCATTCAAATTTGATTCTTTCTACAAGTAAGCCTATTTTTCACCTATGTAAAATGTAAACGGAAAAATATGTATAATGAGTTATATTAGAATTACTGTATTTCTTTAACACAAAATAATTCAGTCCATGGAGTCTGCATGGCTGATATGAATGAAATATTAATTGATTTTATAAACAGAAGGACGATTTTTTTCGATGAAGTTTTAAGCATAGATTTTATGAATTGTAGCTCCATGGTCTTAATTTTTAAATAAAATAAATTATATTACAGTATTGTGATGAATGAAATGAATGAAATCCTGCTTTTATAGAGAGATCCAGGCTTGTTATTTCTTCTATGACGTCATTTGAATTTATTTCAGTTGTTTTCGATAAAGTTTTCAAATATAATAAATTATCGTAGTATTATAATAGTTTTAAAAATATTACTGTGGAATGTATTGCATTTTAGGGATACTTAAACCAGGCAATTTATATTTCAATGCCGTCATTTGAATGAAGTTCATTTTTTTCAATGAAGGTTTAAGTTTTCAAATATAATAAATCAATGTAGTATTGTGATAAGTTTTAAAATATTACCGAGGAATGTATTGCATTTTCGACTTTTTTAAATAAAATTGCATTGAAGTTGGAAAGTGTTTGATAATCAATGCTTTAAGCATGATTGATCTTTCTTGTTTTTTCTATGACGTCATTTGAATTAATTTCAGTTGTTTTCGATGAAGTTTTCAAATATAATAAATTATCGTAGTATTATGATAGATTTAAAAATATTACCGTGGAATGTATTGCATTTTAGAGATATTTAAACCACGCAATTTATATTTCAATGCCGTCATTTGAATGAAGTTCATTTTTTTCAATGAAGGTAAGTTTCAAATATAATAAATCAATGTAGTATTGTGATAAGTTTTAAAATATTACCGAGGAATGTATTGCATTTTCGACTTTTTTAAATAAAATTGCATTGAATTTGGAAAGTGTTTCATATTCAATGCTTTAAGCATGATTGATCTTTCTTGTTAACACTTTACAACAAAGTTGAAGAGTGTTTATGTCTTTGTTCATTCTGTCTGTCTGTCTGTCTGTCGGTCTGTTAGCACGATAACTGCCGTAAAAATGACTTAAACGAAATGAAATTTTAGTATGTTGTTCAGACGGTCTGTAGGACCTATGGGAATATAAATGAATTTTATCACCCAATTAGTTTTGGATTGAATCCGGTTTGAAAAAGTGAAATACATTGAACCCTATGGGACCTAATGTTTCAAACATTTTTTAAGCGGATTTAAAATTCACAAATTGCTTCGAAAATTTTAGGTAATATTCAAATTGTTCCATAAAATATATAAAAAAATCAGCGAAATATATTCAGTAGTTTTTTAAATAAAAATTAATATATTAATTACACCTCTTATACGAAGCGATCACGTGACCATGATATGAAACGATCCCATGACCCACTTCAAAATCATATATGGCATCCATCTTGTTTAAAAATCGTGATTTTTAAAGTTCTTTTTAATTCATAGTGAGTGTTGTATTCGTCCTAAAACCACTTTATTTTTGCTTAAATTCTGTGCATCTACATACTGAAACAACGCAATTACAATATATTTGAGTTTAAATGATAATCCAAATTTTATTATTTCTACAACGAAGCCTATTTTTCACTTGTGTAAAATGTAAACAGCAAAATATGTAGAATGAGTTGTATTAGAATTGCTGTATTTCTTTAACACAAAATTATATAGCTCCTAGAGTCTGCATAGATGATATGAATGAAATATCCATGGATTTTACAAATAGAAGGACGATTTTTTTCGATGAAGTTTTAAGCATAGAGTTTAATTACTTGTGAGCTACAAGTAAATAGTACATGGTCTTGATTTTTAAATAAAATATATTATTATAGTATTGTGATGAATAATTATGATGGATATTATAGTATTGTGATGAATAATTATGATGGATATTATGGTATTGTGATGAATAATTATGATGGATATTATAGTATTGTGATGAATAATTATGATGGATATTATAGTATTGTGTGATGGATATTATAGTATTGTGATTAAAGGGAAAATATTTATGAATGAAATGCTGCTTTTATAAAGAGAGCCAGGCGTGTTATTTATTCTATGACGTCATTTGAATGAATTTCAGTTGTTTTCGATGAAGTTTTCAAACATAATAAATTATCGTAGTATTGTGATAATTTTAAAAATATTACCGAGGAATGTATCGCATTTTAGCGATGGTTAAACCAGGCAATTTATATTTCAATGCCGTCATTTGAATGAAGTTCATTTTTTTCGATGAAGGTTTAAGTTTTCAAATATAATAAATTAATGTAGTGAGTTTTAAAATATTTCCGAGGAATGTATTGCATTTTAGAGATGTTTAAATAAAATTACATTGAAGCTGGAAAGTGTTTCATAATCAATGCTTTAAGCATGATTGATCTTTCTTGTTAGATATTGCAATAATATAATGTGGAGCCCCTTTAATGCTTCATGTCCCTTAGTTAGTAAGACCCTGGCTTAACTACATTTGAAGTTGAGCACTGGATGGCTGGCCTATGTTGGACAGTTGGTCCTCCTTCAGGAAATATCCAGTTAAATAAACAGTCTGTAATCGTGATTGATACAAACATACTGTGACCTTCTGATCATTGCATCTCTCTCTACTGGAATTTTACATCATAGAATTTTAAAAGCTGAACGCCACATTCAAATATAATAAATTTCTTTATCTTTAGAACATTTATTAATCTGCCGGTACGGTGGTCGAGCGGTCAGGGGCATGCGCTTCCATCTTATCGCTCGAATGCCGGGTTGTGGGTTCGAATCCTGCCAGCGGGCATGGATGTTGTGATGTCGAGGTTTAGTCAGTCTTCTGCGCTTGGGGAGCCTCAATTAAGTGAAGCTGCATATAACCCTTCGCCATGGGACCAGGGGTCTGTTGACGTGGTGTAAGGCTTTTCTTCACCACGAGGATTAGAAACAACAACATTTATTAATCTTGTCCTGACGACAAATTTTGGGACGCAATTAGAGAATATATGACATTTATCGAAAAATAATTTTCACTAGAGAAACCAATTTTCTAGGAAACATAACAATATATTGTAAGAATCCTTATTAAGAGCACTGTTCTTAATTAAATTTATTTGTGTTTTTTCCAAATGGAGCAAACACAAATGTAAACAAGAAATTTATGAAGGAGGCCTCATATGGTGGCAAGTAGTATGTACATTTCATTTTCGAAGGAACTCTAATCATTTTTATACGGTTTTGCACACTTATTTCGTACAGTCATACAAGTTTTCATGAAAACCGGAAGTGACATATAAAGAACGGGAAATATATATCCTTAGTGAATCCCCAACCCTCTCAGAATTCAATGCTGAATCCATATCAGTGATCATCTACGCTATCTGTCAAGTAGATGATGCAAGGAAATTCTTTAAACCGGAAGGGGAAATAAAAGGAAATAGAAATCCTTAATGAGCTCCCTACCACCTCCAGAATTCGATATTAAATCTATATAAGCAATCCATTTAAGCCCTGCCTAAGGAAAATCTTGGGAAATAGAAGTTTACCGGAAGTGAAATTCCTTAGTGAACCTGTTGTGCACAAAAGAAATATAAACATTTAGTAAAATTTAGTTGCGTTGATACTTTGATATACCGCAATAACCCACCATAAAATATTTGGTACAAGTTCCTGGAATAGCATATATTTACTCACAATTAACTGCACCCATTTTAACTTTAAAATAACATTATTTATAAGAACGTTCTATTCATTATTAAATTAATTACAATAATTACCACATATCATTAATGCGGAGATTGGACATGTGAGACCAGGTAAGTTAGTATTATCAAAATGATTATAACCTTCTGTAAGCTGACTTGCACATACCTTCTGGTTGCATTTAGACGTTTGGCCTACATTCGATTGATAATCGAAGCTTGTTTGTTTCACCATATGTGTGACGACGGCTTCTTATTGATGCGCATCCGCATCTCGCCTGTTGCTCCTGTCGTTCATCTGTAGAACTTTTTGCATATCTACTATCGACTTTACTTGCTATCTCCAACTATTTTCTCCAACTGTACCTTACATCTCTGACTACATTGCTCTCAATACCACTGAACTGTCTGAACTCTTACTGATCTGTCATTTCTGATATGTTATCGTAATGTCTACATATCTTACTCTGTAGAACCTTTTCTTGGTGGCCACCTCTTTCTGCCTGAGATCTGATACGCCTCTTCGGCTACCAGTAGTTGATCTCAGGGCGATGTGAAAACACATCCTCCATATTGGTTTAACTTTGAACAAATCTCATGGTTTTTCCTGTAGCCTCCGGTAACTGCTGTGGTTCGACCTAACCAGTACTTGAAGCCTCCTCATTTATAATATTTGCTGACCTTTTGGTTCAAGGCCGCAATACAATCTCGTCTTGCAGTCTGATGCTATTGTTTGAATGTCATAAATTGACATTTGGATGTTCTGCTAGATGTCATAAAGCTACATATAAAACTGTTTACGTGAATCCTGGTCTTACAGAACCAGTCTCTCCTTTCCTCCGAAATTTGATGATAAATCCAAATTAGTTATCATTTGATCATATCTATCTATTGAAGACTCTGAGAAATAGATGTTTCAAGAAAATGAATTTTGTTAAAGAATAGCTATCATTAAATACAGAACATGACGTTGGTTCAAATAAAAACTGCAAGTCTGGTGAAAGAAACATCAGGTTGCTTTACTTTTTAAATAATAAATACATTTTTGAATTAAATTATTATTCTTAATTAATAGTAATCGTGAATCGAATAGTTCTATATTTGCATCGTGGCTGCAATAACCCACCATTATAATCATTAATTAAAATCACTACACATTAAATTCCCCAGGGGAAGGAGGGTGCGGTCCCTGTGGATGCCTCCCCCACTGGGTTCCGGTCTAAATTGGGTGGCACTTCCCGACCGTCCAAACAGTTACCTTACACATTTCTGGTAGGTCGGACGGTCTGGGTTTCAACAACAACATTAAATTCCCCATTTTAGGTTTTAAAATAAATATTATTTAATATCAAATGCCTGACCATTGGGAAAAATATTATTTATTCACACATATTATTGTTATGGTAAAATTACATTAATTTTAATAAAAAATTAGCTTAAAGAGGAGAAAAGCCACTTGTGAGACCAGGCTTTATGATATTATTCCAAAATCAGCAATTGACTTAATATATAAGCAGACTGTACATACCTCTGTTTCTGGGTCTGTTGCTCAGCATGCTTGAAATATTTGCCGCCTCTTTTTCTGACATTCTTAATACTCAAAACATCCACTGCACCTCTTGAAAACACAAATCACATATCTTTTGGATAATCATTCTTGCAGAATATCTCAACGCTTCTGGACAATTATTTTTATATAGTCATGACTCTCTCTCATCGCTCTTGGACAAGCATTGCCTGAATATTTCAACGCTAATGAATAATAATTTTTTCTCACAATGCTCTTTGATAGTAATTGCCTGAATATTTTTGACTTATCTCCTTGTTGCAACTTCATTTTGCCTGAAGTCCAGATACGCCCTCCGTTTTCACATTGGTTGCTCTTCAGTGCGATGTAGAAACATTGCCTCATTGGCTACTTGATTTTCCAATAAAATTTGGTTTAAGTCGTGGCCCCCTAAGAGATCTTTGCCCCATTCACATCTGCAATCTGTCTGAAGTGGATTTATTGGAGTCATGACCTTCCGGGCCAAGACTGTCATAAAATGGCATCTACAAGTCTGCGCTTTGTTTTGTCGTAAATAGTCGAAAATATCAAAGCTGCATAATTGTCTCCTGATCTCACAACTAGAAAATCACACTAGGCAATTCTCAATGATTTAAAGTTGTGATCTAGTTGCAAATAAGGATATAATTCCAAGTTAGTTTTATAAACTTAAAATAAATGTACTTTTCATCTACTGAATGAAGTATTTCATCTACTGAATGACTGGAAATTTCAGCTGCTGCTATAACATGGAAGTCTTTCTAAGATAGGCATCTCTTTTGAAACTGTATATATCCATGTCAAGGTGGCTTTACTAAAATTATATTTATGCCTTAATAATCACAAAAAGATCATAATGCTAAAATAATCACTAAAATTATATTTATGGCTTAATAATCACAAAAAAGATAATTATGCTAAAATAATATCTAAAATTATCATTGCGCCAAAAAATAACTAAATTGATAGCTACGCTTAATTGATTGTTATGTAAATGTGACTGTTATAGCAATGTGATTGCTGTGTCAAAGTGATTGATGATGTCAGTGTTATTACTATAGAAATACGGATGCAATGTTAGTGTGATTACAATGGTAAAATTTTTATCCAGCGGCCGTGCACATGATATAACAAAAGCAATGCTACTTGAAACTTATAGTGTGACTGTACACTTACAATGGTAAATTAAACGTTTTTGTTGTGATTAAAGATTATTAAAAAAATTACAATCTATCCCTAAAGGTTGTAATTTCATGGTATACATTCTGTATACCTAACGTTTATTCTTTGGAAACTTATCTTGTTTTGTTGCTAATCCCTGCCGCCAAAAACTCAAAATATTGTCAGTATTACCTATAGTATGGTGCACAAATCGTACTATAATAATTTGTCAATATATAAAGAAAAATCTGATGTTGGCAGCACATGACTTTCTCTGCAGACTTATATCCACGTTCTCTTTATATTAATTAAAGTTAATTCACTTTTAATTCAATTTTCGTTCTCATTTGCTAACTGGACTTATTTTCAAAGGTGGTGTAGAGCAAATACGGAAAAACTAAAATATCTCAAGAACGGCTAGTCCTAATGTAACGGGATTGGTCTTAGTCTTTTCTTCGTTAAAATTTGCGTATAAAACAAGCATTTAATGGATATATTTGAGCATACGTAGTTTTTTATTTTAGAATTTGTCGATTTTTGCGGGCCATTTTGCAAAGAAAAAGACAGGTTATTTTTTTCCGAATCGTACCAAAATCTAATCAGCACCAGTGTAACCTACAAGAGGCTTATCTACTGAATTTTGTGAAATTCGGTCCATTAGTTTTTAGCTAGAGAGGATAGAAGCTTTTGCGGACCATTTTGCAAAAAAAGGCGGGTTCTTTTATCCCGATTCGTACCCAAAACTAATCAGCACCAGATTCGCCCACAAGTGACTTAGCTACCAAATTTTATGAAATTCGGTAGATTAGTTTTTTAGTTAGAGGGGATACTAAATCTGCATAGACAGACAGACAGACACACAGACACACACACAGACGTCACGCTAAAAATGGTTTTATCGTATTCTAGAGGTGTCAAAATGTATGGATTCGTCGAAAACTCGACTTCCGATTTTCGGCATGATTCCAATACTTCCCCTTTACATTACAACGTATTGCAGGGAAGCATAAAAAAGGGTAGAATAACGGTGCATCGTTTTGTTTATGACTTCCCTTGCATTTTGATCACTAGTAGCAGTCCAATAATGGTCCACTCTATTATATCTTGAAGTTTCATTGATAATATTTTTAAAACAAGTAAGAGCAAGAGTAAGAAACAAGTAAGTAAGAACAACTAAAACGAGTAAGATGACCAACAATGCAGAACATTTTTCACACTGCTGTGGGCAGATATTCTTTATGAATTTACTACTTTTACAGTAAAACCAAAAAAATTTTATTCTTATAGTAGATACTCATATTCTTTCAAAGATATTGAATTTTTGCCCATTAGTTGCCATTTTCATTGATTCAGCGTCATTTTTATCGAGTTGGCGAGATTTTCGTTAATTTGACAATATTTAAAAAAGTCGTCAAGTTGGCGATATTCCGCCAAATTCGTCGCCAAAATCTCGCCAAGCGTTATGGCGAAATAAGTTATTCTTAAAGCAGATAAATGACTCTTGGCGTTCAAATACAAAATTATTACTCAAAGTATATTTTCTCATGAATGGAAAGAGCGAGATCCACGAGAATGATGTCACCAAATTTATAGCATGATATTGCATATGAACTGTGAACATGTTTCTCAACAGTTAATATAATTTTTTAATTTATGGTAGTTTATGATAAATTTATTTGAAAAATGTGCAATATGTCAAGAACGGTTCACGCTAGCGTTCTAAAGTTTATGGCAATCATTTTCTAAGGAAACATTACATTAGAAATATCTAGTTGCGTAACTTTATTAACGATTTTGAATTTTTGATGATTTTTTCAAAATTTCACTTGGAAATTTAGGGGGGTTCTGAATATTGGATTGTGTTTAAAACCAATAGTCTTCCAGTATTTCCGAATTTTAATTTTTGTACCAAATTTCATTCAAATCGCTCCATTCGTTCGTGAGATATCGTCTCAACAGACTCGCGAACACACACACACACACAGACAGACATCACCTCAAAAATGTTCGATTCGTGATTAGGGATGCTTGAAACATTCTCTCCCGTAGAAAACTCGAATTCGAATTTTCGGCCCCGTCTTATATAAAAGTAGCAAATAACAAAAAATAAAGAGTCACACCACTCTCGAAAACTAAATGAGCTAATTCTCGGAAAAGAAAAACAAGAGAATTTAATTATAACTGTAACAATCGGCTTCGGAAAATAAATGAGCTGGATTTAGTAAAAAATATTTGTACAGCAGTTTAATGTATCTTTAATTAATGTATCTTTAATTTATATTAATATTTTAGCCGACGCGATGGCTGAGCGGTCAAGGCCAAGATTCCTCGTGCTCTCTTGACTGCTGGGTTGTGGGTTTGAGTCCCACCAGCTGCCATGGATGTTGTCGGGAGTAGTGTGTTTCACCCACACTGAGACGCCATGGCAACGTCATGTGACGACTAAATCGCCCACGATACTACTCGTTGATTGGCCAATGATCATTGGATTATGTTCTACTGCTAGAAATAAAAAGATATTATTTTTCTCCACAATTCAAAACTCAAACCTTTATAGCGATAGTCATATGTCGGGAACATCAGAATTTTTAATTGGTTACCAAATTCAGATATTCCGTTTAAAACGTCCCTTCAAGCGTTTATTGCCAGAATTTAAAATTATTTTTTGAGGTGGAGATAAGTGACGTTCTGTCACAGGAGCTTCGTAACGACGCGTCTTGGCTTGGCTTGAATGTGTGCTTGACTATATATATATATATATATATGATATGGGTTAACTCATATTTCCTCATCGTCCTAAAAATAAGCCAGCACACAAAAGTAGTATTTGCATAAATTATTTTGCATACTTTAATTAAATTTACAGATAATATATTGAAATGATAGGAAATGATAGGAATAATATATACGCAAATGATAGGAAAACCAGGTAATAAAGTGCAACTAACAAACTACTAAAAGTAGGAGAAAACATTAAATACGACAATATCATTTTCGAAACAAAGACCTGCGTTATTCAACCATATTATTCTCCCTCTCCCAAAAGCATTAACGTGTCATATCCAAAACAAATATAAAAAAATAACTTTTCTTTATATTCCCAAATACGTAACACACATTGTAATATCCCTTATCTTAAGTAAGGGAGATAGCGTGGTTTATGCAAAAAATAAATCTAGACACTAACAAATGTTGTAATTTTGCTCATGTGGAACTAACAAGAAGCACCCAACTACTGATAAGTTCTTATCAGGTTAGTTGGTATTCAGTTTATTGTCATTACCAGATAACTAGACATTATAAGACTAGCCACAACTACAATGTAACGAATAAAATTGTTTTTCCTCTGGAGCATCTTCAACTAAAAATTATCGGAATCAGATAAGCAATACAAAGTTCATATAATAATATTCTAATTCTGACATTAATGTTAACATAATTGGGTAATGAGGAAGTGTATAAAATAAAAGTTAGTATATTATATTCAGCAACGGAAAAATACATACAGTTGTATGTGTGTATATATTTATATGCAACTGATAACACATACTACTAATATATACTACTCATGTATATATTAGTAGTTAATAGTGTGTATATTACTGTTAATATAAAGAACAGCCAAGAAGAAGTTTTGTTTTTACGATTTTTGTAAATATTTACCCGAATATTTCTCACGACTGAAATTAGCAAATAATTGATCCTCTCCCTCCCAAAAAACGCGTTTTTAGATATAGACGTTATGTCTGTCCTATTACAGGGACCTCCTCTGTACCAAATTCGCTGCTGTCTGACTCTTCGATTTTTCGCTGTAAAAAAGGCAAACAGACAGAAAGACGGATATCACACTTTATAAAAAGATATAGGATATATTCCTCTAGTGTACCCACATTTCTAAATAAAAAGAATTATTGAAATAAATAATGGTTTCACGTAAATTGCAAAATTCAGAATTTTTATATACATTAAAATCATGAAATTTCACGTTTCAAGCAAAAATACAAGACTTTAAAATATTAATCTTCCATAAAATCCATTAACGTTTTTAAGCGACCTTACAAAACAAGGGGAATTTTTTCTAAAGGCTTTTAACTGAGACAAATGTAGTGCCTCGTAAGACGAATGGAGAAAAATGTGTTTTTGTCAAGGAAGATTACAAAAGGATTATCTGCAAACTACGTGGCGTCTCCGAGAAGAATAATGTTCCATTTCTCCCCTGGTTTCCTTAAACGATGTTACAAAAAGCCTCAAAGGAAATATTGAGCTACGGTTAAACTAAAATTAAGTAAATGCTTTAAAGTTTTATATGTGTATTTTAATAAACATATGAAATATATAAAATACGAATTTAATAATATTTTATAAATTTAAAATTGCACTTAAGAGATTTTTGCCTTTAGTTCGGTATGCTTAACGGAGTAAATAAATTTAAACTGAACCTTATTTCGCAAAAAGAGGCAGTCGTGAACATTTTATAAACACAGAACACATCTAGTTACAAGTGATGGAACGTCATGATTATCAATTTAAATTAAATCTTACCTCGCAAAAAGAGGCACTCGCGATTATTTTATAAACACCAAATACGTCTAGTTACAAATCATGGGACTTCATGATTAGCAATTATTTCTCTCAGCACAAAAATCTGATAAAACCATCACAAGACTCTCCCATACAGACTCTATTTCTTTTGTCACATATGCTAATTAAAAGAAAATTAATTCGATTTTATTGCCAAAAAAATTTTTACTTTCCTTATATACATAATGTATAAGGAAAGTATTGTGACGGGGTCGAAAATTCGAATTCGAGTTTTCGACGGGAGAGCACGTTTCAAGCATCCCTGATCACGAATCAAACATTTTTGAAGTGATATCTGTGTGTATGTGTGTGTGTGTGTGTTTCTGTGAAAGTATGTGAATGTGTGTGTGTGTGTATGTGTCAGTGGGTCTGTGGAGACGATAACTGACGAACGAATGGACCGATTCGAACCAAATTTGGTACAAAAATCACAATCTGTAAACACTGGAAGCCTATTGTTTTTATACGCAATCGAATGTTCAGAACCCCCCTAAATTTTTGAATGAAATTTTGAAAAAATCGTCAAAAAATCAAAACCAATATTAAAGTTACGCAAATAGACATTTCTTATGTAATTTTTCATTAGAAAACGATTGCCATAAATTTTAGAACGCTAACATGAACCGTTCTCGAGATATTGCACATTTTTCAAAAAAATTATCAAAAAGTCATATGAAATAGAAAAAAAAATATTTCCTATTGAGAAACATGTTCACTTTTCATATATAATATCATGCGATAAATTGGGTGACATCATTCTCGTGGATCTAGCTCGTTCCATTCATGAAAAAGATACTTTGAGTAATACTTCTGCATTTGAACGCCAATTTATCTTCTGTAAGAACAACTTATTTCTTCGTCCATAACGCTTGGCGAGATTTTGGCGACGAAATTGGCTGAATGTCGCCAACTTGGCAACTTTTTGAAATGTTGCCAAATTAACGAAAATCTCGCCAAATAGATAAAAAAGGCGCTAAATCAATGAAAATGACGACTAATTGTGGAAAATTCAATATCTAATAAGTTACATAATATATAAATATATAATAATAGTTATATAATATATGTCGAAAATTCAATATCTAATAAGTTATATATATATATATATATATATATATATATATATATATATATATATATATATATATATATATATATATATATATATAACTTATTTCTTCGTCCATAACGCTTGGTGAGATTTTGGCGACGAAATTGGCGGAATGTCGCCAACTTGGCGACTTTTTGAAATGTTGCCAAATTAGCGAAAATCTCGCCAAATGGATAAAAATAACGCTAAATCTATGAAAATGACGACTAATTGTCGAAAATTCAATATCTTGGAAAGGATATTAGTATCTACTAGAAGAAAAACCTATTTATTTTACTCTAAAAGTAGTAAATTCATTTCATTATATAAGGAAAGTCATGTGTTGCCCACATCATATTTTTTGAAATTTGTTTTGCTTAAAAATTACTCACAATTTTCAGTTTTTGTGACTTGCAGCATTCGGTAACTTGGCACTTTAATGACCTCAAATTGTCAAAGCATGTAAATACCTAATGGACACTTCATCATAGACAACCAAGAGTGAATACACTTTCTTTCTTTGAAACATCTCATGTGAAACGTTAAGTATCTATCGTACTTAGTTTATATTTTCCAAGTTCAACGGATCATTTCGAAAAATGCCCTTCTATATGTTTGATTCATATCCAATTTAAGGCAACACTATGATTAACAAACTGCCGGATTTTATAAAAACACATTTAAAATATGTTAAGCTACAGTGGGCAAATAAACGTGGACGTATTGAAACGTATTTGAAGGAAATAATACAATGTCGCTTAGCAACGAATTTAAATCCAATGAGTTTATGCGGCAGACGATTTTTATTAAATCTTTTCCGATTTGAATAATGAAGATATGTATATAAAATAAATTTCATTGCCATTGCATTTTTGACTGCATATTATCAATTACGGTCTTCAGGTTTTCATTATTATTATTGATATTTTCGGGGATTATTGATTGAGAGATTATCAACATTTTCAAGTTATTATGCTATTGTTTTATTGCTGCAAAATTTGTTGAAACTCATTGTACTTTGTACGAGTAATCTTCTACAAATGCGCGTATATATCGTCTAATCTACGATAATATAAGTAGTACAGTTATATTGGCATATACAGGGTGTATATAAACTGTTTTGACAAAATAAGAGGAGTGATAGCACCCATCAAAACGAACAATATTTACTATTGAACCTAGTGTCGCATTCCTCTCTGGGTGTCAGAAAAGAGTAACTTCGAAACATGTCCAACAAGCACAAATCGTCACTTCGGACGACAAAGCTGTCATGCCGCAGTAGCATCACATCTCCAGAACATCCCCGTCACTTTTAGTCATCCGACACTTCTTGAATGCCACATATCCAGTACGTATATAGGACGTCCCGTGGATAGGACGTAGTTGACCTGTGGCTTGGCCTCCACGCTCACTGGACCTCAATACTCTGGACTTCTTCTGGGGAACATAAAATCATTGGTGTACGAGCTCTTCCGCTTTTCGTTTTTTAAGTGCTGAATTTCAGTTTTTAAATTCTCTATTTGCCATTCTACTTGTCTATTATTTCAATCTTTGCCTATATTTTCATCTCGATGAATCGCATTGATCTCCGTAATGTTAAAATCCCCAAAAATAGTTTCTAAATGTTCCGCATATTCCACCGCCTTTACAAAATCATGTATATTAAGTTTTTTAATTTCAAATGCCAAATCTTGTCTTAAAGACTCAATAAATTTTGCAAACCTTATATTATTCTTTATTTATCGAATCTCATTATTCGCATAACTACTTCCTAAAAACTCATTGATCGAATTGATAATTTCTAACGCGAACTCCGGCATCTTCATCCCTGGCTTCATTTTAATTTTATTTAAATTTGTCTGCTTTTTTTTTTGCAACACTGTAAGAGATGTTTTAAATTGTATCAATAATACATTTTTAATTTTTTTGACATTATCCGCTTTTTGCAGTTCATTATTTTTGTTAAAAATAAGTGTATATTTTCATTTAGCCTGGTTTTTAAAATTACCGCTTTATTTTGTTCTGACCAATTTGCCATCTTTGCAACGCTCTTGAATTGCACGATAAAAAATTCAACATTTCCGTCTTTAAGCCTATTAAAAAACTGGCAATAAATTTATTAATCCAAAGTTATCCATTTTAACCCTTGGATTTTCAACAATACCCAATTGCGATATTTGTGTGCGACTTTTGTCGTCGAGTATTACTTCCTGGTGGTATTTTAAAACAAAATTTTCCCTTTCAAAATCCTAAATAAAATTAGCAGCATATAATACACATTTCAAAATTATACACATCAAACGCTTCTAAATACAAATATTTATAATTATAACTTTTTCAAACAAATTTTATTCAATTGCAAATCATAATACTCAAATTACTTCATTTTTGTGAATGTGCATACTTGAAATTTATCAATGCTATCATCTGGTCATCACACGCTCCTCCATTAAAATCATTCATCTCTTATTTAAACTTATTGTTATCAACATTTGTAGTAATTTATTAAATTTTTCATATAAATTTTGAACTCGCACCAAAGTATCACGAAAGCCAAAATGTGGTGCAAAACAAAAGCAAAACATGGAATAAAATTATTAACCATACTACACAATTAATTTCGCACATTTTGACTTTAAAATAACATTATTTATTAAGAACATTATCATCACAATTTAATTTCAATAACAATTCTAGCATAAAGGAGGCGATTAGGTATGTGAGACCAGGTATTTTATTCAAACAGAATAATGACCTTTTATAATCTGATTTGCACATACCTTCTTGATGTTTTTAGACTTTTGTGGGCCATTGGCTGTTGCACCACCGTATATATTGGTATACTAACTGCTAACGCACACTCTGGGCCTGCATTGGATTGATAATCGAAACTTGTCTGTTTCACCATCTCTATGCCTCTGTGTGGAACTTAGTACTGCACTATTCTCAGCTTGTAGCACCTTCTCTATGCATCCGTGTGGAACTTCGTTCCATATTGGAATCCCGTCTGAGAATGTGTGTAACTTAATACATATCGTCTCATGCCTATATCTTCTCTGAACTCTATTCTCATCATTCTTCTGGCTGTTGCCACTGCCTTTTGCCTGAGGTCTAGATACACATCTTCGGAGATCATTGGTTGACCTCATGGCGATGCGACAACAAATATTCCTCATTGGTTGAACTTTAAACCAATCCCAAAGTTTCACCTTTAGCCCCCTTTTCTATGGTTTTCCTGACCTCTCTGGGGCAGGGCTGCTATACATTGACTTCTACCCCTCTGAACCCTTTGTATTCTTGTTAAAAATCATAAATCTTTAACATATAAACCATTCTAAGTGTATCCTGGTCTCACAAAGAGCATATGCACAGATTGATATACTGGATAGCATTTTGTGAAACCGTATCTAGTTAATTAGCATTGTATTTAAATTGACAATGTGCTAAGTTTACAACTAACAATTAGTAGTTATCATACATTTGATGTTGAACACAACTCATGAATTATTTAGTGGAAAATTGTCTGCTGGTTTTCCAAAGCAACTAAACACAATTTAAAAGGACTTTGTGGTAGAATCCATACAAAAATATACAATGCACAATGTAAGGAAATATCTTGATAAATATTGTTGCAAACGCGTAATTTTCATTTTCATCCGGAGTCTGTTTCCCCCCTCCTTACTTTTCTTTCATCTGTTTCGAAGGCCGGCGGAGAAAACACTCGACGGACGTTAGCATCATGACGTGATTCTAGGGTTGTTAAGATTCCCATGTCGAAGAAAGATTTCCAGATTTGCGATTTATCGCCAATTTGGTGATGTTTGGAGACTTCCCGAACCTTTCAAAAGCATCTCCAAATAACGATTATTCTAAAGGATAGATTTCAAGAAATTTGTATAGAGAGACTATAAAAAGACTCATGTCTCCGTTGCAGTAGAGTTGACAAATTGACGGACACGAGCTACATTAGACTGCGATTTTGTCAATGTTTTGAGAATAATATTGACTGTTTTATGAAATTATTTTTGTCAGTATTTTGAGAGTAATATCGCTTATTCAGGAAAATTAGTAGAGCTATTAAGTTCTATTTGATTGTATATTGTTCCGCTTCAATTTGTGCTTGTGAATAAATGTAGGTTAGCCAGAAACTTTGGCTCGTTCTTGAATCCTGCGTATACACCCATGATTCTAGAGGATACATTGATGTCAACAATTGGTGTCAGGAGTGGAGTTTCTGGAAACTTGACAAGTGTATATGGTAATAACTAAAAAAGCGATGGAGGGGAAGTTGACAGAGATGATGGCTTGAAAGAGATGAAGCCGGACGAGACGCGATGAAATCCGAACAAGTCGAGAGTATAGCTTTGATTAAAGCCGGTCAAAACACGATGAAAGCTGGACAAGATGACATGAAAGTCGAACAAGACGAGATGAATGAGGCTATGAAAGCCGGACAAGACGAGATGAATGAGGCTATGGAAGCCGGGCAAGACGAGATGAATGAGGCTATGAAAGCTGGACAAGACGAGATAAAAGTCGGACCAGAAATGATGAAAATGAGATGAAAGAAATACATAACAGCCGCACTAAAGGGCATATTGCCTGTAGCAAGACATTGAACAAAGTTTGTAAACGCTCCTTCTGGTGCAATGCAAGATCCGATGTTAAGAGCTGGTGCAATGAATGCACAGAATGTCGTCCTCTGAAGGGACTGAAAAAGAAAACATGTGGGTCTCTTCAGTGTTACAACGTCGGAACTCTATTCGACAGAATTGCACTCGATGTTTTGGGGGCACTACCACGAACTGCAAACAATAACAAGTACATCCTAATAATAATGAAAAAGTTCACAAAGTGGCCAGAAGCTTACACAATCCCTGGTCAATAGCCTACAACTATTAATGAAGCTCTGACTTGCAAAATGGATATGTCGTTACGTGTTTTCTCTATCATCCATTTTAACCAGGGAACGAACTTTAGCTCCGGCATATTCACGGGACTGTGCAATATACTCGGACAAAACACGAACTCATCTTTATCCTCATCTTTATCCTCATCTTTATCTTCATCTTTATCTACTCACCTTTATCCTCAATCGGACGGCATGATATAGAGATTCATTGGAACGATGCTTAATCATCTCTCCATATTCGTTTCCAGAAACCAGCAAGACTGGGACCGACACCTACCTTTGTTCCTGTTGGCATACAGAAGTGTTGTCTACGAAACGAATGGTCATTCTCCATCAAAAAAGCTGTTTGGCCGGATCTACGATTACCATGTGACCTAATGTTTGGAAGACCATGTGATGCTCCTTCATCGACTGATGAATATGTGCAACAATTGCAGGCACGATCGGAGGAGATTGATCGTTTCGCTCGCGAGAGGATCAACATTGCTACCGATAGAATGAAGACTCGGTACGATACCAAAGCTAATGAAATACAATTCCAGGAAGGCGACAAAGTGTGGCTGTTCAACCCTCGGCGAAGACCAGGAGTTTTGCCAAAACTACAACACAACTGGAAAGAACCCTACGTCACCAAGAAAAAATAACCCGTGTTTTTTAGAAAATTCAGAAACCGTCTTCAGCCAAGCCAAATGTCGTCCATATCGATCGATTGGTCACTTTCTTGGACCACAGTAGATTAATACTGCTCGGACGTTCAGTCTTAAGGAGGGAGCAGTGTTGCGAAAGCGCAATGTTCCGTTTGGCGCCTCCTCTTTCGTCTGTCTCGAAAGTCAGGCGAAGAAAATACAGTGCTTGACGGCAGCATGAAGTAAGAATGAAATGGGTCCAGGGTTACCAATATTTACCAGTATGAATAAGGGTTTCAGATTTGGCGATTTACTTCCAATTTGGTGGTATTTGCGACTTTCGGAATGTTTCTGAGACTTCTCGATAGAACGATTATTCCTTGAGATATAGCGATTTCCAGAAATTTCTATGGAGAGACTGTAAAAAGGACTCGCCCCTCCGTTGCAGGGAGTTGACGAATAGACGTAACACAAACTACATTGGACGGCGATTTTTGTCAATGTTTTGAAAATAATAGCTCCTGTCATATGAAATTATTTTAGTCAGTATTTTGAAAATAATATCGCTTATTCTGCGAAATTAGTGGAGCATTTAAATACAATTTGATTGTATATTATTCCTGTGTACTTTGTGCTTGTGAATTTACGTAAGTTATCCAGAAACTTGGATTCGTTCCTATATCCTGCGTATATACCCACGATACCCGAGGATACGTTCTTAACCATATGAGATTTTATGAATACTGTACAAGTGTGGTGATGGTTGCGTGTGTGGTGATGGTTGAGTGTGTGGTGATGACATAAGTGCGGTGATGGTCGCTGTTATTTATTATATAAATATATGAGCGCGTGCTATATACAGTGATTGACATTTAAGAAAATGTTTGAAGCATGATGTATATGCCAAAAAGTTTGTTACTTTCTTGATATTTAATAAATTATTATTACGCTAAACAAATCCATCGTCACGACTGCCAAGTATATTACATGCCATAGATATCTTACCAGTGTCGTTATCCTATATACTTTCTTAATCCTCGCACAAAACCCCTTTTATTTCTTGGCTCACATAAAGTAACTTATCGATACATTGGGAAAAATGTGTCTTAAATCTATCCGACCGGCAATATAAACTAATTCCCCGCCACGTCTTAAGATAAAACCATCTTAACGTGACAGGTATACCGTGAATAATGATATTTACACTATTCAAGCATGTATATATTAAAGAGTATGCAAGTATGTATACAGAGTGTCCCAAAAAGATTGAAATGCGTTTTAATTCTTTACCTTTTGGAGATAAGTAGGCAATGTAAATTGCAAAAATGTTGAAAGGAAGGTAGGCAATAAAACTACAGTAATGAAATAGTCCTCCCATTAATTTTCAAAAAATTACACCTTTTAAATTTTTATACGACCCCCTTAGACAAATTTGTTCAATCAGAAAATTTTTATTTTTAAAGCAACAAAATCATTAAAATAACCGCATATCTGTATCTTTAAAATTGAGCGAATTCTATTTCATTGAAAATTAAACATTGTGAATGCGGACCATATATAAATTAGAAATGCAAATTTGTGACATGTCACAAAAAAGATAAAACTGGATAATACATAAAATATCCAACCGCGTAGTGAGTACCACTGCTTTATATGATCTCTGTATATGTAATGCTTTATTTAAATGCATCTCTGATAAAAAAAATTTGGCACATATTAACGCATTTCTGATCTAAACAATTTCCATCGTCAATTCGTTCATATGATCCCGTTTTTCACTGATGAAACAGCCTTTCACATGGTACGGAAAAGTGGCATTAGTCAGATTTTTCTTTTATCATAATTCAGTTGATTTTAAAGATACAGATATGCGGTTTTTTTAATGATCTTGTTGCACTAAAAAAAATTCTGACTGACCAAATTTGTCTAAGGGGGTCGTATAAAAATTTAAAAAGTGTAACTTTTTGAAAATTAATGGGAGGACTCTTCCATTAACGTAGTCTTATTTCCTACCTTACTTTCAACTTTTTTGCAATTTGTATTGTCCACTTATCTCCAACAGGTAAAGAATTGAAGCGTGTTTCAATCTTTTTGGGACACACTTTATATATAATTATTTATATGCAGCGTTTGTTTCAGCTGATTCAAGTTCCCAAATATGTTGTTGGTGTCCAATAAAATACTTTGTACTAGAAAAGAAAGTTAATTATTCAAGCATGCAAAACAAAATAATAGATTTTATACACCATCTACTAAAAAGTGGACCATAAAAAGCCTCTCTGAGTAATTTATAACAAAAAACACATGCCAAACTTCTAGATTCATTGTTACGAAATGTCAAAATACCTGGCATCTAGCTAGTAGCACCAGGAATGTATAAGGTTGCACCAGGTATATATATATACAGGGTGTCGTTCAAAAAGTTAACAGTGGAAAATGTATAGAACCATTGTTCTAATTGTAAAAATACTTTAAATAAGGTAGGAAGTTGTGATATGGAAATTTAAATGATGTACTATATTTTTGTAAAAAGTTAAGAAAATTAATTTTTCTTACAGCCCCCTCTATCGAAAAAAGTCAAATTACAAAAATACTGCCAATACTTCAATTTAGTCCAACTAAAGAAAAATTTGGATTTTATGAGTTTGAATTTAGGACGAAATAAATTGTCAAACTTCCTGACTTACACCACTTTCTCGTCACTTTTTGATACCCTTAATCTTCAAAATTCATGAATCCAGGAGCCGTTCACAAATTGAATTGATACACACAAAGCATTTAGTGGGGTTTTAAAACATTTTTTTCCATGGTTAGTTTTTTAAACCATTAAAAACAGGCAGACAATACACGTTAAAAGTTATTTTAAAACATAAAGAAAATAAATAAAACAGGTAACTGCGATTTTCCCAGTCTGTCATATATATATATATATATATACATGGTGTCCCCAAAACATTGACCTCGGCTTTTAGTCCTTAAATGTTGATCTTAGACATATATAATAAATTACAAAGTTACGTAAAAAAGATACAACATTTTATGAAATCGATTAAAATTTTCAAGGCAATTAAATTTTAAGAAGTACAAAATTTAAATTTTTATACGGCTCCCGTACAAAAACATTTCCAATGAGTAAAATGTGCCCCATACACTAATAAGGTGAAAATGATGTACAAAATTTCAGCATTTTATCATAAAAAGTCCCAGAGATATGCAAAGACAAATACGCTGACTTAAACTACTTTTCGATGCATCGACATGGATCCTCAGAGGGGGAAAAATCATGTCTGGATATCGCGTTTCAGGAGTAATACACAAATTACGAAAGAAAACAATGATTACATAAATAAATAATAATTTTGCTATTTATTGGTACAAAAGTAATGTGTACAAATAATAACTTTACACTGTGTACAAATAATAACTTTACACACATATTTTAGCTAACTTTACACAAAGCTTGTTCAAAATGTTTTTCACCCATGCCAATACAGAGCTACATTCGCCTGATAACACTTCTGTGCACACGATCAAATTCTTGTTCGGTGATGTCACGACAACCATCTTAAATACGTTGTTGCAACTCTGCTTCATTTAAGAGAGGTGACAGATAAACAGTTGTGCGTAAACAACCCCACAAATAAAAATCCATAGGCGTTAAATCGGGCTATCGAGAACCATTCGACTGGCCCATGCAAGCCAAACCACTTGTCTAGAAACTCGTTATTTAACCAGTGTTTTACAATTGTAGTATGGTGAGCTGGAGATCCGTCCTGTTGAAACCAGACATGTGGATAAACTGTTAGGGGCAGTTCATCCATAAATTCAGGAATAACAGAATTCAGAATCTCATTAACATATCTGTCACCCGTCAACGTACCATCATATAGTATGCGTCCAAGCAAACGGTTACTGAAAATACTACACCATACATTCACAGAAAATTGCTTCTGATGATGAATATTATGTACCACGAATGGATTTGTGTCAGACCAGAAGTACTCATTTTGAGGATTTATGCATCCATCTTGTTTAAAACAGCATTCGTCAGTCCAAATTACGTTTTACATGACAAAGGCTTCCTGATTTAGAGCTCAATCACAAAAATCTCTACGACTTTGATAATCTGTTGGCTCCTGCCCTTGCACAACATGAATGTTAAACGGATGCCATTTATTCAGTCTCAGTATTCTCCACACTGTTGTACGTGGTACGCTCATTTCTGAAGCAGCGGTACGAACACTACTATATGGATGACTGCAAAAGTAAGCCAAAATATAAATTTTTACATCAGTTGAGTGGAGTCTGGGCCTACCTAATCCACCTACACGATGTACGCTTCCTCTTTCACGCACTCGTTGCAGCAATCGTGAAATAAATCTCCCAGAAGGATGTCGAGAATTGGGGAAAGTGCGTTGATATTCCCGTGCAGTTTCGTTAGCATTGCGATTGCATAAACTGTACAGCATAAGCATTTCAAAAAGTTATTGTATTACGACATACTGTCGATACAGGCTAACTACACTCTCAAAATATAGCAGAAATATGAAATACTTGAGGGTTGCTCAGACTGCCAGGCTGCTTGCGCTACATTTGCGTAAGCGAGGCGATCGATCAATGGCAGAGCAAAGACAACTTTCTCATGTGATGATGCGACTGTTGCGATTGTGTGACACACAGATCAGAAGCAGATATTTGCATATGCATACATTTCTAAGCTGTTTTAATGTTCATTTTTATTGTGCCATTTCCAAGTTTTATTCTGTAAGTAATCATGTAAAATTTTAAGGTATTTTTCAGGAAGCGTATTTTTGAAGAATTGTAATTAAATCTACAGATAAGAGGCAGATATTATTTGCTTATGATGCATTTCTGCGTTGCCTCATTTGCACTCTTGCTGTAAACATTTACATTTTAATTTGTGATTAATGCCTCACCAAATTTGTTTAAACATATCTCTGGGGCTTTTTATAATAAAATGCTGAAATTTTGTATATCACGTTATTAGTATATGGAGCACATTTTACTCATTGGAAATGTTTTTGTACGGGGTTCATATAAAAATTTAAATTTTCTATTTCTTCAAATGTAATCCTCCGAAAATTTTTATCGATTTCCTAAAATTCTGTACCTGTTTGTACGCAACATTGTAATTTATTATATATGTCTAAGATCAATATTTAAGGAATAAAAGCCGAGTTCAATGTTTTTGGGACACCCTGTATATATATATATATATATATATATATATATATATATATATATATATATATATAGCTCCTTGTGTAGTTTTCAAGTAACGTATTTTTATCATTTACACTATTCCTGCAAAAGCCATGTATGTTAATGTAGGGAACAATGGTATCAGTACCTTAAGTATCTGTATTACATAAATGTTTAATATTTTAAATTATCATTTAATCTTTGGATGTAGTTACAGGATAATTTTAACAGTATATCACAAATGTAATGCATTTTTCTATTGCTTACTTTATACATGGAACAGAGGAAGAGGGGTATATCATAACTATTTAGTACTTGTTTTATTTATAATGATGTTTTATGTATAATATACTTCTCCAACCTAACGTTGAGTCTATTGTAATTTCACATGTGAACTTCAGAACTTTGTCATTAACTTAAGCTCTACAGACCATTTTCAATAAGAGATATGCATCTGGTATATTATATACAAGTAACTAAATTTCTTAATATATATACTATATGTATATATACTATATATACATACTATATATGTACGTATATATATATATATATATATATATATATATATATATATATATATATATATATATATATATATATATATATATATATATATATATATATATATATTAAATTTAATGTATATGCATTTTGTTTATATACATTAACGAAATGAAGAAAATTTAGTCAGAAAAGTATTTGCAATCTAGGTGAACATAAAACTTCACTTTATAACGCTCTGTAAAATACTTCGGAGCAAAAGTTAGAGAAGAAAACTATTGGAAAAGAATTTGATGGAGAAAGCCACCATAAAATCAATCCCATGGTACAGAAAATTCAATAAACCACCAAATCTTATAAAACAGTAGGGACTCAATTCTACAAATCACACTCACCTATAAATCGTCGATAAGTGAGTAAAAAATCATTAGTTGTAAAGAAAATATCAACACTGTTAAACTGATAACAAAGACGTAGAATAAAAAGATTTATACTATGATGAGGAATACATTTTTAAATTTAACAATGAATCAAGGATAAATGTATATCAAAGGAAATAAACTGTACGTATGGTGGGGGAAAGATGCGTTATTTTAAATATTTTCTAATAAATTATAATTTATGAGTAGCTTCAATTGATAGTTTTTCTTAATATATAGCTTGAAAACTTTTCTATGAAAAAAATATTATATGACACGTACTACATACATATCACAGATATTATAAAAGAAATTAATTTCTAAATGACTGAAGTGTTATAAAACGCCAATCTTTATCGTGTACTTTGGCATAGTGAAGAGATAGAATAACATTTTGTCGTTTTCAGTGAAAATCATTCATTTCGTAAAAAATAAATTCTATTATATGTATAAAAGCTAAAAGATATTTTTAAAGGGCTGCATCTTCCTATATTAAAAAATGCAAAGCGAATTTTTTGATTGTATTATCAACAGACTGCAAAATGTACAATTCTGAAATTTTACAAATAAACTAATATGAGCCCATAGATGTGCAATACAGGCTTAGAATTTTGATTTAGGCCCTAATAAATATTCAATTGTTAAATTTTGCATTATCAGTATTAGCAAATATTTCATTGGTCGAAACAATGAACTTCCAACTTCAATGTGATTGGTTGCTGGCGAAAACGACATGACTTTGTCAAAAACCAGTAGATTACAACGTTATTTAATACTTTTGAAAAAAATTCATATACTGTTTTTTTTTATAGATCCAATGGCTTCAAAGTTCGACATAAGATACTAAATTATGTCCTTTGCCTTGACCTAAAAGAAATTTGTGTTAACGTCTCGAGATCCTAAGATACTTACTTCTCCTAGAAGTTATACAATAAATTAATTCCCAAGTATAATATTTTTTTACCTCCAGAAAATCTAATGTGACAATAGAGATATAGGTACTCTACGCCTGCTCTAAGCTACATATTTCATTTATTATAACTAGTAATTAAAAACTTGAATTTTGATAAATAAGGCCAGTGTTTCGATTCCCCATCTCATTTCTAAAATATTTAAAATTCTACGCATAATTTTCAATATTTCACTATACAAAGATTTCAAACTAGCAGTAAACCCGTTCTTTGTACGGAATAAAAAGAAACTTAAAATCCACAATCATGTCCAAATTCCTATCTAAATACCATTGCTATTCAAAACATTGTAAAATATTCAATTCAATTCCCCTACAAAGAAGCATAAGAATATCTGTTCTCGCTATGTAAAATTATCTTCACAGACAAATCTGAAGAATAAAACACTATTTACAAAAATATTAAATTCGACCAACATATGCCAAAATGAAAGAGCAAAAATTTTATTTGAAAATTTACCCGTACTACATTTATTACGTTTAAGCAATTGGCTAAGCACAATGCATGAGTTTGAAATATTTGCTAAAACGCATGATGACGTAAGAAATTGAAAATATCAATCATTCACGATATCTTTAAACCCGAAGGCCGTAATTGATAGAATGCAATACCGTTCTTTTATAAAAGTTATTTTTATATCCATTTATTTTTGTTTAAATCGGAAAATATTAATAAAAATCGTCTGACGTATATGCATATTGAACTACGCATATATTATGAATATTGCATACACATTATGCGTAATATAATACATAATGCTATTTCTATGAGAGGTGCTTTTTTATTAATATTTCGAAAACCCTGATCTCAGAAACTCAAAGCATTGTTAAGCTGTAGCAAGCTAAGTTTTATGTGGGACTATTTTAAAGCTACCCACAAAATTTCATAAAATTCGGTGCAGCCGTTCTTCCGTCATGATGAGGCAAACAAACACACAGACGTACATACAGGAATATATTCAATTGTATTTATATATATTGATATTCAAAGTATTTTGTTACAGTGGCCAACCCCCTGGTCAAAGTACGCATAATTCACGTCTACAAAATAAACTGAGTATCAGCTTCAGCACTTCCAACTTAATTAGTCCTAATCATGACTATATATATTCTTGCAAATTTACGATACCGGACAGTATATAAATAAAATGGGAAAATACATAAAATAATGCAAGTGGACTATAGTGAAGTAACTAGAATTTCATGTAGTTACTGCATGCTTTAGTACTTTCTTGCTCAATTGAATTCATGCCAGACACTTCAAAAAATCCACTAGAAAATTACAACACATTACTATAAGTAGCATGTAATTTAAAAACACGCAAGACCCTACTACTTACTGAAATGGTGCAATAACGGCGAAACCAATGCAAAAGTTGTTAAGTGGCGGTTGAGAGAGCAATTCCTTTATCATTGGAATTGGTGATTTTTGCCAAACTTGAGTTCCTGTATCTCTAGTAGTAGTTCACAGAAATTTATTCATCTACTCTTCTCGGACATAATTTACTACAGATATTTTCTAGTACATAACTAATGCAATTTAATACAGTAAAATTATAGATGTTCATTTTACTGCACTTATAAGTAGTGCGGGCACTACCGTGTTGATAATGAAATCTATCTGGTAGTACTACTGAAAACCATTCGAACACCATCTACTAGTTGAGTCATAATGCATTTTACTTAGTCGCAAACGTAAATATATATTTACATGGCTTCAAGTACCAAAGGTATATTGTTTCAATTACATCTACCAATACGCCATAAATAAAACACAATAAATACATATTTTGCACTTACCTAGGGGCAGGTACCATTCATCTAATTTGCAATATATAAGTGCAATCGTGAGTAAAAGAACGTTGCAGATGATGTCATCTGCAACAAATCAAGACTGTATTCTTCTCACTGGTAAATAAAGTATTTCAAGTTAATAGCATTGAAGATGCAAACATTTTGTTAAATTAATAGACCGATCACGTATTAGACGAATCTTTGTGATTGTTATTAAAGAATTGTGTTTACAACCAAATACATGAAGCACAACATCAAAATATGCTGAAAGTACACGTCTCTACACGTAGAATGGTTCTTCATGCAAATGATCGAATCAGCAATAGATGGGAAAATGATATTTTTTGATTGCGATTCTGGTCAGATTGAGGATTTGCTTTGTCGACAAAGTTAACTTCACTAGTTGCTTCTGATAACTTACTTGATTGATCAGACCGAGGCCTGAAATATCTCGCGATATTATTTGTTCATTTATTTCTAACCGGTCATAAAGATTATTTAAGAGTGCCCAATATTGTCAACATCATCGATTAGGGAATCTCTCAAAATGAATTTATGGAACTTCGAATTTATTTCATTTGGCATGTTAATATATTTCGTCAACCTTTGCACAGCTGCATAATATTATACACTATTATAAAGAAGTTCCATTATGAAGTTTCACTATTAAATGTTATTTATCTAAATCAACAAAAACTTGCAATTTGCCTTATAGATTCATGTGTTTATAAAGATCACCGATAAGTTTGAACGATTCAGTAAAATTACTGAGCATCGAACACGTCTTAGTTACTTATTATTTATATTCAGGAAAGGTCGATTGTATTTACTGGTTACTTTCTTCAATAACTGATCATTTCGATATGTAAAATGAGTCCTATTTCAAGTACTAAGAAATCCTTTAGGAACACCAAGTGTGCAAATTCTATCTGTATTGATAATTACAATTTAATTGTGTTTCATTGGCATCACCATGTTCTGTGTATGATGAAAGACTATTTATAGTCAAGGCATAGTAGTCATGTTTTTAATTTTTCAATAAATAAAGATATATGGTAATTACTTTTAATGTGAAATATCGTTATCTGCTACCTATTAAGTTTCATAAGTGTAAACTCATTCTATCACAGTATAGGCGTAAAAAATATGCGTTGACGAAACTACACAAAGTTCATTCAAATTTGCTGCTAATTTTCTATTTTACAAGATGAAACTTTATTGAACGAAGCTTATTGCACTATTATAAAAGTATGTGTACTATGATATCAAACATTTTGATACTTACAAATGTTTTAAAAAAGTGTACTATTAAATATTACTTGTACGGCTGGTAGCAGAGCCATAGTTCCAATATGGTTCAAAAAAGATGTACTCTCAGAATATGATATTTGTGGTCACTTGATACATTTTAGTAAAAATGAACAAAGTTTATCTTTTCATACAGGAACTTTATAAAGGAAGTTTCGATTATCAAGTTGTTCCTTATTCATTTAAAGAACTTTTAGTAAAAAATCAGTTCTCTAGAATACAAAATTTAGCGTAAAACTTTGTCAAAGTAATAGGACTTCAAACACAATGAGTCGATCAAAAGAAAAGGTGAAACCATAGATTTTAGGGTTCGTACGAAAATTGATTTTCGTTAGATAAAATTTTCTTTCGAATGTTTTATACAGTGTTTTATACATTCCCCAATTATCCGTTGAAGGAAAAAATAATTAATGATATTTTGGGTAATTTTGATTGCATCATAATAGAAGAGTTTTTGTGACTAAATGGGCTATGGAACAAATATAAAAAATCTGATGTGGGAAACACATGACTTTCCTTATATAATGCAATGATTTTACTACTTTTACAGTAAAAAAATAGGTTCTTTTTATAGTAGATACTTATATTCTTTCCAAGACATTGAATTTTCGACAATTAGTCGTCATTTTAATTGATTTAGCGTCATTTTTATCCATTTGACGAGATTTTAGTTAATTTGACAACATTTAAAAAAATCTGATGTGGGCAGCACATGACTTTCCCTGCAAACTTATATCCACGTTCTATTTATTTCAATTAAATTTAATTCACTTTTAATTCAATTTTCGTTCTCATTTGATAACTAGACTTATTTTCAAAGGTGGCGTGGAAAAATACGAAAAAAACGAATATATCTCGAGAACGGCTAGTCCTAGTGTAATGGGGTTGGTCTTATTTTTTTCTTCGTTAAAAATTACGCATTAAACAAGCATTTAATGGATATATTTGAGCATACGTAGCTTTTTAGTTTAGATTTTGACAATTTTTGCGGGCCATTCTGCAAAAAAAGGCAGGTTATTTTTTCTGAATCGCACCAAAATCTAATCAGCACCAAAGTGACCTATACGTGACTCATCTACCGAATTTTGTGAAATTCGGTCCATTAGTTTTTCAGCTTGAGTGAATACAAGCTTTTGCGGGCCATTTCGCAAAAAAAGGCGGGTTCTTTTATTCCGAATCGTACCCAAAACTAATCAGCACCAGCCCCGCCCACAAGTGACTCACCTAAAAAATTTTGTGAAATTCGGTCCATTAGTTTTTTAGTTAGAGTGGATACAAAATCTGCACAGACAGACAGACACACAGACACACACACAGACGTCACGCTAAAAATGGTTTTTTCGTATTCTGGAGGTCTCGAAACGTGTAGATCCGTCGAAAACGCGAGTTGCGATTTTCGACATGATTCCAATACTTTCCCTATACATTACCATGTATTGCAGGGAAAGTAAAAGCCGCCAAATTGGCGATCTTCCGACAAATTCGTCGCAAAAATCTCGCCAACAGTTATGGACGGGGAAATAAGCTATTCTTATAGCAGATAAATGACTATTGGCGTTCAAATAGAAAAGTATTATTCAAAATATAAATTTTCTCATGAATGGAACGAACTAGATCTACGAGAATGATGTCTCCAAATTCATCGCATGATATTGCACATGAAAAGTGAACATGTTTCTCAAGAGTAAATATTTTTTTAATTTATGGGATTTTTTGCTAAATTTATTTGAAAAATGTGCGATATATCGAAAACGGTTCATGCTAGCGTTTTAAAGTTTATGTCAATCGTTTTTGAAGGAAAAATTACATAAGAAATGTCTATTTTCGTAACTTTATTAAAGGTTTTAATATTTGATGTTTTTTCCAAAATTTCATTCGAAAATTTAAGAGGGTTCTGAACATTCGATTACGTTTCAAAACAATAGGCTTCCAGTATTCACGGATTGTGATTCTTGTACCAAATTTCATTCGAATCTCGCCATTCGCTCGTGAGATATCGTCTCCACAGACTCACTGTTACACACACACACACACGCACACACATACACACACACATACTTTCGCGCGCACACACACACACAGACATCACCTCAAAAATGTTTGATTCGTGATCAGGGATGCTTGAAACGTGCTGTCCCGTCGAAACCTCACAATACTTTCCTTATACATTGTATATATAAGGAAAGTAACAATTGCAAAAAACTCTAGGGAGTCGTTATAAAAATTTGCATTTTCATATTTTTTACTAAAATATATCACAAGATCAAAATTTGCATTGGATGATAGTCTACCGTAATTAAAAAATTTTACTTTCCTTATATACATAATGCATAAGGGAAGTATTGTGACGGGTCGAAAATTCGAATTCGAGTTTTCGACGGGAGAGCATGTTTCAAGCATCCCTCATCACCAATCAAACGTTTTTGAAGTGATGTCTGTGTGTGTGTATGGGTGTGTGTGTGTGTGTGTGTGTGTGTGTGTGTGTGTGTCAGTGAGACTGTAGAGACGATAACTGACGAACGAATGGACCGATTCGAACCAAATTTGGTACAAAAATCACAATTCGTAAACGCTGGAATCTTATTGTTTTCATTCGCAATCGAATGAGCAGAACCCTCCTAAATTTTCAAATGAAATTTTGAAAAAATCGTCAAAAAATCAAAACCACTAATAAAGTTACGCAAATAGACATTTCTTATGTAATTTTTCATTATAAAACGATTGACATAAATTTTAGAACGCTAACATGAACCGTTCTCGAGATATTGTACATTTTTTAAAAAAATTATTAAGAAGTCAAATAAAATAAAAAAAAATATTTCCTATTGAGAAACATGTTCACTTTTCATATGTAATACCATGCGATAAATTGGGTGGCATCATTCTCTTAGATCTAGCTCGTTCCATTCATGAAAAAAGATACTTTGAGTAATACTTTTGTATTTGAACGCCAATAGTCATTTATCCAATAGTAGGAATAACTTATTTCTCCGTCCATAACGCTTGGCGAGATTTTGGCGACGACTTTGGCGAAATACCGCCAACTTGGCAACTTTTTGAAATGTTGCCAAATTAACGAAAATCTCGCCAAATGGATAAAAAATGACGCTAAATCAATGAAAATGACGACTAATTGTCGAAAATTCAATATCTTGGAAAGAATATTAGTATCTACTATAAGAAAAACCTATTTTTTTTACTGTACAAGTACTAAATTCATTACATTATATAAGGAAAATCATATGTTGCCTACATCAGATTTTCTTAAATTGGAATCATGGGTCTACGACCAATCGTTCAAGAAATATTTAATCGTGCAATCTTTTTGAAGCACCCTGTGGTGATTTTGATTCTTTAGCCATACTCATTTTACATGGGCGCCTATAGAGGATCATATAGGAGAAATCTGTATTACCGAATGAAAGGACAGACGTCGGGAACGAGAAGTATGATAAGATGTACAAAGCATGTTGTTGTAGAAAAATTAAGTTCCAAAGCGATGTTTCACATATGGCAGTATTTCCGATACGCCAGTATTTATTGAAATAATGTTTACAGCACAAGTAATTACTGCTGACTAAAATTTCTGCTTCAAATTGTCCTAGCAAATATGTCGATGATTAAACCACGGTTTTAAATGTCACAATTAGTAACAAGCTGTGCATGTAATGATGTACGTATTGACAAACTGGCGAGTCCTATGATTTGTGTACTGACAAAGTGTGTGGTAGGATCTGCGTACTATCAATCTGTGTCCATTAGGTTTTGCCTTCCGTATAACATAGACATTTTAATTTCGTAATGTCCTATATGGATTCAGAGGCGTCGGAAGTCATTTTGCACTGTATGAAGATTTCGAGCATTACGTATGTATATATACGGATATATACAGGGTTTTTCAGAAAGGACTCCCTAACTTTAAAATGACATAACTGCGAAACAGTGATAGGCAGAAAGATGAAACAAGTGATATGTTGGTTAGACAGGTCTGGAATTTCAAATAAACCGGTTTGCAAAATGAGTTTCAAGATTGGCTAACAGAGGGCGCTGCAGTCTCAGTGCAATGCCCTTTAAATAGTGGGTGAGATTGTTTTTCGTAAACAGGGATCAAATCATATTACAATGGATTCGATATGGCCATGGTGTAGCAGTAACGTGACGCAAGCGATGGGCGAAGTTTGAAGCCACCTTCTGGAATGTCTCTACTGAAATGGATGCACATGCCTCACATATGAACTGTTCAAGCTGTTCCAATGTTTGAAGATTCTTACTGTAAACAGTGTCCTTCAAGTGGCCCCAAAGAAAGAAGTCGCATTAATTATGATCCGGGAAGTATGGAGACTGAACTTCTGAGCACTATTTAAAGCTCGCTGTGCTTGAAGCGCCCTCTGTTAGCCAATCTTATAACTAATTTTCAAACAGGTGTATTTAAAATTCCAGACATGTCTATCCAACATATCACTTGTTTCATCTTTCTTTCTATCATTGTTTCGCAGTTATATCATTTCAAAGTTAGGGAGTCCTTTCTGAAAGACACTATATATATATATTTGTGTGTGTTCGTGTGTACTCGTTGCCAATAAGTTAAAGCACGAATAAATTGTATCCATAAAAAATAACTATTCATACAATTAACAGTACGTTCACATATGACAGTATGCCCGATACAAATTGCACGCAACGAGTACGATACGACCACATCCACAGTGTCTTGTGCGACTAAGCAAAAAATAAATAAATTAATTAATAAATTAAAATATTTAAAAAGTAAATCTTTTATAAGAGAGAGGGCTTTAAGCATGTGCGCATATGCCAAAACGAAAGAGGAAAGTGTGTGACATTGAAAATCAGGTTCGATCGCTTAAAATATCACAGAAAATGAAATTACGAATGAAATCAAAATTTTTTTTGTTAGAATACGAAGATAAATTTACAGAACTTTCCATTCATACTCATCATCATTCTCCCCTCACATTGCTATGAAAGTAAAATTGAATTGGAAAATATTTGTCCTGTGCAATTTGGTCCAAACACAAATTGTATGTAATGCGTAAATAATATAATATTTAATAAAAAAAATTAACTACAACTAGCGAAAATTGACATTAAAAAATGTTGAACTCTTAAAATCCATACTCCTATAGGGACTCATGTTCTGATATCCCGAATTTAAGAAACTTCTAAATTGATAGATTCTTGCTTTTGCTGCTACAGTTGCTCTGTCCGTATATCTTAAAGAAGGATTCTGCTATTTGCTTCTGAAGCCGATTGATGCTTTTAGTCAACATTTTATGCTATTAATAACGAAGTACTTTTATTGAAGATTAATTTTCAATTATAAAGATTAGACGGTCTTGTTCTCAATGTTTGAAATGTTATAGTAAACAGAGGCATGTGTGCGTCTCCCCCCCCCCTTTCTCACAGAAGCACATCACATCCAAAGTCTCATATTTTTAAATCATAAAATTAAAATAGATAAATATAGTGATTTTTATGACATTTTAGTGATCATGCTTTCACGCGCATGTTCAGTAAGAAATACCGCGCGCATGCGCTGTAGGATCCTCCACGCGCATTCGAAGTTCAATCCTTAATGCTTTTGCACTGGAACAACCTCCACACGCATGCGTTGTAAGAGCCATTTACACGCATACTCTGAGCTACAACGTATGTGTGCTGTAAGAATTTTGAGCTACAACGCGCATTCGCTAAAAGACCCTCCAAGCGCATGCACTGTTCAATCACAAGCTTATGCTATTAGAACTCCCACGCGATGTTCAATTTTCAACGCGCATTCTCTATAAGAACTTCCATGCACTCCAAAATATACTCATTCGCATACGTTATAAGAACCTCTACTCACATGCCTTGTTAGAATAAACCCCTCGCGCATGTGCTGTAAAATCGCGCATGTGCTGTAAGATCGCTCCTCGCGCATGCCCTGTTAGAGCCGCCACGAGCGTGCGCTGAAAAAATTATCTTGCATGTATGTTGAAAGAACCATCCACGCGCATGCTGTGTAAGAATCTCCACGCGCATGCGCTGTCAGAATTTCCACGCGAATGTAAGAGTTCTTCATACGCATGCGCTGTTCTGTAAGTCCGCTATTTGTATTATGTTTGTATCACGCGCATGCGCTGTAAAATCTTTGCTCGCGCATGTACTGTTAGAACAGTCACGCGCGTGCGCTGTAAAAATTATCATGCACGTTTGTTGTAAGAATCATCCACGCGCAGTAAGTTTCAATGAGCATGCGCCGAATTCTCTCTTCGCACTCCAAGTCTTCTCACCCTGTTCAATCTTACACGCGCATGCGCTGTAAAAGCTTCCACCCGCATGCGCTGTAAGATCTCTGCTCGAGCATCTGTTAGAACTGTCTCGCGCATGCGCTGTAAAAATTATCTTGCTCATATGTTATAAGAATCATCCACGCACTGTAAGTTTCAATGAGCATGCGCTGTAAAAATTATGAGCATATGTTATAAGAACCATCTACGCGCATGCGCTGTAAGTTTTAATGAGCATGCGATGAATCTCTCCCCGCTCTCCAAGTCTTCGCCTTGGTCAACCTCAACGCGCATGCGTGATATAATCGCTCCTCGCGCATGCGTGAGAAAATCGCTCCTCGCGCATGCGCTGCAAGATCTCTGCTCGCACATGCGCTGTAAGATCGCTCCTCACGCATGCCCTGTTAGAAATGCCACGCGCATGCGCTGCAAAAACTATCATGCGCGTATGTTGTAAGAACCATCCACGCGCATGCGCTTTAAGTTATAATGAGCATACGATGAATTCTCCCTAAGTCTTACCACCCTGTCCAAATCCTCAACGCGCATGCGCAGTAACGAATCTCCACGCCCATGCGCTGTAACGAATCTCCACGCGCATGCGCTATAAAATCGCTCCTTGCGTATGCGCTGTAAAATCATTCCTCGCGCATGCGCTGCAAAATTGCTCCACGCGCATGGTCTGTAAGAGCACTTCTCGCGCATGCGCTGCAAAATCGCTGCTCGCGCATGCTCTGTTAGAACTGTCACTCTTGTGTGCTGTAAAAACTATCATTCGCGTATGGTGTAAGAACCATCCACGCGCATGCTCTGTAAGTTTTAAAGAACATGCGATGAATTCTCTTCCAGCTGTCCAAGTCTTCCCACTCTGTTCAATCTTCACCGGATATGCTCTGTAAGAGCCTCTACGAGCATGCACTGTAAGAATCTCCACGCGAATGCATTAAATGAGCCCGCATGCGTTATTTGTATTACGTTTTCGTTTAAACAAGAATCGTCGAAATTATAATACTAATAATTTCAATCATCAAGAGTGATTTCTTTCGAAGTTCTGTTACGTCACGAAAGGATTATGGGTAAAAAAGGGGTGTTACTTCACATATATTGAAACCTAACCACCTCTTGATTGGATGTCGGTATAAAAACTCAATCTTATATTAAAGAATCTTACGTGCTTATACCTGCAAATGATAAGTTTACAATGAAAAGCTGTTTAGTTTTGATTTACGATTTATGCGCATATTTCGGTTTCTGTTTGTCTTATCTGCAGTGGTAGGTGATTTGATACAGTGGATCCTTTATTACAGTTATCTTTATTTTATTTTATTTATCATTATTTTATGTTTATTGTGGCTGGGCAGGCCTCTGAAAAGAACGTGTCGGCCGCGTGCATTGGGTTGATCAATTCTGCTCTAAAAGCATATTTCTATGCACGTGATTGGAAGCATAATATTGACAAAATTAATGCTGAAAGTACATACACAAAATGCAAGATATTAAAAGTACAAATTAAATAGAACATAATTTTAATTGTACTGAAAAGTAAAAATACTTTTGAAAAGTTAAGAAATTTACACGCATTCCACTTACAGCAAAGAACTATAGTTCTTTGTGGTTCTTCAAAAAAAATTTTCTTCCCTAAAAGAAACGCGAAAAATATAAAGATTAGAGTTCTACCTGAGAGACTGTTAAGAAAATAAATGTTAATTAATTTTCAATTTTTTGTCATTTCTGATAGCCATTACCACTCAAGTTGATGACAAGTTGGGTGACCTTCCATAGAGCACGGACACACACGGTGTGTGTGTGTGTGGGGGGGAGCTATTAGCGTAGGAAGAGACGGTGTGGAAATAAAGTGATTAACTGTTGATTAACCAAGCAGAAATATCTAATCAGAGACAGGTGTTTGACACCTTCTCGTCAAAACCACGCACAGAAAGAGAGTGGCAATGCTACCTCTGGATATTACTTTCCTTATATACATAATGTATAAGGAAAATATTGTGACGAGGTCGAAAATTCGAATTCGAGTTTTCGACGGGAGAACACGTTTCAAGCATTCCTGATCACGAATCAAGCATTTTTGAAGTGATTTCTGTGTGTGTGTGTGGAGACGATAACTGACGAACGATTGGACAGATTCGAACGAAATTTGGTATAAAATTCACAATCCGTAAACACTATAAGCATATTGTTTTTATACGCAATCGAATGTTCAGAACCCCCTAAATTTTCGAGTGAAATTTTTAAAAAAATCGTCAAAAAATCAAAACCGCAAATAAAGTTACGCAAATAGACATTTCTTATGTAATTTTTCATTAGAAAACGATTGACATAAATTTTAGAACGCTAACATGAACCGTTCTCGAGATATTGCACATTTTTCAAAAAAATTAACAAAAAGTTATATAAAATATAAAATATATATTTCCTATTGAGAAACATTTTCACTTTTCATATGTAATACCATGCGATAAATTTGATGACATCATTCTCGTGGATCTAGCTCGTTCCATTCATGAAAAAAGATACTTTGAGTAATACTTTTGTATTGAACGGTAATAGTCATTTATCCAATAGTAGGAATAACTTATTTCTCCGTCCATAACGCTTAGCGAGATATTGACGAAGGATTTGGCGGAATGTCGCCAACTTGGCGGCATTTTTAATTGTTGCCAAATTAACAAAAATATCGCCAAATTGATAAAAATGACGCTAAATCAATCAAAATGTCGACTAATTGAAAAAATTCAATATCTTGGAAAGAATATAAGTATCTACTATAAGAATAACATTTTTTTAACTGTAAAAGTAGTAAATTCATTGCATTATATAAATTGCCCACATCAGATTTTTTGCACTGTGAAAGATCTGAAGACTTGATCTTTTCTAGATATCTATGATGGGCATGATGCTCCCATAAGGGAGGATAAGAGGGCATCCCCCCCCCCGAATATTCATATAGATTTTAGGATATTCAAGGATACGCAAGGTCACATATACGGACATTAAGCTAGTCAATGCTGTAAGTTTTATTCTTGAATTTGCTCTAGGTTCTACGGGCGCCCATGACCCCATCTTTTGAGACATTGGTGATGCCCAACATGCCGCCCTAGACGTGGTGGTGTTTGCACCTATTGCGGGAGTTTTCCACGATCTAGCTCGCCTGCCTTCGATGGCATTACTGCTACCATTGTTCATAATATTCCCCCATTTACATATGATGTTTCCTCTCATATCATCAATTTAAGTTTTGAAAGCGGCCTATTTCTAGACCAACTTAAATTTGCTGTTATTATTCCAGTTTATAAGAAAGGTGACAAAAATATTCCCGATAATTACAGGCCTATTTCCCTTTTGTCTATTTTTACTAAAACTACTGAAAAAATTATTACGAAATGATTGATTAAGTATTTGAATGTCATAAATTTTTCCAGTTCTTGCCAATTTGAGTTTCGAGAATATAAAAGTACTGAAGACGCATTAATGAAATTTCTTGGTGAAACCAATGAGGGTTTAAATGCTGGCCATAAGGTTATTGGTGTGTTTTTGGATATCAAGAAAGCCTTTGATTGTGTTGATCATAATATCTTGTTGTATAAATTGCAGAGGACTGGCTTTCAGGAAATTGCGTCTGATTGGTTCAGAACTAATCTCAATGGACATGATTATTCCGTTAGAATGGGTTCTACTATAAGTAAAATAGTTAGTTAAGCATGGTGTTTTCCAGGGTTCGGTCCAGGGTCCGATCTTGTTTCTTGACTTTTTTAATGGCCTCTCTTTATTTAATTTTAATGGGACTTTGTTTTCGCTGATGATATTGCTTTATCTTACCATGGACTTACAAATCCTGATGTCTTGAGAAATATGGAAGACGATTTGGCTACTATTAGATAATGGTTCTGTGCTAATAATATTTTTCTCAATGTCAAAAAATCTAGACTTATTTGTTTTGCCTAGTCAAAAAAAAATCTTTATTTAGTTTTGTGTTAAAATATCATACTTTTGTTGTTATCCAGATAGTACTTGCAACTGTAAAGCTATTGAGCACGTGAGTAGCTTTAAATGCCTTGGTATTACAGTCGATGACTTGCTGTCTTGGAAGCCTCATATTACTGGTAAATAATTAAAGTTAAATATCAGAAAATTGTATTTTCTACGCCAGTTTTGCCACCCTGATGTTTTCTCTATTACTCCTCAATCCACACTCCAATTAAGTATGGCATAACATGTCTTATCTGAATACCCTTAGGCCCGTTATTTTGCTTCAAAAATTATTTATTAGGATTATCTTATGTAAACCTCGTAAGCACTATCCTTTCCTCTTTTCCTCGATTGTATGATTATACCATTTAGGCATTTTCAGGTTTACAAAGATCTTAATATGTTTTATATTAGAAATAAGAATGCGGATGGTAGTCAATGCAACCTCAGGCTAAGGCGGAGTATTATCAGACCTCTTCGAGCCAGTTCTACTAAGTTTCAGAAATTTTATCTCTTTTTATCTCCTAGAGTTTATAATTTTCTGCCTCAATCTTTCAAAAGCATTGTTACCTATCGTTCTTTTTCCAGGGCTATCAAAGACCGGTTATTTACTTATAATTCAATTGAAATTGAGAATTTTTTCCGAATTGATAGCTAATTTTTTACCTGCTTTTACTGTCATTTTTATCTTTTTTAACACTTTACAACAAAGTTGAAAAGTGTTTATGACTTTGTTCATTCTGTCTGTCTGTCTGTCTGTCTGTCTGTCTGTCTGTCCGTTAGCACGATAACTGCCGTAAAAATGAGTTTATCAAAATGAAATTTTAGTATGTTGTTCAGACGGTCTGTAGGACCTATGGGAATATAAATAAATAATATCACCCAATTAGTTTTTTATTGAACCCGGGTTGAAAAAATGAAATACATTGAACCCTATGGGACCTAATTTTTCAAACATTTTTTAAGTAAATTTAAAATTCACGACTTGCTTCGAAATTTTTAGGAAATATTCACATTATCCCATAGAATATATAAAAAAAAATTCAGTAAAATATGTTAAGTAGTTTTTTAATTAAAAAAATTATTTAATATAGGGAAAAAAACAAATTCAATTAAATTCTGACTTTGGGATATCTTCCAGAAAGAAAAGAGAGAGATATTATATAATAAATATCTCTCCATTTGTTTAAACGTTTTGCATACGGGAGTGGCTTCATATTTTAAGTTAAATTTGGTAGATAACAATTTTTCATTTTTTTTAAATTTTATATAACTCTTCATGATAAATTTAATTGATGGCATTTTAAATGCACTTTCCTACGTCCTAGAGAGTTAAAATTTGGTACACAGCTTAAATTTGTTGAACATTTTATTCGACAAAAATTTAATGGATCTTTAAATATAGATTATACATTTTTTTCGAAATGGCCTGAAAATAATCCCCGTTCACTTCTATAAATCATTGGTGTAATATTGTTAAAAATTTTGATGTGGACAGCACATGTCTTTCTCTGCAGACTCATATTCGTTCTCTTTATTTATTCAATGATAATTTGAGTTTATCTGCACAACATAAGTATTTTAAATGACATTGAATTTACACGTTAAACTTTAATTTGGTTCTCATTTGATAGCTGGACAAAAGGTGGCGTAGCGAAAACGCGAAAAAACTAGAATATCTCAAGAACGGCTAGTCCTAGAGTAATGGGGTTAGTCTTATTCTTTTTGTTGTCAAAAATCACATATAAAATAGGAATTTAATTGATATAATTGAGCACACGTAGTCTTTTATTTTTATATATAACGATTTTTGCTGGCCATTTCGCAAAAATAGCCCGTTCATTTTTCCCGAATCGTAGTAGAATAACCTACAAATGATTTATATACAAAATTTTGTTAAATTTGGTATATAAATCACTTGTAGGTTATTGAAATATTATACTCTAAATTTTGTTAAATTTGGTTCATTAGTTTTTAGCTAGAGTGGATAAAGGCAATTTCTGCGGCCATTTCGCAAAGAAGGCAGATTCTTTTATTACGAATCGTACTATAATCTAATGAACATCAGGATTTCCCACAAAAAACATACCTACCAAATTGTATGAAATTCGGTCCATTAGTTTTTCAATTAGAGTGGATGTAATATCCGCACAGACACACAGAAACATACACAGATACACCCTTACACACACAGACGTCTTCCTAAAAGTAGTTTTTTCGTGTTCTAGAAGTCCCAAAACGTGTAGATACTTTGAAAATTCGAGTTCCGATCCTCGGCACGATTCCAATACTTTGAGTACATACACATACACATATATATTATCTGTGTATTATCTGTGTATCTAAATTCCGTGCCTATGCAATTACAATAGTTGTGATTTTAAATGATCCCTAAACTTTTATTATTTCTTCAAGGAAGCCTAATTTTAACATATGCAGAATGCAAATATCTCAAACGATTGTAAGATGAATTACATAAAAATTGCTGAATTTTTTTTACACAAAATTATATAGCTCTGGAGTCTGGAATACAAGTTATATGAATGAAATATTCATTGATTTTGCATAAAGAATCAGATGATTTATATTTCGATACAGTTTTAAATATTTAAGTATAATAAATTACTGTAGTTCTGTGATAATGTAAAAGATATTACCACTGAATGAATCACATTTTAGAAATTTTTAAATGAAATTACATTTCAGTTGGAAAGTGTTTCATAATCAATGCTTATGCATGATTGATCTTTCTTGTTTTTTATTGTCTATGTTTTTCTTTTTAGATGTTATGATGTAACGATTTATTGTAATTATTTTATCTGTAACTGTTGATTATCTTTTAAGAGTGGGTATTCACTGATCTCCTTACTTTTGGATATTAAATACAAATATAGTTGTCGTTCGTTGTGCTAGAGCAGTTCGTAGTTACTTGCTTTGTAAGATACACAGATGCCCATTTGGAGCGATATACTGGAAACTATCATATTTTGACCTTCTTTTCCCAGGAACGAGAGAATGAAAAATAATGGGTTCCACTCTTTTATATAGAAACAAATTGTTAACATTCAGTTGATGCATTTGTGCTATTTTTTAACTTACATGAAAATCCGACTACTCGCGCCTTTTTTATATAAGACCTCGCCAACTTGGCTGTATTTATCCCCACATTGACGAAATTATCGTCAAAATTGTAAAACTGATGCCAAATTAATGAAAATGACGCCAAATTGATGAATTTATTATTAAAATATATAAATATATGGACTATATTGCTTATTAAGGATGATATCAATATTGATAATTGTTAATTTAGAGTTGAGTAAAATATAAGTTAATTGGGTACGAAATAGTTTTACGTGTTATCATCCGGAAAAGCGCCAAATATACGATTTAGCATTACAAACACTGTGCCGTTTATTTTTGTTATGACTTTTGTACCGTTAAGGAAAAAAAATTCATTGCATTATATAAGGAAAGTCATGTGTTGCTCACATCAGATTTTTTTTCTTTTGGCATATCGTTTCCACTAAATAAACAAAAATAAAAGTTTTAATCTATGTAAAATTTTAAGAATATTTAAGCTAAACCTCTGTTTCTATATTATACAATTATTTAACACATGTATTTTGACCTTGGTTTCTATAAATATTGTTCTTGCACCCACAGACAAAGCATATCTAGTATAATTTTTCTCAACAATAAAAAATATTTGCACAGAATTTTGCCGTTTGTTCGACGCCCCCATAGCAGATTTATCTGGTAATTTCAAGTCGTTTAACACCTATACCCTAGAATTTGTTACAATTTATTTCAAGCAGGATTATCCTGCATATGATAATGCACCCATAGTATCCACAGACTGGCAAACGATGCTAAATAATACTACCATTGTCCGAACAGTTTACTCTAGCACCTACCTTTTCAACAACTCTGAATTATGACCTGACCGTTAACTGCACAGATATTTTAAACCAGTGTTGTACAGGGAGGCAGGGTACGTAAGCAACTGCTTTTATATAAAAATTCACACCTATTACTGCGAGCTTGGATTGTTCATTAATGATATTTTTAGCTCAATATTCTCTGGGAAAAAATCTCATTCCAATGCTATTCAAAGAAGATTAACAACAACAAAAAATATTAATTATTTTCAAATTTGTGTGGGTTCAGTCCACCCACAGGAAGATCTGCGTGTGCAAATTGCACCCATACATCCATGGGTTTCGATACCACTGTATGGAATTAACCACACCATAGTTCCTCAAATACCCCCCCCCCCCACCCTCCACTCCTAATATACTTGGTCTTTACCTAATACAGTTTTTCCTAATATACTTTGTTTGTTTAATGTACTTTCCTCTAACATGTTTTATGTTTCATATTCATTTCATATTATTACTTTCCTTATATACATAATGTATAAGGAAAGTATTGTGACGGGGTCGAAAATTCGAATTCGACTTTTCGACGGGAGAGCACGTTTCAAGCATCCCTGATCACGAATCAAACATTTTTGAAGTGATATCTGTGTATGTGTGTGTGTGTGTGTGTGTGTGTGTGTGTGTGCGTGTGTGAAAGTATGTGTATGTGTGTGTGTGTGTGCCAGTCAGACTGTGGAGACAATAACTGACAAACGAATGGACCGATTCGAACGAAATTTGGTACAAAAATCACAATCCGTAAACACTGGAAGCCTATTGACCTTATACGCAATCGAATGTTCAGAACCCCCTAAATTTTCTATTGAAATTTTGAAAAATCGTCAAAAAATCACAACCGCTAATAAAGTTACGTAAATTTACATTTCTTATATAATTTTTCATTATAAAACGATTGGCAAAAATTTTAGAACGCTAACCTGGACCGTTCTTGAGATATTGCACATTTTTCAAAAAAATTATCAAAAATTAATATAAAATAAAAATAAATATTTCCTATTGAGAAACATGTTCACTTTTCATATGTAATACCATGCGATAAATTTGGTGACATCATTCTCGTGGATTTAGCTCGTTCGATTCATGAAAAAAATACTTTGAGTAATACTTTTGTATTTGAATGCCAATAATCATTTCCCTGCTGTAAGAATAACCTATTTCTTCGTCCACAACGCTTGGCGAGATTTTGGCGACGAATTTGGTGGAATGTCGCCAACTTGGCGACTTTTTAAATGTTGCTAAATTACCTAAAAACTAGCCAAATGTATAAAAATGACGCTAAATCAATGACGACTCATTGATGATGATGACATGGAAAATGACGACTTATTGATGAAAATTCAATATCTTGGAAAGAATACAAATAACTGCTATAAAAATAATCTATTTTTTTTTACTATAAAAGTAGTAAATTCATTGCATTATATAATGAAAGTCATGTGCTGGCCACATCTGATTTTTTTAGATATTACTATATTGTCATAAATAGAGAACACACATTTTCAAAAACTACGACTAGCAAAATTTTGCATGACACAATCTAATACATATATATACGCAGATGTCAATTGTCAGTATGTAATTCAATTTTGTCGGAATTCTTATCCAATCGAAAATGCCATTTTCAACTTCTTTTCAATTGATTCACTCGAGGACAGAATATTTTGAAAAATAATCCAGTATGGAACTTTTGGATAAATATATTATATTTTTTGAGTTTCTATATTGTTCCTGTTTTTATATAACTCCCTGTTAGAAACACAGATCTTAGTAGAAAAGATGTAAATTAGGTGTGTATATCGCAGTAAAGACCGGAACCCAAGGCAATATTTTTAATAGCTCCCTCAAACGCTTAACTCTTAAAAAATAAATAATTGAAACATTAAAAATTTAAAAATTTGCTAAACTTATTTTGCTACGGAAGGCAATTTATATAGAATTAGGTATGATTCAGCATTATTGCCATTCGAGTGCAAAAATATATGATAGATGTAAATATGTTTAAATGCGTTGTAAATCAATCGAATAAATTTTAAATTACGCTAGGGTCAGTTTTGAGGTTCGGAGTGGTTTTGCTAAATTAATCGGAATTTACAGTTAAATGTGAACTTCTGCAAACAAATACAGATCAACAACACCAGCAAAATCAAGTTTGAACGTTTTTGTTTTTTGTTGTTCCATGTCTAGTTCCTCTGTATCTCTCAACCGCCGGTCCGCAAACTGACACTAGTTATATAATTATTTTTACCAGTCCGCAGAAATCCAAAGAAATATATGGAAAGACTAGGATACTTTTGAGAATATAGAATTTTTTACTAATACATAGGTCACGAAACTTGTAAGCGTGGTTCCTTCGAAACGATCATTCAAGCGTAAAATCGCGTATAATGTGCTTGCCATTTACATCTATTGACGCATTATAGATTTGTATCAATTTTCTTTAGAAAGTACAATTTCTAAATTTTCTGTAATAAATATTATTTTGTATGAATCATTTAAAGGCAATGAAGGACAATAGGTTGGCTTTGAGAATATAATTTCGTTCATTACGACTATTTCCTTACTGAAAACTTAGAAAACTGTAAAAGCGAAACTCATAATTACTCTTTACTGCTGTTTCTTTTCCGCTACTTTGCTTTTCAAAATCAAAATTCTATATGCGACTTTGATTACAATTGATTTGAAAATACTGATTACTGCACATCGTTATTATCAATAGATATCATATTTATACTGTGGAATCATATTTAAACAATATCCCATGCTTTGATAGAGTAATGCCTATAACCTACTATATTGATCGTCTTAAGTTGACCACGTGTTTGTTTCCCACATTCGTGTTTGTTTCCCGCCGAGAAGGAATACAATGCTTTTTATCCATAACTAGCATCTGACCATGTTTTTCATTTTTCCAGATAGTACTAGCATATAAAATACTCACCTGGTTGAGAAATTTCCAGACATCAATGACACTTCCGCAGGATGACTGACCTACATATGTTATCTTTGTTACAACACCACTGGAGATATATTTTTTTAAAACCATAAGATTCACTTACCATACGTTGGTCGCAGGACAATCCTCGACACAACCAAATTAGAATTAAAAATCAAGTGCAAAAACAGTTTAATTGAAGGGACAGTGTAATTTGGAGTGATGAGACCAAAATCTTCCTTTAAGTAGTGATGGGGTAAAATACGTAAAGAGAAAATTCAGAGAAGGTTTGCATCCCAATTGAATTAAACCTACCGTGAAACACCGTTAGTGTTATGATCTGAGGTTGTAGGACATCAAGAGTTGTGGGCAGAAATTGCATGATCTATGGGCATATACATGCCCAAAGATACATAAATGAAATACTTAAGCCCAAACTGCAGTCTTCTGCACGTGATCTTTTCTAAGATAATGAAGCATTTATATTTCAACAGGATTCAGCTCCATGTCATGTTTCTCGTGTGTGCAAAAATGGCTTCAAGATCATTATATTCAACTGCTGGAATAGTCTGGGAATAGCGCAGATCTTAACCCCACCAAGAATATATAGACCCGACTAAAGAAACTTGTCAGAAGCAACACAGAAATAAAGCCCAATTAACAAGAAGTAATAATTATCTTGGTTTCACATTATAACAGCTGCAGAACTAAAAAACTAAGTATTAACTGACATGGTGAAAATTTTTGTATATCTCATTTTATCTGTGGATTTCAATTTTCTTCTTTATAAATGCTGTTTCATCAAAAATAATTCATAAATGTTATTGCATTACAATATTAAATGAAATTAACTTTCCATTGATATACAATTTTATGGTAAAGGTACAAAACCAGTGGTGTTATGAGCTATCAAACCTCAATACACTTTTTCCATAAGGTTTCCACAATTTTGGCCACTGCTGTATCCTATAATTCAATATACATTTTATGAAGAGTAAAAATCTTTGTTGTTTTAAGTTAGTCAAATAGTATAACTTATCTTTTATACAAAATTTTTTAATGTTGAAAGAATCTAATCAATATTCAGAAATGTATTTATCGCTTAGCTGCATATTTCAAATAATTTTATATATTTAATGCAACTGTTTCTGTCAATAACGAACAAAAGCGGCCATGCCATACATTGATATCTTCCGTGTACCCCAAGGGTATATGCACGCATTTTGTAAGATATTTTTCTAAATAAATAAATCGATATCAAAACTCTCGCTAAAATACGATTGATGGAATTTGACGATATTTCAATTTTCCTATCAAAATATTTAAGATGAATTCAACACATACCCAGGTGTCAATTTCCAGTCGCTTTTGAAGGTGCTCTAGAGGAAGGAAAAAATGTCATTTTCAACTTCGTTTCAACCGATCTACTTCAGCATAGTCAGAGCAGTGCTGAAAAGATTCTCGTATATGGAACTTTTGCATAAACAGGGTATATACTTCTGAAAATTTTTCAGAATAAATTTAATCCTTTACAATTTATTCCGTATTTGCAAAATGTGTTTTTAAAAGTGCAATTTCATATGTAAAATATCCTAAAACAATTAACGTTATTAAAATAAAGGTAGGTTATGTATGTTTGAGTTTATTTATACAGGGCCTAAGGCAGCATCGTCAAATATGAGGCCTGAAAGATATTAATTACAAAACTTGCAGTTGGTTGGAGCAAAAAATTGAGAGCGTGTAACACAATCACAGCGAGCAATGTACTTATAGAGGTGCATTCAAATTTAACAACCATCGTGTTGAAAATGCAATGGACAATTTGACATGACGATAACACTGCGATTGGTTCAAATACACATTCTCAGTTTATGTGATTGGCTGCACATTTTACAGTTGTAATCTGCCACAAGCAACACTTTAATATGCTCCTAAATTGAATCACTTTATTTTAAAAATAAAACCCATGTGTGAATCTGCCACAAGCAACACTTTATGCTCCTAAATTGAACCACTTTATTTTTAAAATGAAACTTCAGCGTGAATCTACCACAAGCAACACTTTAATATGCCCCTAAATTGAAACACTTTATTTTTAAAATGAAGCTTCTCCGCGAATCTTCCACAAGCAACACTTTAATATGAACCTAAATTGAATCACTTTATTTTTAAAATGAAACTTCTCCATGAATCTGCCACAAGCAACACTTTAATATGCTCCTAATTTGAATCACTTTATTTTAAAAATAAAACCCATGTGTGAATCTGCCACAAGCAACACTTTATGCTCCTAAATTGAACCACTTTATTTTTAAAATGAAACTTCAGCGTGAATCTACCACAAGCAACACTTTAATATGCCCCTAAATTGAAACACTTTATTTTTAAAATGAAGCTTCTCCGCGAATCTTCCACAAGCAACACTTTAATATGAACCTAAATTGAATCACTTTATTTTTAAAATGAAACTTCTCCATGAATCTGCCACAAGCAACACTTTAATATGCTCCTAAATTGAATCACTTTATTTTAAAAATAAAACCCATGTGTGAATCTGCCACAAGCAACACTTTATGCTCCTAAATTGAACCACTTTATTTTTAAAATAAAACTTCAGCGTGAATCTACCACAAGTAACACTTTAATATGCCCTAAATTGAAACACTTTATTTTTAAAATGAAGCTTCTCCGCGAATCTTCCACAAGCAACACTTTGATATGAACCTAAATTGAATCACTTTATTTTTAAAATGAAACTTCTCCATGAATCTGCCACAAGCAACACTTTAATATGCTCCTAAATTGTATCACTTTATTTTAAAAATAAAACCCATGTGTGAATCTGCCACAAGCAACACTTTATGCTCCTAAATTGAACCACTTTATTTTTAAAATGAAACTTCTCCATGAATCTGCCACAAGCAACACTTTAATATGCTCCTAAATTGAATCACTTTATTTTAAAAATAAAACCCATGTGTGAATCTGCCACAAGCAACACTTTATGCTCCTAAATTGAACCACTTTATTTTTAAAATGAAACTTCAGCTTGAATCTATCACAAGCAACACTTTAATATGCCCCTAAATTGAAACACTTTATTTTTAAAATGAAGCCTCTCCGCGAATCTTCCACAAGCAACACTTTAATATGAACCTAAATTGAATCACTTTATTTTTAAAATGAAACTTCTCCATGAATCTGCCACAAGCAACACTTTTATATGCTCCTAAATTGAATCACTTTATTTAAAAAATAAAACCCATGTGTGAATCTGCCACAAGCAACACTTTATGCTCCTAAATTGAACCACTTTATTTTTAAAATGAAACTTCAGCGTGAATCTACCACAAGCAACACTTTAATATGCCCCTAAATTGAAACACTTTATTTTTAAAATGAAGCTTCTCCGCGAATCTTCCACAAGCAACACTTTAATATGAACCTAAATTGAATCACTTTATTTTTAAAATGAAACTTCTCCATGAATCTGCCACAAGCAACACTTTAGTATGCTCCTAAATTGAATCCCTTTATTTTAAAAATAAAACCCATGTGTGAATCTGCCACAAGCAACACTTTATGCTCCTAAATTGAACCACTTTATTTTTAAAATAAAACTTCAGCGTGAATCTACCACAAGTAACACTTTAATATGCCCTAAATTGAAACACTTTATTTTTGAAATGAAGCTTCTCCGCGAATCTTCCACAAGCAACACTTTAATATGAACCTAAATTGAATCACTTTATTTTTAAAATGAAACTTCTCCATGAATCTGCCAAAAGCAACACTTTAATATGCTCCTAAATTGAATCACTTTATTTTAAAAATAAAACCCATGTGTGAATCTGCCACAAGCAACACTTTATGCTCCTAAATTGAACCACTTTATTTTTAAAATGAAAATTCAGCGTGAATCTACCACAAGCAACACTTTAATATGCCCCTAAATTGAAACACTTTATTTTTAAAATGAAGCTTCTCCGCGAATCTTCCACAAGCAACACTTTAATATGAACCTAAATTGAATCACTTTATTTTTAAAATGAAACTTCTCCATGAATCTGCCACAAGCAACACTTTAATATGCTCCTAAATTGAATCACTTTATTTTAAAAATAAAACCCATGTGTGAATCTGCCACAAGCAACACTTTATGCTCCTAAATTGAACCACTTTATTTTTAAAATGAAACTTCAGCGTGAATCTGCAACAAGCAACACTTTAATATGCCCCTAAATTGAATCACTTTATTTTAAAATGAAACTTCTGCGTGTTTCATTTAATTTAGAAAATAAGAAATTTAAAATCAGTGATAAATCAGGATAAGCAGAAGTTCTCCATTAATAATCGGATGAAAGCAGAACACGACTTTTCCATTATTCATCAAACTTATTCCCCATTATTAAACTTATTCCCCAAACTTATTCATTTTATTCCCCATTATTCATCAAACATTGGCCTTGCTTCATTTAATTTAGAAAATAAGAAATTTAAAATCAGTGATAAATCAGAATAAAGCAGAAGTTCTCCATTAATAATCGGATGAAAGCAGAACACGACTTTTCCAACATAATTCAATGAATTTACTTCATTCACAGTGTAAAATGATATACAGTTACACGGCACATTGCTTTTAATGCTGAGTTGTGCATTGGCGCTTTTCCAGTTGACAACATGTTGTTGTTGAGACCCAGACCGTCGACCTACCAGAAAGGTGTAAGGTAACTGTTTGGACGGCCGGGAAGTGCCACCCAATTTGGACCGGAACCCAGTGGAGGAGGCATCCACAGGGACCGTACCCTCCTTCCCCTACCACCAACCTCTCGGAAGGACTTACGGACTCACATGTTTAACGTGATCGTACTCCGCGTGAACACGGCGGCAGTTTTGGCAGTGGCTGGAATCGAACCCGGGCCTACCGAGTGCAACTCCAGCGCGCTAACCAATGGGCTACCGCGTCCCCAGATGACAACATGCAAAATTTATTTAAAGAATCCAATGAATTTATATTTCGCGCATCTCTAACTTAACAAACCAAATTATTTCGTTAAATTTGTCGCCAAGCGTTACAAACATATGGAGAAGGTAATTTCTTAGTCAAAATAGAAAACTATCACGCAAAGTAAATTCTCTCATAAATGGGGCAAACTAGATCCATGAGGATGATGTTAATAGATTTATTGTATAACATTGCATATTAAAAGTGAACATATTTTACCACAGTTAAAACTTTCTTTAATTTTATGTAACTTTGTGATAAATTTATTTGAAAATCGAAAACTATCTCAACGATTAATGTCAGTGTTCTAAAATTTGTGTCATCTGTTTTCTAATGAAAAATTACACAAAAAATGATCAATTATGTAAACTTTATTGAAGGTTAGGGTATTTTCAAAATTTTATTCGAAAATTTTTCAAGTAAAATTATTTAGCTCTGAAGTCTGGAATATAAGTAATATGAATAAGATGTTAATTGATTTTACATAGAGAGGCAGACGTTTTTTATTTCGATGACGTGATTTGAATAAAGTTTATTTTGTGTAATTTACATTGTCTGTTTGGATGAAGTTTTAAATTTTTAAGTATAATAAATGACTGCAGTATTGTGATAATTTAAAAAATATCAGTTCTGAATGTATCACACATTTTAAAGATCCTTATATACAATTTCATTTCAGTTGGAATGTGTTCCATAATCAATGCCTTATGTGTGATTGATTTTTTTTATTTTTACTTTCAGTTTTAATTTCAGTTTACATTCAGTATAAATTTTGTGCCAACGCAATTACAATATTTTTTATTTTAAATGATCTCTAAACTTATTTCTACAACGAAGCCTAATTTTAAAATGTGCAGAATGCAAACAAATTAAGCGATTGTAAGGTAAGTTGTATAAGAATTGCTGTTGTAACATCATTTAGCTCTGGAGTTTAGAATATAAGTAATATGGGTGAAATATTCATCTATTTTACTTAGAGAAGCAGACGATTTTATAGGATTGTCCTTTTTATGAAGTTTTACGTTTTCATGTAAAATAAATCATTGTTGTACTGTGATAATTTTAAAAATATCAATGCTAAATGTATCGCATTTTAGAGATGTTTAAATAAAATTGGAAGCAGAGAAATTTCAGTTGGAAAGTGTTTCATAATCAATGTTCTATACACAATTAATATTTCTTGTTTAATTTTTTCTGCAGCTGTATCGTTCCTGTTTTAGGAACATGATAACATTAAAAACGTCAACTTTCCATCTCTCTCAAATTACCATGTTTTAACTAAACTAAAAAATGTTTTCTGCATTTTTCCTCAATCGCGATTAATTACACTGGAAATACCGATATATATTAGGCATCTCGAGGTAAAAATGAGCGTCAGCAGAATTTAATGGGGGACACATGCAAAAATTATAATAATTTATTTATAAAAAAGCAAAGAATTTTGTCAGCTATGTTAAATTTTATCCAGCAGTTTCATGTTTGATAGTCAAGCATATTATTTAGACAGTATTTAAAAGTATTTTTAATTTTCTTTGCATTAAGCTTATGAAAATTAGACCAGAATATATTTCACTGAAGGAATATTTTCTTAAAAGTAAAAGTTTTAATTACGCAAAAAAATCCTATAGTTTTAAAATGTTTCATATATAAAATATCCAACGCCATGTGACCTGTATCGTCAAGATTCAAACTCTACGATTGGTCAACATGGTTTTCTCTACATTATTGAATATCTCTTATACGCCATTATTACCTTAATACGTTATTGCAAGATTTTAGGAACATATATAAGTGATATGATTCCCATGGGATATACTAAGTATTGTGTCCGATTTATATAAATTAATAGTAGCTATCAACAGACCTTTCCTACAATTTTCGATAAAAATGGAACAACAATTTTGTGTCAGGTTATTACCAAATGTGTTCCCCTGAGAACTTTCAAAACATCGATTTTATATTGCATGTTAAATATGACAAAATATGAAGAAATTGTGTATTGTGAATGAGTATTAAGAGTCATTTTTCTCAATTTAGTGTCATTTAAACAATTTGGTGACATTTTTGTTAATTTGGCAATATTTTGTTTGATTTGGTAGTATTTTAGAAGTCGTCAAATTTTTGAAAAGTGGGACGGTTGGATAGACAGATAGACCCCATCTAAACATTACACTACTATCTCCAGCAAAACACAATTTAATTGCTTTAGCGCCATTTTTATGAATTTGGTAACGTTTTCGTTAATTTAACAATATGTTGATCAATTTGGCAACATTTAAAAAGTCGCCAAAAGTGTTGCCAACTTGTTATATAATTAATGTACATACCCTACCGGAATATCATTACAACAGTATAATATTATCCCGTAACAAAACAAAATTTCATTGAATTTGCGGCAAGTTTGTCAATTTGAAGACATTTTTATCTATTTGGCGGCATTTTCGTTAAGTTGGAAACATTTTAAAAAGTCGCCAAGTTGACTATATCCTGCCAAATTTGCAACCAAAACGTTTCAACAAGCGTTACAGACAGAGAAATGACTATGCTTATAGTGTTATATATAATTATATATAATTATTCTTAACCAGTAGTTAGCTGCAGGCGCCACTGCTAGTTTTATTTTAAGTTTACAACCGTTCCCGGATAAGTCTATCAAATTATGTGTGGGTTAAATGAATTTAAAAGCCATGATAGTTCATAAAATATCGTTAACAAACATCATATGCATACTCCCCTCCCCACATACACACACTAAGACTTCCAAAAGTGTTCGAAATAGTATCATTGAGTCTTAAAAAGTGCTAATCCGCCAATATTTCGAATTTGGAAATATTCGGTAAAAGAATACTTTCTTTAGAAATAGTATAATAACTTAATAATAGTAAAAATTGGAAATTTCGAAATTTTAATATGTAAAAATATCACAAACTTGATAAATTAAAAAATTCAAAATTTTCTTATACATTAAAGAAAAATTTCGAACAGCTGGCATTTTTGTAGAATTCATGTACAATAAGATATATTAATAACTATAGTATATTCAACAAGCAATTATATATTTAAATAATTCTGTGAAACATTACATAATACGTATATATTTTATTCTGTTTTTCTCAAACTACTATAAGTATTTCTTTCTTAACCGTAGAAAAACATTTTTATCACCCAAAATTAAGTTAACGCTGCCTATGTTTTCTCGGGTATCCATCACTTACTCTAAGAGGCTTTTTCTGAACAGACGGATTAAATATCAACATCGTATATCAGTTATTTTAACCTTTGTACGACTTTGAAGTGAAATACTAAAACAGGTGTACAAAACGTTAAAAAAAAGAGGATAGATATATTTATATAGCTTCATCTTGCATCATATTTTATATGTTTCAACACTAAAGCTAAATACTATATAATGAAGCAAACCTTTAGCCATATGATTTTGAAAAACAACGGGTGTATTACAGATAAATAAATGGCCGGTTTAAAGTCTCTTACAAGTTGGCATCCGCTTAGGTCATCATATCACGAGGTATATACAATTATAGAATATTACCTCCTATTCGTCCTTCTACAGCAGTTGCGTTCCTAATATCATCTGATGCATATAAACCGCGTATATTTTCCTATTAGTATCTTATTTCTTATAAAACTCCCTATCGAAACATAATTACGCTAACATCTCTTACAAAACTCAATTCTATTACGAAACCTTAGACCTCTTATACAAGTGGTCTTCAACCTGTGACCTGTGGGGCGCAAACGGCCTGACGACTGATTTTGTGAAACGTAAGCACTTTGACATGGAAATCAATTACATCATAAATTGGAAATCCAATATGAGTCATGCAGTTTTTTGTAACGTCATGGTAAATCACATTCTCATACAAGAGATAGAGTACAGGGCGACGCAGTCTTCATCGGGGAGGCTTTGAGACAGAATTATCCATTGGGATTCATCAAACATTATTATAATACATTGTATAAGAAGGAAGAGAATGCTTTTCGAACCGATTTTGGCAACACCTTCGATATATAATTTAAGCTGGCAACGCCTTTAACGACTGCGTGCGCATCTTCATTTTTCTATTTCGACTGGATAGATAGACATGGCGTGTGGCGCGTTTTGCTTTCATTCCAATATTGCTCTAGTGCTTTTCAACTTATTCAATGTCGGTTGCAAACCGTTTCTTGGTTGGTTCCACATTGTCCGCGTATCTTCGAGCGGAGTGCGTTTTTTGTTCTGATGCTTCCTGGAAATATGGCCACAGGCATATACCGGCTCCAGGAGCGTTTCCATTGGAGTAAAAGTCGACTTTTAACCGGGAACTAGGGGTCACTATCCCCCTAGGCCTATTCGTATATCCCTGTTGGCTTCTTTCCACGTATTGTACTTTTTGAAACTTTTATGTATATTTGACACTTATGAGCTGCATCGCGCCTGATTGTCATTTTATTACCTGCTTTATTAGTCACTCTTGTCATCGTGGTTACTGCCTTTTGGCTTACTTATAATATATATATATATATATTAAATATATAATATATATATATAATATATATATATATATATATATATATATATATATATATATATATATATATATATATTTATATATGTATATACATATATATTTATATATATATAATATATATATATATATATATATATATATATATATATATATATATATATATTTATATATGTATATACATATATATTTATATATATATAATATATATATATATATATATATATATATATATATATATATATATATATATATATATATATATATATATATATATTTGAAATGTAATAATAAGAATTATGTAAAAATAAAAAAATACAATTCAAGTAATATTAACATCACCATAGAAGCAAATTCAAAGCCATAATGCCGATAAGAGAAAAGAACAGCACCATCCCAAATTCGATGATTAATTAGAATTAAATTCATCGTCAGGTCTGAGTATTTAATTCCAATTAACCCAAACAAATGCCTGTTTCAGATTAAGCAATAGTACATTACTATAAATACTTAAACTCAGACTACAGGCAACAAAAATTGAAAAAAGGATACAGTAAGAAAATTGTATTACCATGCGGCATGGACCATTCTTCTACCACGTGTATACACGATCAACCTCAACAGCTTAATCTAGAAGCACCGGAATGAACAAGTCGAAATTCTACCAGGGAGGCAGTACGAACGTTCACGGAGTTACTCCCAAACCCGTCCAGTGAGACTAAGCTGGAGACTGGACAAGCAATTCAGAATACAACTTCCCAAATATGCAAACATGAATATGAATATGAATCAAAGATGAAAATTCCTACTAAACAAGTAATTCATATGAAAATGGATAATCGAGAATGCCACTATACACCATTATAAGGGCGCTCAAAACGTAGTTTCAATACTGACAAAAGTTACATTTTTTTTTTTTTTTTGCGAAAATAAAATTCAAAACATTAATGTTAATGCATCTTATTTTCCTATTTTTTGATTTTTCTAATGTTTTTGACTTAGTTTATTATTTTTCATTTTTATTTATATAATTAATAATTATATATAATATATATATATATATATATATATTTTTTTTTTTTTCCTACTGTATGTTAGTCACTATAATTGGGAATGTTTTCTAGGATGTTATCGAGTGAAATTTGATACACTGAGTTGATAATTTTAATAACAAATTTGGGGGGATATGCATTATTAGTCGCTGTACTCAATAATTCCATAAAGTGCGCTAATTTATAATCTTCATCACAAATTTTATTGATTCTAAGAGCCTGGTTTATTATAATATTTCTAAATACAGATATATGCAAACAAGAGTCAAAATGTTGAATTTTTGATGTATTAAGTTTAAAATCCTGTCTTTTATCATACAAGTTTATAACCATATTACAATTTTGTAAATTTAAATTTAAATCTAAAAAGTTTGCAACATTTGTGTCATTATTACTTGCATTTAATTGTAAATTTTTTGGATAAAAGTTTAATACTATAGGAATATTATTTGGGGATACACATAAAATGTCATCTAAATATCTAAACATGTGCATATTATGCAAGCTTGGATTAATGTTTTTTTCATAGAAGAATAAATACAGATTAGCTAACAATGATGAGGCACACACCCCTTGTGGGATACCAACCTGTTGTTTAAAAAAAGTACCACCATGTTGAATATAATTCTCATAAAGAGTGAAGTTAAGTAATTTTTTAAATAGAAAATTTGAATATTTTAGGTTGATATTATATTTTTCAAAAATTCCTAATATAACTTTATACAGATCATCTATATTAATATTATTAAACAAATCTTTGAAATCAAAGGTATAAATACTACGAATATTTGTAAGAGTTTTCAATTTCTTAACTAATTCAAAACTGTTTTTTACAATATGACAATTATTTGAGATTTCATCTGACAAGGATATTTCATGTAATATCTTTAATAATAATTTTCCAGCATTAGTAATGTAAGAATTATGCCCACTGGTAATGGTTCGAAAAGCAACAGGGGATTTATGAAACTTGGGTACTAAAACAATATATGGAATGTTATTACAACTATTTTTTAGATGGATTTGCTTATATTTGGCTGATATTCTATTGTATAAGATTTTGAGGTTAGTTTTATGTAAATTATAGATTTGATTATTAAGTAAGTGTGACTGAAGGGTATTTTTATAATAATATTTACATATAATTGAGTAGTTTCCATATGCTTTATCGACATATGTAATGACAAAATCATTTTGTATTTCTTTAATATCATTTTTAATTGAATTAAGTTTATATGAATTATTAATTTTCTGATTATATATATAATGATTTAAGAATTGCTCTATTAAGACTCTCCAGGGTTTAAAGGCTTCTACAGGGATTTGATATTTATAACTGATTTTATAGATAAATTTATTTAAGTCAAGAAATAAACCTTTACAAATTAATTTATGTTTAAATTTAGTAGGTAGACGGTACTTAGTACCCAGTAACATCAGTGATCTTAGTGCATCATAATTAATAATATTTAGATTTCCCGTTATAACATGCCCATGGTGTTTATCTACGAAGTCTTTGTATTTTTCTAAATGACAGTGGCAATATGACTCTTTATCCAATTCATAGTTTTGATTAATATCTACTGATTTGGCAATTTGATTATAGTTGAAAATATAACGTCCTAGCGGTTTATCATATTTATAAGCAATTTTAGGATTTACATGTTTGACTGGAAAGTAATTGGAAACCGATTTTAGAAAATTATTTATCTTCAGATTATTTAAGACAGAATTAGTAAAATTTAAGGTACAATATTCGCTTATTTTAGTATTTTGTTTTGATTCGTCATTAAGGTTTACGTCTGTGACTTATAAATAACCATTAAGATTTTTACTTCTGGTAATGAGCAAATCATAGAATAAATGTTTAAAATGAACGTTATCAAATGCAGTACTTAGAAAAAGGTTATATACCATATTTAATTGCTGTTTTTTAATTGCGAAAATCCAGTTTTTACATTGTTTCCAATCAAAAGTAATTTTAAAATTTGCATGTTGCTGAAGGATGGCATTTTTTAGTTCAGATAACGATGGCAATTTTTTATTATATTTACTTGCTCTTTTAGTTCTTTTTGATTTACTTTTATGATTGTTGAAGGAATTATAAATATTATGGTCTTCATTAGGAGAATTAAAGGACTTTTTAACTATATTATGATGATTAAATATTTGATTGAGTCCATATGGAAAAATAGTTTTATGTGCACAAATGAATTCATTTTCAAGAAACAATCTGTCATAGTAATTTTTTTGAATACACAGAATACTAATTTCAATGTTGTCGAACCCATGTTTAGAAAAATGTTCGTATTCAAATTTTGATTCATTAAAGGAAGTTGCATTATTTGAAAAAAATTTTATGTGATTCCTGTGTACGTTAATTCGGAGATGCAGAGGGTTGCTGGTTTGACCTATATATGACATATTACATTTTTTACATACAATTTGGTAGATACAATTATATGTGTTACAGAAGACAAGATTATTGTTACAATTGATCTGATTACTATTAGCAAACGGACAAGTTTTACATCTATTAGATTTACAAGATTTAAATTTAAGTGTGTTATTTAGTGATGCATGGCTGTACGATTGAAAGTTATATGAAGTGAACAAAGAATACTGGCTGGAAGTACCGAATGAAAATGGAATAGTCATAGATGATAAAGGATATTGTTGGTAGCTGGATAACGATCTAGGAGAACCCCAACAAGTTCTCGAATACCGAGCTTGGATGTTAGAGAGCATCCAGTTGCCAGTCGCTAATTTTTATTATATATATATATATATATATATATATATATATTTATATATATGTATATATATATATATATATATATATATATATATATATATATATATATATATTTATATATATGTATATATATATATATATATATATATATATATATATATATATATATATATATATATATATATATATATATATATATATATATATATATATATATATATATATATATATATTTGCAATTTAATTAATTTTTATTATTTTTGCAATTTACATTGCCCACTTATCTCCAACAGGTAAAGAATTAAAGCACGTTTCAATCTTTTTGGTATACATATATATACAGGGTGTCCCAAAAACATTGACATTGGCTTTTATTCCTTAAATGTTGATTTTAGACATATATAATAAATTACAAAGTTGCATAATATAAGGTAGAGAATTTTAAGAAATCGGTTAAGATTTTCAAGGGAAATAAATTTTAAGAAATACAAAATTTAAATTTTTATACGGCCCCCGTACAAAAACATTTCCAATGAGTAACATGTGCCTCATACACTAATAAGGTGGTGTATAAAATTTCAGCATTTTATCATAAAAAGTCCCAGTGATATGAAAAGACAAAAATGCTGATTTAAACCACTTTTCGATGCATCGACACGGGTTTTCAGAAGGGAAAAATCATGTCGGCAGATCGAATTTCAGGGGTCATGCACAACTTACGAAAGAAAACAATGATTACATAAATAAATAATAATTTTGCTATTTATTGGTACAAAAGTATCTACACTGTTTTAGAAATGATAACTTTACACAAAGATTACAACGCTTGTTTCAAATGATTTCTATCCATACCAAAGATTCGTTAAAGATAAGGAGCAGATATTATTTGACTATGATGCATTTCTGAGTTGCGTCATTTGCACTCTTGCTGTAAATATTTACATTTTAATTTGTGATTAATCCCACACCAAGTTTGTTTAAACATATCTCTGGGACTTTTTCTGATAAAATGCTGAAATTTTGTACATTACCTTATTAGTGAAAAGGATCACAGTTTAGTCATTGGAAATGTTTGTGCAAGGGGACCGTATAAAAATTATATTTTGTATTTTTTCAAATTTAATCCTCTCAAAATTTTTATCGATTTCATAAAAATGTGTTCCTTTTTTACGTAACTTTGGGATTTATTATATATGTCTGAGATCAATATCTAAGGAATTTTTAAAGTAATGTATTTTTAAAGTAGTTCCTCCTTTCAGAAACGCCATGTAAAAGAAAGTTCTATTGTAGAATTTACAAAACGCTGGTACAAAATGTATAACAAGAATTCTCAAAACTTCTGATATCAGACGGAGGTATACAATGCAGTAAGTTAATATGCAGTAAAATTCTAGTTTTGACTGAATATTTGTTTTGACTGAAAATATCGCATTTATTTTCCATTGTCTGGGGCAAGAGGAAGTTTATTAGGCACATAGCTAATCAGGCAAATGGTGGAATGCGTTTGTAATGTTTATAGGAAACTGTGTCATACTAACATCACATTTTGAAAAAATTATGAACACATAATTTGACATAACACATAACTAACATACACATAACTTGTGAAAAGTTCTCAAGCGATGTATCGCATTCAAAACTTCATCAAAATTAGTAGCATCATCACTATTCAAACTCTGTTATCGCCCTTCACCCTAAACAGGCAAGGGACACATAGCTAAGGTACAAATGATTGTTATTCTGGACTTTACCTGTATTTCCGGAATTTGACTGTTTTATCTATTTATTTATTATCCAGGCTGTCCTACTCACAAAAAGGGTGCAGAGCAGTTACAAAGGACGACTTGAAATATTTGATGTATTTTTCTTCGACACAGACCTCTCCGAAAGTGTAAGGTATCTTTCAGATAGGGAGGACAGTCAGGAAGTGCCCCCTCCCTCCCAATTAAGACTGGAACCAAATGGGAAGCATCCACAGGACCGTATCCTCCCTACCACCAACCTCTCGGAAGGACTCCTGGTCACACATATTTAACGTTCCCCACTCCGCGTGAACACGGGGAGGCATTTGACTTGAAATAATTTTTAAAACAGTAGAAAACTTTCTTTTGATGTTCTTTACATTTTAAGGTACAATCAGTCTTTTGCCTACGTTAACATATCAAGTTTAGTTTCGAAGCAAATGCGTGATAAAATACTTACCAAATAATACCAAATAATACCTAAAACCTTCTACCGAAAATTTGTCAGCATTATTAATTCTCATAAATAGCAATAACCACAAATATTGTCGAAGGGTGGGGATGGAAGGACTTTGGTTTGAGTACTTTGCATGTATGAACGCTTATTTTAGTCCAACATGTCCGTTTATTGCCTTATATTTAAGAAAGATGTGATTTCAAATCAGTTAAGACGGAAGAATGCTCAAAGTATCTATAAAATTGCAGATTTACTGACTATAATTAGTTTTTACTCTCTATTTGATCAATCCCTGCTCTTTAAAGATGATAAGCAATAAATTGATATCAATAACAATCCAGAAAGGTGGTTGTAAGATTTCATATGACTGATATTCTTCACATCTTATGCAACAACTATTTTGCGCTAAAATTTAACATTTGCCGTCTTTTTTCACATGAAATGTTGTTTTAGGAATGCGGCAACGTTCCGCCTCACCAAATCGTCGTATCCGAATCCGTAGTCAACAAATGTATATATACTTAGCAAAGCCCGATTTTCAAGGGTCTATAACGCAGCCTCCAAGAAAGCTAAATATATGATTCCTTTTCCTCTGAAAAATAGTCTCAAAGCTGAGAAAAGCAAAATATATGATTCCTTTTCCTCTGAAAAATAGTCTCAAAGCTGAGAAAAGAAAAACAAAAAAGAAACTACAATTTGTGCGGTAGCACAAGAGAAAAAATAACTTTAAAATGGTGCTTTATAAGATTGTCGTTCCGGAATTTTATTATTCAGTGTGGGCGAACCTACTGCTTTAACTGCTGAACAGATTTTAATGAATTATATCTCATTTTACGTTTTCCGGTGAGAGGTACATATTGTTTTAAAACTGAAAGTTAAATTCGATTTAGAATTTCAAAAATTGAAAAAAACATAAATTAATGGTGCTTGGCGGTACAATACAATGTACAATGCTTGCTATATTTTTGCTACAAAATCATGTTGATGTTTTGAAAATGTTTTTCTACCGAGTATCGAAGTTAAATCCTCAGGTGCAGTGGGAAAGATATTCGTTTAAAAAGTCATTCGAGCTAGGTTTTCGTAATTTAATCCAGAAAAGCAAACGATAAATTAATTTCAAAATAGGGCTTAAAATTCCTCAAGTAATAAGATATCACTTTCAATTTAATATTGATCATTTTGGCTAAGAAATTAGTTTTAAGTCATGAAATTGGAGTGAGAAATAACAATTTTATTTGTTAAGTTTATTTCCGATAATGTTTTCTATGTTTATTATCCTATGTTTATTTTCCCATTTGCTATGTTTATTTTCCCACTTTTTTTCCTTGTTATTTGGCAGACTGTACAGACAGGGCCGTTTTTTACATACACAAAGCAGGCAAACGCTGGGCGTTCCAATTATTCCGGATCCATCTCCTTTATCTCATCAACATTACGCTTATTATTATTTTTTTATTGCCTTTTATTACTCCTTACCGTCATTCTTTAACTTAGCAAATAACTGTCTGAGATGAAAAGTATATAGCAATTTAAATGAATTTTGAATATTTTAAGGCCTATATATATATGTGTTTTGAATATTTTAAGGCCTTTTTAACACTTTACAACAAAGTTGAAAAGTGTTTATGACTTTGTTCATTCTGTCTGTCTGTCTGTCTGTCTGTCTGTCTGTCTGTCTGTCTGTCTGTCTGTCTGTCCGTTAGCACGATAACTGCCATAAAAATGACTTAATCAAAATGAAATTTTAGTATGTTGTTCAGACGGTCTGCAGGACCTATGGGAATATAAATGAATAATATCACCCAATTAGTTTTGGATTGAACCCGGGTTGAAAAAATGAAATACATTGAGGCCTATGGGACCTCATTTTTCAAACATTTTTAAGCGGATTTAAAATTCACAAATTGCTTCGAAAATTTTAGGTAATAGTTAAATTGTTCCATAAAATATATAAAAAAAATTCAGCGAAATATATTCAGTAGTTTTTTAAATAAAAATTAAAATAATAATTACACATCTTATATGAAACGATCACGTGACCATGATATGAAACGATCACATGACCCAATTCCAAATGCTATATGGCATCCATCTTGTTATTTTATCCTATTGAAAATTAAACAAATTGAAGTTAATGATAATTATGCTGAATTATAAAAAAGCATTATTTAGAAAAACATTGACAAGATTTAATTGTAAAATGTTGGGTCAACATGTTTATTTGGGCACATCATTTTTTTAAATCTGATTACTATTTAGGAATTAATACAGTTGTTGTTGTTGAAACCCAGACCGTCCGACCTACCAGAAAGGTGATGGAATTAATACAGTGTTTATTTTCAATAAATATGAAAGTGGAGAGTGCGTACAATTTTAATTAGATGATTTCATTCCAAATCACTAATTTAACAAGTGAAAAGTGACCATGGAAAATAACAAAAATTGAAATAGCTTTCCAGTGTGGATTTCGTATTGGCACGAATTCTGCCTATTACATCCAAAATTTCATTTTATTTTATTTATGAGCCGAAGGGTCTTTCATCACTTCTTTTAATGACACTCATTTGTTAAACCCTAAATATATAACCGTATTCTATCATCCCACAAAGGATGAAATTTCTAAAAATATAAAATGAACTATATATGCAGAATGCTAATATGTGGCGATAATATTTCAGAGGTATATTTTATTTAAAAAAATGTTTCGACTTAATTGTTGCACCACAGGAATCACGGTATCTTTCAAAGATGCTGCACCAGATAGAGGGTGCAATTAGTTTAAATAAGCAGAATGTTCAAACTCTGAGTAATTGAACAACGTAATTAAACATTAACAAATAAATAAGCTGTTTCGAGAGTACATTGATCAGGCATTTTTGTTTAAGGCGATACGCGTTTTTGCTTACATGGTTCTTGATTCAACAAGTGAAGCCAAAATGAGCAAGTCAAACTAACAAGTAAAATATCCCAAACAGTGAAACTCGCTATATTTCAAATCGATTGTGTCGATTCCCAGAAAGCAACAGAAATTTACAAAGAAATCGAATTTTTATCAATTTACACTTTTGTCGATAACTTAACGTCAGTTTTTTTTCAATTTAGCGATAGTTTCGTCAATTTGATACTATATTTAAAAGGTCGCCAAGTTGACGATATTTCACCAAATTCATTGCCAGGGTCTCCAAATTGTCAGCAAGCGTTACAGATAGCCAGACAAATACACACCGGTCGGCCATTAAGCTACTCTGTGTCTTAGGATGAGTCGGTCGGCCTGGGTTTTCGACACATAGAGGGAGAAAGCTTTTCTTAATAATAGCACAATAGTTAAAAAAGTAAAATTTAATGTAGTCTTACAGCATAGCAACTAAAGGAAAAGATATTAGTAACAAATAGCTAATAAAGTAACTTCAAATAATCAGTCTAAATAATGGCAAGCTTGTTAATTGATAAAGAAATACACACCTACAGTGATCTTGCTCATGTCCTTGCTGACGAGCCGGTCGGTCTGGGTCTTCAACACCTACAGTGATCATAGCAGCAAGACAAACATTACAAATTATAAGTTGCAGCTTCGTTTAAATGTACAGAATGAAACTTTTGTCGCCTTTATTCGAGTTATTTCGCATTTTCTGAATCACCCGACAGCACAATGCTGAAATATTGCGTTAAAAATGTGTGTGGATCTATCACACCTACTTTAAAGTGGGTCACATAGTCTCAAAAGCATATATCTCTAATGCTGCAGTTCATTTTTAGCATATGTATGTTTATAGTACTTTATTTTAAGCATGCACTTTATTTTAAGCAATGGGGATTTCATGTTATATTCAATCATTTTAAATATCCACATTTCAGAAGAAAAATAGTTCCATTTAGAATTTTCTTTTTACAAAAGAATAATAAAGAGATTTGGTTACGCTAAGAATTCAACGGGTAGATATAGGTATACAGGGTGTCCCAAAAACATTGAACATTTACTAAATTCCACTTACAGACAAAGTGACGCACTGCCCATGATAAATATAAATCTAGATGACATAACAATAGTTGCTCTCATAGACAGTGGTGCTAGTGTGAGTTTACTAGCGGATCAAATATTTCAGAAAATCAAAAATAAAATTAAAATTAATTACTTATCCAGACAAGTTAAAATGCAAAAAATGACCAAGGAGAACATACAGTTTTCTAAGTGTATAAATTTTAGTTTTAAAATCAACAATAAGAAGTGTAAAAATTCATTTTTTATAACAAAGTAATTAAACAGTACCCCTTATGAATTAATTCTAGGATATGACTTCCTCAAAAATCACCATGCAATAATAAACACAAATAAATCAAAATTAAAATTTATAAAAGAATCTATATCCATCCCATTTAAAAACAGAAATCAGAAACAATAACAGGAATCAAAAAATAAGCATTCATAAGTGGAATATATTCAACGCTTAAATGCAAACTTGACTAATAAAACTAAATTATTCCCTCAAGAAACTAAAACAATAAAATTAAAATTAAGTGAAAATTATTTTGAAGATAAGGATGTAATGTTAAATATCACAGAGTCAATGAAAGAATTGCATGCAGGTTATTTATTCACTGCACTATGTAAGTAAAGAACAGAAAATTTATATCATTAATATTCACAAATAAAACAGGAAAAGAGATACAACTTTATAAAAAACATTATTGTTGGAACTGTAACAACTCAATTTGAAATTTTTGAAGAACAACACAATAATAGCAAAATTTAAGTTAATATATATGTGGTATATGAGTTAAATTTATTGATTGCATTTAATGACTTAATCAAGATATATAGATATAAATAAATTAAAGAATTGATCAATTTAAATATGAAGTGATCTATGTGTTGAGTGCTATTCTCCAGTGTGCCCGAGAACTCGGAGTTTTCCATATTCCACTCTGAGTGACGGTACCAAAGGTAAGTCATTTTACTTAAATAATGGCAAGAACGAATTGCCTTATGACAGAAGTCACAGCTCAGTTTGTAAAGAATCTTACTGCTCAACAGGGAATCGAACCCAGGATCTCCGAACTAGCTAGCCGACACTGTGCCGTTGAGCTACTAGGTCGAAATTGCAAGATCTTATCGTTCAAATGGACTCTGCATTCTCCACCCTCTAATGTTAGATTGGCGGGCAACTGACATTCTGACTGATATTTTTACCTCAAGTTAGACACCTGTTGCTACTATTTTTACACAGGTTAGTATCCGAGCCAACGGCCCTACCGTGGTGAAATCACCGGTTCTCGTTAAGTCACCGATGTCTTAGTTAGATGCGGTTAGTTCTTGGGTGGGTGACCACCTAGGAACACCGCGTGCTGTTGGCACATTTCGGGTGCGGTAGCCCGGTGGTTTGCGCGCTGGATTCGCACGCTGCCACAACTGCCGCCGTGTTCATGTGGAGTACGATCACGTTAAACATGTGGGTCCGTAAGTCCTTCCGAGAGGTTTGTGGTAGGGGAAGGAGGGTACGGTCCCTGTATATGCCTCCCCCACTGGGTTACGGTCTAAATTGGGTGGCACTTCCCGGCCGTCCAAATGGTTACCTTACACCTTTCTGGTAGGTCAGATGGCCTGGGTCTCAACAACAACAACAGGTTAGTATCCAGCGTGGTCATTATCTTCTTGTTTTGAAATCGACAATCAATATCCCAGAGTCCACTGAATCCGTGATTTTAGTACTAAGATCACTTCCACACCTCCGAAATATTTGCATTAACCTACAGGGTAAACTAATTCGGTCGTCATTGTAATGAACCTTGCTGACCAAACCGGGAATCAAACCCTGGATCTCCAAACTGCCGAGCCGAAGGTCTACCTTTGAGCTACATGGAACAAAATTGCAAGCTCTTATCTATGAAGTGGACTCTGCAAGTTGGAGAGTAGTTGATGTGATACGAGGTAAATTGAATTGCGAGATAAATCAGTGTTTTGAGAAGAGTATCCACTATTTTAAAAATTGACTAATAATATGATTTCTGTTCTTTTGTATCTGACAGTTTGTTTGTACCTGACAGTTCCTTAGTAGTATTTTAAGATAGTTATACAGCTATTCGCGGTATATTGTTCATAATTACTCTTATCAGTGATCCAGAAATTTGATTCCATTCTTGAATCCCGAGAGTGCACCCACAAGTCCAGACGATACTTTGTAACAACATGCAAGATGCAATTGTGGTGAAAAAGGTAAAGAATGATATCAAAAGAAGTCAACAAAATATGTACTTTAAAATTACGGTTTTTCACTAGTAAGCGATAAATGTTAGGGTTCATTCAAATACGGGTATGCACAAGATGCAACGCTGGCTTTGAGATACAGCGATCATGTGTGAGTCAGTACAACCATATTAAGTAACATTTAAAACATCAAATTAAAGTACTTGTCAAAACATTAAAATATTCATGTGAACATTTATATTTTGTTCAGTTGCTTTCATATGGTACACTTACGTAAACAAATATTTCAACATAAGTTTCTTTCTGAAAAATTTCTTATCTTTAAACAGGTTTTTATGACGCAGTCATAATCATATTCTCAAAGTCTGTCATATCAAAATCAGTCACTCTCAGCCATATTCTCAGAGTCCATAAATATTCTAAATTATCCATAAAGTTCTTTAAATTGTAAATCTATATCATATTTAAAAGCTTTTATCTTAATTAACGCCTGAAAATATGACCCTAGACCGTTAAGAAATCCCGAAAGCAATCATCTTACTGTGTAAATACAGCTATATGAAGCAACTTTTGAAATAAATGTTTGACAAAATCTAAATTTATAATTATCGAAAACTTCCATTTCCTTTTAAAAGTAACTCTTTAATGACAGCTTGCATTTTATTCTCATCACAAACTGCATTAAATGAAATTTTCGTACTGCAGGTTTCATTTGAGTTTATCACAGACACGTATCGCTATGAAAAGTCATCCTATCTTATATGACCGTGAGATAAATCTGTCAAAGAAATTGATTAAAGACTTTGCACAACGTAACATATAGAGGAAGATTAATCAGAAAGTGGTTATGCATCCATCCAGTAGTATGCGGCAACAATCGACGAATTCTGTGCCTTAACAGGGTCATCGATTTTATTTGACGTCAAGTGACTTTTCAATGTAAGGTTATATGACAGCAGTTCATATATCTATTAAGTAATTAAGAAACTGAAAGTAAACGTTGTTTTGAAAATTCTTGTAAAATATGTATTTAATAGGATTGTTTTGTATAAATAATGGAGAAGTCTCTCCATAAATTTGGAAAACATTTCAGAGAATTTTACTTAACACTGCAGAAAATAAAATCTTTAGAATTTATACAATCTTGGTATAATACATAAATTACCAAAAAATGGTAGAAATATGTTTTGCAGACAAAGAATACTTCCTTTTTAAGGCAAGAGATAGTGTGACCAACGTTCAACAGAGCAATATCAGTTTACATTAATAAAGTAGCACAGATTAATCAGGGGCAAGGGATTGCCAAAAGGAATGAAAACAAATGGTAAAGACCAACCCTAAATGCGAATTAACAGCTTAAGGATTTAAAGCATTTGTTCAGTACATAAAACTAAGAACTTTCCCTACAAAACTAAAAAGAAAATCAACCGATTTCGGAAGCGACATTAGTCGTTTGAACGACTGTAAAAATAGCAGTTTATATAACTGCGAGAAAGGCCACTAATTTTGACAATGTCTTCTTTTAAACTATGCATTTTTGGGGTTTGATTTTCCTGTGTTCACGTCTGTATAGGAAACTTGCCTCCCAAATTCAGTTTAATATTTAATCCACTGGTTTTCGAGATTGTGATAGGCAAACGATTTGACATCCACAGAACGATAAAGTAATTTTTAGTATCCAGGAGCCCCACCAGTGTACTTACGGTGGCATCTCGACTTGGGGTTAAATTCGACTGTCATACTGTTTAGATTGCATCGGTTACAAAAGTAGTTCGTTACTAATTTCCCCATGGTGAAGGGGCGCCTACGCACCACGTCCACAAGACCCCCCCAGGTCCTATGGTGAAGGGGAGAAGATTTGCAGCTTATTTTTATAGAGGCTCCCCGAAGGGCAGAAGTCTGACTTGGCCTCGACATGACAACATCCATGCCCGCTGGCGGGATTCGAACCCGCAACCCTGCAATCCAGTGATCAGACAGAAACGGCACAAAAGTAGTACAAGACACAATCACTATCACTCTACATTCCTTTAGCTCTGTCCCCAAGAAAGTAAAAATTAATTTAGATATCATTATCTATTGTCGTTTCAAAAAAATTTATATCTCAATACACTGCCATGAAAAGATATTCAAAAGCTAGCAAACGCATCCAATTTTTATTGCATTATTATTATGCATGTCGAGTTTTGCATTTTATAACTCGGCTTGTTCCCTTGAGTTATATTACAAAATTTTGACTGAAACTTGAGCAATCAGCACTTTTTGTTGACAGTCAATGACTAGCTTACTGCCAGTTTCAAAGAAAGAAATTTTTGAAAAGTTTAATACACACGAGGAAATTTCGAATTTCGTAATAAGTGGAATACATTCTGTGAGATAAATAGTTGTTACACAACCGTAACCAATAAAATACCTTCTATCCCAGGCGAATTGTGTTATAAATTTTCCAGTCTTAGATGTGTGACACGTTTTCTCTCATATATCACCAGAAAAGAGTTCCGAATTATTTATTTTTAGTTGTATTTCATCACATTTTTATAGCTTTTATTTGTTGAGCCATTTACGCAAAAGTAAGTGGCACATGTTACTTTCCCTACAAACCATTAGATATGTTTTGGCGTAAAATGTTAAAACGAGGTCGAATTTTAATATAGAGTTTTTCACGAAATTGCGGAATTTCAGAATCATGGGGCAGGAATAGACTTTATCAATTTGCAAGATATTAAATCAAACAAATGACACATCTTAAAACCAGATCCAAAGGTCACTTTATTAAACAATCATCCTATAGACGTACATCAATTGATGTACATCTGTAGGTTGATTGTTGAATAAAGTAACCTTTGGATCTGGTTTTAAAATGTGTCATTTGTTTAGTTGATTTAATGATTAGAGATTTTGACGTGTCGCCACTTCTGGTATAGTAAGATATTGTTTTGAAGTATTATTTATCTCATTTGGGAACAATTATAGACATGGTGAAAAATTATAGCTGCTAACGTTATAGACATTGGTGAGGTTAGGCAGGATGTGTGCTTCAATCTGACAGCTGTAAAGGTAAGCAGGGACATTTAAATGTCATTAATGTAAAAATTATATTTTGTTTGTTTATTTTTATCAAAATATTAATTAACAAATTTGTAGTTACATTTTTAACAGCAAACGGTGATGAACCGTGATTATTATGGCGACTATTGAAATAAATATTCGAATTAGTTGTCATCACTATGATAAACAGTTTGCAACATTCATACATGATCACAGTAAAAAGGAGTTTCACTTCAATATTTTCGCACAGTCAACTCCGTCAGTTATGTGCATACCATGACAGCATAATATCGAGAAAATGATGGCCTTTCAATTGTGGTTGAGCATATCCAGAGAACCAATCTGTGGATATGCTCATAAAGCAACAAATGACATAGGGACGTTGCCACTTGCATTTATCATTGACTAGTAATAAAGAATGCAGTCACGCCCTAATTCTGAAATGATCACCTACCTGTGTCCCTTATTGTCCATAGACCATAAGGTCTTGGAATTTTGATTGTTGGTATACGGAATATGATTGCTGTTGATATTTCTTTTAGGATTCCTAACTTCAACGAGTTCTACACTTTTTGAAAAAAAAATCGAAGCAAACATCCGATCGTAATGAAGCTTAACACATGCAGTAAGATAATTAAAGATGATGTAAAGTGATGCATAAATTATTACAATATCTAATTCAAATAAATTGTATTTTGAAACAATTGCAGCGCAACAACTACTGATTAGTAATAAACCCAACTTTGGTCACGATACATTCCACGACACATCGTGACGTGGCATCGCAACCTTGCGTCCCGAACTTGCGATGTGTTTTACTTCCTTTTCGGCATATTCCGTAGAGCCATGACACTAAGTTCGGTGGTTCAGCCATTTTACTAGCACGATGTCATTAAATCACTCATTTAGTGCTTAGCTCCAGACTTTTTCGCACTAAAGAAAAATACCAATTATTTCTGGATGGGTCATTCGCTTCTATTACTTTATTTGAGCAGCAATTTGCGTTGCATTTACCGTATTTTAATATTCACTACAAATCAAAATTTCCTTTTATTTATTTATTTTTACTTTCTCATAGGTCGTATTGAGAAAATATTGTTTTCACGAAACTTTTCGTATTCGAGATTTCGATGCCAATATATGTTTTAAGAAATCCTGAACACGTTTTGAATATTTCTGGAATAGTGTCGATCTGTCTGTCTGCGGTCGATTTCTTGTGTACACAGTGGCTGCTACAAATACTATTGTATTTTACAAACTATTCAGCTTTGTTATCGAAAACTCTTGACCTCGGTAGAGTTTTTTTAATTTCAAGCGAAAACCTCGAAATTTATTCAAAATTTTATATTGCTTTAACAGCATAATTCAAAATTTGACATAAGCATGCCTAAAAGGGTTATTTTAGGCTTAATGATCACGTGACTTAATAGTTTCAATCATTGTGATAATCAAAAATGGTCGTGATACAACTTTTGTGTCCTTGTGTATATAATGGCTTCTACAAATACTATTGTATTTTCACAAACTTTATATCCAGCTTTGTTATCGAAAAATCCAGAACTCGATGGAATTTTTTTAATTTCGAGCGAAAACCTCGAAATTCATTCAACATATTATATTGTTTTAACATGGCAGCATAAGACGAAATTTGGCATATTCATGCCTAAAAGGTTTATTTAAGGCTCAATGATCACGTGACACGTATATAGTTTCAATCACTGTGATAATCAAAAATAATCGTGATACAATTTCTACGTCATTACCTCCCCTCTCAGTGAGGCGCAAGTTCCACCTCCCACTGAGGGGGGAAAGCGATGACCCAAATAAAGAATCAATCGAAAATTTTAGTACGCTCTTTAAAGTGAAGTGTAACACTTTACAATTGTAATCATTTAGATTAACTATACGGATTTTTAAAATTTTACTTCTAAAATTTGAAGAAACGGAAACCAGAAGCTATTTAAAAATGGTTTGTAGTCGAAAAAGTTGAGTTGAGACCCACCCTTCAGTTCATTTACAATCTATTATGGAGAACAAGGGGTTAAAACTACCGAGGTATATTTTAATCAAATACTTTCAGGACATTTTTTCATTATTAGATTGTTGCGAATCTAAGATATTTCAATGTGTATTTTAAAATTAGTTTTATCAAAATGATTTTTATATTCACTAAAATATACAAAATATATTTGAATAAAATATATTTATTCGTACAAAAAGGATTTTAAAAGAAAGAGCTAAGACATTTCTTCAAATATCTAACTGATTTATATTTTTCTTCAGACTCTACAGAGTACACTAAACAAAACCAAAAAGTAATGCTTTCAAAAACTGATTTCAGTTTTTAAAAACACGAAGAAAAATATGTTTTCCGTGCACTTTCAGTTGAATGCATTGAAAAACAAATTCAGTAGAACTTTTCAACATATTTTTTAACATATTTCAACCTATTTTTTATATCTTCTTCCAGTTTTAAAAATAGAATGATAAAAAATGGATAACATTTTCTAAATTAAAGAGAATGACATTTTGCAAAGCACAAAAAATCACACCAACTTAAATATACTAAAAATGTTATTAAATTATGAAACACTATCAAATTTAGTTTGACTTATAATTTCATTTGTTAAAATTATATAAAATATATTATAAATCGGATCATAAATACAACAAGAAAGATCAATCATGCTTAAAGCACGGATTATGAAACACTTTCCAACTTTAATTTTATTTAAACAAGTCTAAAATGCAATACATTCCTCGGTAATATTTTAAAACTTATCACAATATTACATTAATTTATTATATTTGAAAACTTAAACCTTCATCGAAAAAAATGAACTTCATTCAAATGACGGCATCGAAATATAAGTTGCCTGGCTTAAACATCTCTGAAATGCGATACATTTCTCGGTAATATTTTTAAAACTATCATAATACTACGATAATTTATTATATTTGAAAACTTCATCGAAAACAACTGAAATTCATTCAAATGACGTCATAGAAAAAATAACACGCCTGGATCTGTCTATAAAAACAGCATTTCATTCATAACATTTTCCCATTCATTTCATTCATAACATTTTTCCATTCATTTCATTCATCACAATGCTATAATAATTTATTTTATTTAAAAATTAAGACCATGGAGCTACAAGTAATTAAACTCTATGCTTAAAACTTCATCGAAAAAAATCGTCCTTCTCTTTGTAAAATCAATTAATATTTCATTCATATTAGCTATGCAGACTCCATGGGCTAAATAATTTTGTGTTAAAGAAATACAGCAATTATAATACAACTCATTCTACATATTTTGCTGTTTACATTTTACATAAGTGAAAAATAGGCTTCGTTGTAGAAATAATCTAATTTAGATGATCATTTAAACTCAAATATATTGTAATTGCGTTGTTTCAGTATGTAGATGCACAGAATTTAAGCAGAAATAAAGTGGTTTTAGAACGGATACAACACTCAATATGAATTTAAAAGAACTTAAAAAATCACGATGTTGAGACAAGATGGATGCCATATATCATTTTGAAGTGGGTCATGTGATCTTTTCATATCACGGTCACGTGCTCGCTTCATATAAGGGGTATAATTATTATTTTAATTTTTATTTTAAAAAACTACTGAATATATTTCGCTGAATGTTTTTTATATATTTTATGGAACAATTTGAATAACCGTCTGAACAATTTGAATAACCGTCTTTGAGAACCGTCTGAACAACATACTAAAATTTCATTTTGATTAAGTCATTTCTACGGCAGTTATCGTGCTCACGGACAGACAGACAGACAGACAGAATGAACAAAGTCATAAACACTTTTCAACTTTGTTGTAAAGTGTTAAAAAATTGTGATGTTCCGTCATATGACTTTTTCTACACAATAATGAATTTCGATATTAATAAACAGCAAAAGTTTAAACTTTCTCTAAACTAAATCACGCTAAAAATCAATGAGCTTATTATTCTTATGTATTAAAATACATTTTCAGGAAAATTCTCTGAGAGATACCGCACTTTCAATAAAGAAAGTGCGATATTCAGCTTTGTCGAAAACGGCTCTAGATAGATCTTGCATTAGTTTCAATTGATTTCTGATTTGAAGTAATTACAATCCATCTCATATGAAAAAAATATCTATATTTATTTTTAAGATTTTTCTGTTTTTAATACAAAACGTGTTATATCTCCAAAACTGCAACAACTATCATTCAATAAATGATGCCATTCGCTTTTAAACATATACCATTACGCACTAGCAAAAAGTCGGGATTTGAATGAAGTAAGAAGTATGCAATCTGTAGAAAATTTCAAATTAAAACCTAAATTAACAAACCATTATGAAATTAGAAGTGTAAAAATTTAATTTCAGTATTCGAGAATTTTAATACAAAAGAGCATATCAGTATTTATAATTTGAATATTAAATTAAACAACTTAAAATGCAAGAAAACGATGGAATCAAAGTAAGACATTTGAATCGCCAAAACGTTTTTCCGTAGATTTGCTTTATATTATTGTATGTATCATGTAGGTAAAGAGTCACTCTGTAACTCCATGACAGCTTTTTTTTCCACAATAGTGTAAAAAAGTATTGAAGTAAAAAAGTATTGGACTCTAACTTCATCGAAATATAGTAGTATTAATGTATTAGTTATATTAATGTATGAATAATATTAATATATTAATATCTAATATTAATATATTAATGTATGAATATTATTAATATATTAATTATATTAATTTCAAATATTATTATATTAATAATATTAATTTCTGATATTAATATATTAATAATATTTATTTATAATAATAATATATTAATATTGAACTCTTTTGCACAACAATGGCTATTCATATAGGACTTGCCGCTAGGCCTATATTTTATTCTTACATGCTATTTGTAGGAAGCATGTTCAGTATGCGTAGTTTAAAAATGGACGTTTCGCCCTGATAAAGTTCATTTTAATGATTGAAATTGTGATTCTGCAAATCTGCGTGCCATTTCACGTATGTGTGCAAAATGTCCTCTTCCGACCTATTGCAGTTTTAAAGTAAAACGGATAACAAAATTCAGGCAAATGTTGATTTTGCTTCCATAGGAATGAATGGTGAATCGACTTCACTTCACTCGGTCATAATAAAATATTCATTTATGTAATGTTTAAAATATATGTAATTCTAAAATATAATATATATATTGAAGTTTTTGGAAAACACATTTTCCGAACGCAAGGAGCTTTGTCTTGGTTCGTTCGTCTTAAGAATCGTTAGGCCTGTAAGGTTTATGGATCGCAATAATCTCATCTAATGTCGGTCAATGTAATCAATTTTTTTCACATTTCATAATTCTTTGTATTTCATAATGCTAATTTTAAGGTACAGTCTTTCGCCTATTTTAACAAATCATATTTAGTTTCGAAGTAAAACAGGATAAAATACTTGCCAATACCATAAAATACCTAAAACTTTGTACAAAGAACTTTCAGCATTAACATTTCTGATAAATAGCAATAATACGGGCGGTGGGTATTATGGAACGGCTCTGGTTTCGGTCCTTTGCATATATGAACGTTTATTTTACGCTAAAATGTCATTTTAATATCTTATATTTAAGAACAATGTGATTTCAAATCAGCTAGAACCATAGAATGTTCAAAATACCAATAAAATCACAGATTTGCCGACTATAATTAACTATGTTCTCTATTTAATCAATCCCTATACTTTAAGGTTGATAAGCAATACATTGATAGCAGTAATAATTGAGGGTGCTGATAAGTTTTCTTATGAGTGAAGTTCTTTATATCTTCACTCATAAGGAAACGCATACGCATAAAGCTATACACAGCACCTATTTTCGGCTAAAATTGAACATTTGCCGTCTTTTTCACTTGATATACTATTTTAGAAACTCGCACTGTAAAACATTCTGCAACTTTTGCTCATTATTGATACTTTGCTACTTTGCTGATAATTTGGCAAACTATCAGAAAAGCTGCAATTATAGGTGTTGAAGCAGATTACATCTGCTGATATATTCAGATAATTATGAGCCGCCGGAGCGTTAATTTTGCATTTCTATATACATTATCATAACAGGAACCTTAATCCCCATTGCGGAAGCTGATTTCCCTAAAACTTTCAGTAACATGTTTGCAAATGTTTTACAGTACGTCAAATCGCTGTATCCAAATCCGTAATCGACAAGAGTATATTATACTTGATAAATCCCGATTTGCAGATATCCGTAACTCAGCATCCAAGAAAGCTAAATAGTTCATCCCTTTTCCTCTGCAAAGTAGTCTCAAAGCTGAAAAATCGCACCAACTTAAATATATTAAAAATATTATTAAATTCTGAAACACTATCAAATTTAGTTTGACTTATAATTTCATTTGTTAAAATTATATAAAATATATTATAAATCGGATCATAAATACAACAAGAAAGATCAATCATGCTTAAAGCATTGATTATGAAACACTTCCCAACTTTAATGCAATGTTATTTAAACAAGTCTAAAATGCAATACATTCCTCGGTAATATTTTAAAACGTATCACAATACTACATTAATTTATTATATTTCAAAACTTAAACCTTCATCGAAAAAAATGAACTTCATTCAAATGACGGCATCGAAATGTAAGTTGCCTGGTTTAAACATCTCTAAAATGCGATACATTTCGCGGAAATATTTTTAAAACTATCATAATACTGCGATAATTTATTATATTTGAAAACTTCATCGAAAACAACTGAAATTCATTCAAATGACGTCATAGAAAAAATAACACGCCTGGATCTGTCTATAAAAACAGCATTTCATTCATAACATTTTCCCATTCATTTCATTCATAACATTTTCCCATTCATTTCACTCATCACAATACTATAATAATTTATTTTATTTAAAAATTAAGACCATGGAGCTACAAGTAATTAAACTCTATACTTGAAACTTCATCAAAAGAAATCGTCCTTCTCTTTGTAAAATCAATTAATATTTAATTCATATCAGCTATGCAGACTCCATGGGCTAAATAATTTTGTGTTAAAGAAATACAACAATTATAATACAACTCATTCTACATATTTTGCTATTTACATTTTACATAAGTGAAAAATAGGCTTCGTTGTAGAAATAATCAAATTTGGATAATCATTTAAACTCAAATATATTGTCATTGCGTTGTTTCAGTATGTAGATGCACAGAATTTAAGCAAAAATAAAGTGGTTTTAGAACGGCAAAACAAATAAATTAAAATTGGTTCAGTAGCAACAGAGAACAAATGATTTTAAAACGGTGGTTTTTACGATTGTCGTTCCGGATCTACATTATTCAGTATGGATGAACCTGCAGCTTTAACAACTGAACCGATTTTAATAGTTAATACCTCATTTTGTGTTTGCTGGTGAGAGGTGCAAACTTCGTTTTAATCTAAAATAAGTTCGATTTAGAATTTCAGAAATTGAAAAAACATAAGTTAATTGTGCTCGGCTGTAAAGTACAATGCACAATGTCTGCTATATTTTTTACTACATAATCATGTCGATATTTTGAATATATTTTCTTGCTGTAGATCGAGGTTAAATCCCCAAGTGCAGTGAGAAAAATATGTGCGTTAAAGTCATTCGAACTAGGTTTCCAAAATTTACTCCAGGAAAGCAAACGATAAATTTATCTCAAAATGGAGTTTTAAATGTCTTACGTAATAAAACGTCCATTTCAGATTAGTAGTCATCGTAATAAATAGTTTCATATCGTAAAATTGGAGTACGAATTACCAATTTTATTTGTTATGTTTATTTTTCGATAATGTTTGCTATGTTTATCATCCAATGTTTATTTTCCTAATTTTTGTTTCTTGTTATTTAAGAGGCTATAAAGACATGGCAGTTTTTACCATACACAAAGCAGGCAAACGCTGGGGGTCGCAATTATTCAGGGTCTATATCCTTTATCTCATTACCATTCCGTATAATTTTTGAAATCGTATTTATTACTCTTTACCATCATTCTTTAACATTGCAAATATCGTCTGAGACGAAAAGTATATAGCAGTTTAAATGAGTTTTGAATATTTTAAAGCCCCGTGTTGGAAATTAAACAAATTGAGATTCCTGATAATTATGCTCATTTATAAAAAAAAAAGCATTATTTAGACAAGATTAAAGTTTAAAATGCTGGGTTCACATGTTTCAAATGTTTATTTGGGCACAGCATTTTTTAAATATCTGAGTGCTTTTTAGGTATTGATATAGTGCTTATTTTCACTAAATATGAAAGTGGGGACAGTGTAAAATTTTATTTAGATGATTTTATTCAAAATCACTATTTCAGTAAAGAAGAGATCAAGGAAAATAAAAAAAACTGAAATAACTTTTCTGTATGGATTTCGAATCGGCAATAATTCTGCTATATTAAGTTTAAATTCTCATTTTATTTTATTTGTGGTTCAAAGGTCATTGATTAATTCTTTTAATAGAAGTCATTTGGACGGTCATTTGTGATGTCCTAAACAATATTCTATCGTCCCACAGAGAATGAGATGGATAAAAAATTTATAATGAAATATTTTTGGAAAATGCTAATAGGCACCAATTGATATATTTTATATAAAACATAGAATATTTCAAATCGAGTGTATTTATTCACAGAAAGAAACAGAATGAACAAAGAAATCGAATATTTATCAATTTAGCATTTCTGTTGATAGCTTAACGTCATTATTTTTACCTTGTTACAGTTTCGTCCATTTAATTCCATTTTTATAAGGTAGCCAAGTTGACGATATTCTGCCAAATTCATCGCCAGGGTCGCCAAATTGTCACCAAGGGTTACAGACCGCCAGACATGCACACATAGAGGGAGAGACTGACTTTCATTAATAATAGTACAATGGCATAAAAAATAAACTTTTATGTAGTTCTATAGTATAGCAAGTAAAGGAAAATATATTAGTAACAAATAGTTAAAAACTAACTTCAAGTAATCAGCCGAATAATATCACGTTTGTTAATTGACGTACAAATGAACTAAAGTGATCACAGCAATAAGACAAACATTACAATTTATAAGTTGCGTCTTTATTGAAAGAGGTGCAAAATGAAACTTTTGTCGCTTTTATTCGAGTTCTTATTTCGCATTTTCAAAATCATCCGACACCATAATGCAGAAATATTGGTTTAGAAATGTATGCGGTTCTTACCACACTTGCTTCAAAGTAGGTCACACAGTCTCAAACGCAGATATATCAAATGCAGCAGTCCATTTTTAGCATTTGTATGTTTATAGTATTTTATATTAAGCATGCACTTTATTTTAAGCAATGTGAATTTCGTGTTATATTCAATCATTTTAAATATCCACATTTCGAAAAAAATAGTTCCATTTAGAATTTTCGTTTTACAGAAGAATAATATAGTTGAAAGTGCTCGGAATTCAATTGATAGATACCTGTTATATATTTGCATTTTTAAAAAACGTAAAATATTACAACATTATTTTATTTAATACCATGTTGCCGACTTTAAATGCGGTAACAGTGATTACATTTTACCTCATTTCTTTTATAAATTAATTTAAAATTCTTATTTTCTACCATGGTGCAAGACGAAGGACCATAAAAATAAATGACACGGATTACATTTTAAGTATATTAAAACAAATAATTATTGATGCTTTAATCTGCTTACATATACTTCAAATTTGATATTTTAAATTAAATAATATACTTTATATATTTATAAAAGTATTCAACAGTATATATATATAGCATTTGTTCTAGTTTTGCATCAGTTCCACTTAATAAAAATACATGAATCAGATAATTTGCTTTAAAAGCAGATGTTTAACTTTAGTTTAAAGATATTTTGCATGAAACAATTTAAAAAACAGTATAAAATATTGTTATCAATTCTAAAAGAAACTATAAGCAGGATTCGGATTTATATGCTAAAATAATTTTGTTATTGCTGTCAAAAACTTTAACATAAGTTAAAATTAATAGAATTTGTTAATGCAAAAAATATACTGATTATATAATATATTATTGAGAAAGAACGAAACACCGTTATATCCAACAAAACATTTTTTTTGTGATTTCTATGAAAAGGAAACATGAATAGGTTAGACTACTGAAAAGAACAAGTTCGAAAATGCTAGCTGTTTTCTTTTAGAAAATACAAAGCCTTTTCAATCAAGAGAATTCTTAACAACATAATTCCTAGAGTCAGACGTTCTATTTAATCATAGGATACTTTTTGCTAGCTACAAAGCCCACTTGTGGCCGAACGGCTCACTCGTCTTCCTTCAAATGCACAGGATCTGGATTTAAACGCTGAGTGTGGGTTAAGAAGACAATGTTGATATAATATTCGAATTAGTTCTAAATCCATTTTAAACTATAAATTCTCATAAAAGTGTCTCGTGGGTATAAAAAAGACAGAAGAGAGTCAAATTAATCAATTCCAGTCCGTCCTGATAACTGAGAGTATAAACAAAATTTTCCTTTTAATTTATTTCTGAAATAAAAAAATTCCAACTTCCGACCGGTAGCTGGATTTCTAATTCTGATTCCTACAGGTCATATGAGAGCATATATTTTACAGTGTCCATGAAAGCATTACAAGTACTTTAGACAGAATTCTGTCACTTTGAAGGACTGCATTCGCGTGATTTTGAGATATTTCTATCATTATATAAAGGTGCACCTTAGGCACTTTTGTTTAGTATTGTCTACAGATATCTAAGGTGCACCTTTTCATTCTGAAACTTCTCTACGGCTATTTTTCTTAGTTTATTTGCTATTCTATTAATGGAGTTTCGTTTACCTTATATCTCTGAAAATTTCACATTTTAGTATTTTCAACTTTATAATCTTCCTTTCCGCAGATGCTTGTATCTGCAATAGATGCGTGATTTACACTTTTCGGAATCTAATTTAGCGTAGTTTTCAGAGAACACATCTTTATTGCTGCAAAGCCCATAGCCCTTGGGTCTCAGCATTGGTGCTTCAAAGCTCCCCTTTCAACCTTCTGTCTTCTTCGGCAGGCATCATAATATTAAGTTTAGCTTCAAAATTTATATTTTTTTTCTATTACTCATGCCGTCCAGCTCACCCAAAGGCTATAGAGCAGTTACATGGGATAACAGCAAAAAACCACAGAAATAAAAATAAGCATAGGCATGCATAAACAATATACATCAGATCTTATCTTTCTTTCTTTCGACATAGACCAACCGACCTCCCCGAAGGTATAAGGTGTCTATTTGGATGGATTTGGACATTACCACTCAATTTACACCAGAACACAGCAGAATCGAAATCCACAGGGACCGCACTCTCCGCAATCTGCTACCAAACTCTCGGAAAGACTTTAGGACCCCCATATATATAGTGCTCATAGTAATCACGAGGATAGTTTAGGTAGAGTCTGGAATAGAACTTGAGTCCTCCGAGTGAAATCTCCATGCCTTAACTACTGAGCCAAACCGTCCATTAGATCTTATTTCATTCTTCTATCTTTAGCCTAGATTGTGAGGCCTGCCAGTGTACATTTTACTGGACAGCCAGTAAACGTCAATCCCCAAGACCCCAACACACCAGACAATCAAGCCAAAATTTTGGTTGAATTCAAAATTAAACAGATTTGAGCAAACGGGCGTCTGGGGAAAATCAAAGCAACTGATTCAATTGATAATAAAAAAGATTTAAAAAATTCCACCTACAGTATGAACAACAGAATTCATAGAAGCAAAAGTAAGCCTAAACAGAAAAAACACCGACGGAACTTCATAACAATCGGGAATTCTTTTCAAAAAGTAAAACTAGAAAATAATTCTAACAATTCAATTCCGCAATCCAAACCAATGATAGGGGAAAAAGTAAGCACCCGGAACTGAATCCAAAAATAAAGCCCTGATCAATTTATAAACCTCAGCAGAAAACACAGAGAACAAATAAACGTCAAATCCATACAAAAATAATCAAAGACTATCCTGTTATCTAACCTAAATACTTACACCGTAAGATAACAAAGAACCCAAGACAGCAATACAAAGGTCAAACATTTCAGGGCAACAAATAATTTAAAAACAAAACCAAATTTTTCCGACTGGGAAGTTAAAATAAAATCATATACCAACAAATGGGGTTAAGGCCAAGGCAAAGCTACCACAAAAATACAACAAAATTGATCGCTAAAAAAAGGAAAATAAAATAATAATATATAAATTCGATAAATAAAAATACAACAAACGAACCAAACCTATAAAAAAATAAGAAGTCAAACACGACAACCAAGAACGAGGCTAAAGGCTCATGAGCAAAATATCCAATGTTACTATTCATTAATATCAGGAAAAAACTAAGCATAGGAAATTATGTAAGAAATGAAAATTATGCTAAAATTGACATCAACCGAGTATAACCCAAAACTAAAACATTTGATGAAACACCAATTAATATCCACCAAATCCGCAGCCATGCAGCTCAAGGTAAATAATCAATCTTAATTAAATTTATATGAATTCTAGCAAGCAAACACATAGTCCAAACAAAAACAAACGCATAGTCCAAACAACATATTAACAACCATAACGGCAGTAGCAACACATAATCCCAAAAAGCTTTATCTAATAAACCATAAAATAGTAACCCCGAAGGTAAAATAAAGGAATCAAATTAATCCCGGTACAATTATAATCCCAATTTTAGAAAAATTAAAAGTAACCTTAAAGAACTACGAATATGCAATCCTTAGAAATACCTCAAGTTGAATCTCCGCAAACCAATATAAGTACAAAATCCTCAATCATAACGCATAAACCCGACACACGGAACCTCAGACCGAAAAAATACAGAATTACACAAAATATAGTAATAAATTATAACAAATAACAAATATATTATATTATATCAGTTAATTAAATTAGTAATCTTAATAAACAAATACAATGATCAAAATACTCAGGAATTCCGTTTTAAAAACTACATATCTAACATTCGCAAAGTTAAGGTTAATAATATCCAATTCATACTTCATTTATTTAGTTTTAACTGTAATAACATTATATAAAATGCCAGTACATATGGATTACAATATATATAATTTAAGTTAAGTAGGCATAGAATGGCTCCAACAGGCAAGACTCACCCATTAATAAGTTATAATTTTCGCTTAAAATTCCAGCAAGATAATAATAAAAATCTGATGTGGACAGCACATGACTTTCTTTATATAATGCAATGAATTTACTACTTTTACAGCAAAAAAATACGTTATTCTTATAGTAGATACTTATATTCTATCCAAGATATTGAATTTTCGTTAATTAGTCATCATTTTCATCAATTTAGCGTCATTTTTATCCATTTGGCGAGATTTTCATTAATTTGGCAACATTTAAAAATGTTGCTAAGTTGGCGACATTCCGCTAATTCGTCGCTAAAATATCGCCAAGCGTTATGGACGGAGAAATAAGTTATTCTTATAGCAGATAAATGACTATTGGCGTTCAAATACAAATGTATTACTCAACGTATCTTTTCTTATGAATGAAACGAGCTAGATCCACGAGAATGATGTCACCCAATTTATCGCATGATATTACATATGAAAAGTGAACATGTTTCTCAACAATTAATATATTTCTTTTAATTTATGGGATTTTTTAAAAAATTTATTTGAAAAATGGGCAATATCTCGAGAACGGTTCATGCTAGCGTTCTAAAGTTTGTCAATCGTTTTCTAAAGAAAAATTACATAAGAAATGTCTATTTGCGTAACTTTATTAAAGGTTTTGATTTTTTGATGACTTTTTCAAAATTTCACTCAATTTAGGGGGATTCTGAACATTCGATTGTGTTTAGAAACAATAGGCTTCCAGTATTCATGGATTGTGATTTTTGTACCAAATTTCATTCGAATCGCTCCATTTCGTTCGTGAGACATCGTCTCCACAGAATCACTGACACACACACACACACACACACACACACACTTACACACACACACACATACTTTCACACACACACACACTTACACACACACACACACACACGGCCGTAAGTCCTTCCGAGTGGTTGGTGGTAGGGGAAGGAGGGTACGGTCCCTGTGGATGCCTCCCCCACTGGGTTCCGGTCCAAATTGGGTGGCAATTCCCGGCCGTCTAAAACAGTTACCTTACACCTTTCTGGTAGGTCGGACGGTCTGGGTCTCAACAACAACAACAACACACACACACACACACACACAGACATCACTTCAAAAATATTTTATTCATGATCAGGGATGCTTGAAACGTGCTCTCCCGTCGAAAACTCGAATTCGAATTTTCGACCCCGTCACAATACTGTCCTTATACGTTATGTATATAAAGAATGTAAAAAGACCAAAAGAAAACAAAAACAATTAACAGCCCATATGATGATAGTTTCGAAGTCGTTCACAGTACATAGCTCATATAACTCTTATAGATTTCAACACTATATTTTTGGCATCCATGGTCCAGTCAAGAACTCCCAATAACAAGTTCGGTCCCAAATGTTTAATTACTTTCATAAGAATTTATACAAGAGTTAAGTTCGCCAATACACTTTCAATGCTCATAAAATTCGCTACAGTACAAGTAACGAGGATCTTGAGAGAGGTTTTGTGTCCCAATCGTCCACACTTCATACATTGTAGTACTCCAATAAATTCTTTACATCTGAGTCCGTGCAACCGGCAGTAAGGATCTCCATAGTTGACTGAAATATATATGGCACAACCTCCAAAACCCAATGCGTCCTTTTCCGGCACTGGATACAAAATTTGGCCTCTAATCCTGTTGAAATATGCAATTTTCGATTGGGGTTCTGTGGCAGCCAAATTTTGTGCAGGCCACAGTTATTATAGTACCTTTTAATATATATAAAACTTATAAATATCTATATATATTATACTATCTAAAATACTACATTTATCGAATCTTTTCTGAATTTCTTGAAAATTGTGCCAAGTATTTCTGTTACAAATCCTAAAAATTTATTTTACATGGCATACTTGGTCTGAACATAAATACACTAGGGGTCTGGATTTGTCCATAAAGGTGCTTGGGTAATAAATAAAAAGTGATTATTAAAGTGATTTATTGTATCTAGTATTCATATTTAAATGTTATCAAATATTGTTATTACAAGTATTACTTTCATTATATGCATACTATAATGTATAAGGAAAGTATTGTAACGGGGTCGAAAATTCGAATACGAGTTTTCGACGGGAGAGCACGTTTCGAGCATCCCTGGTTACAAATCGAACATTTCTGAGATGATGTCTGTGTGTATGTATGTGTATGAAAGTATGTGTGTGTGTGTGTCAGTGGGGTTGTGGAGACAATATCTCACGAAATAATGTAGCGATTCAAATGACATTTGATGCAAAAATTAGAATTCGTAAATACTGGAAGATTATTATTCATTGTATTATATAAGAAAAATTATGTGCTGCCCACATGATATTTTTTTTTATAAAATGTTAGGGTGATTTTCTGTAGGTAAACCTAAGCCCAATCAGACAGACACAGAGTTTGGTACTAACCACCACAAGAATTCATCAAACGTCCGAGTAATATTTTTAACCATGATATTGTTACAAGTATATAAAGGGATTCACTGTGTTTTACCTACCTCCAAGCGTTTTACCTACCAACTGTGTTTTACCTACCTGTGTTTTACCTACCTGTGTTTTACCTACCTGTGTTTTACCTACCTGTGTTTTACATACCTGTGATTTACCTACCTGTGTTTTACCTACCTGTGTTTTACCTACCTGTGTTTTACCTACCTCCGAAACACATTCCACAGGCTGCAATTCCGATTACGTGAAAGTAGGGTTTAAATACATTTCGGAGCATGGGTGGGATATTTGCCAATTTATCGCCTTTTTGGATCTTTTACGAATATACTAGAACTTTCTCGAAATATTGAATATTCTTGGAGATACGAGCACTTTTTAAAAATTTCCCGGGACGGGATATAAGGAAGTCACCTCTCAGTTAGAGGGTAGTTGATGTGATACAAGCGAAATAGATTTGTGAGATAAGTCATTGTTTTGATAATACTATCGGCTATTTTGTAAATTAGTTGCGCATTCAATTGCTGTTGTTCTGTATCTGACAGTTACTTAGCAGTCTTGTAAGATAGTTATCGAGCTATTTGCGGTATATTGCTTCTGTTTACGCTTATGGATGATCCAGAAATTTGATTACATTCTTGTATCCCGAAAGTGCACCTACGATAACAGAATATATGTCGTAATACTATGCAAGATACAATTGTGTGGGGTGAGAAAGGTTATAAATTATATTAAAGGAGGTCAGCAAAAAATATAACCTTGAAAATTATAGGTTTTTAACAAGTAAGCGAAAAATTTTAGAGTCCTTCCAAACGCAGGTATCTCAATAGATACAGCGCTGAGCTGCTCAAGATACAGAGATCAGGTGGGAATTGTTGTGCATTCATACAAATTAACTTTTAATATACTAAATTAAATTCCTAGTCAAGACATTAACATATTTATGTGAACATTCATATTTTGTTCAATTGCTTTCATACATTACAGTTACATAATCAAATATTTCAAGTTTCTGCCAGATACATTTCTTATCTTTAACAGATATTTATGTCGCAATCCATTCCCAAAGTCCATGAATATTCTTATATATCCAACCTGTAAAACTATACCATGTTTAAAAGCTTTTATCTTAATTAACGATTGAAAATATGACCCTAGACCGTTAACAAATCCTTAAAGCAAAAATTTACTGTGTACATATAGCCATATGAAGCAACATTGAAGATATCCATTTGACTATATTTAAATTTATAATTATCGAAAGCATCAATTTCATTTTAAAAGTAACTCTTTAATGACAGCTTTCATTTTGTCCTCATCACCAAATAAATTAAATGAAATTTTCATACTGTATGTTCAATTTGGATTTGCCACAGACATGTGACGTCATGGAAAGTCCCTTATCGTATCTGATAGAGTGGCAAATCTGACAAAGAAATTGATTAAAGACTTTACACAACGTAACATATAGAGAAAGATTAATCAGAAAGTGTTTATGCATCCACTAGTGTGCGACAACAATCAATGAATTCTTCGCCTTAACAGGGCCATCGATTTTATTTCAAGTCAAGTGACTTTTCAATTTTAGATTATAGGACAGCAGTTGATAGATATATTAGGTAATTAAGAAACTAAAGGTAAACGATGTTTTGAAAATGTTTGTAAAATATGTATTTAATAGGATTTTTTTGTATAAATAAGGGCGAAGTTTCTCCATAAATTTGGAAAAAAGTTCTGAGAATTTTATTTTACACTGCAGAAAATAAAATCTTTAGAATTTATACAATCTTGGTATAATATGTAAAATACAATAAAATGGTAGAAATCTGTTTTACAGACAAAAAATACTTCCTTTTTTAAGGCAAGAGATAGTGTGACCAACGTTCATCAGAGCAATAGCAGTTTATATTAATAAAGTAGCAGAGATTAACCAGGGCCAAGGGATTGCCATAAGGAGCGAAAACAAATGATAAAGATGAACCAGAAATGCGAATTAACAGCTAAAGAATTTAAAGCATTTGTTCAGTAAATAAAACTAAGAACTTAAATATCCCACAAAATTAAATAAGGAATCAACCGATTTCGGAAAATACATCAGTCATTTGAGCAGCTGTAAAAAATAACAGCATACATAACTGCGAAAAAACCACTATATTTTACAAAGTATCATTTTAATTACACACATTTTTCGGGTTTGATGTTTCTGTATTCCCACCTACATAATACTCTACCCAACACAGAAAGTGCAACACCATGAAAGAGAGCGTCTCTGACGCAGGGACCCCGTAAGAAAGCGCCTTGGTCTTGGTCTTGGACCATAAAAGTGCGAATAGAGTATGATGCTAAAAGACACACATACAGAGATGGCATAGTGATGTTATTTCCAGAAGGGTAATGCAATACAGTACTGGCATAGAAAAGGTGCTCAATTAGCAGTAGGACCACCTCTTACGGGGATACAAGCAGCAATTTTTTGAGAAACAGATGTAATGAGCGTGTGGATAGTTTCCTGAGAGATGGAACCCCATATGCTTTCAACCATCCTCCATAGATCGCCCTCTATTTGAGACGAAGGTAGGACAATCAAACGACGAGCAACCACATCCCATGCATGCTCGATGGATGAGAGATACGGAGACAGCGGACTCCAAGGAAGCAACTGGATACCTTACAAGGCTTGTCTGCTGATGGTTATCGTGTGCGGTCGCGCTTTATCTTAACGTTAAACGGCATTTTGCAACGGCTGAAAGTAGGGAGTGCAACCATCAGCAGCACGTCATCCACATATCGTTGTGCCGTCGTTGTGTCTCTGATACGAACCAGAGGTGGCCGGTTATCGAAACCGATGGCACCAAACTGCGAGTCCGCGATGTCGAGGAGTATGGCGTTCAATAGTCACAACTGGATTGGCGTTGAGCAGTCACAACTGGATTGGCGTTCAACAGTCATGGCATGATTGGACCTGTTTCCACGTCGCCTCCAGACTCTCACACAGCGACTGCCATTCGACAAACAGAACCGAGATTCGGCGCTGTACAGTACGCTGTCTCACTCAGTCGTAAAAGAAAATCGGGCCCGATACCATTATAATCTCTCACGTTGGTGTCTTGTCTTCAATGGCAGTTCTTCTTTGAGTGCAAGCCGATTTCGGCCAATCGTCGAAAAAGTGTTTTCGCTGATATAAGAGCATCCAATATACACTGTAAATTCGGCAGAATGTCGACAGCCATCGTTTGTGGGGACGCCACAGCATTCCTTTGAATGCGTCAATCAACTCGTGCTGACGGACAGTCTGGTTGGACATGTACCACTGCGACGATTCACATGCCCTTAAGTACTTGTATTGTCTTCCTGGATATACAGAAAGAGTTTGATAAGGTGTGGGTAAATGGATTATTATTCAAACTTATCAAACGCTCTTTTCCTCCAGATCTTATTAAAATTCTCCACTCGTACCTAGCGGGGCGTAGCTCCGTGGTACGAGTTTCTATTGTTCTCTCCTCTCACAGAAATATTCTCAGCGGCGTCCCTCAAGGATCCCTTGTCGGACCTAGATTGTTCAAACTTTACATTAACGATTTACTACGTTCCACCGGAGTCTCCCTTAACCTTTATGCCGATGACACGGCCCAGATCACACATCACAAACAGACATAAGTCGTGCACGACGCACTTCAAGGTTATCTCAAAGTTCTGACGCAATGGTTAACTAAATGGAGAAGCAAAGTCAACGTGAGCAAATGTGCCGTTGTCACCTCCCTCCCCCCCGGCATACCCCAACCACTAATTTAATTTTTAACAATGAGCCTATTCCCTGGCAATCTAGTTACAAGTACCTAGGAGTGTACTTTGATTCCAAATTATCGTGGAAATGTCACATTTCTGAAACATGCAAGAAAGTGAAGTCTTCCCTAGCCCAGCTTAGACCATTCTTGGCTAGAAATAATCGCCTGTCAGTCAAGAATAAGTTATTGCTATACATGTCCTGCATACGTCCAATCATGACGTACGGAGTCCTTATTTGGGGCACCCCAGCGGAGGTTGACCACAGAAAACTTCAAGTACTTCAAAATAACGCATCGCGTTCGTTTGTTAATCTTCCGTTCTACGTCCAGTTAGAAGTTCTGCACAAAAACCTCAAAATTCGGCCATTTTTGGAACATGTCAAAAATGCATCTCTTAAATTCCATAGAGGTCTGAGAAGCGTAAATAATCCTACGCTCGACAGTATCTTACGTTACCATCCTGGTAACCCGGGAGCGCGAAAGCGCCCTCTGTCGTTATCTGGGCTGGTCGTGCAAGATATTTTCTTCCGCCCTCACAAACGGAGGCGTCCAGCATAGTTTTATCCGCTCTCCCTTCTGATACAGACTTGTAACCATTTCTGTACCCCTCCCTTGCTTTTGGGAATTCGAGATTAGTTGGAAAGCCCTTTCCCCTTTTCTCAGCCAGGCAAGCTCAAGGCCCTGCGCCCTTCGGGCCGCCCCTCTTTTTCCCCATATTTCCTCTCTTCTGCTGGCATCCCGCTTGAGTCCCAGCTCTTTCATTTGTGAAGACTTGGGGAAGGGCATGATTTCGGTCATCGCCTCCCCCTCAAGCACCTCTTAGTTGCTAACTCTTCTTTTAGTAAATCCTTTTCTGACTTTTTCCTTTTCGCCTGAAATTTAAAGGGAGGATTTTATCCTCTCCTGGGCACTTCACTGAACCCCCGTCCTTGAGTCTTCAATCCATCTTCACCATATCCTTTACCCAGTGGACGCATCTAAGCGTATTTCAACGGCGGTACGACCCCAGTGATTCCCCGGTTCGACTACCCAGCCATACGTAGGTCTAAAATGAATCCACTCGCATGATCGTCCAAATGCCGAAACGGACTTCTGCGTCATCGGACAGACACGTCTTCAACAACACGCGTCTTCTGAAATGAAAACGGTTCGGTAAAAGGGTTTCTATAGGCGACAGACAGTAACAACTTTTGTCTCATCTGTCGTTTCCACTCCTTTTGTCCCGCGCTCTAAACACGTGATATACTTGCATTTCAGATCATTTGCATTCATCGACTAGCTGTGTTTGTCTTGCAGTTTGCATAATTATAAGGCCAAAGTTTCATGTGGTGGCATTTTGTATGTCAGGTAGTGATATGAATCTCGCGACCCAAATTCGGTTAAAAATTAGGCCCGTTGGTTTTTCACAGTATGGGGTCAACGATTTGACACTCATAGACCAACAAAGTCATTTCTATTATCCAGGGGCCCCAGCAATGCATTTACGGTGAAATCTCAACTTGGTGTTAAATACTATCATCATGCTTTTTAGATTACAACAGTTACAAAAGTGGTACAAATCATAATCATTATCACCATACTTTCCTCTAGCTCAAAGCCAAGAAAGTAAAAATTAATTTATATATCATTATCTATTGTCGTTTAAAGAAAAAAATATTTCTCACTACACTAACATACAATGACATTGAAATGCAAACAAAAGCATCCAATTTTTATTGTATTATAATTCTGCATGTCGGGTTTTGCATTTTTTAACTCGTCTTGTTCTCTTGAATTATATTACAAACTTTTGACTAAAACTTGAGCATTGTACCCTTTTTGTTGACAGTCAGTGAATAGCATACTACCAGTTTTATAAAAGAAATGTTTGAAAAGTTTAATACATGTGAGGATATTTCGAATTTCGCAATAAATGGAATAAATTCCGTGAGATAAATAGCTGTTACATAACCGTAACTAATAAAATACTTTTTGTCCCAGGCGAATTGTGTTATAAATTTTCCAGTCTTAGATGTGTGACACATTCAGTCTCGTATATCACCGGAAAAGAGTTACGAATTATTTATTTTTTCTGTTGTCTTTCATCATTTTTCTATAGCTTTTACTTGTTGAATATTTTATGCAAAAGTGAGTCGCGCTTATTACTTTCCCTACAAAGCATAATATTCGTATTGGGGTAAAGTGTTAAAACGAGTTCGAAATTTTAATATTGAGTTTTCCACGAAATTGCGGAATTTTGGAATCATGGAGCAGGAATGGATGTTATCAATTAGTAAGATTTCGCTTTGAAGTATTATTCGCCTTATTTAGGAACAATTATAGACATGGTGAAAAATTATAGTTGCTAACGTTCTAGACATTGGTGAGGTTAGACAGGATGTGGGATTCAATCTGACAACTGGAAAGACACGCAGCGTCATTCAAACGTCAATAACGTAAAAGAATAATTATATTTTGTCTCTTTATTTTTATCAGAATATTAATTAGCAAACTTGTGGTTACATTTTGCAACAGCAATCGGCGATGAATCGTGACTATTGTGACGACTGTTAAAGTAAATATTCGAATTAGTTTTCATCACTATGATAAACCGTTTGCAACATAAAAATATGATTCACAGTAAAACGAAGTTTCACCTATATATCGTCGCACAGTCTACTCCGTTAATTATATGCATGCTATGGTAGCATAATGTCGAGAAAATGGTGGCCGTTCAATTGTGATTGATCATATCCAGAGAACCAATCTCTGGATATGCTCATAAAGCCACACATGGCAAAGGGAGGATGTCACTTGCATTCATCATGAACCAGTAATAAAGAATGCGTCCACACACTAATTTTAAATGATCACCTACCTACATCCCTTATTGTCCATAGAACATACGTTTTTCGAATTTTGATTGTTGGTATTCGGAATATGATTGCTGTGGATATTCCCTTCTAGGATTCCTAAGTGCCAAGATTTCTAAACTTTTGGCAAAAAATTCGAAACAAACACTCCGATCGGAATGATACTTAACACGTGCAATGAGATAAAGATGGTATAAATGGATAATTACTACAAAATAAAATTCAAGTAAATTTTATTTTGCAACAGTTGCATCATAACAGTTACAGATTTGTAAAAAAACACTTCTTGCCACGATACAAGTCACGACGCATCGGGACATGGCATCGCAGCCTTATATCTCAACCTTGCAACGCGTTTCACTTTCTGCGCATTCGGTAGAGCTAATTCACTAAGTTCGGTTCAGCCAACGGCGCTACTGTGCTGAATACACCGGTTCTCGTTAGATCACCGAAGTCAAGCAGCATTGGGCGTGGTTAGTACTTGGGTGGGTGACCACCTGGGAACACCGCGTTCTGTTGGTACATTTCGGGCGCGGTAGCCCGGTAGTATTCGCGCTGGATTTGCACGCTGCCAAAACTGCCGCCGTGTTCATGCGGAGTACGATCACGTTAAACATGTGGGTCCGTAAGTCCTTCCGAGAGGTTGGTGGTAGGAGACGGAGGGTACGGTCCCTGTGGATGCCTCCCCCACTGGGTTCCGGTCTAAATTGGGTGGCATTTCCCGGCCGTCCAAACAGTTACCTTACACCTTTCTGGTAGGTCGGACGGTCTGGGTCTCAAGAACAACAACAACTAAGTTCGGTTGTTAAGCCATTTCGCTAGCACGATATCATTAAACCACTCATTTGGTGCTTAGCTCCAGACTTGTTTGCTCTGAAGAAAAAACGCCACATATCTCTGAATGGATCATTTGCTTCTATTACTTTATTTGCACAGCAATTTGCTTTGCATTAACAGTGTTTGTGTTCACTACAAATCAAATTTTTCCTTTTATTTAATTATTTTTACTTCCTCATAGGAGCTTTGAGAATGTATTGTTTTCACGAAAATTTTCAAATTCAAGATTTAAGGATTTTGATGCCAATATATGTTTATTTTTGGAACGATGTCTTTCTGTTTGCCTGCGGTCGATTTCTTGTGCACGCGAAGGCTGCTGCAAATATTATTGGATTTTCAGGAAACTTAATATTCGACTTTGTTTTCGAAAAATCTAGAACTATATAGATTTTTTTTTTTAATTCCGAGCGAAAACTTCGAAATTAATTCAAAAATTTTATATTTTTTTTAAATGGCAGCATAAGGCAAAATTTGAGATTATCATGCCTAAAAAGATTATTTATGGCTAATTGATCACGAGACATACTCATTAATTTCAATCATTGTCGATGACAACAATAGCCGCAAAACGATATTTGTCTGCATGAAGTTATTGGCTCCCTCGATGGGAGGCATGTTACACCCCCCAGGGGATCCAAGGGCGCGGTAGCTCAGTGGTTAGTGCAATAAGTGCAGTAATAGTTAATTGCACTCGGTAGGCCCGGGTTCGATTCCCTTCGCTGCCAAAACTGTCGCCGTGTTCACGCGGAGTACGATCACGTTAAACATGTGAGGCCGTAAGTCCTTCCGTGAGGTTGGTGGTAGGGGAAGTAGGGTACGGTCCCTGTGGATGCCCCCCCACTGGGTTTCTGCTTAAATTGGGTGGCTCTAACCGGCCGTCCAAACGGTTACCTTACACCTTTCTGGTAACCGGTCGTCCAATTTGTTGCTCTAAGTCCTCTGGACGAGCCGGACGGCCTGGAGCTTTCACACCTTTCTGGTAAGTCGGACGGTCTGTGTCTCAACAACAACAACACCCCAGGGTATCCGCGGGGCGGTATCCCAGTGGTTAACGAGCGGGAATTGCAGTCGGTAGGCCCGGGTTCGATTCTCTCCTACCAAAACTGCCGCCGTGTTTACGCGGAGTACGATCACGTTACACATGTGGGTCCGTAAGTCCTTCCGAGAGTTTGGTGGTAGGGAAAGGAGGGTATGGACCCTGTGGATTCTTCCCCCACTGGGTTCAGGTCTAAATTGGGTGGCTCTTCTCGGCCGTCCAAACTGTTACCTTACACCGTTCTGGTAGGTCGCACGGTCTGGGTCTCAACAAGAACAACACCTAAAAGTATCCGTCCACTCAAACAGCTGCGACAAACCCTTTGGGTCAGTCGAGTGGTCTGGGTTTGCAACACCCCAGGGGATACAATGTCAAGTATGGTATCAAACAGAAGAATTGGTTAAGCTCTTTAAAATGAAGGGTAACATGCTATAACTGTAACCATGTGAATCAACGATACCGATTATTCAAAATTTTTCTTCTAGAATTTGAACAAAAAATCACAAACTATTTAAAAATGAATTGATTATGGTATGAGAAAGTTTAGTGGAGCCAGACTCTAGTTAATTTACTATCTCTTATGGTGAATAAGTTAACATTGGGTTATTATCTTTTATGGAGAACAGGTCGTAAAAATTTCTAAGGTATATTTTAATCTTTTTAATGATTTCAGGATATTTTATCAGTATTGTATTATAGAGAATCTAAAATATTTTATGTTGTATATTAAAATTAGTTTTCTCAAAATAATTTTTATATTCGCCGAAAGATACAAAATGTATTTGAATAAAGAATATTTAGTCGTACAGAAAATATTTGGAAAAAAAAAAAGCTAAGCCATATATTCAAATATCTAACGAATTTATTTTCTCTGTCAGAGAAAAAAAAATATTTTGCTGTACACTTTCAGTTGAATGCATTAAAAAATAAATTCAGTAGAATTTTTCAACATATTTTTAAAAATCTCATTTTAGATCGTCTTCCAGTTTTATTAATATAATGGAAAAATCTGATGTGGACAATACATGACTTTCCTTATATAATGCAAAATTTACTACTTTTACAGTGAAAAAAATGTTATTCTTATAGTAGATACTTATATTCTTTCCCAGATATTGAATTTTCTTCAATTAGTTGTAATTTTGATTGATTTAGCGTCATTTTTATCCATTTGGCGAGATTTTTGTTAATTTGGCAACAATTACAAAAGTTGCCAAGTTGGCGACATCTCGCCAAATTCGTTGCCAAAATTTCGCCAAGCATTATGGACGAAGAAATAAGTTATTCTTACAGCAGATAAATAACTATTGGCGTTCAAATACAAAAGTATTACTCAAAGTATCTTTTTTCATGACTGGAACGAGCTAGATCCACGAGAATAATTTCACCCAATTTATCGCATGGTGTTACACATGAAAAGTAAACATGGTTCTCAATAGGAAATATTTTTATTTTATAAATTTTTGATAATTTTTTTGAAAATGTGCAATATCTCGAGAACGGTTCATGTTAGCGTTCTAAAATTTATGTCAATCGTTTTCTAATGAAAAATTACATAAGAAATGTCTATTTGCGTAACTTTATTAGCGGTTTTGATTTTTTGACGAATTTTTCAAAATTTCACTCAAAAATTAAGTGGGTTCTGAACATTCGATTGCGTATAAAAACAATAGGCTTCCAGTGTTTACGGATTGTGATTTTTGTACCAAATTTCGTTCGAATCGGCCCATTCGTTCGTCAGTTATCGTCTCCAGAGGCTCATTGACACACACACACACACACACACACACACACACACACAGACATCACTTCAAAAATGTTTGATTCGTGATCAGGGATGCTTGAAACGTGCTCTCCCGTCTAAAACTCGAATTCGAATTTTCGACCCCGCCACAATACTTTCCTTATACATTATGTATATAAGGAAAGTAAAAATGGTTAACATTTCTAAAATAATTAAGGAATGGATATTTTGCAAATTACAAAAAATCTCCCCAAATTGAAAAGAATATAATAAAATTATTAGTAAATTATGAAATATTTTCAGCTTAAATTTGATTTACAAATTCATCTGTTGCAAATATGTAAAACATTTTATGCATCGGATAATAATTACAAAAATTGTGTTGTTCCTATTTTACCTATTTTTATATATGAATAAACTACAAATGTCAGAGCTCCCTCAAATCAGGATCTCACTGAAATGTAACGGGCCTATCATTCATATGGATTAAAAAGCAACAAATTTTATGAAATTACTTTGGGAGATACAGCCCTTTTTTGTAAAGGAAATGCGGTATTCAGCTGTGTATAAAACGGCTTCAGGTAGATCTTACATTAGTTTCCATTAATTTCTGGTTAAATGTATTTACAAAAAATCCTCTCATCTGAAAACAATAACCATATATATATTTAATCATGCATTATGCATTATCAATTATGCATAAAACATTGTTTATGAAACGCTTAGCAACTGAAATATAATTTTATTTAAACATCTCTAAAATGTGATATATTCAACGTTAATATTTTTAAATTATCACGGTACTACAGTAATTTATTTTACTTGAAAACTTAAAACTTAATCGAAAAAGACAATTCTAGATATACAAGATGAAATTTACGCAAATGACGTCATTGAAATATATATCGTATGGCTCTCAATTCAAAATCAATCAATATTTCACTCATATCACTTATATTCCAAACTCTGGAGCTAAATAAAATCGCGTGAAAAAATTCAGAGCAATTCTGATACAATTCTGATTCAATTTACAATCACGTAATTTCTTTATATTCTGCATGCCTTAATATTAGGCTCGTTGTAGAAATAATCATAGTTTAGTGATCATTTAAATTAAAAAATATTTTAATTGCATACGCACGGAATTTAGATACACAAATAGTACGCAAAAACAAAGCGGTTTTAGGACGGATGCAACACTAAATCTAAATTTAAAAATCACGATCTCTACACAGTAGAAAATAAATTGATGCCGTATTTTATTTTGCAATGAATCAAGTGATCTCTTCATATACCATAGGAGTATTTATTATTTCAATTTTTATTTAAAAATCTTGCCAACGTATTTTGAACTTTTTTTTATATATTCTGCATGCGAATTTGAACATTTTCTAAAATTTTTGAAACAAATTTTGAATTTTAACTTCGTTTAAAAAATGTTTGAAGAATTAGATCTCATGTTTCAATATATTTCATCTTTTCATCCCAGGTTAAATCCGAAACTAATTGGGTGTTAATAGTCATTTTCATTCCCATATGTCCCACAGACGGTCTCCACATCATACTAAAATTTCATTTTGTTAGTCATTTTAACGACAGTTATCGTTCGAACAGACAGACAAACAGACAGGCAGAATAACCAAAGTCATAACTTTTCAACTATGTTGTAAAGTGTTAAAACGTGTAGTATTACGAGAACTGCAACAACTATCATTCAATAAATGGTGCCATTCGCTTTTAAAAAAAAATAATTACGCACTAGCAAAAGGCCGGGCTTTGACTGAACTCCCCGCGTATGAAGTATGCGATCTATGAAAGATTTCAAATTAAAACCTAAATAAACCAATAATTATGAAATTAGAAGAATAAAAAATTAATTTCAATATTTGAAATTCCCAATACAAAAGAGCATATGCGTTTTTATTCGAATTTTATTATTAAGTTAAACACATTAAAACGATGGAATCAAAGTAACACATTTAAATCCCCAAAACATATTTCCATAGGTTTGTGTTTTAGTTTTGTATTTTATCATGGAAGTAGTGTTACCCAACTCTATGACATTTTTTTTGTTTCGACAATAGAGTAAAACACTAGGGTAGTGGAATAATTAATATTGGACCTTTTTTTAATAATAATATATTAATATATTAATATTCATTTTTGATATTAATATATTAATTTCTAATATTAATATATTAATATATAAATTATATTAATTTCTAATATTATGATATAAATAATATTAATGTCTAATATTTATTAATATTGGTCTCGTTTGTACAACAATGGTTATTCATATTGGACTTGCCGCTAGGAATATATTTTATTCTCTTATGCGCTATTTGTATGAAACGTTATGAGCATGCGTATTTTAAAAAGGTCTCTCGCCCTGTTACAGATTGTTTTATTAATTGAAATTGTGATTCTGCAAATATGTGTGTCATTTCACGAATGTATGCAAAATTTCATCTCCCTCCCTATTGTAATTTTCAAGTCAAAGGGATAACAAAATTCAGGCAAATTTTGATTTCGTTTCGTTAGGAACCGAGCATGGACCTCGCTTCTCTCGTCCGTAATAAAATATATCTTTACGTAATATTTAAAAAATATAACGTTAAAATATAATATCTGTATTGATCTATTTTCGATTTTTGGAAAGCACATGTTAGAAACATTAAGGGATTTCTCTTGATTCGTTCATCCTACAAAGCATTAGGCTTCTAACGTTTGGGAATCGAAATAATCTCGCCTAATTTTATTCGAATTTAATCAATTTCTTCACAAAGACGCTTCGCCGGCCTTTCAAATAGTTGCTGTAAGCCCTCTGGATCAGTGGAGAGATCTGGGTCAGCAACAAAGACTCCACGTTTCATGTGGAAAAGTAAATTCCTAACATCTCGGGAACGGCTCCTGCTAACTCACGAACAGCGAAGTCCATTAATTGTTCTTTAAATATACTTACAGAAACGTGACAAATTTGATAGTAATGTGTAAATTTGTATGATATTTTTCTTTTTTATATTCAAAATGTGCAATATATTGCGAACGGCACATGTTAGCACCGTTTAAATGTCTGTCTTTAAATAACAAATTAAATGTAAAATATGTATTTCCGTAACTGCTTAATGTGACTATAACATGATATTAACTGATAGTAATATTTTTATAATTATCTTTAAATCATCGGACAGAAAATCTCTATTAATGATCTTCTTCTAATCCGTTCTTCCCAAATATTAATAGACCTTTGACGATCATCGATTGAAAATAATCTATCAAATTTTATTCGATTTGTTCCATCTGTCCTTACAAACTGGCAGACATACCAACACACATACATCGATGCATCATAAAAATGGCTGATTTGTATTCAAGAATGCTCTCAAAACGTGGGTCACATTTTTGACCCCATCACAATACTTTCATTTTACATATACTATGTATTATAGAGAAAACTTAAACAGTATCGAAGTAAGGAAAATTTGAGGAAGATATTAAAGCCCAAAATGAATAATAATGCAGCATACAGCTGTCTCCAGAATACACTGAATATCTTCGTTAGTGCTGGAGAACCAATAAACCGAAAGTTCCTGCTGCAGCAGCTGCAATGTTTCAGTCGGCGATTTCCCCAAACGCTGGCAGAATTTGATATTCGACGTTGCTCTTCAAACGCCATTTTTGTTTTCGACAAACGCGAAAGACTACAGTTCAGTGACACGCATTGTCTGGAAAAACACCTGCTTCTTCCTTTTCACATCTCGCGTCACATGTTCCTCTATGCCACGGTAAAATAGTTCCCCTCTCCTCCAATCAGGGTTGGAGATATCAGCACAGTCTCCGAACTTTTCGATCCTACCTTGTATAACCTTCAAACTTCCAATTGGAATATTAGTTCTACAGCTGAATAAGCTGGAACTACAAATAAACAAGAAAGATCAATCAGGCTTAAAGCATTGATTATGATACACTTTCCAACTTCAATGCAATTTTATTTAAAAAAGTCGAAAATGCAATACATTCCTCGGTAATATTTTAAAACTTATCACAATACTACATTGATTTATTATATTTGAAAACTAAAACATTCATCGAAAAAAATGAACTTCATTCAAATGACGGCATTGAAATATAAATTGCGTGGTTTAAATATCTCTAAAATGCAATACATTCCACGGTAATATTTTTAAATCTATCATAATACTACGATAATTTATTATATTTGAAAACTTCATCGAAAACAACTGAAATTCATTCAAATGACGTCATAGAAAAAATAACACGCCTGGATCTCTCTATAAAAGCAGGATTTCATTCATAACTTTCTCCATTTCATTCATCACAATACTATAATAATTTATTTTATTTAAAAATTAAGACCATGGAGCTACAATTCATAAACTTTATGCTTAAAACTTCATCGACAAAAATCGTCCTTCTGTTTATAAAATCAATTAATATTTCATTCATATCAGCCATGCAGACTCCATGGACTGAATTATTTTGAGTTAAAGAAATACAGTAATTCTAATACAACTCATTCTACATATTTTGCTGTTTACATTTTACATAGGTGAAAAATAGGCTTAGTTGTAGAAATAATCAAATTTGAATGAGAATTTAAACTCAAATATATTATCATTGTGTTGTTTTAGTATGTAGATGCACAGAATTTAAGCAGAAATAAAGTAGTTTTAGAATGGATACAACACTCAATATGAATTAAAAAGAACTTTAAAAAATCACGAATTTGAAACAAGATGGATGCCATATATCATTTTGAAGTGGGTCATGTGATCGTTTCATATCATGGTCACGTGATCGTGTCATATAAGATGTGTAATTATTATTTTAATTTTTATTTAAAAAACTACTGAATATATTTAGCTTAATTTTTTTTTATATATTTTATGGAACAATTTGACTATTACCTAAAATTTTCGAAGCAATTTGTGAATTTTAAATCCGCTTAAAAAATGTTAGAAAAATTAGGTCCCATAGGGCTCAATGTATTTCATTTTTTCAACCCGGGTTCAATCCAAAACTAATTGTGTGATATTATTCATTTATATTCCCATAGGTCCTACAGACCGTCTGAACAACATACTAAAATTTCATTTTGATTAAGTCATTTTTACGGCAGTTATCGTGCTAACGGACAGACAGACAGACAGACAGAATGAACAAAGTCATAAACACTTTTCAACTTTGTTGTAAAGTGTTAAAAAGCGACTATGTGCTATTGATTGAGAAACTTTGCAGCGCTTCTAACGGCGAATTGAAAAAGTTAGAATTCATATCTCGAAAACGAAGCAAGATAAGCAAAAATGTTCAATTAGAAAGATCAGAGCTTTCTCTATTTAATATGGAAAGACTTGGTGTTTGCACATATTGTGTACAGAGACGATTAAGGGCGAGGTCAACAGAATGTGATAATTATGCAAATGTCTTATATTGAAGTACTTTTGAAGAAAATGACGAGAAATGTGCATGTGGAAAAATATTAATCCGTGATATAAGCTCATTTTAGTTTATTTAGGATAATTATATTTTCATTAAAAATAAATGTTGTATAAAAATGGCAGACAAATGCAGCTGAATAATTATCCCTTTACGTCGACCTATTCTTTCATCATGTTGCGTAAGCGTAATATTCCCCCACCGGAGTATTTTCTTTTGAGAACCAGACGGAGAAAACACCTGTACACGCTTTCCCATGATGTGAGCGTAGGGTTTCTAGAATTCCTAAGATCGAAGAAGTGTTGCCATATTTGGCGATTTATCGCCTATTTGACGATATTTGGCGACTTCTCGAACCTTCGAGAAGCACCTCCAAATAACGATTATTTTACTTGGTATGAGAGCTTTCCAGAAATTTCTATGGTGAGTCTATAAAAGGAAGCATCACTCAGTCGAAGAGCAGTTGACGTAATACAAGCTACACCGAACTGTGATTTTTGTCAATGTTTTAAGAATAATAGAGGCTGTTTCGTCAAATTACAGTCGTCAATGTTTTGAGAATAGTATTAGTTATATTGTAAAATTAGTGAAGCATTTATGTCTTGTTTTACTGTATATTGTTCTTGTTCACACTGTGCTTGTGAATAAAAGTATTAGTTATCCAGAAATTTGGACTCATTCTTGTATCCTGACTGCACACTATTCCAGTGGATACTTCCTAACAATCGTCTGTGTACAAGTTAAAAACAAACCTCACGCTGTTTTATACTAAATGTAGAACTTCTACAACCTTGCAATGAAAAATTTTCACCTACCTTGCCTCGTTTTCAAGATAGGAATTCGAAAATTGTTATTTCGCTGCTAGAGGCGCTACAAACTTTTTCAATCAATCGTGCATAGTGCTTTTCGATTGGTAGTTCCTGATTTTGTAACATTAGAACACTACAATTGAAAGTTAAAAGATATATAAGGATTTATGGGGGAACCCTGTATACCCTCCCAGTTTCTATTTTTTGTGTCCATTTCGTGTTTTGATTTTAGGTTTGTTGGTTCTCGAAAACTGACGATGATCCTTCATATCCCAGAAACAGCTGTACTGCAAAACATTTGCAAGCATGTTACTGAAAGTTTCAGAGGAATTAGCTGTCCGTAATGGGGAGTAATAGTCCTGATAGCTTTGGATAATATGCAGGGTGTCCATCCTATCGATGCCCAATGGCTATTTCCTCAACCGTTAGTTACAGAGATACACTTCCAATTGCAAAAATATTTTAAATTTTAAAATCTATTATCTTAGAAACAGTTTAAATCAATAAATGCATTTCTGAAAGAAATACGAAATATACATTTGTATACAGTCCCCCGATCCTACCAATTATATTTAGGAAAATTATCCTCATACAATTTTATGCAAAATAAAAAAAAATCATCCTTTTGCGACCAAAATTGACCGACTTATAGCTGTTTAAATTTGGAACACTTTTGTGCTGAGAAATGGTCAATACTGTCCCTGATTGGTTGGTTGCCTGGCGAAATAGTCAATACGATCCCTGGTTGGTTTGAAAAGCGACTTAAGTCATAAAGCGTAATGCTTCATAACTCGGTGAATTTTGGTCGTAAAAGGAAGATTTTCTTTATTTTGCATGAAATTGCATGAGGATGATTTTACTAAATATAGTAGAATCATCAGGTAGGACCGGAGGACCCTATAAAAATGTATATTTTGTATTTCTTTCAGAAATGTATTTATTGATTTGAACTGTTTCTAAGATAATAGATATTAAAATTTAAAACATTTTTGGAATTGGAAGTATATCTCTGTGACTAACGGTTGAGGAAATAGCCATTTGGCGTCGATAGCACTGCACACCCTGTATATACAAACATACAAATATGACACTTCGGCAGACGACAATTAGTTGAGTATTTCAAAAATAACGCTAGAATTTTCATGAACGCGTGTAATTGTGAAATTTCTTATCAGTTTGTCGAAATTATCACCAAAGTGGATAAAAAATGAGCAAAGGTTGCAGAATGTTTTACAATGTACATGATTATCCCATGTTTTCTATTGTTCAAGTTATTTTTTTTCAATATCGAGCTAAACGGATATTAACTACATGAAATTCAAAGTAAGGCAAATAGAATAGAATAAATTACGTGAGTATTCAAATTATTCCGAGACAAATCTCATTCATCGCTAAAACGGTCAAGTTTAACTATTCAAATCGTCCTCAAACGCGATGCAGAATTGCAACCCAGAAAATTGATTCCGCCCCAAACGTAGGCAGTTGTTAAATATTTATTATCACTTCTCGAAAGATATGCGACATTTTCGCTCTTGTACATCACTCGTTTGCTGCATTGTGAAAAATACTGAAAATAATATATTTCCAACGGATTTATTTTGCATTGCATAGGCTTCTATAAAAGGAGCTTTTTGCTCATGTGTGAACCCATGGAGTTAGAGAGAAAGAGATCTATGGATGATGAATGAAACGCTTGAAAATGCCGCTTAAAAACGCGTTAAGAATTATATCTCGATATCGCTTGTGTTAATAAAGCATCCTTTGTGTTTCATTTGACACACAATAAAGAGGAATGCATTGAGTATATGTATTTTAGATTATTTTAAAATTAACATACCCTAATTATCAGTTTAATTAATCTGTATTTTTCAATAGTTGCAGGACAGAGTTCAAAATATACGGAGAGAAAAATAAATTGCAAAGTAAAGTAATTTTAAAGACGCAGGAATATTCCTTGTTGTTTCAGCTCTAATTTGCTTTGTACTACTAATTTATTTCAACGAAATTGGCAGTTTAAATAAATATTTTCTTTCATCATAGAAATACACATAATGCAAAGGCACTTATTGCAACTCACCTGAATTATTGTCTTAAATGATGTTGGCATTTTTCTTGGTATAGAATTTTATCTCCTTACCTTTACCTCCATGTAAAAACCGATTTTATTTTATTTTATTTTTTATTTTATAAAAAAAATAACCTAAAGTTGGCAGACTGTGACTTTCTGTACATACTCAAAATATTTTTCTTTCGTGTTTTATTTATTTCCATTAATTATTTTGTTTTCATGCACAAATTAAAACAATTAATAAGTAATATGGTTATTTATTTCAAATTGCATCTAATGTGCGTGTTTTGTTTTTCAATAAGTGATTTCTTTATTTGGCGAGCAATATCAACAAGATTCTAGACAATACAAATAACATAAATAACCATACCAAAAATTCTATACGTGCGACAATGTTCCTGTATGAGAATTATAATAGAATATATATTTTATAATAAGATTATACTAGGACTAAGCAGGTGTTTTTCTACGGCCATTTTATTATTCAGACCAACCAAACAACATAAAACTAACTTCGTTTGATATCTTTAAGTTAAATAAAAAGACAAAAAATCTTTGTGCGGTGTTATTACCTATGTTCAGTGATCAGCCATTAAAAATACATGTGGATTTTAATTAATTGTCCAGATAGTGCTTTTTGCAAAATGGGCATATATTTACACTTAAGATATAAAGTTTTTATTAGCTGATTGGGAAAGGCAATATAAAGGACAATTTACTTTTTTTAACGGAAGCATTTTTACTTTCAAATACCTTGAAATAATAGTGTATTTTTTTAAATGCATTATATAAGGTAAAACTCATTTTAGAACTTTTGGAAACATGTCCGTCTGCGTTTTGTTGCGAGGCGTAGATATAACAATCCTAGATCACATTGAAGTATCACTATGAAATTATATGTGTGTCAAAATCAAGTGCTGAGTAGACTTTGCCATGATTCACGTAATAAGCGCGAATTATTTTAAGGGGGAAAGTACCTCAAAAGCTTCAAAAATTCAATTGTTCTTTGACTTTATTAATAAAAATAAAGCACCTGAATCATATAATGAAACAATAATCAAGATATTTCGATAGATATTCAAAGATATTAAGATATTTCAAAATATTTGTGGATTTAAGAGCCAACATTGTGAAGCAATACATGCAGCATTTATTGTAAACTTTGATTTTCTCAAGGCCTTATTACAAGGCAGTCATTTGGGACAGCAAGCCGTTCCCAAAGCAGCTCAGACAGCAAATTTAGCCACAGCTGTTTAAGTTCAACCCGAAAACGCTCGGGATATAGCTGAGGATTCTGCTGAGGAAAGGATAGTGTGAAAATTGACCAATGAGGTTCGTTTCCCAGATCATGGGATGGAAGAAACGGCTGGCTCAAATTAATGGCGGACAACTTCGTATAAAAACTGCAATCCAAGTCGTGAAAATTAGCTGATCAAATAGATATTATTAAACAAAAAAATTTCAGATTTCGTTATGAATAAGGTAATAAATTGATAAAATTGTGTCTAAAAGGTAGTAAAATAAAGGATTTTCTAATTTCTCTCAGTTGCTTTTCATCGCCAAGTTCTGTAGCCAATTTCGAGACACAATCATAATGGGTGGTATTCCATAATAATTGGGTTATTTCTGTTGAAAAAATAAAGGAATATAATGTTTTTCAACTCTTTTCAAGTTAAAGATATAAACATTTGGACTTTACATCTTATCGTTAGAGAGATTTGTGAATTATGCATGTATTTTAACCCAAACTCCAGTTTTCCGCCTGTGTGCTTCATGGCGCAGATATAGAGACGAAGAACGGCATTATCTCAGTTTTGTGGAAATGAGTTCGAATCCAGACAAAAGAAAATTGCAAAAGTCTTTTCCATTTTCTTTTCAATGTTTTAAGAGGAATTGAAACTTTGAATAGAAACATTATAATTTTTATTCAAAATTTTAGAATATTTCCTTATTTACAGTGCTATTTATCTTTTTTAATGAAAGTTTACAAATCTTTAGAAAACAGATAAATTATGTTTCCTTATTTACAGTGCTATTTATTTTTTTCAATGAAAGTTTACAAATCTTTAGAAAACAGATAAATTATGTAAAAAAAAATTTGGTATCTAATTTAAATGTTTAATAAATTAAAAATTAGTATCGTCTGTTACACAAGCATGTAATTGTAATTTTAGTTTCTTTTTTTTAATTAAATATGTGAAAATTTGTACAGTAACAAAATGATCCTCATTTAAATTATGAAAAATCATTCTATTCTATATTTTATGATAGAAGGCTTTATTTTATAAATTGATAATATTTGCATAATGCTAGTTAGAGAATGTAAAATATACATAATTTAATTTATAAAACATAATTAATAGAAATTATTATGCATTTTTAACTGTGTCAATCAAGTAGTTAATATGGATTCCTCAAAAGTATATCATTCTGCGAAACACACACACACACACACACACACACACACACACACACACACACACACACATATATATATATATATATATATATATATATATATATATATATATATATATTTTAATTTACTTGTATTATATATTCCTGGGATTGATCATTTATTGAAATGTTCTGTATAGTAAAAATGAAAATAAGATGGTTTGAAGTTATTATTTGATATCAATAGTGACTATACGACAAGCTTATGAAGATGATAAAGAAATCATTATAAATAGAGCATTATAAATAAAACATAATAAATAAAACATAATAAGTAAAGCATTATAAATAAAACAGGTACTAAATTGGTATAAAACACCCATTTTCCCCTATTCTATATATAAGTTAAGGAATTGAAAAAGATTGACATGTGGTAAATTTTGGTTAATATAATTCCTTAACGACACCCTTAGATTAAATTTGTATTTGTGTTATAAATCATATATGTAATACAGGTACTTAAAGTATTAATCCCCTTGTTCTCTGTATAAACATACATGGTGTAAAGCAATGATAGTGTATAAGATGAAAAGTTGCAAAACACAAAAAAATCCTGCACGTGGAACTAGGCCTTTAATTCTGGCTCCCCAATTTTTTTTTTTTGCAAATAATCAAATTGAAACAAGTGAAAAGCATTTCCGAAATCATGTATCAAGAGTCATGTATCAAGTATCCGTTATCAAGAGCCATACCTGGTTCATTAATGATAATTCTACGTTTCTGTGTACATTACTGTAAATTGTATTACAGAAATAATGCACAAGGCCCGACGTAGAAGAAAGTAGAAAATGGATCAGTTATAAATATAAGAATAATCAAATAAAATGATCAAATATACCAGTGTGTGTATGACTGTGTATTTATGATAATTCAATGTTATGTATAAGATGAAAAAGAATAATAATAATAATAATAAAATATCATAAATTGAGTTACCCCATGTGCTTCAACAAAACAGGTTACAGTTAATTTGATAGACTAAGAGTGCAACACTTGGAGGTGAAACATGGAGATGACAAATTGTTTAATATTTTTTTATTTCTAAAATGTTTGAGATTGATTTGCCTATGTGTTGCTGTAATTGGAGCAAGGTTTTGAATTTATAATTGAATTGTGTTTTAATAAATGAAAAAATAAGGTTTGGTGGGTATGCATTTTGTATAGTGGTATTTTTGAATTTAATAATATGTTCTTTGTAGTAACGTACTTAACATTTTTATTCTTAATTACTGATTATTTATAATATTTTTATATACTGATTTTTGATAGATTGCATGAATAATGTTAAAATTTATTTACATTGAAGTTATATGATTCAGTTTTGTCGTATATTATAATTTTTAACGTGTTTTCATTTTGGATTTTTAAACTAACGTCTAGATACTTGATCCATTGTGATGTATATACATTTTCAATTGGTTGTAGATTAGGAGGATAAAACTGAAAGTTTAACATTGGGACATCATTAGTATTTTTAATAATAATTAGATCAACAATGAATCTGTACATGATATGACTTTTGAAAGGGTACCGAAGTTCGTAAAAATGTATAGATAGAGGTTGGCCAGTATTGTGGAGGAGATTCCTCCCTGTGGAATTCCCTTATTTAATTTGTATATGCAATTACCCTGAGAGAGATACCGGTTAAACAGAATGCATTTTAACAATGTTTTGAATTTTGGAATAGAGATGTGTTTTGATTTAGTAAATTGTTCCTATAAATTTAGTATGATTTTAAATAAATCAAGGACATCAATGTTATTAAAGAGGTCTTTGAAATCAAAAGTTTTAATATCATATATGTAAGTTAGTTGTTTTAAGTTATTAATCAGTTCTAAACTATTTTTGATTATATGTGTTCCTTGTGTAGTAAAATGATCATAAATTTGATTTAGTATGAATAGTAGTTGTTTGTCCACAGTATTGATGTATGAAGTAAATTCTATAGTAACAGTTCTAAAAGTAATTGGTGATTTGTGGAATTTTGGTATTGTTTTATTGTTTTTGTGCAAGTAGTCTGTAGTAAGCAATAATTTATAAATATATATATATATACATATATATATATACACATATATATATATATATATATATATATATATATACATATATATACATATATATACATATATATATACATATATATATATATATATATATATATATATATATATATATATATATATATATATATATATATATATATATATATATATATATATATATATATATATATATATATATATATATATATATATATATATATATATATATATATATATATATATATATATATATATATATATATATATATATATATAGATTATATAAGTGTATCATTTAAATACATAACAGCGGCCGAGAAGTGTACCATTTTAGAGGCTCCTCCTTAATTTTTGTTTTTAAAAAAAAAAAAACCGTCCTGAACATTAAAATTGTTTTCTGTCTTTTGAAAACCAGTTTATAATAAAAACGGGGAAATAAATTTAATATTTATTTGATTACATACTTTTTACTGTGTCATTCACACTGGTACAAGAATATTGCTATTTTCAATAACCTCAATATTGAAAAACTACTGACGGTGAAATTCCCTTATAACAGATACTTATGATAACTCAAATTATTTATAAAATGCAATGTATACACAATTTAAAGAATTGAGAAACGTCCGTTATTTAAAGTCGGAAACATACATCGAAATCCAAAATGTGTAATAAATAAATATGTAATACAGCGATTTTCAAAGTGTGTTCCGAGGAAAGTTGAGCCCAGAAGGAGGGAAATGGAAGTGGACATCCTTAGTGAATTCCCAATTCCTCTGGAATTTGATGCTGCACCCATATCAGACGTTAGCTATGCTCAATTTAAGGCCGATCATGAAAAACGGATGTTGCGGGGAAAGTGTTTTTATTTTGAAATCGCAAGTGACAACTCCGCAAATACTTAGCTAGTCCTTACCAGACTTCAATGCTGAATTTATATTACTCATCATCTAAGTTTATCTATATCCAACCTTGAGAAATAGATGTTTTAAGAAATTTTTAGCAAAAGAAAGGCAGTAGAAAAGTGTGAAAGTTAAAAGTGAACCCTCCTACCTCTTCTGGATTTTGATGTCAAATGTATGTCAAATATAATCTAAACTCTGTCTATAATAGATCCTGAGAAATAGATTCTTAAAAAATTGGTAAAATCTATGATATGGCAAAAATTTGCCCTCCTATCCGTTCTGGATTTTGATGTCAAATGTATATCAAATATAATCTAAACTCTGTCTATAATAGATCCTGAGAAATAGATTCTTAAAAAATTGGTAAAATCTATGATATGGCAAAAATTTGCCAAACGAATAACAAATATGAATAAAAAGATAGCTAGTCGTCAAAAGCGTATCCAGGGGGTATTCAGGTGTCTGCCCCCCCACCCCCCCACACACCAAAGCTAAAAAGAAATGGGCTCTTTTATTATTTTGGATATTTTGCATATATATATATAAATCTGCTTTGTTTGGCCTTATCAGATCGTGTGACTCCCCCATCCCAAAAAAACTGTTATATGCGCATTTGCAAATCACTATCGCACAAAAACAGTAAACACAAAAATAAATATATATAGCTTTCGAGAGTAGCAATGTTTGTTATGGATACTCGGCGAATTTCTTATGGGAGAAAAAGTCATTCGGGTGCCAAAGTAGCGATACAGTTTTGACTGTGACTCTCCACAAATCAAAGTTGTGGAAACCTGGCTGAAATTTTCAAGGGAGAAAATACTATCCCCCTTTGCTGAGCTACGTGCTTTAGGAAAGGCTTTGCTGCTTGAACTGTTGTGCCAAATGTCTTACGAACGGCTTGCTGTCTCAAATGACTGTCATGTAATAAGGCCTTTATACTATGCATTTGCTTAAAATATGCAAAATGTGAACACAAAGTTTTCCACAGAAAAAATGTATTTCACAGTTTTGATAATTATTTCAATTTGTTAACTATAAGCTTCAAAATAGCATTTTATTTAAAAAAAATATTTTAAATGTAGATATGATTTAAAATATGTCTTATTATGATTATATGTGTAAAATATTTTGTGTGTATGTGCTATAATTTAACCTGTGATGTACAACACATAAATGCATTTATTTTCTTTTTAAAAACTCTAATACATTTTATGTATGAAAGAGCCTTTATATTTTAATAAGGAATGTATACACTTTATTTTCAATTGAACTTTTATACTCTTTTGCCCACTTATTTTGTACAGTCACACAAATTTTCATAAAATTAAAAGCGACTATTTAGAAATGGAAGCGAAAATTCCTAGTGGACCTTGTTATCCCCTCTGAAATTCGATACTAAATTCACATTATTCTTCATGAAATCTCTATTTATAGCCAATCCTGAGAAAAATATGTTACAAGGAAATTGTAACTTTTTGATTCGGAAGGAAGAACCGAAAGTAGAGTTCCTTAGTGAGTCCCTTAACCACTCTGAAAATTGATTCTGAATCCACTGTAAGCCTTCGTCTGTGCTCTTTACATAGGCAATCCTAAGAAATGATTGCTTCAATGAAAATTTTCGTACCGAAACTGGAAATTCTTAATAAACCACTGGATAATAATAAATAATAAACCATAAATGACTGGAATCCAAATCCGCCTCTTCCAGAATTTGATGTTGAATCCAGTCAAATCAGTTATCATCTAATCTATCATCTATCGAAAAATAGATGCTTCAACTAAAATGAACATTTTTAATCTGGAAATGGAAAAGAACCGAAAGTGAATACATTCTACCTCCACTGAAAGTTGATACTGAATCGATATTAGTCATCATCTAAACTCTATCTATAGTAGATTCTGAGAAATAGATGCTATAAAAAAATTGTATAAACAATTATATTACAAAAAGTTTTGCGATCCAAAAATACGTATCTGTTGCTACAAATGACTTTATTGGAGATCAATCCATTACATAACGGGCATCTCACAATATAATTGTAGAAAATAATTAAATAAACTAACTAAACACAGAACAAGAATATTACAAATTAATGAGAGATGCCATAACCATTAGCCGTTACACATTTAGCGCTACCCAGGAGGTACGTGTGACTATGGTTTATCACGGACGCGAGTAACATTGCCAGAAAAAATTATAGTAAAATCATGCAATATGATATATAACACATTATTACATAAATATAAAGAGCAAATTTAAAATAATTATTCAATAAATATTCCAAAAAGCTCGATGGCATCATAAAATATATTATTGACATTAAGAATGCTAAGAATTGGAAAACTTACCTTATACTGAAATGAAGCATATTGTACAAATTACGAATAATACATAGTGAATTTAAAACCTCAATTAATTTCGTCTAACAAAAAGTGGTTTCACACTAGACACCAAAGCAATTTTATAGTTACTGAGATATATCTTTCCGTAAAATTATGCGCTGTCCTTTAATAACTTCAGAATCGTTTTTGCTAATTCAGCCTGTCTGTTATATTTGAATAAAATATGTATCTACATCGAAGCATACAGCTAAACTTTTTATAAAAAGAATTGCATTGGGATGAAAGTGGCTGATTTTATTTTGTGTCCGATTGCATAATTCTTACAGAACTATAGGTGTATATTTAGTGTGATGACAGATTGTGACAGATTTGCACGGTTGTGGAACATATCATATTGGGACCCTTTCTTTCTTGCGACACAGACTGTTTGACCTACCTGAAAGTATACATCTAAATATGTTTGGACGCCGGCACACCACCATCCAATAGAGACAGGAAACCAGCGGGGGCAACATCCGCAGGGGCGCGCCCTCTTTCACCTACCACGAACCTCTCGGACGGACTTTCAGACCCACATATTGGATGTGCCCTTACACGGGAATGTTCCGTCCAGGTATCTCTCTAAGGATTATATTCATGCGTACAGAGTAAAAGGTATAGGGAAAGTATTGCATAGGAATCAAAAGTTCGGAATCAAGTGGTCAATGAAAGAAATAATTTCAAGCACCCCGGGACTTAAATCGAACGTTCAGACCGTCCGACCTTCCAGAAAGGTGTAAGATAACTTTTTGGACGGCCGGGAAAAGCCACCCAATTTAGATCGAAACCCACTGGAGAGGCATCAACAGGGAGCGTACCCTGCTTCGCCTACCACCAACCTCTTGGAAGGACTTACGGACCTACATGTTTAACGTGATCGTGCTCCGCACTAACACGGCGGTAGTTTTGGCAGCGGGAGGAATCGAAACCGGGTCTACCGAGTGCAATTCCCATCGCTCTAACCACTGAACTACCGTGTCCGATGTTTGTGTGTGTGTGCGCATGTTTGTGTATCTGTGCGCATGTATCTGTGTGACACCGTGAGACTGTAGATAGGATATCCCATGAACAAATAGACTCATAACGTAGAATATCTCATAACGGTTCAATCGTAATTTTACTATAATTACTGGAATCGGTGAATACTGGAAGCCTATTGATTTTAAATGCAATCACATGTTCAGAAAATCCCCCTAAATTGTCAACGAATTTTTGAAAATATCATTAAACAATCAGAACTTCCAATAATAATAATGAATAATCATTCCATATAAAATATTTCATTAGAAAAAGAATGGCACAATCTTGAAGCATAAACCCTTTCTCGAGAGATTAGGCGTTTTAAAAATAGATTTATCAAAAACATTTCCTAAAAGTAAAAAAAAAAATCTGACGTGGGCAGCACATGACTTTCCTTATATAATACAATAAATTTACTACTTTTACGATTAAAAAAAATGTTATTCTTACAGTAGATATAAATAGTTTTTCCAAGATATTGAACTTTCGTAAATTAGTCGTCATTTTTATTGATTCAGCGTCATTTTTATTCATTTGGCGAGATTTTCATTAACTTGGCAACATTTAAAAATGTCGCCAAGTTGGCGACATTCCACTAAATTCGTCGCCAAAACTCGTCAAGCGTTATGGACGGAGAAATAAGTTATACTTACAACGGATAAATGACTATTGGCGTTCAAATACAAAAGTATTACTCAAAGTATCTTTTCTCGTGAATGGATCCACGAGATCCACGAGAAGAATGAAGAATCCACAAAAATGATGTCACCCAATTTATCGCATGATTTTACATATGAAAAGTGAACATGTTTCTAAAGAGTTAATATTTTTTTATAATTTATGGGATTTTTTCATAAATTTATTTGTAAAACGTGCAATATCTCGAGAACGGATCATGCTAGCGTTCTGAAGTTTATGTCAATCGTTTTCTAAGGTAAAATTACATAAAAAATGTCTATTTATGTAATTTTATTAAAGGTTTTGATTTTTTGATGATTTTTTCAATCGGAAATTTAGGGAGGTTCTGAGCATTCGATTGTATTTTAAAACAATAGGCTTCCAGTATTCACGGATTTTGATTTTTGTACCAAATTTCATTCAAATCGCTCCATTCGTTCGTGAGATATCGTCTCCACAGACTCACTGACACACACACACACACACACACACACACACACACAGACATCACTTCAAAAATGTTCGATTCGTGATGAAGGATGCTTGAGACGTGCTCTTCCGTCGAAAACTCGAATTCGAATTTTCGACCCCGTTACAATACTTTCATTATACATTATGTATATAAGGAAAGTAAAAATAGTAAATACCATCCAATATATTCCATATGCAATATGATTTTAACAATTTGGATAATTTGCTAGCATCATTCTCGTGGATGAGCTTCTCTCTATTCAATGGAAAATATACTTTTTGGTATATATTTAAATTTTGACACTAAGCAGTTTCGGCATTAGTTATTTATTTAATAGGATATTAATTAACTGCCAATTCCTTTTCAATGGCAATTTTACACGTGAGTATGAATAAATCATTTTGTTCGGACTCATAAATTACCAAAACCGCTCAATTTCAATTTACATGGTATTGTGATGTTAATTTGAGGCCAAAATATTGAACTAGAGATCCATGTCAGGAAAATCATATATTGCTCACATTAGATTTTTTTAAACTTAGGCCATAAATCCATGTTATAGAAGCGAGTTACAAAGGATTGCATGTTTTGAAGTTCATCATTCATTCGTAAATCTTCCCATCTCAGCAATAAACTATTTCAAGACAGTTTTATTGTAGTGAAGTCAACATTCAAGCGATGTAGCTCTAATAAAAATATATCTAACATTGTCTTTATTGCTGTAATTCTTAGCTATTATCTTGATATAAATGTTATAACATCGATCAGTCTTAAAGAGTAAGAATTATATGCTAAAATAATTTAATACATTATATAGAATATAAAAATCAAGTTTGGCATCAAATTAATTGTGTTTTTATTTGTTTGGCAATAAATTTGCTACTGTTTCTGTCTGTTTCATTGTCTTAATAGAACATTTTATTCTCTATCGAAACATGCAAATTATTTTGCAAGCTATTTGTAACTTAATTAAGACAATGAACAAGCAATGCAGACATATAATTATGAGCATGCCAAACAAATGGGGGGGGGGAGCTTTCAGTTCAACCGTTTGCCTTGTTTGTATTGGCTATGACTTTTAAAAACCTACTCCAATTGACACTAAACTTTGTAATTTGAATAATTAAATTCTGATTTATACATTCATTTTTCCGTTTAATCAAATTGTAATAAATCTCAAGAGCACATTATAATAAAAATTAAAAAAGGTTTATATTTCATTAATATTAAAAAAAGTGATATCAGTAAAATATTTATAAAATTTATAATAATATGTGTGTATTCTTATTTCATATACCATACTGTACGTAGCATATTTTTATTGACAGTGTTGCACTGAGTTTCAAAACATAAATTTCAGTTTGTCTTACATGTTTTGATTGCTATAGATCAAGTATACATTATTTTAGCGTATAGTTTATGTGTATGTATAATACATATGTTCGTACGCATATATGCATATGTGTGCTATGTATGTATCCACACTAATAAATGTTTGGATCTTGGTACAAATCGAAAATATTGAACTGGTACAAATCAAAAAACTTCAAGTAATGGAGTAAATAGTTTTGAATATATTAATTACATGATTGCTTTGGGGGGGGGAGCGATCACATCTAAAGCTTCAAAGAATCGATTATTTTTTGTCATTATTAAAATGAAACAGTCTGAATCATTTAACGAATCATATAAAATAATCGATTCTTTTTCATCATTAATAAAAATATGCAGTCCGAATTATTTTAAAAAGGAGTTATTAAAAAATTCCGGTTAATACGGAATTTAGAGTCAAAAAAGCATGCAACATTTATCGAAAATATTTCACTTCAAATTAATTTTTTCCAAAACTACATTTTTTCACTTTCCACGCACTCTAATTTAAAAAGTGATGGCAATAGGATCTTAAAATTTTATAAGGTATTATACAACGTATATGAGTACAAAACATATAAATCTAGGTGCAAAATGAGAACATAAATTTTTCTAAAAAACATTTCTTGTTGAGTTTTGGTAGTTTCGTAAATTTCCCAAAGCATAAATTTCAAAACATTATATTTTTTTTAACAATATATATAAATTTAGATATAAGTTAAATATACCTGCAAAAATATGTATGTGTATGATTATGTGTGTAAAATATTTTTGTATATGTGCTATAGTGTAGTCTGTGTAGTGTATACGTGCTTCTGCTATACTGTATAGTCTGTGTAGTGTATATAGTGTAGTGTATACGCGCAACATACTGAATGTAGTTATTTTCTTTTAAAATCACCCATCAAACTTTATGTAAAAATTAATGCATATATTCATTACTTTTTTTAAATATTTTACAAACAAACAGACAAAATTTGTAATATTCTAACCTAACAAGAGTTTGCATGATTATTAACTTATGTACGATTTATTATACTTGGGATGAAAAATAAATAAACTTTGGCTGTCAAGATATATCTCACTTCCTATATGTAATATTTAAAAACACAATTTTTAAAGCCGCTCCCACTAAGTTATCATTCTCAAGATATTTTGTATTTCGCATATTAGCATGATTTAAAAACGCTAAGACACCAAATGAAGAGCAATTAAACAAAACACACAAATTCATTATAATGCTAAATAAATATCAATTCCCTATTGTATTTTGAACATACAATATTTTTTAAAACGTAATATAAATAACGCCAGAAAGAAAATAGTAATTTGAGTCTGTAGCAAAAGTCATATGCGGCCCACATCATATTTTACATATTCGTTTTCTTCATTTGATGTATATATATTTACAATCAAATCAGAAAAATTGGTGATTTTCATTTGTCATTCTAGTGCAAAATCGTGAAACTCTTATTGCTTCAAAACAAATTTTCAGGTAAGCTGCTAGTAGGAGGCGCATTTATATGACCTTGACGTTAAATTTGACAATAAAAGTTCCAAGTTATTGACAATAAGATAATTGTGGTTTATTGTCTAAAAATCCTAGGAATAAATTGAAAATAATAACAATGAATAAAATTTTCAAATATATATGGTACTGTATTAAAGCTTGTCTGTTTCACTAGAGAGCTTGTTGAATCTTGAAAAGCAATCCAGTTCAGCGAGTTTCGATCTCTGTGAGCAGTCCCTGAAACACAAATGGGTACTGTATATATTTACACACAGATGTTACGAGAAAAATGGTTCTTTCGTATTATATAGTGCACTAAACGCAATTTCATAATTGAATTTTTAATAGGAATAATGAATATAATGAAATACGCTACATGTTTCATATACGTATCCTTGCTATCAGAAAAAGTCCAAAGTCTCTCACATTGCTGAACGCGATTTGCTTATGAGACTGTTCTTAAAAAACATAGTGCAAGGTGGCCATAATCGAAGTAGAGGTGCTTAGAGCCAGATAGTGAGAAAACTGTTGGGCCAAACTCAACCAAACTTGCAGTAAATACTATTTAGACCACGGGGTTTTGAGTTTTAAAAAAAAAATAGTTTGGATTTTTATCATCGCAGGCAGAAGTGGCGTTGTGAGGTCCATTTTTGGAGTAAAATAGGCTTAGGAAGTACAGAAAGTTAACATTTTACATGCATTTTGAAAAGGACATCACATTTACATTTTATACGTATTTAGTACATTTTACATTTACATTTTCATCTTTTGTTTACATACGTATGCCATTAATTTTTATATTGACATCATTTATATGTGTGATTTAATATGCTTTCCTTGCATATGTTCCAAAATTCTCTACTGCAGAATGCAGCAGGTCTCCATTGATTTGCTTGATGTGCAATGTTATTCGGTCCCTCAAAATGGCTAAATTATCCACATTCTCTTGGTATACCAAGCGCTTTACGTAACCCCACAACCAAAAGTCACAAGGAGTCAGATCAAGCTAACAGGCTGGCCACTTCATAGGAAACTCTCGACTAATTATTCGGTTATTGGTAAAATGCTGTCGTGGAACTTCCTGTACGCGCAATTCAATATGAGATATCCTTCATCCTGCATAAATATCCTAGATTCAAGACATCCACGCTGTTGAAGTTGCGGAATAACAAAGTTCAGTGGCATTGTTTGATACCTCTCAGCATTAGCGGAACTTTCTGTACTTCCTATGCCTATTTTACTCCAAAAATGGACCTTACAGCGCCACTTTAGGCCGCGGTGGCAAAACTCCGAACATTTTCTTTTCTTTTAAAAGTCAAAATCCTATGGTCTAAATAGTATTTACTGCGAATTTGATTGAGTTTCGCTCAACAGTTTCCTCACTAACGGGCTCTAAACACCTCTACTTTAATTATTGGCACCCTGTATTTCTTAGCAGTGCATAAAACTGTACGTACAGTTGAACAGTGTTAACGTACAGCAGGTTCGTCTTACCTATTGTTTCATTTTCCCCATTTTAAATTCTGGAAAAAAATTCCTAATCTCTAGCTCAATTAGTTTGAAGAGGTTTTTCCAGCTGCTTTTGCCAAGCATAGAAGATAAATAAATGTAAGAAAGCATGTTTTCTATTTAAACAATTAATAAATTTAGAAATACTTCTTTATTTTTATAAATTGATTTGATTTATTTTCGATAAATATTTAAAATACTACTAATTATTTTACAGTTTTTATTTTAAAAGCAAAATTATTCCTCTGTTTAGGATCTATTTTTTGAGAGAAACACTAGAAAAAAACCAATTTTCTATAGGTTAACATGCTAAAAGAATCAAGCGGTTGGGAGGGGGGGGGGGAATCGTCTTAAATGATTAAATTAGATGTATAATAAAATGTAATAATTATACATAATAATTCAAATTATGGTTTAGTTACATTCATTGAGATTGCACATTTGTTCTTTGTTTTATTCCGTTCAGCGACAACTTTCTCCAGTTGGTTCGTTTTTAAACTACTACTTTGTGAATTCATTTCTTAACGCTTTTAAAGTTATTCTTTTTTTGAGGTAAACCACTTGATATGTTTGCCAAAGGCTCTAAATAGAGATAATTCAACTACCATATGCTATATTTTGCTATGAAATTAATCGGTAGAAATATTATACCTTATTACCCTTAACATCTTAGTTTAAACAGCTTTTGCATTTGGAAGTTCAGAAAAGGTTTAAAATTCCATTTACATTCTTTCTAGTTGGCAAGATACTTCCTATTAAATTTCCAATATTTTAATACCTTATCTATTAAATTCTGACAATTTTCCATTTACTTTTCAAATTCCAGATCATTTTACCATAAATCACTGCCAAGGCTTTACTTAAAATAGCTTCAATTTTGTACTATATATAACATGATAACTTTGAATATCTTCAAAGCGTCTTGCCTATCCATCTTCTGTTTAGAATTATCCCGCTAACAGATATGCTTCCTGCAAATTACAATTTCAAAGGAAAATCTATTTCAAATTTCGCTACTCTTAAAGCTATCCTGAAATGGAAGTAATTTTCGGTATCAAGCATAAACTTTCCTATTCCATAAATTTACCATTTTTGAAGTCAGTGTTTCCATATACAGCGTATAAGAGCTTATTTACTGAAAGTTCGATGCATTGTCGTTAATATTAATAAGTTTAGAAGTTTGTTTCTCGATAAACACGAAATGAAGATTATTTATGTCTTACATTTGACGAATTCTCCCGTGAGAATTAACATGCTTGATAGAATATTCAGGAATTCTTTAATGCAATATGAACCTTATCGCAATAAATTATCTTCAAAGAATCCCAAAACATTAATGAGTTCATTTCAAAATTACAAATCCCGATTTTGTAAGAAAAGGAGCAAAACAATTTCGCACAATACGATACAGTTCAAAATTGATCGGATTCTTGAAACTGCTGACTGAAAATATTTACACCATATTAGTCAAGCTCAAAGTGGAAAAATCAAATATCATATGCCGCGAGAACAGATAGTGATAACTTCTTAGAGATAATGTAAATAAATTTCGGTTAATTGAGTAAATATATATTTCTCAAGTTTAACTCATTATGGGAACAGTTTTTAGTTTTGATTTTAATTTTACCATGTTTAAATCGAAGACAGGCAATATATAGAGAACTTAGAATGCAAACGATGCAAATGTTATAAATTATTTTGTTCGCTTTTAACTAAAAATGTGCATCCAAAGTAAATATTAATATATAGAGAACTTAGAATGCAAACGATGCAAATGTTATAAATTATTTTGTTCGCTTTTAACTAAAAATGTGCATCCAAAGTAAATATTAATCAATTTAATAATTATATATATATATATATATATATATATATATATATATATATATATATATATATATATAGTTTGAAAGTCCAATGATAGAATAGTGAGAAGCTGCAAATCGAAAAACCTAACTTTATATATATTATATTTAATTTAAAAAAATATATATTTAGAAAGTTTACTTCTTTCTTATCCCCATATTGCTTAAAACAGTGAATATTTTCTTTATTGTAATTTGTCTTTCATTTATCTTCAAAATCGCCCACTGTTATAAACACGCTGTTGCCATTTCAAAAGGAGTAATATTAAAATGATTTAATGTTCATTATTGAAAACTGAAGCTGCTGTTCAGATTTTCATTATCGTTAGATTTTTAATGTTTTATTGTTTTACCTCCCTCATGGACGGGATGAAAGAGCTCGTAAAACGAGCCTGAAGAGCGCTAGAAAACAGGAGTTAGAGCACTAGAGGCGTAGCACATGGGATGAAAGAGCTCTGGCGAGGCGAGCTCAAGCGGTGAGTATCAATTAGTCAGCTGCGGGGAACAGGGGCTGCGGAATCCCGAACTGCGAGGTTTGCTAAACATCAAAGAGCAGAGTCGGCTTCGAGAGTTGGTGAGTTTTAGCGAACGAGCTAAATACTACTTCTCACTGATGTGTCAAGTGAGAAGACTCGATCGTTACTAACACTAGCGACACCGAAAATATTGCTGTGTTTTTAAGTTTTTCATCCATGGGTATTTGATTGCTTTCTCTCTAACTGCATGATGTAATAGACAATTACAAATCTATATTTCATATCATGTGGGTTGAAATAGCACGCGAATTGAAATCAGGTGGTTCAAGTGCATCAGCAAGAACGTCAATAGCCCACCAGCAAACAAGGAATGGAGATGCAACTGCGGTATTTCGCCTGCGTAGCAAGTGGGTCTGAAGTGCTGGCAAAGCGAGCTACGGCGGTTAGTAAGCGGATGCAAACAGTGGGCGGAGCTTTCGAGTTCTGAAGGAATGGCGAGCTAACTCAGGGATTTTTTAGTGACAACGTGTAAGGGAAGGACCCCAATTAATGTAAGCACATTGTATTTGTAATCTACTCCACATATACTTTCTATGTGATAGAGTAAGAAACGGACTCTTCGCTGCCGATAAAAAGCATCACTCGAGATCCACATTTCAGAACTTGTAAATTGAAATTATGATAATTTTAGATGCCGGAAATCAGCAAAAGAGCTCGTTAAAAGAAATGTAGATCATAGAATATGTATTTCATCCAACTACATCCGCAAATGATATCAAATCAAAGAGTACGCCATCGCCGAAGCTCATTGGTTTAAGACACAGGTGACGTCAAATACAGTCTTCCCCAAGAGGCGGAATGTATCAGATCGAACTAAATTTAGCTATCGAATTTTCGAATATTTATTTATTTATATTTTGCTTGTGCATGCTAAATAGAAATTAAAATTTACAGGAACCAAATTTGGAATCAGTTTTAATATATTGCCTAAGAAATCGAAAGCACAATTTTGAGATACCTAAGTCGAAATATACTTTACATATAAATCATTGTAGTTAATTTTTAATTTTATGATTTGCAAAATGTACAAGTAATTTACATTAAAATGTTTCTGAAAATGAAGTTGCAAATTATTTTAACCTGAAAATTCGAAATTGTAGGTCCGCTTCTATTTATGCTTTACAATTTATCTTTTAACCCCCTTCAAGTCCCACTGGTTTCTGTATTTTTCTACAACTTCATTAGAAAGAAATGAAAATTATCGGAATTCTACGGTACACTTCAACTAGCTTTTGTCGAAAATAACAAAGTGCAGTGTTAAGTCACACTTGTAATTTCACCGGTCTCATTGCAAAAAAAGAAGATTTTTGTTATCCAATGAAGTAATCCAATCTTTTTCATACAAGATGAAAAATTAAAACTTCAACAGTTCTCTGTTCGCAAAGGAAAAGCATGTAGTGAATAAACAACATGAACATAAATATAAGAGCAATAACATAAAAGAAATGTTTTCTTCTATAACATCACAGCAAATCTCGGTTTTCTGATTTAATTTAAAAAATTGTAAGTAAACCAGATCTCTACATTAAATGGCTTCAGAAGTTTTAGAAAACACTCTTTTTTAACTGAAGACATGAAAAGTAAATAAAAGGAATGTGGTCCTTTTCCAGTTATTGTTTTTCATTTTATCATAACAGAAACACATACTTCCATTCATTTCGATATAAGACTAATGTAATGAGATCTTGCGTGTCAATAAAAGTTTCGTATGAATACGGTATTTATTTTTTTAAGACCAGGCACTAAAAAGAGTTATTCAGAATTTGGAGAAGTCTTTGGATATCGATTAAATTTGTATTGTTTCTTTTAATCTATATAAATAAAATTGAAAATATTTCTGTCTGTCTGTCTGTCTGTCTGTGTATCCCGTCATCACGGGAGAACGGTTGAACCGAATTTGATGAAATTTTGTGGGTAGCCTGTAAATAATCCCATTTAAAATTTAGCCCATGTTTGGAGTTTCTACGAACAGTGGTTCTCGAGATATTAGTAAAAGACGAAATTTGTTTTTGCCTCATCATCACGGGAGAACGGTTGAACTGAATTTGATGAAATTTTGTGGATAGCTTTGAAATAGGCCCTATAAATTTAGCCCAAGTTTCGAGTATCTAAGACCAGGGGTTGTCGAGATATTAATGAAAAACGAAACTTTTTCCTAGGAGTTCTACTCTCTAACTCCGTGGTTTATCGAAACGAAAAGCTTAAAAATCGTTTGAAAGTGAGTTAAAACGTTATCTCTGAGTTTGATGGGAGATTTTTTGCGCTAATTAGTCATTTTCGGACAACATGAATTGTTTGAAACATGATTTAAATGGGAAATCTATTTCCATGGTTAAGTTTTCATAAGCTTTTACTGAACAATGAGAAGTATAAAGAAATCCAAATGGTTATTTAACTTCGCAATTTATGAGGAAGATTCTATCTTATATCATGTTGCTCAAAAACGCAATTAAATTAAATCTGTCTGTTAATTTTAATAATCATTTTTTCGATTTGAATAATAAATAAATGGATATAAAATATGTTTTAGAAAAGAACGAGTTGATTTTTCTTATAGCATTTTTGACTGGATAATATCAATTACGGTCTTCAGGTTTAAACATTATTATTATTGATATTTTCGGGAATTATTGATTCAGGGATTATTGATATTTTCAAGTTATTATGCAATTGTTTTATTATGACAAAAATTGTTTAAACTCATATATTTTGTACGTTGTATGAGTAATCTTCTACAAATACACGGGTATATCTTTTAATATAAGAGAATATATGTAGTACAGGTACATTGGCATTCATTTTGATATATATTGGCATATATTGGAATCAATTACGACCTTCTGGTATAAAGAGTACGGGGATTATTGATATTTTCAATTTATTACGTCATCTCTTTTATTTTGGCAAATATTTTTTAGACTTATATTGTAATACGGGTAATCTTCTACTAACACACTGGCATATTTTCTAATCTGCGACAATATAAGTAGTATGGGGTTGAATATATTGATTCAATTCCTTTTTTTCTTTGTAAATTTGCTTACAAAAGGGGTCAGGATGTTTTATTCTTCAGATTTGTCCGTAATATCATTTTGCGTAGTGAGAACATATAATCTTAAACTTCTGTTTAAGAGCATTAAATATAATATTTTAACAGAATTAGCACATGATTGCCAATTATAAGTTTCTTTATATTATATAATCCGTACAAAGAACGGGTGTGCTGCTAGTTCATAAAATAAAATTTACGATAACACTTGCGCTGACCATGTGAATTTCCCTGCAGACGAACATATTTTGATCGTTCTTAGCATCAATAACAAATACATAGACATCCAGGTGCCAAACCGGTATTTCCGGTTGACACGGCAGACCAACGAAATTAATACATTTCACGAATTTACCCAAGTTCAGCTCATATTTCTCAACCAACCGTGATCTCAAATTCACTTCCCTTTCCTCACGGGATACTCAGATCCAAATTTCAGTTACCCAGGTTCAAATAAACTCTCGTCAGGGAGTAAAACTCCCTGACGAGAAGAGAAACTAAAAGATGTCCTGTCAGCCTTTCCAATACACAATACCAGATACAAATGCAATTTACAAATAAACCCTTGCCAAGGTCGTCATCTTCTGCTAGAACACATAAATTAATACACTCATTCGATAACACAATTAATTCACTCAGGTTATTAATTAATAATACTATTCTTTATTAAAGCATTTAATTAGGTTCGGAGTTACCAACAACGCTGAATCCTTATCAGCGGAAACCTCACTGGACACATGTACTTTGATTTAATTAACTTTCAATCGGCTCATAGCAGCAATATTAATTCAATTTAATATATTAATAAATAACATGTCAATAACTATAATTCACTTAATTAGACTAGAATTTTGGTATGGTCGAAAAGCTGAGAGCGACTGCACTCGAAGAACTACATTTAGATAATAAATTTATAATCAAAGACAATTTAGAATTCAACAATTAAATAGTTTAGAATTGTAGATTTGCTGAAGTTGCAAACACAGTTCGATGTTAATGTTCTATACTCCTCTATGCCAGAATTACCGAGATACGAGGATAAACAGAAAATTCGCTTACCTCCGGCCGCGGAGATGTCGTTGAAGGGACGTAAAAATAATCATCAGTCACACACACCCACGGGGAGATTCATTCTCCGTTCCAAATGGAAAGTCGGATCACACAAGTCTGGTCAACATAAATGGCCCGGCTTGGGCTAGGCATCATTTACGAGCTCCGTCCAGCTTGGGACTCGAACCAGTCCGGGTAGGAAAATCTGACTCGGAATTGCGTCTTAGCATATCTTCAGGATCTCCGGTATAGATGATGATCCGGAATTAGACCTCGGATCGTTCTCACAATATTATCTTTTCAATCCGACAGTCAGGTACTACGAAGTCGCTTTCTGAATCCGGCAGTCAGGCAATTCGATGTTATGGCCACATTCTCCAGCTCACAAGTTCTGGGATTTGGCTTGAGAGTCAAATTCCCGAACTCGTCGTGAACCACGAACTCTTCTACATCTGCTCTTCAAGTCGTCAGTCGGGAGAATGAGCGCCGAGTTCTCCAGCCCTCACTTTTTATACATATATAGTCAAAAGGGGTCAGGATCCTTCCACATACCTCCAAGAAAGCTTTCAATAATATAATAATAAAATGTCATCCTGCATTCCCAAGGCAGTGACAGGCCGTCTCGACATAGAATCCCGCCAACATCAGCAGTTCACCTCGCTGCAGAATCGTAACATTGGAAATCCAATCTTGCACTTAATTGCATCAGCCGTAAACATATGCAGAGATATATTAAACCTTTAAATTTACATCCGTTTTTGCAGGCGAAGATGACCTTGAAATAATGGTCAAATAATTCCACCTTCGAGTGCGTTCGTTGGAAAAATACTTTTTAATAAAAATGGCTACAGGTTTCTGATTAAATAGATAGATGTATTTAAGATATTAAATATATAAATATATGAGACAAGAGGGTGTTCCAGAGTAGAATTAAATATATACAAATACAGAAATAAATATACAGAACAGAATTACATTATATTTTAAGCGTTTTACGCAAAAGTGATGACAAAAAATTTCGTCACCACACAAGAATACACATATGTTACAGATATACACATATCTTACATACATACACATATCTTACAGATGTACACATATCTTACAGACGTACACATATCTAACATACATACACATTCACACACAGAGGCATATATCTTTGTAAAAGTGTTATAAATGGGATCACCGGATATTAAAATACTCTTAAACGTCAAACTTTTGAGTTCGAAAATTTTTGGGAAATAAGTTCTCTATTGAATAGTATGAGAAATTAAAAACTTAGAGTAGAAACATTTAATTTGTTTAAAGACGGAAAAGAAGTTATGTGATGCTAACATCTCAAAATATTTGGTAAGTTCCTTCCACACAAGCCATAGACAAAAGAAAGAGTGCTAGTTACGTGCTGTTCTTCAAAATTTGTAAGAGCTGCACTTGTATGTTCGTTCCCCCACAAATTATAAATGCTTTTATTTAGTCAGAAAACATGTAAAAAGCAAAATTCGTTCCTAGACTTGCCCTTCAGCTTAAACCACGATTAAGTTGTTCTTAGGAAAACTCAATAGATCTTTCAAAATTTGACAGTATTTTTAACCCATCTTGATATTTTTCTTTTATGCATTACTTACGTAATATGGGTGAAACAAATAACTTAAAAAAATGAAACTAACTTTCAAACTGTTCTACTTATATCGATGAGAAACTACAGGTGCACAAAATATAAAAATCCAATTTTCGAAAATCTGTTTCTACCATACTTTTGTCTCTACTAAAATCATGTTCTTCTTTTGCATTTGGTGAAGAAACTTTTAAAAGCCTCATTAAGACACGTTAAATACACAGTCATGGTGTTTCTTTTGAATGAAATGAAATACCTCAATATTTCGAGAATATTATAAGTTGTTTTGTGAAATTAGCGGAGCATTTAAATGTTGTTTTGCTGTATATTGTTCCTGTTTACGCTGTGCTTGTGAATAAACGTGTTGTTTATCCAGAAATTTGAACTTATTTTGTATCCTGAGTGCACACCCACGATTCTAGAGGATGCCTAATAATACTAACAATAGAGGTAGATTATAGCAATGATAAAACTCTGTAGGTGAATATGTTATCGGCAATGTATGAAAGCCGGCACTCTATAGAATACCTAGGTATTATATAGAATTCCGAAAACTGGTCGGCAATATATGAAACTATTTCCTATGATTTCCCTTGATATGATCACAGATTTCCTAAGCATTTTATAGAATGCCAAATGACAAACCGGTAAAGTATGAAATACATCTCCAATTCATTCCTTTATTCATATTTTGCCTAAATAGCATTTGTCATTCTATATAATGCCTAGGTATTATATACAATACCTAGGGAAAGTATATAATAATTCTTATATTTCATACTTTGCCTAAAACAGGCCAGTATTCTATAAAATGCCTAAGTATTCTATAGAATGCAAGCATTTCATACGGTACTGGTAACATAACCGGCAATGTATGAAAGCCGGCATTCTATAGAATACCTAGGCATTTTATAGAATACCGAAAACTGGTCGGCAATCTATGAAACGATTTACATTTCACACATTTCCTAGGCTTTCTATTGAATGACAAATGACAAATCAGCAAAGTATAAAATACATCTCCGATTCATTCCTTTATGCATATTTTGCCTAAATAGCATTTGTCATTCTATATAATGCCTAGGTGTTATATACAATGCCTAGGGCAAGTATATAATAATTCTCATATTTCATACTTTGCTTAAAACAGGCCGGTATTCTATAAAATGCCTAAGTATGCTATAGAATGCAAGCATTTCAAACATTACTGGTAACATAACCGGAAATGTATGAAAGCCGGCATTCTATAGAATACCTAGGCATTTTATAGAATAACAAAAACTGGTCAGCAATCTATGAAACGATTTACATTTCACACATTTCCTAAGCATTCTATCGAATGCCAAATGACAAACCGGCAAAGTATGAAATACATCTCCGATTCATTCCATTTTTCATATTTTACCTAAATAGCATCTGTCATTCTATATAATGTCTAGGTGTTATATACAATGCCTAGGGAAAGTATATAATAATTCTCATATTTCATACTTTGCCTGAGACAGGACGGTGTTCTATAAAATGCCTAGGTATCCTATAGAATGGCGGAATTTCATACATTAATGGTCACATTGCCTGCAATGTATGAAAGCCGGTATTCTATAGAATACCTAGGCATTTTATAGAATACAGAAAACTGGTCGGCAATCTATGAAATGATTAACAATTCACACATTTCCTAGGCATTCTATACAATGCCAAATGACAAACCGGCAAATTATGAAATATATCTCCGATTCATTCCTTTTTTCATACTTTGCCTAAATAGCATTTTTCATTCTATAGAATGCCTAGGTATTATGTGCAATGCCTAAGGAAAGTATATAGTAATTCTCATATTTCATACTTTGCCTAAAAATAGTCTTAGGTATTCTATAGAATGCAGGCATTTCATACATTGTCGGTAACAAATACATTCACTAGTTCGATAGCTGACTAGTTAGTTTTCCCACTTTAGCCGTATTTGGGTTTTGAAGTATCCGTACTTAAGTTATCAAATTTATCTCCTTTATCCTCCTGCATCTTATTCTCTAATTGATAAATATTGAAAAATGAGTTAATAATTTAAAGAAAAAACTGTACTAGTACTATGTTTCAAATTTAATGACATAAAATATTAAATGAATATTTTGATAGAACTATGATTAATAAATTGTCTCTCAGAAGGGTTGAAAATAAGCAGTTTCATGCAGTGTAAATGCAGGATTTTTCTGTCACGCTCTGATTACGCAATGCATACAAGAGATAATCCCCTAAAAAAATTAAAAATTAAAAAAACATCTTTAAGAAAGTAGAAAGTTGTATCTAAAAATGATGTGACATCAAACTGGCAAGCTTTTATATTTTTAATTCTCGTAAATTTCGTAGTATTTCATTTTTCCTTTAAACAATTACACTGCACAAAACTGAAATCACAACACCATTTAGAAATTGATCTAGCCTTATGAAATTCGCAGAATATAATTATAATATGGAGATTTTTAAATGATCAAAAAATCATACCTGGAAAATGAAAGCATGGGACTTAAGGACATTAGATCGATATGGAATAGGCTCACCTCGAGCGATTATGCAGGATTGAATACGGCGAGACATCCCGTCAATCAGATGGTCAATGGTGTGCTGAGAGGTGGCATTCTACACAGCATGCATTTGGGCATGTAACTGAACATGATTTGCTGGAATTGGAAGTTCTCTCAATCAAAGACCCATAATGTCCCAGATATGCTCAATCGGCGACAAATCTGGGGAATATTTTGGCCAAAGAAGGATACCAAAATCTTGTAGACTATTCATAGTTACCCGTGCAGTATGTGGTCTGGCATTTTCCTGCTGAAAAACTAGTCCATACCTGGTTGACAAATATGGCTGTACTACAGGTCTCACAATGTCAGAGACGTATCGTTGTGCCATGATACAACCAGAAACGTGAACCAAATTCGTCCACAAAAGCGTTATACCACCCCAAACCATGGTACGAGTTAGGGGGGGCTGTGTGGCGACTGAAAGAAAAGGCTTCCTGGTGGTGTTGTTGAAAGCGCCGCCATGCGCGAGTACGGCCACCAGGCATGCCAAAACAGAATCGTGATTCATCCGTGAACAGAAGTTTTCGTCATTCTGTCGACCACCAATTGCATCTCATTTGACACCACTGAAGGCGGCGTAACCGCTGAAGACGTTGAAATGGTGGGTGCCGAAAAGGTTTTCTACCTCGGAGTCCTGCGTCATGCAAACGATTTCAAATTGTTTGCATCGAAACCATGTTACCTGTAGTGTGGGATAAATGTCTTTGTAACACAGTTGCTGTTTTAAATGGCTCCCGCGCAACGCTTCAGAAGCATACGATCTTCAAATGGCGTGGTACACCTAAAAGCTCCACTACCTGATCTTGGTGTCTTTCCGTTGTCTCTCACGAACTATAACACATACCGTTGAACTGTGCACACATCAAGACCCAATAGTTCAGAGATCCTTCGGATGCAAATTCCACCCTCACATAAATCAATGATTTGTTGCCATTCCGTTGACGACAACTGAACGTATGTGGTACGTTGACGTACTCTTGGCATACTGTACCTGACATACTGTATTACATACTGTACTACTACTTGGCATACTGTACTACAACCTGAAGCCAATGAAGCTACAACTTAGCAGTGATATCGCTTCTCCTAGACCTGACGCTTTAATGCTGCTCAGCAAAGTGTTACGTCACTATGCGTAACGAAACCCTGATCATTTGCATATATCCCCTTGTTGTTTCCATTGCCTGATTTACATAAAGCTACATCTATAGATGTAGCTTTACAGCACCATAAAGCTGTATATAACTTTGTTGCAATTTCAGTTTTGAGCAATATAAATTGTATAACATGTTTATAACACTTCTATGAATACATTATAACGTACTTTTGAAAATGAAATTTATTACATTTTATATACTTGGCACCTGGTCGCCACTTTTTCATATTTTAAATAAATTATTATTTCTGTACTATAAAACATTGTATGTAATTTAATCGCATCCACTTTCCTTCAGACATTTCCGTAAGGCATGTTTGTTCTATTATTTATATGTTTAATGTAGAAATTAGCAATATAAAATGGTTATGACGAAGAATTATATTAATTTATTAATAGGCTAAGCGCCGAGTGTTGTTGTTGTTGTTGAGATCCAAACTATCCGACCTATCAGAAAGGTGTAAGGTAACAGATTGGACGGCCGGGAAGAGCCACTCAATTTAGACCTTAACCCAGTAGGGGAGGCCTCCACAGGGACTGTACCCTCCTTCCCCTATCACCAACCTCTCGGAAGGACTTACGGACCCACATGTTTAACGTGATCGTACTCCGCGAGAACACGACGGCAGTTTTGACAGCGGAGGGAATCGACCCGGGCCCACAGAGTGCAATTCCCGCTCGCTAACCACTGGGCTGTCGCGCCCACCAAGTGCCGAGAGTATAAATGTAATAATTTTCCTTTTCAGAAACAATTTATAATGTATTCATACAGGATGGGTGTTTCACAAATGACTTCCAAATTTGAAATGAAACAACTCGGAAATGGTGATCGATAGAAAACTGAAACAAGTGATATGTTTACTGGGAAAGCCGTAAAAATCTGATACAAAAGTTTCAAAATTAGTTACAAATGTTGTTAACAGATGGCGCTATACATTGTAGTCGCAGTACGGATCCCTATAAAGAGTGCTCTGAAGCACAGAGCGATCAGTCTTTGGGCGGTTCGAGTGTTGAAACGTGAAAGTAGGTTAGCGTACTTAAAGTGGATGAAGTCATGTATTCCGTGGAGCAGCGAGTATTTCTGGTACTCGTGGATCACCGGTTAAATCACAGTCCTGCAGCAACAAGACGCAGTTTTCAATCCCGATTTAAAGTTTCCAAAGGTCCTGATGTGAAAACATATCGCCAGCTTTCCGACAAAATACAGCGTGACTGATAAATTAGTGATACATGTTGGTCAAAGGCAATCTGCAGTTACACCTGAAAATGTCGCGACAGTTGCTGCCGTTATTCAGTATAATTCGAGAAAATTCATTCGAAAAGTTGCAGCTGAACCCAGATTAATGCCATCCAGCACGTACACAATCCTGAGGAACACCCTAGACATGTTTCTGTTCAAGATCCAATGTCACCAAGCCATAACAGTTTCAGCTGTGCGACAAAGAGAAAAGTTCGCGAACGATATTGCTCTCCATGATTAATGGTGATATATTTGATTTTGGCTACATATGGTTCACAGACGAGGCCCATTTTCACAAGGAGGGTGTGAACAGTGGCGTTTTTGGGGTACCGAAAACCCGCATTTGTGTCCCCAATAATTAACGTTTGGGCTGCAGTATCGTGAAAGGGCATTATTGGCCCTTTTTTCTTGCAAGAAACGATTACTACTGAACGGTACATTGCGGTTTTGGAACAATTTATCGCCACACTACAAGCGTTGGAGGATCGCCCAGGCACTTCCTGGTTCATGAAAGATGGGGTCCGACCACTCTGTACCCCAACCGTTTTTGCCTTTCTTGAGGAATACTTCGATAATAGTCATTGCTTTGAACTATTCCACATTTACTGGAACAGGGGCGCGGTAGTCCAGTGGTTAGCGCGCGGGAATTGCACTTTGTAGGCCCGGGTTCGACTCCAAAACTGCCGCCATGTTTACGCGGAGTACGATCACGTTAAACATGCGCATCCGTAAGTCCTTCCCAGAGGTTGGTGGTAGGGGAAGGAAGGAACGGTCCCTGTGGATGCCTCCCCCACTAGGTTCGGGTCAAAATTGGGTGGCACTTCCCGGCCGTCCAAACAGTTACCTTACACCTTTCTGGTAGGTCGGACGGTCTGGATCTCAACAACAACATTTACTGGAACAGGCATAGATTGGCTTCCATATTCACACGATCTTACGCCCTGCGACTACTTCCTGTGGGCACATTGAAGGACACGGTTTTCCGCAACAATCCTGCAACATTGGATAAGCTTGAAGAGTTGATCTGTCAGGCATGTGCGTCCATTTCTGTTGACACACTACAGCAGGTGACTGCCACTTTCATTCGCCGTTTGGGCCATCTCTGTGCTGTGCAAGGTGCACATTTTGAATCGATTTTAATGTAATTGCAACGACTGCTTTACCAAGTACAGTCGCACCACTATTTATTGTCTATTTCTCGGACTCCGTACTGCGACTACAGCGTACAGCGCCATCTGCCAGCAACATTTGTATCTAATTTGAAAACTTTTGAATCAGATTTTTACGGCTCTCCCCATAAACATATCACTTGTTTCAGTCTTCTATCGATCACCGTTTCCGAATTGTTTCATCTCAAATTTAGGGAGTCCTTTGTGAAACACCCTGCGGGAAAAAGTGTAATAATTAACATGTTATATAATTTACCTACATATATGAAAATTTAAATATTACAAAATTTTTATTAATTACCAGAATTAAAAATATAGAAGCTTGATAAGGTGATATCCCTTCGTTTTTGGAAATAACTTCCTATGCTTTTAATAGTGACGTTTTTTCTTTTTTTCCATACTTGAAGTCTTGTTTTTTTTTCTTTTTAAAAGTTTTCTTAAGGGATATCATTTGTTTAAACAGTATCTTTTGTTTAGACAGTAAATAAGCTTTATCCTTGAACTTTTTAGGGCGTATCAAAGGACCTTATTTAGGGCATATTATACTCGGTCGTATTATTAGGACGCGGACGACATGTTGGCTAAATGGAAGGACTGCAATTATCAGTTCCCATTGAAATTCACCAAATTGCGACAAATAGCAAGTTTTCTTTATGACATTGCAGTTAACTGACATGCTGATGAGCGCATAAGTGCGAAACTGATCCATAGATACTGTTATCTACAAAGAGTGTATTCCTTATGTAGCGTAATCGTTATGTATGTACTCCTCTTCGTTTTATTCTTGAGTAACGACAGACAACTTGGCATTCTAACGATATACAAATCTGCACTATAGCGATTACGTTCGAAACCACAGTATCAAAACTTGACGTTAACAAAATGTATACTTACAAATCCTTGCTCGTAATACGGACAGGAATGAGTTCAGCATCAAATTATTTTATGAACCCTGAAGTTATACACTCATAACTTGAAATTTCTTTTAACTATTGCTTTAACATTAGGCCAATTCATTATATAGTGACATATAACTAATTTGAAATACCGTGTTTGACACATCGTTATATCACTCCTAATAAATTATCGGAATTTCACTAGTTTGGACATTGACTACTTTTAAGAGTTAAAATAATTGGACAAATGCAAGTTTTAAAGGTGCTACAGATGCAAATGATTCTATAAAATAATATTAACACAAAATTAGTTCGATGCATCACCGGCATGATTAACTTATTGCCTATTTAAATATTAAATAGGAATGTACGAGAAAACCGAGCGAAGTCTCATATTACAAATATATATTCATAAGATATATTTCAAACTGCATTTAAAATACATTAATAAACTGCACGCAGAGAGAAACGTTCGAAAAATCAGCACTGGAAACTATTGAACCGTCGTTAAAATTCTGGAGCGGAATAGAAGTATCGGAAAATCGTGAGTAGACTTCGTACAGTATTCAATTTCAGAAGCAGGAAATCTAATACTTTTATTCCATACTTCAGATTTGATTTCGTTTTAATGAGCCTCAACATTCTCTTGTTACATTCCAGTTTCAGCTGCTATTCATCAAATTGCAGCCTTTGAGAGATTTGCTAAAGCTAGTGAAAAACTTTCGACTGGAAATAATGAAAATAGAAATATATATATGTATATATATATATATATATGTATATATATATATTTGTATATATATATATATATATAAATATATATATATATGTATATATGTATATAAATATATATATGTATATATATATGTATATATATATATATGTATATATATATATATATATATACATATAAAAATAAGTATATCACGAACGGAACTCCTATTTAAGTAAAGGAGAAAACAGAAACCTTACAGAGGATGTGGCGCATAGCAGCTCTGCATCCAGAGTGGAATACAAGGATATAAACAAGAAGAAAAAATAAGCGAGAACAGGAGTGACCATATGATTTGCATAGAATGGCTGGGGTGGATTGCGACACCCCTTTCCCGCTTAAAGCAGCTTTTACGACCCGGGCAACGCTCACGGCACCAATGTAACTCAATGGTCAATTTCCCACATGTGCAAAGACAGAAGCACCCGAACGGACAAAAGAGCAAAGATGGAACCAAGCATGGAAGAGATACACCTTACTATCCAGCATGAAAACACAACATTTTATAAGGGAAAGTCGCACATGCGCGAAAAGACTTCAAGATGATAGGATCGCAGATATGAAAATATATATGATTAAGAATTCTCATTTAGAATCAAACAATGTACAATTTCTTTCTTTGAAAAAGGAATAGTAATAATGTTGTAAAAAATATCTAGGGTAATTTCTTTTTAATGCATCATTTATTATTTTATTACATTCATGAATGCAGTCTTTTTTAAAAGTACTGTAGTTTCTGTTTCTTCTGAAGTACCCGATAATAATATTTCTGAATATATTTTTAGTGAGGTTTGAATTCCAATCAATAATATTATTAATTTTGATATTGTATGAATTTCTCTTGTCGTGTATGGTTGTATAAATTCCATACTGTTGGTGCTTTCTTATTGACAAATCCAGGAAGTCTGTCGATCCATCCTCATTGATCGGGTTTTCAATTAAGTCCAATTCCCTTGGGTAGAATGCAAAATCTATGTCAGGGGTGTTTGCATAACCCCCTAATATCACATCGTCAACATAACGGAAATAAGGTATTTCCGATAATAGATGGGTTCCTCTTTCATATTTGGATAGATAAATATCCGCCAATATTGATGAGCATGCACCACCCATGGGTATGCCTTTGACCTGTTTGTAGAAATGCATACCGTCATATAGTATGTTTTCATTTAAAACCAACTCAATCAAATCCAAATATCTTCTGAGAGTTATATATGGTTTTAAATTATACTCTTCATGTAATTCTTTCAAGATCATTTGTAGGTTTGTTAAATCGATGTTATTAAACAGATCCCTGAAATCGTAGCTTCTGAAGTTTAAATCTTTATGGCAAAATTTCAGTCGGTCTATCAATTCTTGTCCGTTTTTTAACATTATGGAGTTTTGCTTCTTAATATCAGTCATAACATATTGGAGTAATTTCAGAAGTTTTTTATTTGCATGTTCTAGGTATGATCCGCATCCCACTGTTACAGTACGGAACTTGACTGGCTGTTTGTGTAACTTGGGAATGAGGATCAAGTATGGAAATTTTACTGATTTAATATCCATACCAATTCTTTTATACAGTGCTTTTATTCTATTAGTGATGATTGATTCGTTACTAGGAATTAATGTATACATGGCACAATCCTTATAGCATTGTGTTAAAGTATCGACATAGAATTTTTTACACGTGAATGCAAAATTCGATACGATTTTGTCGGTGTATGTCAATACGAATTCTTCATTAAAATGTTTGATTGAAAACGGAAATTGAGAACTCCCAGAATCCTTGTTTCTTCTCGGGTAGAATTGGCAAAAAGCACTGTAAAAGGCATATTTCCATGCGTTAAAAGTTTGTACAGGTATACTGTGTTTGACAGCCATTTTGTATATGAAGGTTTCCAGATCGTAATTAAATTCATTATAAATATCATTATATTCTTGTATTCGGTACTTAGTACCAAGTTGTAATAAGTTTTTGAGTTTATTATCTTTCATAAAATCTAAGTTTCCAGTAATTATATGCTTGTGGTAGGGATCACAATGTATATTTTTATGACATTGACAGGATTCAATATTAAATGAAGACACGGTTTTACATAATTTATTGTAGTTGAATAATCTTCTACCGTTGGTTCTTACAAAGCGATAGGATATCTTAATATTTAGATTAGGCAAAGGAAGACGTTCTTCTATATTATGTAATATTTGGTTGAATGGAATATTTTCGAACATTTTATTCTTAAATGTTGTGATAAAAAATTCTTTTGATTTGTTTATTTGATATTTTGGTTCAAGTGCTACATTATATTTTGCGGCTCTGAGTTTAATTAAATCCAGAATGATGTCTATATTAGTGTTTGTATCTTCTGTATTGCAGTTATTTTCACTTAAATTGAAATTTATAATAAAATTCCATATACGTTGTAAGTATTTGATTTTGATACTGTTGGCTATATTCTTGATCCATCCGAATTTCACTGTTATTTCTGTCTTTATGAAGGCTGAGATTTTTTCTTCTGTTTTGATATAATTAAATTGTTGCTTTTTATTTCCTCTTTGGTGTCTATAAGTTTTCTTAGGTATTGAATTGTCTAAGAGAGGGTATGCTTTACTATTCCTGCATCTTTCTTTATTGCAATTTTCCTTGAATAATAAAGTATTCAGACCATATGGATATGCAGAATTATATTGCTTTATATGGGTGTTTTCCCACCACAAGCGTTCAGAAAGGTTTGGTACTATATCAATAATAGTTACCATAATATTGCTGAAGGGGTGTACTTGAAAATGTCGTACTTCTAAGTTATTATTGGTGGATAGCTGTTGGATTTTGCCCACTTGACTTCGGTGCAGATTTATACGGATATTCAGGGAATTCTGCGTCTGTCCTATATATTTTGCCTGACAGGCAAGGCATGATATGCAATATACCACATTAAAAGTTTTGCAAAAGATTTTTATATTGTCCTTTTTTGTAGAAATTTGGTGTGGATTGGCTACGGGACAAAGCTTACATCGCTTAGAATTGCATTTCTTGAACTTGAAGTTCTTCATATGGTGGTAGTGTTGATAAAAGTCGTTAAAAAAGATGATCTATTATAGATCGTGTCATTTATTACAAAAGAATTTACATTTTTTATGTTTGTCACAGCTTTATCATGGACAATTGTACAAGGCTTATAAACACTGCTCATCACTTGCTTCAATATAAAGATTAGGGTAACTGTATTTCGATAACACATATACCCTGATAATGTGTCACCGGGCATATATTCAGCATGGAATAAATTTGCCAGTCGCTAAATTTATATAAAGCCTTCATACATATTATATATCAACAGTTTTTTAACTCATGTTGAGGAGTAAGAACTTTATAGTAAAAATAAACGAAAAGTTTTTTCATATGCACATTCAAATACAGTAAAAGCATTATAGAACGTTCAAGTATACTACCTTCACTCTTGCCCATTTTATGCTGTATGACAAATTTAAGCACTATTTCATACTTTTTTTCTAGTTATTTTGATTCATTCATAGAATTCGTTCTAAAATAGGTATTGGAAAATACCAGATTCAATAAAAGCGATAAAAATACTTAAAAACCACATAATTAAAAAATTAAAAGACTAAAGTACAGAGATTACACAAATGCATACCACACTAAAATATACCACCATACATTGTCTCTCAAGGTACAAAACTAATATCAAAACATTTGCAAAATGACTCTTACCGTCCTGATTACACCGCTCCAATATCCACCGGATGACTCCCATCCCACGACACACGGAAGACCTACACTTCGCCAGTGTGGTACGAGAAGTGGCCTTTACGTAGAAAGCTGAATTGGATGTGGTAAAATATGCACTATGTCCGCGCAATGCAGCTGGATGTAGACATATTGATAAATACATATAAAAATAAGTATATCACGAACGGAACTCCTATTTAAGTAAAGGAGAAAACAGAAACCTTACAGAGGATGTGGCGCATAGCAGCTCTGCATCCAGAGTGGAATACAAGGATATAAACAAGAAGAAAAAATAAGCGAGAACAGGAGTGACCATATGATTTGCATAGAATGGCTGGGGTGGATTGCGACACCCCTTTCCCGCTTAAAGCAGCTTTTACGACCCGGGCAACGCTCACGGCACCAATGTAACTCAATGGTCAATTTCCCACATGTGCAAAGACAGAAGCACCCGAACGGACAAAAGAGCAAAGATGGAACCAAGCATGGAAGAGATACACCTTACTATCCAGCATGAAAACACAACATTTTATAAGGGAAAGTCGCACATGCGCGAAAAGACTTCAAGATGATAGGATCGCAGATATGAAAATATATATGATTAAGAATTCTCATTTAGAATCAAACAATGTACAATTTCTTTCTTTGAAAAAGGAATAGTAATAATGTTGTAAAAAATATCTAGGGTAATTTCTTTTTAATGCATCATTTATTATTTTATTACATTCATGAATGCAGTCTTTTTTAAAAGTACTGTAGTTTCTGTTTCTTCTGAAGTACCCGATAATAATATTTCTGAATATATTTTTAGTGAGGTTTGAATTCCAATCAATAATATTATTAATTTTGATATTGTATGAATTTCTCTTGTCGTGTATGGTTGTATAAATTCCATACTGTTGGTGCTTTCTTATTGACAAATCCAGGAAGTCTGTCGATCCATCCTCATTGATCGGGTTTTCAATTAAGTCCAATTCCCTTGGGTAGAATGCAAAATCTATGTCAGGGGTGTTTGCATAACCCCCTAATATCACATCGTCAACATAACGGAAATAAGGTATTTCCGATAATAGATGGGTTCCTCTTTCATATTTGGATAGATAAATATCCGCCAATATTGATGAGCATGCACCACCCATGGGTATGCCTTTGACCTGTTTGTAGAAATGCATACCGTCATATAGTATGTTTTCATTTAAAACCAACTCAATCAAATCCAAATATCTTCTGAGAGTTATATATGGTTTTAAATTATACTCTTCATGTAATTCTTTCAAGATCATTTGTAGGTTTGTTAAATCGATGTTATTAAACAGATCCCTGAAATCGTAGCTTCTGAAGTTTAAATCTTTATGGCAAAATTTCAGTCGGTCTATCAATTCTTGTCCGTTTTTTAACATTATGGAGTTTTGCTTCTTAATATCAGTCATAACATATTGGAGTAATTTCAGAAGTTTTTTATTTGCATGTTCTAGGTATGATCCGCATCCCACTGTTACAGTACGGAACTTGACTGGCTGTTTGTGTAACTTGGGAATGAGGATCAAGTATGGAAATTTTACTGATTTAATATCCATACCAATTCTTTTATACAGTGCTTTTATTCTATTAGTGATGATTGATTCGTTACTAGGAATTAATGTATACATGGCACAATCCTTATAGCATTGTGTTAAAGTATCGACATAGAATTTTTTACACGTGAATGCAAAATTCGATACGATTTTGTCGGTGTATGTCAATACGAATTCTTCATTAAAATGTTTGATTGAAAACGGAAATTGAGAACTCCCAGAATCCTTGTTTCTTCTCGGGTAGAATTGGCAAAAAGCACTGTAAAAGGCATATTTCCATGCGTTAAAAGTTTGTACAGGTATACTGTGTTTGACAGCCATTTTGTATATGAAGGTTTCCAGATCGTAATTAAATTCATTATAAATATCATTATATTCTTGTATTCGGTACTTAGTACCAAGTTGTAATAAGTTTTTGAGTTTATTATCTTTCATAAAATCTAAGTTTCCAGTAATTATATGCTTGTGGTAGGGATCACAATGTATATTTTTATGACATTGACAGGATTCAATATTAAATGAAGACACGGTTTTACATAATTTATTGTAGTTGAATAATCTTCTACCGTTGGTTCTTACAAAGCGATAGGATATCTTAATATTTAGATTAGGCAAAGGAAGACGTTCTTCTATATTATGTAATATTTGGTTGAATGGAATATTTTCGAACATTTTATTCTTAAATGTTGTGATAAAAAATTCTTTTGATTTGTTTATTTGATATTTTGGTTCAAGTGCTACATTATATTTTGCGGCTCTGAGTTTAATTAAATCCAGAATGATGTCTATATTAGTGTTTGTATCTTCTGTATTGCAGTTATTTTCACTTAAATTGAAATTTATAATAAAATTCCATATACGTTGTAAGTATTTGATTTTGATACTGTTGGCTATATTCTTGATCCATCCGAATTTCACTGTTATTTCTGTCTTTATGAAGGCTGAGATTTTTTCTTCTGTTTTGATATAATTAAATTGTTGCTTTTTATTTCCTCTTTGGTGTCTATAAGTTTTCTTAGGTATTGAATTGTCTAAGAGAGGGTATGCTTTACTATTCCTGCATCTTTCTTTATTGCAATTTTCCTTGAATAATAAAGTATTCAGACCATATGGATATGCAGAATTATATTGCTTTATATGGGTGTTTTCCCACCACAAGCGTTCAGAAAGGTTTGGTACTATATCAATAATAGTTACCATAATATTGCTGAAGGGGTGTACTTGAAAATGTCGTACTTCTAAGTTATTATTGGTGGATAGCTGTTGGATTTTGCCCACTTGACTTCGGTGCAGATTTATACGGATATTCAGGGAATTCTGCGTCTGTCCTATATATTTTGCCTGACAGGCAAGGCATGATATGCAATATACCACATTAAAAGTTTTGCAAAAGATTTTTATATTGTCCTTTTTTGTAGAAATTTGGTGTGGATTGGCTACGGGACAAAGCTTACATCGCTTAGAATTGCATTTCTTGAACTTGAAGTTCTTCATATGGTGGTAGTGTTGATAAAAGTCGTTAAAAAAGATGATCTATTATAGATCGTGTCATTTATTACAAAAGAATTTACATTTTTTATGTTTGTCACAGCTTTATCATGGACAATTGTACAAGGCTTATAAACACTGCTCATCACTTGCTTCAATATAAAGATTAGGGTAACTGTATTTCGATAACACATATACCCTGATAATGTGTCACCGGGCATATATTCAGCATGGAATAAATTTGCCAGTCGCTAAATTTATATAAAGCCTTCATACATATTATATATCAACAGTTTTTTAACTCATGTTGAGGAGTAAGAACTTTATAGTAAAAATAAACGAAAAGTTTTTTCATATGCACATTCAAATACAGTAAAAGCATTATAGAACGTTCAAGTATACTACCTTCACTCTTGCCCATTTTATGCTGTATGACAAATTTAAGCACTATTTCATACTTTTTTTCTAGTTATTTTGATTCATTCATAGAATTCGTTCTAAAATAGGTATTGGAAAATACCAGATTCAATAAAAGCGATAAAAATACTTAAAAACCACATAATTAAAAAATTAAAAGACTAAAGTACAGAGATTACACAAATGCATACCACACTAAAATATACCACCATACATTGTCTCTCAAGGTACAAAACTAATATCAAAACATTTGCAAAATGACTCTTACCGTCCTGATTACACCGCTCCAATATCCACCGGATGACTCCCATCCCACGACACACGGAAGACCTACACTTCGCCAGTGTGGTACGAGAAGTGGCCTTTACGTAGAAAGCTGAATTGGATGTGGTAAAATATGCACTATGTCCGCGCAATGCAGCTGGATGTAGACATATTGATAAATACATATAAAAATAAGTATATCACGAACGGAACTCCTATTTAAGTAAAGGAGAAAACAGAAACCTTACAGAGGATGTGGCGCATAGCAGCTCTGCATCCAGAGTGGAATACAAGGATATAAACAAGAAGAAAAAATAAGCGAGAACAGGAGTGACCATATGATTTGCATAGAATGGCTGGGGTGGATTGCGACACCCCTTTCCCGCTTAAAGCAGCTTTTACGACCCGGGCAACGCTCACGGCACCAATGTAACTCAATGGTCAATTTCCCACATGTGCAAAGACAGAAGCACCCGAACGGACAAAAGAGCAAAGATGGAACCAAGCATGGAAGAGATACACCTTACTATCCAGCATGAAAACACAACATTTTATAAGGGAAAGTCGCACATGCGCGAAAAGACTTCAAGATGATAGGATCGCAGATATGAAAATATATATGATTAAGAATTCTCATTTAGAATCAAACAATGTACAATTTCTTTCTTTGAAAAAGGAATAGTAATAATGTTGTAAAAAATATCTAGGGTAATTTCTTTTTAATGCATCATTTATTATTTTATTACATTCATGAATGCAGTCTTTTTTAAAAGTACTGTAGTTTCTGTTTCTTCTGAAGTACCCGATAATAATATTTCTGAATATATTTTTAGTGAGGTTTGAATTCCAATCAATAATATTATTAATTTTGATATTGTATGAATTTCTCTTGTCGTGTATGGTTGTATAAATTCCATACTGTTGGTGCTTTCTTATTGACAAATCCAGGAAGTCTGTCGATCCATCCTCATTGATCGGGTTTTCAATTAAGTCCAATTCCCTTGGGTAGAATGCAAAATCTATGTCAGGGGTGTTTGCATAACCCCCTAATATCACATCGTCAACATAACGGAAATAAGGTATTTCCGATAATAGATGGGTTCCTCTTTCATATTTGGATAGATAAATATCCGCCAATATTGATGAGCATGCACCACCCATGGGTATGCCTTTGACCTGTTTGTAGAAATGCATACCGTCATATAGTATGTTTTCATTTAAAACCAACTCAATCAAATCCAAATATCTTCTGAGAGTTATATATGGTTTTAAATTATACTCTTCATGTAATTCTTTCAAGATCATTTGTAGGTTTGTTAAATCGATGTTATTAAACAGATCCCTGAAATCGTAGCTTCTGAAGTTTAAATCTTTATGGCAAAATTTCAGTCGGTCTATCAATTCTTGTCCGTTTTTTAACATTATGGAGTTTTGCTTCTTAATATCAGTCATAACATATTGGAGTAATTTCAGAAGTTTTTTATTTGCATGTTCTAGGTATGATCCGCATCCCACTGTTACAGTACGGAACTTGACTGGCTGTTTGTGTAACTTGGGAATGAGGATCAAGTATGGAAATTTTACTGATTTAATATCCATACCAATTCTTTTATACAGTGCTTTTATTCTATTAGTGATGATTGATTCGTTACTAGGAATTAATGTATACATGGCACAATCCTTATAGCATTGTGTTAAAGTATCGACATAGAATTTTTTACACGTGAATGCAAAATTCGATACGATTTTGTCGGTGTATGTCAATACGAATTCTTCATTAAAATGTTTGATTGAAAACGGAAATTGAGAACTCCCAGAATCCTTGTTTCTTCTCGGGTAGAATTGGCAAAAAGCACTGTAAAAGGCATATTTCCATGCGTTAAAAGTTTGTACAGGTATACTGTGTTTGACAGCCATTTTGTATATGAAGGTTTCCAGATCGTAATTAAATTCATTATAAATATCATTATATTCTTGTATTCGGTACTTAGTACCAAGTTGTAATAAGTTTTTGAGTTTATTATCTTTTATAAAATCTAAGTTTCCAGTAATTATATGCTTGTGGTAGGGATCACAATGTATATTTTTATGACATTGACAGGATTCAATATTAAATGAAGACACGGTTTTACATAATTTATTGTAGTTGAATAATCTTCTACCGTTGGTTCTTACAAAGCGAATTTAGGGAGTCCTTTGTGAAACACCCTGCGGGAAAAAGTGTAATAATTAACATGTTATATAATTTACCTACATATATGAAAATTTAAATATTACAAAATTTTTATTAATTACCAGAATTAAAAATATAGAAGCTTGATAAGGTGATATCCCTTCGTTTTTGGAAATAACTTCCTATGCTTTTAATAGTGACGTTTTTTCTTTTTTTCCATACTTGAAGTCTTGTTTTTTTTTCTTTTTAAAAGTTTTCTTAAGGGATATCATTTGTTTAAACAGTATCTTTTGTTTAGACAGTAAATAAACTTTATCCTTGAACTTTTTAGGGCGTATCAAAGGACCTTATTTAGGGCATATTATACTCGGTCGTATTATTAGGACGCGGACGACATGTTGGCTAAATGGAAGGACTGCAATTATCAGTTCCCATTGAAATTCACCAAATTGCGACAAATAGCAAGTTTTCTTTATGACATTGCAGTTAACTGACATGCTGATGAGCGCATAAGTGCGAAACTGATCCATAGATACTGTTATCTACAAAGAGTGTATTCCTTATGTAGCGTAATCGTTATGTATGTACTCCTCTTCGTTTTATTCTTGAGTAACGACAGACAACTTGGCATTCTAACGATATACAAATCTGCACTATAGCGATTACGTTCGAAACCACAGTATCAAAACTTGACGTTAACAAAATGTATACTTACAAATCCTTGCTCGTAATACGGACAGGAATGAGTTCAGCATCAAATTATTTTATGAACCCTGAAGTTATACACTCATAACTTGAAATTTCTTTTAACTATTGCTTTAACATTAGGCCAATTCATTATATAGTGACATATAACTAATTTGAAATACCGTGTTTGACACATCGTTATATCACTCCTAATAAATTATCGGAATTTCACTAGTTTGGACATTGACTACTTTTAAGAGTTAAAATAATTGGACAAATGCAAGTTTTAAAGGTGCTACAGATGCAAATGATTCTATAAAATAATATTAACACAAAATTAGTTCGATGCATCACCGGCATGATTAACTTATTGCCTATTTAAATATTAAATAGGAATGTACGAGAAAACCGAGCGAAGTCTCATATTACAAATATATATTCATAAGATATATTTCAAACTGCATTTAAAATACATTAATAAACTGCACGCAGAGAGAAACGTTCGAAAAATCAGCACTGGAAACTATTGAACCGTCGTTAAAATTCTGGAGCGGAATAGAAGTATCGGAAAATCGTGAGTAGACTTCGTACAGTATTCAATTTCAGAAGCAGGAAATCTAATACTTTTATTCCATACTTCAGATTTGATTTCGTTTTAATGAGCCTCAACATTCTCTTGTTACATTCCAGTTTCAGCTGCTATTCATCAAATTGCAGCCTTTGAGAGATTTGCTAAAGCTAGTGAAAAACTTTCGACTGGAAATAATGAAAATAGAAATATATATATGTATATATATATATATATATGTATATATATATTTGTATATATATATATATATATAAATATATATATATGTATATATGTATATATGTATATAAATATATATATGTATATATATATGTATATATATATATGTATATATATATATATGTATATATATATATATATATATATATATATATATATATATATATATACGTAAGAAAATCCAATATCTGTTTTTCTTCTCAAACTTGGTTACAAATTTAGCTAACTATTTCCAACTTCAAAGCTGCAAGGAAATATCAAAACTCAAAAATAATATAATATCTATAAAAATTAAATTTAATTTCTAGTACATACCTGTTGCTTTCCAGGAATTAATTAAATATTCTTGATTTAAAATGTAACGTGTTTAACTGTCCGTGGACAGACACATTTTGTAGTGGAGTCTGATATTGTTCGCATTTTTTTAAATAGGGTGTCCAAAGAGTAGTAATATAATTGCGTTTTATTAAAAGGTTTACTTTTACAGAAATTATGGTTGCAGGAACGCTTATAATAAGTAATAACATCGGTCTAGAGAGCTATCGTCCGGTGATTTTACGAGTGTGAATGCTAGAAGCACACTGTTAAAAGGGAACACTTTTTTTATAAACTTATGCATTCTATACTGACAAATCCCGAATCGAAGTGTAGTTCCAATACTGGCATCAACTCCCACTGCGGATCTTAACATCAATGGACCAGTTACGAGATTCTACCCGATTCAGTGGTCGAGCGGTCAGGGGCATGCGTTTCCGTCTGATCGCTGGATTGCCAGGTTGTGGGTTCGAATCCCGCAGTGTGCATGGATGTTGTGTTGTCGAGGCGAAGTCAGACTTTTGCCCTTGGGGAGCCTCAATAAAGTGAAACTGCATATTCTCTCCCCTTCGCCATGGGACCAGGGTTCTAGTGGACGTTGTCCATAGGCGCTCCTTCACCACGGGGGATTAGTAACATCAACAACGAGGCGCTGTTCTACATAGATTGGGTGATATTTACAATTACGGCAATAAAAGTTGATATGTGGTGCAATTTTATTGAATCCGTTATGTGTTATACGAAAGGCTAATGGCAGTAAATGGCAGATTGAGTTACAACTGCATATCCAATTTCAGTTTTCTAGTACTTCCTTAAATAATACAGACATAAGAAATTAGGCGACTACGATTGTTTCGAGAACGTTATGAGGCCCCTTTCTCAGGTCAGGAACAGGATGTTTCAACAAACGCTAAGATACAACTGCAGCTGGAAGTAATGCTATATTAGCGTTTGTTGACGGAGCACTATTCCTGATCTGAGGAAGAAGACTCATAACACCTTTAGAACAATTGTAGTCACCAATTTTTCTTATCCTTGCTTTCTTCAAGGAAACACTAGAAAGCTATATTCTCAAAATCAGAGGTTCCATTTATTGAGATACCCGATTTTACTTTTACTTAAATGTATATTAAGAAGTTTAATACAAAGTGAATAAGTGAATAATAATTCTAACATTTTTAAAATTTTCTGAAAAATCAAAAATGTTTTATAGTATAAGTTTAAACGAACTCTCAATACGAGAAAGCTTAATTAATATAAAATAATTTTTACATTCAAACTGACAAACTATTTGATAAAAAGTTCTGAAAGGCTTGAAATCACGGCAACATAACGTAATTGATATTAAATCCAAAAATGTCATTGGTTTATTGATTTTTATCCAGACATGAACCACGGAATTTTTAAACATTTCAAACTAAAAAAAATGTCACAAATAACATTAATTGAGTATTCGTTTGATGTGAAGTTATTTCATTATTTAAAATATATTCAAATGGGCAGTTCTCGAGATATTTTATATGTATACACGCTTTTGACCTGGTGTGGTAAAAATTGTAGAAAAAACTGTGTCTAAACTATTCTAAAAAATTTCAAATGGGTCAATATCTTGCATGCACTATTAACATTTTGCTGACCGATCACGAGTATACTCATGTTTGCATGGCCGAACGTTGTTGACCGGTCACTAGTATACTCGTGTTTGCCTCTTACGAGTATACTCGTGTTTTCATGTCATCATATTTTATAACAAGAAATATCAATCATGCATAAAGAATTGATTATGAAACAATTTCCAACTTCAATTTTATTTAAACATCTCTAAAATGCGATACATTCCTCGATAATATTTTTAAAATTGTCACAATACTACATTAATTATATTTGAAAACTTCAAACTTCATCGAAAAAAATGAACTTCATTCAAATGACGGCATTGAAATATAAATTGCCTGGTTTAAACATCTCTAAAATACGATACTCGGTAATATTTTTAAAATTACCATAATACTACAATAATTTATTATATTTGAAAACTTCATCGAAAGTAACTGAAATTCATTCAAATGACGTCATCGAAATATAACACACCTGGCTTTTTGTATAAAAGCAGCATTTCACTCATAAACATTTTTCCATTCATTTTATTCATCCCAATACTATAATAATTTATTTTATTTAAAAATTTAAGACCATGGAGATACAACTAATTAAACTCTATGCTTAAAACTTCATCGAAAAAACCGTCCTTCTCTCTGTAAAATCAATGAATATTTCATTCATATCAGCTTTATTGCAGACTGCATGAGCCAAATAATTTTGTGTTAAAGAAATGCAGCAATTCTTATACAATTCATTCTACATATTTTTCTGTTTACATTTTCCATAAGTGAAACTTTTCCATAAGTGGCTTCGTTGCAGAAATAATCAAATTTGGATGATCATTTAAACTCAAATATATTGTAATTGCGTTGTGTCAGTATGTAAAAGCACAGAATTTAAGCTAAAACAAAGCAGTTTTAAGACGGATACAACACTAAATATGAATTAAAAAGAACTTTAAAAATCGCGATTTTGATACAAGATGGATGCCATATTTATTTTGAAGTGGGTCACGTGATCTCTTCATATAATGGTCACGTGATCGCTTCATATAAAAGATGTAATTATTATTTTAACTTTTATTTTAAAAACTACTGAATATATTTTGCTGAAATTCTTTTTATATATTTTATGGGATAATTTGAATATTTCCTAAAACTTTCGAAGCAATTTGTGAATTTTAAATTCGTTTAAAAAATGTTTGAAAAATTAGATCCCATAGGGTTCAATGTATTTCCTTTTTTCAACCCGGGTTCAATCCAAAACTAATTGGGTGATATTATCCATTTATATTCCCGTAGGTCCGACAGACCATCTGAAAAATATACTAAAATTTCATTTTGATTAAGTCATTTTTACGGCAGTTATCGTGTTAACGAATAGACAGGCAGACAGACAGAATAAACAAAGTCATAAACACTTTTCAACTTTGTTGTAAAGTGTTATAAAATAGTTACTAACGGGATAAGAAATCCCACTAGAGTATGTAAAGTGAGCTGTTCAAAGGGAAAGAATAGCTAAATTCTATATGTTTGTAAAACTTGTGTACCATTGCACGTAGGTAAATGCTTTATGGTATACTATACCCGAAAAAAATATTAAATACATGTAGTAAATTTCATTTCAACTCATACTGTTTAAACAATGTGTATTGAAGCTTGTTCAGATGGTTTCGTTCTATATTCAACTGCGGAAAAATATCTGGCTGCACATAATAATTTTGGATTGAAATAGCCGGTAATGTGTTAATCAAATGGTCATGAACACCATAGCTCTGAATGATCACTACCAGTTTTCGAGAGATTTTACTTTCGCAACGGTACACAATCTCTTAAAGAAACCGATTGATTGAAATAAAGATTTCAGTTTTTATTATCCACTGCAAGACGATCATTGATATTCAGTGAAATCAAAACTTAAGTTACCTCCAACAGTTTTGGTGTTTTTTCCGCAAACATAAAAATCTGATATGGACAGCATACAGCACATAACTTTTCCTACAAATTAAAATGAATGTTTATAGATACTTTCTTTTTTTATTTCCATTAAAATGAGTTTTATTACCCATAAAAATATATAAAAAATAATTATTTGATATTTTAGATCAATTATTCTGTTTTAAAGTAGTTATTTGTTATATTGGCGACTTGAACTGATTTTGAAATTAAACCATTTTACCGAAATTACCATCTCGAGAAAAGCTAATCCTAGCATATTCCATTCGTTTTTTCATACTAACTGACATGAAAAAGATATATTTTTCTAAAAACATTAATTGTATATATATTCATTCTTTCATATTTCAAGACAATGATCTGTTATTATCTTTCATTATTACCATAACATACTCAAAAACACAGAAATGCATAATTATCAAAGCTGTTAAATTACATATAAATCGGGCAGCGTTTGACTAGAGTGGATACAAACCTCTGCAAAATTCTACACAGTCACACTGCACGCAAGTAGATTTCACGCTTAAAAATAGTTGATTCGTGTTATCAGATACCCAAAATGTGAAAGTATGTTGAAAAGTAGAATTATAATTTCCAATCCTATCTCTTTTAAACTTTAAATATAGAGATTACAAATTCTTACGTTATAGTGAAAATCATATGTTGTATTAGTGAAAATCATATGTCGTATTAGTGAAAATTATATGTGTTGAATTAATATATTATAGTCATGAGAACACATTTTTCCCTTAAAAGGGGAAAATTGGCGTTTGATAGGAAAAGCAAAATGGCTGAAACGATCAGTATTTCCCTAGATTCACTATAATGTTCACGAGGTCTTAAAAACCACAGTTTAGAATATTCTATAGAAAAATTTCGCACATGATAAAACACTTTTCCCCGTACTTAGAAATATCCATATTTCTAGTGATACACAATATATGTTTCTGTCTTTCAGCAAACAGCACAATATTCCTATCCGTACTTCCACATCCGCATGACTTTTTTTTTTATTTTGAAATCTGCAAAAGTTGTTTCAAACAAATTTGCAGCTATCAAAAACATTTCATCCCCAGCATTCGTTGATCGATAAGCATCAGCAAGCCACAAATCGCAAATATATTTTGATAATTTGTGCCACAAACTGTTACCGCTTGATGTGTTTTGCAATGGTTTCAGTGTCATTACGGAAAACCACTGTGCTACATTTAAATCATTTAGAATAAAAAATATAACGCCATATAAATCACTTCGTATTTTATGTATGTATAGTACGCTGTTTTGAACCGTCATTTACATATTTTCCTATAAGTGACTACATTTTTGTATTACAGAGTTAACATAAAACATTATCATTATGTCACCATTGCCACCTTTTAAAATACAACTTTTCAAACTTCTAAAAAATTACTGAAACAGATTTAAAATGTAAATATATCTTCGCAATGCTTAATATTTAGAATTAAACATTATGAACATTATCTTAATTATTGAGAATTTCGTTATAAGTATTTTAGAGTATTATATACTTGGGATCTGTAAATGCACAAAATTATTTACCTAAAATCTATTGCCGCTATTGCACCTGATGATTCTCCCTATATAAAATCTATATAAATAAAATTGAAAATATATCTTATTTGCCTATCTGCTCCTCTTGTCATCACGGAAATAAGGTTGTACCGAATTTAATTGAAGAATTTTAAATTGGGGCGTGTGTCTATCCTATTGCCTGTCCAGTTTCATGTCTTTCTGAATCCTTTCTCACTCTGAGTGTAGCACAATCGTTGTATGAGACTTTAACGAATGCAATTCAATCGGTGTTTCAGTCTCCAAACTAACATGATGTAATCGGCTTTTGATCTTTTCTACAGTAAATGCAATTCAAAATTCGATAACGTGATTCGATCGTTGTCACTTTCCTTACATACATAATGTATAAGGAAAGTATTGTGACGGGGTCGAAAATTCGAATTCGATTTTTCGACGGGAGAGCACGTTTCAAGCATCCCTGATCACGAATCGAACATTTTTGAGAATATGTCTGTGTGTGTGTGTGTGTGTCAGTGAGTCTGTGAACGATATCTCACGAACGAATGGAGCGATTCGAATGAAATTTGGTACAAAAATCACAATCCGTGATTACTGGAAACTTATTGTTTTAAAACATAATCGAATGTTCAGAAACCCCCTAAACTTTCGAGTGAAATTTTAAAAAAATCATCAAAAACTCAAACCCTTAATGAAGTTATGCAAATAGACATTTCTTATGTAATTTTTCCTTAGAAAACGATTAACATAAACTTTAGAATGCTAGCAGCAACCATTCTCGAGATATTGCACATTTTAAAAATAAATTTATGAAAAAATCCCATAAATTAAAAAAAAAATATTAACTGTTATGAAACATGTACACTTTTCATATGTAGTATCATGCGATAAATATGGTGAAATCACTCTCTTCGATCTAACTCGTTCCATTCACGAGAAAAGATACTTAGAGTAATGCTTTTGTATTTGAACGCCAAAGGTCATTTATCTACTGTAAGAATAATTATAATATATATATATATATATATATATATATATATATATCTACTATAAGAATAATATTTCTCCGTCCATAACGCTTGGTGATATCTTGGCGACGAATTTGACGAAATGTCGCCAGCTTGGCGACTCGCTTCTTTCTTTTTTGTGAGAATTTTTATAAAATTTTAGAAATGTAGATAAATTATCGCACAATAGACATTCAAACACCAAAAGTTCACTGCAAAATTGTGAATTAAGTTTCATTACTCTATATACTGGGAACGAAAAACGGGCATAATACAGTCAGTAATCTAATACGTTTGACACATGAATTCCATGACAAGTAATGGCATTTAGGAATGAAAATGAATGGGAATTTTGGTGCAGATGATTAAAATAAACACATCATGCGGATACTGAACGCCAGATCGCATAACATTGATTCCAGGTACAATAATTTCAACTGATGATATAATACACTTTTCCCCTAAAAGGGGGAAAATTAGCGTTTGATAGGGAAAGCAAAATGGCTAAAACAACCAGTATTTCCCTAGATTTACTATAATGTTCATAAAGTCTTAAAATCCACAGCTTAGTATATTCTGTAGGAAAACTCACAGATGATAAAACAATTTTCCAGGTACAAAGAAATATCTTATTTTAGAAAAATCAATTTAATTCTCCAATTTGAATTAAGTTCCCATTAAAATTAACATGATTAATGAATCAGTTTCACTCTCATTATGCGCTCGTTGGCATTGCATAACCCATATCTGCAATAGCAGTAAAAAACTTGCTATATGCTACCACTTTGTAAACCTTGTGAGGTCTCGATAACCGCTTTGATATCGTTTCCCTAATTTGCATATCACTTCCCTATACAGTGTGTCCCAAAGAAATTGAAACGGGCTTCACTTCTTTACCTTATAGAGATAAGTGGGCAATGTAAATTGAAAAAATGTTGAAAGTAAGGTAGGAAATATAACTACGTTAATGAAATAGTCCTCCCATTAATTTTCAAAAAGTTACACTTTTTAGCTTTTCATACGACCCCCTTAGACAAATTTGGTCAATGAGGAAAGTTTTATTTTTAATGCAACAAGATCATTAAAAAACCGCATATATGTATCTTTAAAATCAACAGAATTATGATAAAGGAAAAAATCTGACTTATACCACTTTTCCGTATCGTGTGAAAAGCTGTTTCATCAGTGAAAATAGGGATCATAAATAAATTGAAGATGGAAATTGTTTAGATCAAAAATACGTTAATAAGTGTCAATATTTTTTATCACAAATGCATCTAAATAAAGCATTACACAGACAGAGATCATATAAAGCAATGGTACTCACTACGCGGTTGAATATCCTATGTATTATCATCCAGTTTCATCATTTTTATGATATACGAGTTCACAAATTTACATTTATAATTTGATACATGGTCCCCATTCACAATGTTCAATTTTCAATTAAATATAACTCGCTCAACTTTAAAGATACAGATATGTGGGGCTTTTTAATGACCTTATTGCATTAAAAATAAAAATTTTCTGATTGATCAAATGTGTCTAAGCGTGTCGTATAAAAATCCATTAATTATTCATTAACGTAGTCCTATTTCCTACCTTACTTTCAACATTTTTGCAATTTACATTGCCCTCTTACCTCCAACAGGTAAAGAATTAAAGCGCGTTTCAAACTTCTCTGTATACACAGACCCTCTGTATACACAATGTAATGTATAGGAAAAGTATTGTAACGAAGTCGCGAATTCGAGTTTTTTGACAGAAGAATTGAGTTTTCATGAATTCTCTTCTTTATATCTTATATTGGCTAGACATCAACATTCTCTTGTTTTAACATTACATTTTAATTACATCCCCTTACATATTAGCCTCACTATTTTCATTTATACGCCGCATTATTTTGTAGCACTGTAGAATATCACCTTTTATGGCCATCGTCCTTTTATTGTTATCGTTATTTGTTTAACATGATTGACAACAGCGGAACTCTGCTTTTCAATTTCGCGATTGGCAGCACTGGTCTCTTCATTTTCGGCTTCTATGGTTAGCACATTTTCAGTGTTTTATAATACAGGTTTTCTTGTTTCCTTTATAATTGTTCTATCTTTAAGTGTGTTGTCCAAGTAGAAATAGTTTATAGGTATAATCAATTCATTTCTTCAGAAACATACATGTTCTGTGTTCATTTTTATTATATACTTGGACCCGATGAAGAGTTTTTTCGAAATGAACAATTCAATTATTTAGGTCCAGTCCTTGTCCACGTGTATAACATTAATACTTGAAATTTTTCTTTTTCTATTATCGATTCCATAACTTTGATATTTATTGATTATCTTTAGCTTGATGACTCTAAATTTGCATTTATTTTTCCATTTGCTGGATGATTCGATATTTAGTACTTCTTTTAATTATGTAAGTTTTATTTAAAGTTAGGATTTTTGAGTTGCAACTTATCGCTATTCAATCATTGGAATTTCAAACTATTATATATATATATATATATATATATATATATATATATATATATATATATATATATATATATATATAGAAAAAGCACTTTTTCCGTTTGCGGACAGAATATCCAATAACAGGAGTTTGAAACAAATGTTCTGTAATATGTCCTCATATTTACTATTCATTGTTCTTCTGCTATTTATTTATTCAAATTCATTCAGAGGAACAATACAAATATATAGCAACAATGCAAAGCAGCTATGCAAAGTAGAAACACTGAGCATCGTATTGGGATTCAAAAGCATTTTGTGGATAGCATTTTTCCCATTCTTAAGCGTTTCGAATTTCTTGAATAATTCAAAGGAGTGAAAAACTATTCTTAACTTTTACAGCAGTGACACTAGCGTTTATAATACTTTACATAAGTTTGCATGTTTATACAGTCTCAGATTTCATGTTTCCAATAAATTCTCATTTTGGTGCCAGCAGGCAATGCAAAACGAGAAATTAATAAGCATATAAATTGAAATATAAGCGGTAGTGCAATATTAAGAAACTGTCTTAAGAATTTCTGTTTTCTAGAAACCGTCTAATTGCAGAATAAACATTAAAAGTTTTTACTTTTTCATAGAACATACATTCTATTATTCAAAGTCTTTGGACACCTTAATGAATTCACATGTTGTGGATTGTGGAATATCTTTTTTCAACTGTATGGGACGAGGTTTGCTGAGTAAAATGTAATTTGCTTATACATAAATAGTTTGTAGAATATAATTTGGAAAATTTTCTAAAATTCTGAAAATGCCTGTGCTTTCAACATTGTGCTATATAGAATCGATCGCTACATTTTCCAGCTCAGCAGAGCTACTTAAAAGTATTTTGTGGATAGCATTTTTCCCATTCTTAAGCGTTTCCAATAAATTCTCATTTTGGTGCCAGCAAGCAATGCAAAACGAGAAATGAATAAGCATATAAATTGAAATATAAGCGGTAGTACAATATTAAGAAACTGACATAAGAATTTCTGTTTTTTAGAAACCGTCTAATTGCAGAATAAACATTAAAAGTTTTTACTTTTTCATAGAACATACATTCTATTATTTAAAGTCTTTGGACACCTTAATGAATTCACATGTTGTGGATTGTGGAATGTCTTGCTTCAACTATATGGGACGAGGTTTGCTGAGTAAAATGTAATTTGGTTATACATAAATAGTTTGTAGAATATAATTTGGAAAATTTTCTAAAATTCTGAAAACGCCTGTGCTTTCAACATTGTGCTATATAGAATCGATCGCTACATTTTCCAGCTCAGCAGAGCTACTTAAAAGTATTTTGTGGATAGCATTTTTCCCATTCTTAAGCGTTTCCAATAAATTCTCATTTTGGTGCCAGCAGGCAATGCAAAACGAGAAATTAATAAGCATATAAATTGAAATATAAGCGGTAGTACAATTTTAAGAAACTGTCTTAAGAATTTCTGTTTTCAAGAAACTGTCTAATTGCAGAATAAACATTAAAAGTTTTTACTTTTTCATAGAACATACATTCTATTATTCAAAGTCTTTGGACACCTTAATGAATTCACATGTTGTGGATTGTGGAATGTCTTGCTTCAACTATATGGGACGAGGTTTGCTGAGTAAAATGTAATTTGGTTATACATAAATAGTTTGTAGAATATAATTTGGAAAATTATCTAAAATTCTGAAAATGCCTGTGCTTTCAACATTGTGCTATATAGAATGTATCGCTACATTTTCCAGCTTAGCAGAGCTATTTTACATCCTTTACGATGTGCACAGGAATGGTTTGTGAAATTTGATATAGAAATATTGGACTACCATACTCAAAAGTTATACTTAACCCCATAGAACACTTCTGAAATAAAATTCAACTCATATTTTGGTCTCAGCCTAGCTAATCTTCCAAAGAATCCGCTAGTTCCGCTTTATAAGAAGATTGCCCAATCTGAAGTTTTCCCCAGAACGGTTGATTGGGTTTATGTTTGGACAGTGGACTAATATATGCATACAGTGACTAAGTAGATTGCCTTGCCTGGCATTTCTATTTTATTCCCAACAAATTACTTTTATTCCCATCGTGAAATTTGGTTTGAAGATCTAAAAAGCTATCAAACTGTGCCATGACAATGGCAAGAGTCATAGCTTCACAGAATAACTAGTAATATGCCAAATACCATTTTATAGGTTCAAAAATAAGCATGTCGCCTTATGCTGCTGAAATAAGGCAATTCTGAATCTACAACATACTATACAAGGTTTCGATTACTTTTGATTAATCAGTTTTATAGTATAGACTAGACAATGTAGAGTATTAGATTTGATTTTAGTCGATAAATAACACTCGGACAGAGCCGGAGGCCATAATCGAATTTCCTAAATTATATATAAACTTTGTATCTACTTTAACACTCTAGTCCAGAAATGAATTATTAAATTTAACTAACAAAGCTTTCCTTTTTAAACAAAACCGATGACTGGCATAATCCCTCAAGCCATTAAAACACGTTTTTAAAACTTTACAACATAGTTGAAATGTGTTTATGACTTTGGTCATTTTGTCTGTCTGTCTGTTCGCACGATAATTGCCGTAAAAATATCTTTATCAAAATTAAATTTCAGTATGTTGTTAGGACGGCCTGTGGGACATATGGGAACGTAAAGGAATAATATCACCTATTTAGTTTTGGATTGAACCCTGGTTGAAAAAATAAAATACATTGAACCCTATGGTACTTAATTTTTCAAGCATTTTTAAGCGAAGTTAAAATTCACACATTGCATAGGAAATTTTAGAAAATAAACAAATTATCCCATAAAATTTAAAAAAATTCTTAAGTAAAATGTTTTCAGTATTTTTTTAAAATAAAAATTAAAATGATAATTACACCCATATAATAAAAAGAAATCACGTGACCCACTTCAAAATAAAATATGGCATCCATCTTTTTTCCCAGAGTAAAATTCGTGATTTTTAATGCTCTTTTACATTTATATTTTATGTTGCATCCGTTCTAAAACCTCTTTACTGTTGCTTAATTTCTGTGCATTTATATTCTGAGCCAACGCAATTACAATATTTTTGAGTTTAAATGATCATCGAACGTTGATTATTTCTACAACGAAGCCTAATTTAACGTATGCAGAATGTAAGCACATCAAGTTCTAAGATTAGTTGTATAAGAATTGCTGAATTTTTTTAACGCAAAATTATTTAGCTCTGGAGTCTGGAATATAGGTGATATGAATGAAATATTTATTGATTTTACATAAAGAAACAGATGATTTTAAACATTGCCTTTTTCGATGAAGATCCAAGCATGGAGTTAGACAGCACTTTTACCTCCATGGTTTTAAGTTTTAATGTAAAATAAATTATTGTAGTATTATGATAATTTTTGAAATATCTCCAGTGAATGAAATGAATGGAATAAAAGTGTATGAATGAAATATTCACTGCTTATACATAGAGAGACAGGCGATTTATATTTCGATGACGTCATTTGAATAAAGTTCATTTATTTTCAATGAAGTTTTATGTTTTCAAATATAATAATCTATTGTAGTACTGTAATAATTTTAAAACGGTCACCTCTGAATGAATCGCATTTTAGAGATGTTTAAATAAATTTCATTGCAGTTGGAATGTGCTCATAATCAATATTTTATGCATGATTGATTGTTCTTGTTTAAGTTTCTGCACTAGAGTAAAATACATTTTTTAGATTGTGACTTTAGATTATTTATAGAAAAATACATATTTTTATATTATTTTTAGATATTCAGAATAAAATATCGTTTTAGTCAAAAAGTTTTATGCCAAAGTTGAAGATTAATCCAAGTTCATCCTGGTGCCGAGATATGCTATCCACTACATAAGAGTCATCCTGTAAGGAGTTAATAGAATCAACTAGAAAGACGTTATAATTTATAATTTACAATTAAGTACTAAATATTGACTTCTGAAAAAATATCAAGCAGAAAATAAGATGAAAATACAATTTTGATAATCTTTTGAATATGTGCCAGACTTTTAGAATGATCTACGCGTCCTAGCAATACTACGCCGTATACGTCTTAGAAATACAAACGCCGTCCTAGCAATACTTATGGTACAAACCGTACCTCAATGCGATGATTTTTCGATTTTTAATGAATTTTTAAAGTTTATACGGACTTTTGAAAGACCCTGTATATGACAAAAATCGGTAGCATATGGTTATGGAAGTTCAATACGTTTCTTTCTTCATGATAATACAATTTCTGTATATTTATTTTTGTTCAGTTTTGCTGAAACAGAATATATTTGAATGCAATATTTTGAAAACATTTTATATTTACAATGGTTTGATGAACTTGAAAACATAACTCTTATTTTCAACTACCAAAACCTCTATAAAAACTTCTGAAGAATTCAAAGTTTGCAAATCCCATCTAATTTGAATTTTTCTTCGAAAGCATTGTAAGGAAATTGTAAACAAGGAGTTTTAAAACTTGTCGCAAAGCTTACGTTGGATATGCAATGTTAAGAAAATAGATATTTTTAAAACTAAATAGTTGTTTTTCAAATAAACACTAAAATGTGCACAATTTGCAGCTCTTTTAAAATGAAACTCTCTCGGTTTTGAAATGAAACTCTCTAGGAAACGGTTTTCGAGAACGTTAAGAAAATACATATTTTCACATTAAAATATAGTAAATTATGTCATTGCATTGGCTGTATTGGAAATCAGTCCATGACATAACTAGCATCTCACAAGAGAGATATCACAGCCATTATCCAAGACTAATTTAGCATCACCCAGGAGGCACATGTGACTTAAGATTTGTAACATTGCCGGTAACATTGCCAGGGAAGCATCGTAGTAAAAACATTCAATATGAGGACATATTGTTACATAAATATAAAGTGAAAATTCAAAATATTTATACAATAAGTATTCCAACTAGATCAGTGGCATCATAAAAGACATTACTGACATTTAGAATACCAAGAATTCGAAAAGTTATACTGAAATGAACCATATTGTACAAATTATGAATAATGAATAGTGAAATTAAAAGCTCAATTAATTAGTATAACTGAAAAGGAATTCACACTAGACAGCACAGCGATTTTATAAATACTTAGTTCATGCTTCCGTAAAAGATTGCCATGTCCCTTATGAAATTATATATAATATATAACATATAGGATATTATATAAAATATAAGAACATTTAAATATGTTTTAAGAAATTCTTCGATTTTACTTTTATTCATAGCCAGATTTATATTATTAAGACACAATTCGCATGCGAAAAAATGGAAGCGAAAATTTGCAGAAAATGGTATATAGAGACTTGAGCAAGTGTTGAAGATCCAGGCCACACGACCAACCCAAAGGTTAACGGTAGCTGAATGTGTGGCCGGACATGAGCAAGTGTGTAAAGGATATACCCCCAGCTATGTATTGTGTTTTGAACGACTCGAGCTCTATGTATTGTGTTTTGAACTGTTTCGAGCGACCAGAATTATTAGATTTACGATGGTGTCTAGAACCTGTAATAATCTGAGCACATACCTTCCAGTTTAGTCTTGGGCTTATCATCTCTCAAAGACTTATACTGACATAACTCTGTGGTGTGTGGCTCCTCCTCGTACTTTTAATGCACTCGCACATAAATCTCTTTTCATTACTCTGGAACCTCTACGGGACACTCTACAAATCTGTTAGGTTTTTCATTTGTTTTCTACTCGTGCTCTAGTCGAAATTGGATCATCTTCTCGTCATGTCTGCATCTGATTTCGTCTACAACTTGAACTCTTTTTCTTTTCGTCTGTGGTTCCTTCGGTGGGGGGGGGGGGGTAGCTCCGCCATTCTTCCCCTTGGCGCTCATTGGTTCTTCTCAATACAATGGCATCATTTCACATTAAGTATGGCCCAGCTCAGCCCCTCTGGTATTGCACCCCTAAATGTATAGTATTTTGATCTTAAAGTTCAAGTTGTCATAAACCCCGGTGCCAGCCAGACTATAGCTTTGTTTGCCGTTCTAGGCACCATAAATACTCAAATAAAAGTGTCTCATGTGAGAACAATTTCTGGTCTCACACAAATTAAGGCCAAGATAAGCAAAATAAGATATTAAAAAATGCATTTTTTTTCAAATATAAGACAAAAATGCAAAAAAAAATTAAGACATTTTATTTTAACTCCGGGCTTTAGTCATATGCATCACAGGTCTTTTTGAGGGAATCGTTAGTTTGTTAACTAAACGGTGTGTTGTGCGGTTTTGAATGTTAGAGAACTGAGTCGGCCGTAAATATCAAAAACTGCATGTCAATGTGAACCCTCCAGGAGCAGAATGCAGGATCTGCTTTAAGTACAGGATTAAGGGCAATCGTCTCACAAGTTTAATAAACAGAAAAATGTCTGAAGAGGCGCATATCAGTGACCTGATTCCCCACTGACAAAAGAGTTACATACACAGTATGGTAAAATATGTAACAAATAGTAAAATTCATTGTCATTATACAAAAAATATTCTACATCCACTATGGACGAAAAGATTTAGAATACTGGCATAAATTATTATTTTATATTTATTTATATATATGCCGACGCGGTGGTCAAACGGTCAAGGCGAGCGTTTCAAGCGATCGTTCGGCCGCCGCGTTGTGGGTTCGGGTCGCACGTAAGGCATGGATGTTCTGTTGTTGGGCGCAATGTGTTCTGCACCCCCCCCCCCTCTGGTGCGCCTGGGACAACGTCCCAGAACGGCTAAATGGTTCACGTTTTTGGCCGATATATAGGCGAATGATGAAAGTCAAGTGCCCGGCCATTTGAAAAAAAAAATTATTTATATTTATTATTAAGGATAATCGTTATTGTGTTACGTCGTTTGTTATTTTCGTGCGTCACGTATAGTTGCGTTGATCAATGCATCTAGATTTGACCTTAAATTATATCAAAATATTAATACTAAAAAGTGAAAATTTAATTGTGAACAAAATCAAGTGGTTCAACACAATGTTTTGTACTACAGTGGGAACGAAGAAGTAGAAAATAAATTTGAGTCACTCACGAAATAGAAACAAATTAAGGGTGTAAGCATATTCAAATCAAAACAATGCTATACAAATTAATGTTTTGGACTGAATCTGCTTGCACCCTCAATTTGGTTCAATTCCGTGTGTGATTAAAATTTATTTTCTGCTTTTATATGAACCAATGTTGTGTAAGAGAGATGACTAAAAAACTTGTTTTTTATCTAATTTATTATTTTTCTAAACGCATGGACCAGAAATGTTATCTCTCAATAACTACCACATATGCCTTCCAACAAAAATGCATTCTTTGGGATGTATGTACAGAAATTGTTCTTTTATTGGTAAAAGACTTAATGTACTTAATTAAAGGCACTAATAAGGTGAAGAACTTTTTATTACTTTATCTGCTTTACGCTTTTTTAATATCTTGCTGGCATCTATCGAAAGAATTTTATCAAAGTTATTAAGAGAAAAAGTGCATTTGTTTTTAGGGAATAATTCCTCCAATACGAAACTTTTGGAAACTTTGGCCATTTTTTGGCATAATTAAATCATTAAAAATCATTTTTGCATCATTTATAGTTTGGAAAATAAGTAAACAAGAATAGAATAAAAATTTGCGTATGGGATTTAATATATTCTATATGCTGTGGAAATACTTTACTTTGAATAAATTGTTTGAGAATAGATATATTTTTCTCTTTGAGACAATGTTTCATTTTCTAAGTGGATTGGGTGTATTGGGTAAAGGGATACAAACAGATTGTCAGTAGATCAAATAGGATTCGCTAACAATTTTAATGTCGGTCTTTGATTTTTATTTATCTTCACAGAAATAAGAAAAGAATTCAGCGAGTATTCGGTACAAAAAAAAATTCACTTCCAAACCAAATACAGACATTTAAGGCATAATATTGAAAAACGTAAAATTCATTGAATTATGGAATTTATAATTAGGGTTAGGAACTTATAATTAAGGTATGTAGATGATACTTTTATTCTTGTGGAGAATTCATTAAATCTATCTCTCTTACGTTATTAACATTAAAAGTTCCGTTAACCCTCATATTCAAGTTAAGCATGTAGTTGGAATTAACTTTCCTTTAAAGACGTTCTCGTTTCTGGATAGGATTCGTCTTTTAGTACCTCTGTTTTTATAAAACTTTTCTCTGCCTCCACATTTTCTTTCAAACCATCCCCCCCAACAGAAATTATCTGCCTTGTACGCATATGTGTATCGCAGAATCCACATTATGCTCTGATTCAATTTCTTTAACGTCTGAAATTAAGTTCTTTAAATCTTCAGCTAAAAGTAGGAGTTCCAATCGTTCTATCATTGATACAACTTTGATAAAGTTTACCAGGCAGGATCCACTATCCACTCTTTCTTCTGATGAATTTTTTGTTCTAAAAAAGCTGATAGTTCTGCTGCCTTTTTAGGTGCCTTTACGGTTTCAAATTTTTAGAGTTTTATCAAGAATAAATTTTAAACTTGTTTTTAGACCAGTTAATAAACTCCAGTTCCCATTCTTTAAAACTGTTATTACGCACTTACATAAAAGTAGTATATATTCTGTTATTTGTCAGTGTAACTTAGCCTACATCGGCCACACAAAGAAGGCTCTAATTTTTATTAACACTTTACAACATAGTTGAAAAGTGTTTATGACTTTGTTCATTCTGTCTATCTGTTTGCCTGTCCTTTAGCACAATAACTGCCGTAAAAATGACTTTATCAAAATGAAATTTTAGTACGTTTTTCAGACGGTCTGTGGAACCTATGGGAATATAAATGAATAATATCACTCAATTAGTTTTGGATTGAACCAGGATTGAAACAATGAAATACAATGAACTCTATGGAACCTAACTTCTCAAACATTTTTCAAGAGAATTTAATATTCACAAATTGCATCGAAAATTTTAGGAAATATTCAAATTATCACATGAAATATATAAAAAAATTTCAGTAAAATATGTGAGGTAGTTTTAAAAAAATTATTTAATATAGGGAGAAAAACAAATTCAATTAAATTCTGACTCTTGCTATATCCTCCAGCAAGAAAAAATATATATATTATATAATAAATATCTTTCCAAGAGTTGGATTTTTTTACGTATTAGAGAGGTTTCACATTTTAAAATAAATATAGTAAATAAAATTCAAATTTTTAAATAAAATAAATTATTATAGTATTGTGATGAATGAAACGATTGGAAAAATGTTTATGAATGAAATGCTGCTTTTATATAGAGGCGATTTATATTTCGATGACGTCATTTAAATAAAGTTCATTTGTTTTCGATGAAGTTTTCAAATATTATAAATTATTGTATTATTATGATAATTTTTAAAATATTACCGAGGAATGTATCGCATTTTAGAGATGTTTATATAAAATTGCATTGAAGTTGGAAAGTCTTTCATAATCAGTGCTTTATGCATGATTGATCTTTCTTGTTGTTTATATTATTTTCAGTATCATGCACTGGCACTTTAAAAGTAGTTTGTTCGGTAGTTATTTGATTGCGTTGATGAAATCACTATTGTAACTCTTCAACACTGGTTGTTTTCCCAAATTCCATCTGCACTTGTTTTACAACTAGAAGTTTTTATTGTTTTTTAGTTATTTGAAATCTGATAATCTTGTTATTAGTAAAGAGGCAGCTCCTTCCTTCTTTGTTGCCGGAGAAGTATTATTTGTATATATGTTTGACTTTAAAAGTTGGCTCATTTAGCATCTAGAACCTTTTGTTTTTCTTTCAATTTTGTTATATCTTTCTTAATTCAAGTCTCATTTACGCATATTTTTAGTATATGAATCGATTGATATGACTTTCCTTAGGATATACATAATGTATAAGGAAAGTATTGTGACCGGATCGAAAATTACAATTTGAGTTTTTGACGGGAGAGCATGTTTCAAGAATCCCTGATCATGAATCGAACATTTTTGAGGTGATGTCTGTGTGTGTGTGTGTGTGTGTGTGTGGCATTGAGTATGTGGAGACGATATCTCAAAAACGAATGAAGCAATTCGAATGAAATTTGGTACAAAAATCGTAATCCGTGAATACTGGAAGACTATTGTTTTAAAACACAATCGAATGTTCAGAACTCCCCAAAGTTTTCGAGTGAAATTTTGAAAAATCATCAAAAAATCAAAACCTTTAATACAGTTACGCAAAGAGACATGTCTTAAGTAAGTTTTCCTTAGAAAACAATTGACACAAACTTTAGAACGCTAGCATGAACCGCTCTCAAGATATTGCACATTTTTCAAATAAATTTATCAACAAATCCCATAAATTAAAAAAAGCATTAACTGTTAAGAAACATGTTCAATTTCCAAATGTAATATCATGCGATAAATCTGGTGACATCATTCTCGTGGATCTAACTCGTTCCATTCATGAAAAAAGCTACTTTGAGTAATAATTTTGTATTTGAACGCCAATAGTCATTTATCTGCTGTACGAATAACTTATTTTTACGTCCATAACGCTTGGTGACATTTTGGCGACGAATTTGGTGGAATGTTGCCAACTTGGAGACTTCTTTAAATGTTGCCAAATTAACCAAAATCTCGCCAAATGGATAAAAATGACGCTAAATCAATGAAAATGACTACTAACTGAAGAAAAGGCAATGTCTTGGAATGAATATAAGTATCTACTATTAGAATAACTTTATTTTAACTGTAAAAGTAGTAAATTCATTGCATTATATAAGGAAAGTCATGTGCTGCCCACATCAGATTTTTTTCTTGTAGTTGTCAGATCACATAACTTCTGAAACCGGATTTTTCTTTCCTTTTCATGTTATATCCCTTTTTAACCTAGTCTCAACCACTGTTAATTATATAATAGTTTAATTGATGAATTTAACTCTCAAAACCAGTTGCTTCCTTTTCTTATATAATCAACTGTATAACCAACGACGGACGTCTACCTCAACCTCCTGGGATAAATAAAGAAATTAACGTAATTTTTCGTGATATTGAATAACTACCAATTTCGCGACATTTTCCGAAAATCCAAAAGTTCGCGATATTGGGCCAAATTGTTATCAAATTTGTCGAAAGACAGACAGGCTATACTAAGCATTTTTGCATGGTATGGTTAAAATGATGATTCTCGAAACAAAAAAAGTGCAGATTATACATGAAACTGATCATTAGAAATTCTTTGCGAATGTAAAAGATATGAAAATTGCATGCAATTTATTTTTTTTTTCCTCAACATAATTTTTTGTTAAGAGATTATTTACTTTAAAAAGAAGCGAAATTTAAAAATAAAGTTCATAAGAAATCTCGTAAAAATATATTTCTTTTTCATTATGACCCTGATTGTGATACGAATTGATATAAAAATATGGAATAGAAATGAATAAGATTGATGGATTGAGAAACACACTTGAAATATTTTTTCATTAGTTTTGTTTTACTGCACTTCAAAATGATCATGCATATAAAATATTTTCTGGAATCTTACCAGCATGTGACCTGAAAATTAATGTTTTGGGGGAAATTCTGATAATATATTCAAAAATTTGAAATAAAACTCGGTTCTTCCTACTAACAATTTCAGTTATCTCGAATTGAAAACAGCAGCAGTATTTTCCGGAATAGAGTGGTAAAAAAAATGAATATAAAATAAAAAGTTCGTTATTTGCTGCATGATAATTTATTTTCTAGATAAAGAATGGGGAAATATATTTTTTATTTTGTATTCGCTGCTTTCTCATTTGTCTAATGGTTTCATTCCTTTGGAGTGCAAGAAATCGCAAGCTTTGTTCGTTCTATTTTCCAAAAATTGTCGCATTTCTAAAATGAGAAAATATACTTGAAATTCGAGTATATATATATGGCGCTGTATTGGATTGCTTGTTAAATTTTATGAAAAAAAAAATATTGTAGGCACAGCATATGCATGATATTGGTATTATTTTTCTATATTATATGAAAGTGTGAAATTGTGTTCTTCTCTGTGTTCTGATGAAAGGAAAAGTCACATTTTTATGTATACTTACAAATATATATACTAGTGAAAGAACATATTTTAAAAGAGGAAGAAACTATTTTAAGAATTTGTATGCTGTACTCCGATGGTATAGAAACTTTCTGAGACAGAGTTATAGATTCATATCAAGTACTTGCACGTCAGTACAGTTATTCCATATATGACGTGTGTCAGCTTATGACACACAGACTTTGCAACTTTATGATTAAACATATTTAAAATAAGATATAGTAGATGATTTATTTGCTTTCTTATTGCATTTGTATAAATTATTGCTAATGATATGACCGCACACACACGATTGACTTGATGCTGAAGGCGGCTAGGATACATATTGGTATACATATAAGATTTCATGATTATTTTATTAAATTAATTTGAAAAATGCAATGTCGTACCAAATACACAATATTATACCGTCAAACAAGTTAGTAAAATAATCTGATATTTTTAAGTGAAGTCTCAGATTTGAAATCTGGTGCACAGCTTAGTGTAATAGAACATTTTAATATGTTAACATTTCCACAAAAATATATTTTTTTTTACGAAAGGGCCCACAAAACCCCTATTGCTGCAGGATAGTTAACAAGTGTCCAATATTCAGCTTCGCTTCTATATATATCATACAGAAATTTTAAGCTTTCCCCAATAACGCGCCCTTTTCTTTCATAATTATTATTCCAAATTCTTATTCCATGTCCAGCACGTATTGCAGCTATATTAAATTCTATCCCACGCCACTAATATTAACAAAGTCTGCCAGCACTTCCTCATTTCCTTGACCATACCATATATGATCACTAATCTTAAACTCTATTTAAACTCCCCCATATGAAACTGCTTCACCATCACATTTTGAAAGCCTGAAGAACGCGAAGGCAGCATGTATCCCATGCTTCATATCCTCCCCTTTCCAATGCAACTTTCATATAATAAAGCACATTTGAGATAACAGAAATATCTCTTCCATGGACTATTTCGGCTAATATTACAGAAGTCGACATCTATTGTATCGTGCAATGGGGAAAATATTCAAAACTGATTTTATACCATCGATGAATCTGTGTTAGAATGAAAATAAATTCTTATCACGAGGATGTATTGCGACGGTGATGTGGTCAAAACTTCTTTAAAATACCAAAATGGACATAAAATCCGTCTCCTCACGTGCTTCAAAAAATACTCTCGTATATCTGGATGTTTTATACAAAAACTTTTGTTTTTGAAACCTTTCCCCCAAATCCTAAACTTCATATTACCCCGGTGTTTTAAAGTGTTCTCTAATCAAGAAAATCTCCTTTTCATCGATGATAGTGCTCCTGTTACTATGAAAGTCTAAACTATCTCTTACGATTCCACGATTTTTTTTTCTGCTAAACAAATGTGCTTTCAAATTATTTTCCCAATTATAATTTCCTTTTCGCTTGTCCAAGATATTTTATGAAATAATTTACAGTGTTTGTTCATCGCTTTTCAGCTTCTAAATCATCGTACTGCTTCAGCCGGAACGAAAAATAAATATATCTTATAATTCTAAGACTATGCTTTTCATTTTGATTATTTGCACTTAACCCAACGAAGTTTCCCCTGTTACACAAATGTGGAACTCTGTTCGGGGCACTATGACTAAAAAACAAAGTCTCCAAGTCAGCTACAATACAGCGCACGCTCATTTTAGCGAGTGTGAACTATCGAGGTAGTATATATGGAGAGAGCTTAAGGCGGGGGTCGGCAACTGGCGGACCGCGGTCCAGGTCCGGACCGCGGAAGGTCAAAACCTGGACCGCCAACAAATTTTTGACAGTATAAAATAAATTAATCAAATTATTTAAAAAATATTTTTCTATATTATAGAAAAATCTTTTAGAATCAAACAGAATCTATAAGTTTGAGCGCCAACCTTATTATTTTTATGTTATGAAATAATTTTTATTTAATCAGAGAAGGCGTAACTCGAACGAAAGCCTAACTCCATTTTATGAAACTTATCTTTCGGGCGAGTCTACTCGGCTGCGGCGATCTTGGGCATGGAAGAGCCTCCCCTTTGCGGTGCGGTCCTTTGTTGTGCACCAGCATGCACTTTGACGCGGAAGCGGTCGTCGAGTCACTTCGTCGGTGGTTGTTGCGATCTCGTACGAAGCGTTTTGTTATTAGCGAGGCTTATAACGTTTCTTTTTTATCGATATGGATCCTGAAAAGCGCAAAGTTGATAGCGAAAATGGGAAGTTTTTCACTGAGTGGACTGAACAATATTGTTTTATGCTGCCTGATAGGCCTGAAGCTGCTCCAGTTTGCCTCATATGCAACAGAACTGTCGCTCTTGTTAAAAGTGGCAATTTAAAGCGACACTACGAAACAACTCATCAGCAGTTCCATAAAAATTTTCCTCTGGATAGTGAAGTTCGTCAAGAAAAACTCCAGTCATATCTAGCTTCTTACGAAAAAGCATAGTCTTACTAGTTCGATCTATGAGCAAGCGAGAATAATCTGCAGAAGCAGCGTTGCGTGTGTGTTGGACGCTTAATAAACACCAGAAGCCATTTTCAGACGCTGAGATAGTAAACAAATGTATGTTGGAGTGTCGCGGCACTTTTTGAAGAGAAAAAGGATGTTGTTGAAGCAATTCAAGGTATTCCATTCTCGGCAAGATGCAATACAAGAAGAACCGAAATTTTAGCTGCTGACAATAAAAGTAGTTTGCTCGAACTTCTGCAGAAGGCGCCTTGCTACGCCATAGCACTTGATGAATCATGCGACATTGTTGATGAGGAATAAATGTCCATTTTCGTGCGATTTTCGGATATTGAAAGTAAATCATTTAGGGAAGAATTGCTAGCAATATTGCCGTTTAAAGGCAAGACTCGCGGAGAAGATTTATTCAAGACTTTTGATGACTTCATGACAAAATCAAACATTAGTTATGATAAAATGGTGTCTCTTTCAACTGACGGGGCCCCAGCGATGATCGGCAAGGAAAAGGGACTAGTAATGAGAATCAAGGATAAGAATGTTGAGCTACTATCTTATCAGTGCATAATTCACCAGGCAGCCCTTTGTGGAAAACTTAGTGTCACTCTGAAGGAAGTAATGGACAGCTTGATCAGGTTGATTAATTTCATGAGGTTTTATTCTACTCTTAAGCACAGACAGTTCAAAGAATTTCTATCTGAGTGTGATTCGGCGTATTCTGACTTACTGCAATACAACAATGTTCATTGGCTAAGTAAAGGTCAAGCGATTGAATGTTTTTGGGAAATAAAAGAAGTAATCTCCTTCTTAGAAAACTTGGATACACAAAAAACAAGAATCTATTTGGAGTTCCTAGAAAACGAACGCAATATGCTAACTGTGGCTTTCCTGAAAGACATCCTTAAACATTTAAATGCGCTCAATACCGAGCTACAAGGAAATGGGAAATTAATATGTGATCTTTCCGTCACAAGCTGGATATCTTTGAAAAAGACATTGGAAGTCAGGAATTTATTCACTTTCTAACAACTTTTGAATATAAAAATAATCCTGAATTAGGCATTGCAGTATTTTCAAATTTCATGTCAGAACTTAAGAAGGAATTTGCAACAAGATTCCAAGACTTTTCAGAGATAGAGAAGTTGTCGCGATTCTTAAAATCGCTTTTTAAAGTTTCTCCAGCGGCAGAATGGACAGATGTGGCTGTGAAGTTGTTCCGACATTCAAAGTCTTTACTCCAATTGGAGATAATAGACTTGCAGGAAGACATTTCCTTGCAAACGTATAAAACTGCATCCGCCGAAGAATTTTGGAGTAAACATATCCCAGAAAAATATGGAAATTAAAAAAAATTAGCCATTTACCTGGCTACTCTGTTTGGCTCCACATATGTCTGTGAAACTTCATTTTCAAAAATGAATTTTTTGAAGAACGAATATCGCTCAAGATTAACGGCCGCCCACCTTGAAGACATTCTTCGCATAAGCTGCTCCCCGCGTGAACCTAACTTTTAAAACTGGCTCAAGACCGCAAATGTCTTTGATTATCTCCCATTGATTTTTGAATACAAATATGCCTGTGTATCTACTGTATTGCATATTATTTTGTGAGTGAAAATTAAAATAAAAAACTAGTAAGGAATATGAGTTTTTTTTTCTGGACCTCGATCAAAATTTTCAAAAGTATCCGGACCCCACCTAAAATTACTTGCCGACCCCTGGCTTAAGGGTTGCAATCATCGTCAAAGATAAAGGCAGGTGTTGTACGGACAAATTTCCCGAGAACGCGCTATCTCCCGACTGTAACCCTATACATTTCAATGGCGATTTCAGACCGAGAGCGTACTTGTGAAAAATAAATGGTAAAATAATGGTTATGCACTGTTGTACTTACGGCTGCAAGTAAAAGCATGTAAAGGGAGGGCTTTACTCTTTTCATGGATATGTTTTCATTATATATCTTACAAATATAGTTAAAAAGTAATTTTGGTAGATTTTAGCGTGGTGCATTTCATGTGGCTATTAATTTCATTGCTTTTAATGGTGTATAATTAGACGTTTTGCTTTATTTTTTGTGTTTGTGATATTGCAAAAGACTTTCTAACACTTTAAAAAAGCATTTGCCGTACTTTGCTGATAGTTATAGAGTTATTTTCGGTATCATCGTATGTTTTCCCTTCGAGATAGAACTTAGCGACGGTTGGCGACTCGAAAGATTGGGTGGCTAGGGAAGAAAAATAGGAGTTTAGATAAGGAGAGTAAAGACGTTGTTGTTGTTGAGACCCAGACTGTCCGACCTACCAGAAAGGTTGTAAGGTAACTGTTTGGACGGCCGGGAAGTGAGAGTAAGGACGTATCGTATGACAAAATTTTACGTTCATAATAAAATGTAACAATAGTTTACAGTCATTGAAAATGTCAGCAAGACCTTACATCATAACTTTTCAGTGCATTTTATATAAAGATATATGATATATGAGCATATTCTCATTTCTGGTTCAGAGTAAACCGTACTTAATATGTATTACTAGTCAGCATGGACGCCCATAGGAGAAGACAAGGGGGCACTTCAAAATCACAAAGCCGGACATCAAACTAGTTGATGTTGTTAAACTTTTCCTTGAATCCCTCCGGATAAATTCTATAGGTGCCGATGCTGGTTAGAATTAATTTCATATAAACATCTCGATTAAAAGATATATTTTCCCCCGTTCACAAGTTAAAAATCAAAGGATGTATCATCAAACTCCCAGTGTTTTCAAGAAGTATTTTGGTATAACACTCTTGTTTAGTTCGGCGCGGTAGCCCAGTGGTTAGCACGCGGGAATTGCCCTCAGTAGGCCCGGGTTTGATTCTCTCCGCTGCTAAAACTGCCACCGTGTTCACGCGGAGTACGATCACGTTAAACACGTAGATCCTTCCGAGAGGTTGATGTTAGGGGAAGGAGGGTACGGTCCCTGTGGATGCCTCCCCCACTGGGTTCCGGTCTAAATTGAGTGGCTCTTCTTGGTCGTCCAAACAGTTATCTTGCACCTTCCTGGTAGGTCGGGCGGTCTGGGTTTCAACAACAACAACTCTTGTTTAGTTCTCGAGAAAGAAATATGCCTTGCCCAAAGAAGTATTTAAATCACCGACTTCTTGATCATGCGTTAGCAATCTATTAAATGAGCAACCTTAACTCTAAAATAACTTCACATTCTCCTCATCATAATTCAAGTAATAGGCTTTTTGATCTAGAAACAGCTCTACCACTATAAATATTTTTACTTACAACATACATTTTTACTTACATATTTTACATTACAAATGCAGAAGTATTTAATAAAATATTAACTCTATTTAAAAGTCATTAAAACTTAATTCTGCACATAGCTTTAATTATAATTTTGGTCCTAATTCTTTAGTTGTTTTTAAAATTTTTAGAAATAATTTGGGATAGATTGATCTGCAATATTTACTATTTAAGTTTTTAATATTTAATAAGTTTTTAATATTTAACAAGTTTTTAATATTTAATATGTACAACATTTGATATTTTATGCCACATTGTGTTATCCCACTGTAATTGTGCTTATGTCTATTTAATTCTGGTTACAAATTTCACAATATGTATTTAAAGCATTTTTCAAACGAATTATTAGCAACCAAATCTCTGAAACTATTAAAATGAAATGCAATTTTTGTATTTTGTCCCATAATATTTTATAATCTTATTTATTTCTTATACTTTATAGAAAAATTTTTTTAAAAATTTCCTAAATACTATATCGATTAAACATGCAAAAACCTTCCGAACACGTTTTGAAAATTTAAAAATCATGGCTGTTTCAATAGAGCCCCTATTTATGAATTTAGACATAATTTTGAATTTTATTCTGAAATGTCATTTTAAAAACAAAAAAAATATAAATAAAGTCAACTACTTTATTATTGCAAATATTGCATTGTTTTATATTTGACAGTACGCATACAATATATTAAAATAAATTAGATACAAAAATGACTCAGTCGCATTACGTCTCAAAGCATATATGGATACTGCTAACACAACTTTCAAAGATAAAAGTGGAGAATTCTACATTTTACGCAAGCATGCATAAAATTTTGCCATATACTTTTTAATTATTTTTAAATATATTATGCATATTCTTCAATTTGTATACTTGTAATCTATTCCATATCATATTTTATTTGCAATTACTTTGTAGTTCAATTTGTTTTACTTCATTAATAAAATTATTCTTTTGTAATAAAAATATTTGGTAATAAAATATTCTAATCATATTTCGTATTTTTCTTCATATTCTTTAAAATCCTATAACGTATAACACGTATAACAAATTCACGTTCCCCCCTCATCCTCTAGAAGTTAAAGAAAAACAGAAGACACACTACACAGTTTAGGCGATAAATCGCCAAATCATGAGTCTTCTTCTCCTCCGGGACCAACTACACCTGCTTTATGTTTGACCATGTTACTAACATGGGGAAGATTGGGCCGCGCTCCCTCCATATATACTAACTCGTTGGTGTGAACATGAATCATCTTATAGAAGTTATCAAGGTCGTCGGTTTTGCAAGATATTTATGAAACTCTGATCAACAGTTCTGCATTCTCTAAAGCACATGAAGTGCATTCGTTCGTTTTAGTATATTTTTATTAATAGTAGTGATGATTATTATTATGCAATACCCTCATTATTTTCAGAATAAAATACCTGTCAAGGTAAGCCCTAAAACTCAATATAAAGTATTTTTAGAAATAATCCATTGAAATTAAAATTTTATTTTATTCAAAATTATGTAATAATGTTTAATGACTTTAGTAAAACAGCTTTCCCTTTAATAATTTAACTAAATTAAGAATATTTTAAAATTTATCTATTTTTTTTTATATTACATTATCTATTATATAAACAAGAATTGTTAGTCCAACCAAATCACCTTTACCATATAAATTATTCTTAATGCTGGATCTAAGGAAACTCAAATTCTTTGGTTACCAGCATAAATTTTTGTTTTTAATTTTGCCTCTTTCAATTCATACAATATAAATAAAGTTTGAAGATAACCAGTGACAGTCACATGAAGTTGACTATTGTAAATATATAAGAAGTATATTATCATAATGATTTTAATTTTATAAATTTTTAAGAAGGACATTGTGTAGTTTGAAATGAATATTATATTGTGTAAATTAAGATTTGAGAAATGATGAAAACACGCGTAAAGGGATCAGTGGCAGAGTTCTATTAATGTAAACAAAACGTAACTGATTCCGTGTTGAAAGTAAACATTTTCTTTTATAAATACTTTTACTTACTCCTTGTCATTGGTATTGAGATAAGGATATACCAATCACAAGTGAGAAAAAGTCCCTTTTTAACTGCTAGTGTGATTGGATCAATGTAAAAATATAGACTTGGATAGGAAATAATTTTAAGAAAACAAATATGAGTTGTGAAGAAAATAATGAGTTGTGAAGAAAGTAATTATGAGTTGGGAAGAAAATAATTATGAGTTGTGAAAGACTAAATGAAGACTAAGTAAGGAAATAAGGCAGTATTGAGAAATCATGAATAAACATATGAAAATAAAGACTTTCATTCCTTGGGGAGAAATGACTTGAAAATTTGAGCGATATTTAAAATGTAAATAATGAGAATTTTCATGCAGATAAATATTACAATGCACATACTTGATAATATAGAATTGAAAGTACAGTTATGTAAATAAATAGTGAGAGTGTCACCAAATACTTATTTTATGTTCAGTAAAAAATTTTAATAATATTTTAATTTTAAGTGTTATATTTGAATTGTAATTTATTTTAATTGGAGCTAGAAGTCTATTGGTCTTATGGGTTTATCAAATGAATGGCAGTAATCAAACCATTTGGAGTTATTGTCAAGATGCCCTAAGCTTGGGGTCACTACACCTAACATTTTATAAATGTATTATAATCAGTTTAACTAATGTAATTATAAAGTAAATATATATATATATTTTGATGAGACTTTAAACTTATATTTAAAACATAGTAGGATATTGTATGAAGTACATGTAATTTCATTTAAGTATTTAAAAATCATCTTTAATCACATATAACCTTGGAATTTATATTTTAATTGTTGAATTTGTTGAAAATTGTTTTATTATTAGGTATTTTATAAATTTATAGGATCCCATCAAGCACATAAACACAAACATAAACACAAACTTCATTACATTGTAAGAAGAGTGAATGGGTCGTGCGAGTTCCCCGATCAAGGAACTCTACATTTTTTTTTTATAAAACATAAACTTATTCATCACACTTAAACAACATAGAATAAAATAATAATTTATTAAACTATTGCTATACTATGTCGTTTGTTTATTAAAATAATTATGCTTATGGAAAATTTTCATAATTTTGTTGTACCATAAGGAATCATTTACAGTTCTTGGATTTGTAAATATTTATATTTTTACTGCTTTTTATATTATAAATTTTACTTTTGATTTTTAATTTTAATTTTGCATTGAAATATTATAGGTTGAAAAGACTTGGGTATGAATGTGTCTGTGCCCAAGCCTTTTTTTTTTGAAGGGGGGGGGGGATATGATACAGAAATTTTAAGCTTTCCCAAATAATGCGTTTTTTTTCTCTTATGATTATTTTTTCAAATTCCAATTTCATGTCCAGCACGTATTGCAGCTATATTAAATTCTATCCCACGCTACTAATATTAACAAAGTCTGCCAGCACTTCCTCTTTTCCTCGACCATACCATATATGGTAACTAATCTTAACCTCTACGTAAACTTCCCCATATGAGACTGCTTCACCATCACATTTTGAAAGCCTAAAGAACGCGAAGACGGCATGTGTCCCATGCCTCATATCCCCCCTCCCCTTCCGATGTAACTTCACATTGTGTGTGAGCCAACGCAGACGGCATTGAGACTTCTTGAGACCTGGTTGCCGGAGCTCGACAATCCTATGTAACTATATCTAATTCGAGTGTCATATAATAAAGTAGATTTGCGATAACGAGAAATGTCTCTTCCATGGACTATTTCAGCCAATATTACATGTACATAAATTAAGAATATTTTAATACGTGATACTAGTCATAGCGAATTATAAATAAAATATTGTACCTATAAAACGATATTTTTACATTTATTTGTTTCTATTAGGTTACTTTCGCCACATATCTAATTATGCATGAAATACTCATTAAAAATTAATAAAAAAATATTATATCATTAATATCCATTGTTTACTAGTTTAAAAATTATATATATGTATACATATATATATATGTATGTGTATATATATATATATGTATGTGTGTATATATATATATATATATATATATATATATATTCATTAAGATAGAAATTAAGATAATGGGTTTTATTTATTATTATAAAAGTGAAAAATTTTAGCAAGTGATACTGCTCGTGACGAGTTATGAATAAAAGCTTTTATCCCCAAAGCGAATTTTTTATATTTACTTGTTTCTACCAGGTTACTTTCTCCACATCTTTAACTATGCGTAAAATACTTCTCAAACATTAATTAAAATACATTACATCATTAAAGCTCATTGCACACTAGTTTAGATAAATACATGTAAAAAACACTATAATCACGATAATGGGTTTTATTCATAGATATAACACGTATTCTGGCTTAAAAAGTGCTCAAATAAAAATAGTAATTATGAAAATACAAGACTTTAATTAAATTCCATTACGCATCGAGCAGGGAAAAAAAATCGTTAACGAAAGAAAAATATTTACTTTTCGTGATTTAAAAATGTTAAACAGATAATTTTAATACTAACTTGCGTGAAATTATCAGAAGTACATAATGAGGTCACTAAGAAATTAAAGAAAAATCTTGTCGCAATTACTAAACAGTTAAGAGCACCAACTGGTTAGTTCAAAAATCCAAGGTTCGATCCACAACTGGAACAACTAAACCTTCAAAATTGTAGTTATTTATTCGAATTTGGATAAAATTTACTGAAACTAAAGACTTACATTCCGTCCGACCTAAACGAAGTTGCAAGGTATCTGTTTGGACGGCCGGAAAGTGCCACACACTTTAGATCGGAACGAATGAAAGTGGCACCCACAGGGACCGTATCTTCCTTCCCCTACCACCAACCTCTTGGAAGGACTTACAAACCCAAATTTTTAACATGTCCATACTCCGCGTTAACACGGGGACAGTTTATGCAAAACCAGGAATCAGACTCTGGTCATCTCAGTGCTATTCCCGGCGCGGTAACCACTGGGCTGTCCCACAGCTGAAGGTTTGCGACTTGCAGTTCTTGGATTGCATCTGATTTTTTCATTTTAATGTTCCGCTGTACTTTTAACATGATGGCCCCTAAGGTTAGCGACTTGCAGCGGATTGCATCGGATTTCTTCACTTTAAAGCTCCCGTGTTCTCTTAATGGACTTACCTTTTAATGTGCACTTATAGCCATTACAAGCATGTATGTACACGTAGGGCTCTTTACTCTTCTTCCCTCGACGTTTGACTAGGCACCTACAGACCTGAAGGCCAGAATGTAAATTGTTCGGTCATAGATGCCCCCAGCAATTCGCTGAAAGCTTTCTATAATTAGAACGTATGCACTTGCGACTCTAATAAATATACATTTCTTGATTCAGAAAACTATATTTGCTAACAGAAAGTGTTGGGCTCCTTGTACCTACTGGATCTGTTTATTGTATTCTCGAACACTTCTGGAACTGGGTAATCAGGACATTATCGTTTCTCATTTGTTTCTGGACTCCGTAGAGGTCATGACTTCTCATCTGTATTGCCTGCGTACTATCGCAGAAAAGCCTCACTCTTACTCCTTACTTTACTAATTACTTCATCACTTGTTTCATAACTACTCTTTCATTATTCTCGTAGAAGTTGTGTAATATCATCTCGTGGTAACCACCTCTTTTTGCCTGCGGTCTGACAGGCGCCCTTAGCTCTGATGTGGCCGACCTTGGGTACTGCAGCCAGACATCTTCCATAATTGGTTATTCTTTTTAACCACTCTCATGGCTAGAACTCCGTCTGTAGTTTTACGGCCTAATTTGACCACTCGGGTCAAAGTGTTGTAAACACTAGCGTCGTTTCGTCTTGAAGCATTTTTTGCTATTGCAGCAAACCGTAAATATTGAACATTAAACTGTCTCACCAAAAACTTGTGCGATATCTATTTCTAGTCTCACACATCTCCCCGCGGACAAATAAACAAAAAAAAATCACCACCAAAAAGTTCGATTAAAGTTCGTGGTACTGCCAATTCTGTAATTGGCATTTTTCCTTGAGGAAAGTTTCGCCATAGTTCTGCTATATTTAGAAAGTCTTGTTGGGCACACAAAAGTTTGTAAACACAGATTATACGCTATATATATAAGTCATGCACTCATCAATATTATATCAAGTCGCTTTAAAATCAGGCAAAATTTAAATTTTGACTAATTTATGAAATTTTAAATAAATATATACACATTCACCTGTAAATGTTACACACTTTTATATTACTGTAGCTAGATGTACTGTAGCTAGATGCTTACTGTAGCTAGATGTGCGGCCGGGTATATAAAAGTGTTGAAGACGGTCTGGGTCTTCAACACTTTTATATACCCGGCCGCACATCTAGCTACAGTAACCTTTAGGGTCTGTCGTAAGGTCTAGGTTTTTCACACTTTTATATACAATTACCGATACCTTTAACATTAAACAACTTTTTTTTACCACTTATACATCATTATTATTTTTATGTTATATTTTAAAACAATTCCTTATTCATTGATTTAACATATTTTCGTCATTGCAATTTTCAACACAATACATCATATTACCATCATACTACATAATCATTAGCAAAAAGCTACTTTTGAAATTCAGCCATTTAAAACATACTTTTAAACACTTCATATCTTCAGTGAGACTGACAACGTGCTCTCTGACAGTGTCTTCCAAACCCGACGAAATGTAAACAAACAACCCTCTCCTCTCTCGTTGACAGGAGTGAATGATTGATATGTTAAAGATTTGCTAATGACAAAACTGTTATCTTCTTTTCGAGCGGACGCTTTCAAAAACCTTGAACCCATTGACATTGACTGCCACTTATTATTCGATGCCTTTTTAAATCGTTTCTTTTACTAATCGACTGAATACGATCTAAGCATCTTCTCAACTCTACTCTCTTAGAAAATTGACCCTGCAGTTTAAAGACGCGGTGCTGGCATGCTCGGCTCGATGATGGACGCGCTCAACAAAGGATTCTATCGGATCAAGTATCGCAAGCTTTTAATATCCCATTCGTGTATATAAACGTCGTCTTAATATACGTTAAATATACATTTCCTAACCAATATTTATAATTATGCTTTTATCTTGCCGATCATTTTTCCATTATTGCATGCTATACGTGGTATTTGTTGTCTTACTATTGCATTATTGTTCATCACGAAATCTCTTATTTAAACTTTTTTTTTATTTTATTTTATTCAATTTGCGTGGCAACTACAGATGAAATCCAGTTACAGTAGACACACAAAAATAAAAAGAACAGAATATAGGATGCAAGAATACTAAGTCGTATACATGTCACGCGCATTCAAACAGGCTTTTTTAAAACAGACAAGAGTTAAATTAAATATATCAATATCAGTACAATTGGTATTATATAGATCAACAAATTTATAGATAGAATAGCATTTAAGGTAGTTGTGTTAACGGTAGTATTGTGAAACAAAGTTGTTTTCCTTGTATTATTAACAGGTATATGAATTTCCAGACAAGAAAATAAGATGGGACAATCAATAGTGTTATTTAAAACTTTATAATAAATCAAAGGTAGCACCATTTTCTTCTTTTTTTAAGAGACATTAAACAATATTTCCGTCTGAGTTCACTCATATGCATATCATAAGGACAATATATATATAGCCAGACGATCTGTAATCCATAGTACGTAAAAGTTTATTTTGCACAATTTCTATTCGTTGAGAATTCAGACCGTAAACAGGGTCCCAGATCATTGCACAATATTTCAATATTGGCCTAACAAGGGTATTAAAGATACAAATAATAGTATGAGACCTGGCAAAATCACGAGATCGTCTTAGGGTGAAACCAAGACTTTGGTATGCTATTTTAATAGTCTTGTCGATATGACACTGAAAGTTAAAAGTATCATCGAAAGAGACACCCAAATCAATAATATGAGTACAACGCGATAGAGGTAAATTATTTAAAATGTAATTGCAATTGAGAATATTACGGATCCAAGTAATGCTCATAATACAGCATTTAGAGACGTTTAAATGCAGTTTATTTAAAACTGTCCAGTTATACAATTCATCAAGGTCCCTCTGCATCAATTCACAATCAGTCAAAGAGTTGATTTTCATATAAAGTTTTAAATCGTTTGCAAACTTAAGACATTTTGCTGTTTTAAAAATCCTTGGAATTTCATTGATACAAATTAAAAAAAGGAGTGGGCCCGGATTAGAACCCCGAGGAACACCAAAATAAAAAAATAAATAAATAAATAAAAAATAAAATCTAATCAGCAGCAGGTTGACAAACAAGCTACTTATTTGTCGAATTTTGTGAAATTTGGTCCATTGGTTTTTCAGCTAGAGTGGATACAGGATTTCGCGGGCCACTAGTAATGGGTGCCTATTAATGGGTGCCTATCGTTATTTTGTATTAAAAATCAAAGTTATCTTTAGGTGCCTTCATCTATTCCTTTTATATAAATCTTATCCAATATTTTAAATCATTTTAATGCATTATGTTATATTTTAAATTTTAATTATTCTCTCAAATCCTTATAATACCCTCTCTTATTGTCATTTTTAAAAACCTTCCTTATGACTTGCATAAATTTAAATTTCACAATTTTTGAAATTTAATTTTGTCTAAAAAAATTTTTTTTAACTCTTTGCTTAACACTTTCGTTTAACACTTTCATAACTTTAAAACATAAAAAAATTTCCCAAAAAATTTTTAGAAATTTAATTTTTGTCACACAAAAAAATTTTTTTTTAAACTTATTTAAAATGACTTCTGTGCATCATTTTACTTATTATAAAAAACTTATTTAACCATTATCCTTGAAAGTAATGCCACACTTAAATTTATTGACATCCTTCACTATATGATATGTTTACGTTTTGAAAATGTGCTAACGAGTTGAGTTGAATAATCACTCTCCTGTATCTCATAAACTACGTAGATTCACACTTTGTAAACAGATTTCGCTATTTAGTTACCTATGTTATATTTTTTTAATATCCTACGATTCTGAAACATTTTTATTTTTTAACTGCGGATTTATTTACTCAACCTTACCTACAATATTTATCATATTTATATATTTATTTATTTTATTTTTTTATAAATTTGAATACTTGACATTTATGACCTTTCATAACGTACGATTGCATCTCATCATTACCTAACCTATTATTATCTTTTATTTATTATTTTGATATTTTAGTAACTGCGGCTACCATAAAGTATAATAGCCGCAGTGTTGCGGCTGTTATACATATTATTATTTATTTATCAACTTACGAGACACGACATCTATTGCATCCAAATTTACTTTTGCTAATTGACATAACATTCCTCAAACTTATTCAGATACTTATTTATCACAATATTTCATCGTATTTACAAATACCTAATCATCAACTGATATGGCATTACTACAAAACATTTTTCTACGTAGATCACGTTTGTTTACAATTGCAAAGTTGCTATCGTACCTCAACGATAACTTTTATTTTTTCATTTACATGCCTCACTGACATCTAAATTATTTATTATTCTATAATATTTATTTATACTCATTACATATTTATTTATATTCATTTCGTATTTATTTATATTCATTTCATATGTATTTCACATTTATATTTACTTTCGTACAATTTTCATATATGAATATTTACATTTCATTTTCATATCATTATTTATTTATACACATGATTATCGTAACCTTTCCTTAGTTATTTATTTCAAATTATTTCACAACTTTTATGAGTTTATTCATTTATTCATTTAAACAACATTTTTAACTAAATTTATTTATCCTGTCACTTTAGGATTAATTTAGTTATTTAATTTGCTTACACAATTTATATTATTCCCGAAACAATTATTTAGCTAAGCAATTTGTAATGCATTTTTACATTTAAACATTCCTGCATGATATATCGTGCCTTCGATTGCTCCATTGCAACGGGCGATTTATAGCTATTTTAACTGTTCATAGTTTAAAATTCTAAATTCAAATTGATTTAAAATTTGCAATTAGTTATGTGATCTATTTTTTTTTTGACATAAAATGTATACCATTCTTGACCAATCCTTAACATTCTCATTTTAGCCCATATCTATTCTTTTCACTTTACTTATCATGTCTTACAATTTTTAAGCCTCAGGACTCTCGAAAGAATTAACATTTCTGAGCTGGAATTGCTTCAACTCACAGTACTCCGTGATATCTCTACCTTTAGAAATTAAAGCGAGCTTATAGGATTGGACTACTACTACAATGCTTCAACTTGCATGGCTTCTACCAGACCCTTTCATCTATTTAATTAAGTAAACATATTTGATTCTACCTATCGTTTTTGTAGATCATTTGCATAAATTGTTTTTGCTTAAGTTTCTTATCACATGTAAAACATTTTGGAAATAACGTTATTTATATACATCATTTTATTTTTGAAAAAACAATTGTACAACCATTATTAATTTTTTGAAATCCATTCCGTGTTCATTTCTAAAAATTCATTCATTATTCATTTCAAAATATTTATACCATTATGTATTTTTTTTATTTTTTAAAAATCCATTCATTATTATTTTTCTAGAAATTCATACAATTATTCATTTTTTCATTTTTATAAATTCATTCATGATTCATTGCCAGATCATTTTTCCTTTGATTGATTTTGATTTGTTATTTTTATATCTCTTTCATTTTACAATTCTTTAAGAAACAATCATCTATACAATTTGAATTCCTAAATATTTTTGATCTCATAAAAAAAATTGAATCTAGCTTTCTTTCATTTTTTTCATGATTTTTTTTATTATCTTTTGTGTTTTGAATTTGTATCTCATTTAGCAACTTTAATCTTTGAATAACATATTCCTTGTATTTGCTTTGGTTTTCATCCACTTCTGAAGCTACTTTTTGAACATCAATAATTTCATTATCACCTTTGATTGATTTTGATTTGTTATTTTTATATCTCTTTCATTTTACAATTCTTTAAGAACCAATCATCTATACAATTTGAATTCCTAAATATTTTTGATCTCATAAAAAATTTGAATCTAGCTTTCTTTCATTTTTTTCATGAATTTTTTTATTATCTTTTGTGTTTTGAATTTGTATCTCATTTAGCAACTTTAATCTTTGAATAACATTCCTTGTATTTGCTTTGGTTTTTATCCACTTCTGAAGCTACTTTTTGAACATCAATAATTTCATTATCATCTTGATTATTATCACTTATTATCAGTTTCATTTTAAATATTTTTACTATCATTATTTGCATTTTGAATTTCTTGAAAATTAATTTTTTCATTTTTATTTTACATAACATCCATTATTTTATTCTCATTTGAATTTTGACTGTTTTCATAATCATTATTTGCATTTTGAATTTCTTGAAAATTAAAATTTTCATTTTCATTTGCCATAATAGCCCTTATTTTATTCTCATTTGAATTTTGAGTACTTTCCACATCATGATTTTCATTTTGACTTTGAATTTCTTCAGACATTTTATTTTCATTTGCATTATGTACTTTTTGAAATTTAACATTTTCATTTTGCATATTTTCATGATCATTATTTTCAAAATCCTCATTAACTTTTTGATTTTATACAATTTGGATACCCTTATCTTTACTTCTATGCTGAATATTTTTATTCGCATTTTGAACATTTTCAATTTGTACACTCTGTACTGTATAACGTTTTTTGATTGAATCTCAATTTTATCACCGTTACCATTATATTTGTTTTTACCTTGTACCTTTTGTGCTATATGACATTTATTAGCGAGAATATCCTTTATTTCACTGTCTTTGTCATATTTTTTCGTCAATTCGTTTGCGCATTGTACATTTTATTCTATATAACATTAGGTAGAGTGAATTTCAATTGGTTCATCTTTCATGCGATATTTATTTCTAATGATCAATTTATTTTTCTCTCCAAGTTTAAGTACTCGAATAAATAATACTCTCCTTAAATACTCGAAAAGGTTCCTGAAATCTATCTTGCAGTATATTGGGTTTATTTTCCTCTTTCAAAAATACGGTATCTCCGATTTGCATGTCTTCGTTAGTAATTCTTTTGAAATTTTTAATCACTCCTATTTACATATTTTTATTTAACTTAATTTTAACCGTCTTGTGGTTACTTATTACAATATTAATTTTGTTATTTTTATTACAGTTCGATTTGCACCAAATGGAAAGATTACCGTTGCGTGCTTTGTTGGGATAAAGATCACCTCTTTATCCTGAATTTCCTGGTCAATATTTAATTCATCTGCTATCAAATGGCTGCAAAGCAATCCAGCGTGCGAGCGTAACATAGACCTGAATATAAAGATTTTACTCTTCATTTACACATTCTTTTTCAGCAAAATCTTTAATCTTTTCATTTTTAGGAAAATATTCATTGTCGACCTGTGCCACCTTTTGACTGTACAAATAACCATTTTTAATATTTTCATTAAATTCAAATATGCAATTTTCTTTATCTTCAGTGACAATTGGCTTTTTCGCACTAGTCACAGTTTTAAAATTATTCACTGTATCAACATTTTTATTATTTTTAACATTTTCACAAGTATTATCATTAACATGGCTACATTCAAAAATGCGTTTCTTATCTATTTGCAAAAATTTACAACTAGTTTCCTTAATTTTAGTTTCATCATACCCTTTATTATCGATCTGAGTCGATTTTGAGTTTACTTCATTTATGTGCTTATCATTTAAATTTATTTTCGTCTTGCGCGCATCATTTTTAATATTATTAATTTCTTCAATTCCTGCATTTTCATTATTCGACACGATTTTACTTATATTATTTTCTGCACATTTGTTAACTTCAATTTTCTTTTTGTTAATATTTGCTTCACATTTCAGTTTTTCGACAAAGCTTTCATCGAAAAGGGCCCATTCGGGATGCCTTTTTAAAGCTGCGACATCTAGAACTTGGACCTTCGACCAGGCTACATAGGTATTTTTTTGCATGCTTTCCATACTATTTTTATTTTACTTTGTACATTGTTTTGATTTACTTTAAAATTGGGACCTGGGTTTCGCGTGAGAACCTACCTTTCATAATTTTGTACTTCATTATAATTTTCAACATTTTTGTAAACCGATTTGTTACTTTGCGTTTGTGATTTTTCGCCTCTCGACTAAGACTTTGGTCTATTCTTTAAATTTTCACTCGGCCAAAGCCCCTCCGTGAGTTTAAATGCCAGCGATTTTGACTGATGCTGTGGTCATTTTCTTGCAGCTCAAACCTTTCTTTCGCAAAAATTTCGATATTTACTTGTAACTGTCTCCAATTTCTTTGAGTACTTCTTTCCCTGAATCCGTTAGTTTGAATATTACCAAATCCGTTACTTTGTCCATTTCTAAATCCATTACTTTGCCCATTTGTAATGCAGTCACTTTGTCCATTTCTAAATCTGTTACTTTGCCCATTTCTAAATCCGTTACTTTTCCCATTTCTGAATTCACTTCTTTTATTCCCATATTTATTTTCTCCATAATTTTTGTGGGCATTTCGGTTGTGCCAACAAGTAGCAAAATAGTGCCATTTTTTCCGCATCCTATGCAATATATAATTTCATTTTCTGATTTGTCATGCTTTTCATATTTTAATTGCTGAGGTTCAATTTTCAAATTTTGTAAATGCCTTTTCATTTGTCTGTCATTAAACTTTTTGCATATATATTCATTCCGATAAATTGCATTCACTTCTGTACTGTCATAATCCTCAAAATTTTTCTCTAAATGCTCCGCATACTCCACTATCGGCACAATGCAATGTTCCACGAATACGATAATTTACGGTCATGTTCTAAGAGTAATTAATTATGTCTCTTAACGGTTACTTTAAAGATATGTTGTTTTGTGCACCACACAGTTTACTATAATTGCAAATATATACATAAAACATTACAACGAAATAGGGTATATTTAGCTGCCTAAGGCTTTTCGATTTCTTTTTCTTCATACCTGCTTCCTAGAAGAGAAAAATCTACATGAGAAATTATTTACAAAGGAAACAGTGAATTCTAAATGTATTTGACAGAAGGACTTCATTTTCGTAGAATATGCTTATTGAGATAAAAAAGTTGTATATTTTTTTTATACAAATAAGTGAATATTCCCAAAAATAGAACGATGACTGAATAAATCCACTCTCATTACTTTCCTTCAGAGTTAGCCTTCTCAGGATTCAGATAGTCGACTGCAGTCAGATATATTATTTCTTTACCATGACATATATAATTGGTAAAATATATCAAACCAGTAAATCTATAGGTTCTTTTTTTATGTTTTCTATCCTTATCTGGTTCTTTGAAAAAATAATACAAAATATTTATGTAGTAAAGACGTACTAAAAACAACACCTAATATTAATAAGTATAGTTAAAAGTACAGTTCATAGTAAAGACAACACCTAATTAAAAACTATTCGACAGAATCAATGACATTTTGGAGTATGCATTTATAGTAATAAAATATAAGCAATTTTTTTTAATGAGGTGTAGTTTAGGTTATCGTCTTCCCACAGTATCTGCACCTGCTTATTTGTTGTCAAAGCAATGTGTTCGATACGCATTAGATTATTTTTCATTTTACCGTTAAGCAATTTTCTGCAACCTTACAAGGCAAATAAATTAAAATATTTGTTTATTAGCCTGAAATGACATCCATTCTGCTATTTTATTAGACAGAAATCTAGGTCTATAACAGGTAGTTTAATTACTTTTCGTTTTAATTTTCTTGATCAGAAGAGTATTCTGAAGGCATTTGCCGTGTGTATTCTAATTAAAACGACGTCAAGTATGGGGAATCTGCTTTTTTAATTAAAATGCACAACCAAGCTTGCAAATCAGTAATCTCGGGATCTTGAAATTAAATTTTTAGTTTGTACTATGAGACTTAATGGATTAAAGAAAAATTTAATTAGATTTTAATAACATGAATACTGTTATATTATACTGAAAAGGTTTAGGTATTGGCCTGTTGTTTATCAGAGAGGAGTAGCTTAATAATTCTGCTGTATATATAAAGAAATCTTATGTGCTTCAACATGATTTTTCAATTTAGATATTGTAGGAAAAAAACAATAAACATCAGTATTTGATTATGAACTGAGGTTGTTAAAAATCAATAAGAATGTTTTAATCCCTATTGAAATTATGCATAAAAATTAAATAAAAATCACAGTTGCACGAAATTTCAAGCTCCCATATAATAATTTTAATGTCTTGATATCGACTTATAACAGTTTAAAATCAATTGGATTAATTTATTTCTGATAAAAAGGGCTTATAAATAGTCTCCTCCTTTGAAAATAGTAAACTTATTTGATTAAAAAAATTATTTTAAGGTCAGAAACATACAATATCTGCAGAACTGCGTATTTTATCTTTCATACATGTTGTTCACTTTTACACAAAATAGAATAAAATATCCCTATATACATAACGTGTTTTGGTATAACATATCCTTATAACATATTTAGGCATTATAATTTTATTACATTTTTTTGATCTCGGAAAAAAATATTCGAAAAGTGCAGGTTCATCTTTTCTGCCTATCGTTCTGAAAATATCTAGGCTTATTATATGGATACTGATTGATATAACACTACTACATTTATAAATAATAATACTAAATGAATAATAAAACTAAATTTATGAACAATAATACTAATTTTATGAATGATAATTATAAATTTATTAAAATTAATAATAACTTTATTAATGAATTTTTTTATTAGTTGAGCATTTGATTGCCGTTCACTTTACTTGACAGTTATTTTGTGACTTTGTAAGATAGTTAGTTAATAGCAGTATATTGTTCCTTCTTACAGTTACTGTTGCTTTTAATAAAGTCAGTTATTCAACAATTTGGATTCGCCCTTGTATAATGCAAGTACACATATGATTGCAACGGATACGTCGTAAAAACGGTATTCAGTCATTCACAAATTATTAGCAAGCCTAAAAATCCTATGTATACTCATATAAAAAATCTATGTGCAACATTTTTTTCAGTTTCGACTACATTATGACAGTCTGGCAAAAACTGTTTTTTTTTACACTATCGTATTACATACTGCGCTGTACGATGATAAAACCTCCATTACTCTCTAGACTCAAGTTAATAGGATGCAGTATAATTTCCCCTTATATTTATTATATTCTCCAAATTTACACATAAAATAGTGAAACTATCAACGCGTTTACGACTTTTTAAGAACGCTAAAAATATTTTATATTACTAACAGGGAGAATTTCAAATAAAATGGAAACACGAAAACCCATACGAATTCAAATTATCTCCTATACATTCCGCAGAATCCTAAAGAAAGCAATTCTTGCATATTGCTGGAAATATAAAAGCGTTTGTGCCAGAATTCCATTTCGATTCCCATTCAACCCTTGAGTAGCATGTTCTAAAGTGTTCTATTAAAATGCAGAAAAAAATGGCGTATTTGCTTCCGTAACAATAGCTTTGGAATTGAATATTTTGTGCCAATTGACACTGGAAATGCGAAATATCTTAAAAATAGATTTTGAGAAGAATAGTCAGAAATCTTTCGCAGTTGACTCTAGATCGATCTTCTTATAGTGAATACAGATGGTAGAAATATGTGTAAATGTGCATCTGAATAATATCTATCATGTGCAAATATGTTCATTTTCTAAAGTGTTCAATTAAAATGCAGGAAAATATATATAGCGTATTTGCTTCTGTAATAATAGCTTTGGAATAGAATATTTTGTGCCAATTCACACTAGAGGTGTCGAAAGCCCAGACCATCCGACTCGTCCTAGGACTTAGAGACACTGCTTATAGCGCTGCATGATATCTCAATGTCGCACACTAGAGGTGTTGTTGTTGAGACCCAGACCGTCCGACCTACCAGAAAGGTGTAAGGTAACTGTATGGACGGCCGGGAAGTGCCACCCAATTTAGACCGGAACCCAGTGGGGGAGGCATCCACAGGGACCGTACCCTCCTTCCCCTATCACCAACCTCTCGGAAGGACTTACGGACCCACATGTTTAACGTGATCGTACTCCGCATGAACACGGCGGCATTTGTGGCAGCGTGCAAATCTAGCGCGCAAACCACGGGGATACCGCACCCGAGATGGCCAACAGCACGCGGCGTTCCGAGGTGGTCACCCACCAAGTACTAACCGCGCCCGATGCTGCTTGACTTCGGTGATCTAACGAGAACCGGTGTTTTCAGCACGGTACGGCCGTTGGCCTGCACACTAGAGGTGTGAAACATCTTAATAGATTTTTGAAAGAAATATTAAAATATATTTCGCAGTTAACACTAGTTTAATCTACTTGCTATTATGAATATAGATGGTAGAAATATGTGTGAATGTGTATCTGTGTAATATCTATCAAGTGCTAATCTTAAGAGGTCTTAAAATCGCAGTCCGCGCAACTTACCAATAGGTGTTGAGTAATTTTTTGCACGGTCGGGAAAGATAACCTCCAGATTTCTGGAGGTACCTTAGGTCCTCAAACCTGCCAGTCAAAGCATGTTTATGTGAGCAGAGATAAACCAAAGCAAGAAATAACCTACTTTAAATTCAGAATGTTTAACATCTGAAGAAAATATTTCAAATATACGGACAGTTTAACATTCAGGAAAAATGAACTTTGACATGACCATCCAACTATGTAAAGTTGGGTACAATGTAATTACGAGAGACAGAATAATTTGGAGGAAAAATTTACTGAAAATTCAAAGCACATTGAAAGGAAAACTTAATTACATTAACAATTTAGAAAGAAGAACATTTAAAAAAAATAAATATTTATGGAGATAATTTGGAAATCTTTAGAAAATCTAGATATATACAGACATAAAATGAAAACTAAATCGAAAGGAAGTTAATGCAGATGGAAAATGAATAGCCCCCCCCCCCCCCTCATAACAGGACAGACAATTATTATTAAAAATATTAAATAGAAAAAATGTAATACTACTCTATTGATTAAAAATGATTAAACGCTGCAAGCAAATTAAACTTAAGAAACACTTATTGGAGGAGATAGTTTCGACTATAGTAATACAGTTTTTCAATCTAGTGATAGAAGAGTGGTTGAAGCAAATGGAGAAAACCATTATGGTAAGTTACTATTTGTTGGATTTCGTAAATGAAGATTTTTCGTGAATGGGCAGGAAAATACAAAACAGTTAACGTCACCATAAGAATTCGGAGAACAGGGGCAACTAGGGGTAGCTTTAATTTTGAAATAAAAATGATAATCTAAAAATGGACCATGACTGGTAAAAAAGTAAATTAAAAATTTATTTTAAATCACGAAATGGGAGTTAGCAGAAGGTAAGTAGGAGAGTATGCGAGGCGAATCGTTATTTCTGGGAGAGCGATAGTTATTGAGGTGAGTTTCCCAAAAATTTAAAATATTGTTTTTACAAAATTTTGAAAGGAAAAAGTATGGAAGAAGAATGGAAATAGGAACACAGTCGGAAGTAGCTATTTTTGCGTATTTATCAGCATAATCATTCCCGAAGTTACTATTATGAGCTTTAATCCAAATTAAGTTAAGTTTCACTGATTTTCGCACTCTCCTTAGCGGTGCTATATTTGTTGGTTAACTATTTATTCTTATGGAATGGCTTTCCCTACAATGACTTTCCCTACAAAGACTTTCCTTACAATGAAGCTCCCTACAATGAATTTCCCTGAAAAATGACTTTCCCTACAATCACTTCCTTTGAAAAATGACTTTCCCTACAATCACTTCCTTTGAAAAATGACTTTTCCTATAATGACTTTCCCTACAATGATTATTCCTACAATAACTTTCGCTACAACGAGTTTCCCTGAAAAATGACTTTCCCTACAATGGCTTTCCCTGAACAATGACTTCCTTACCATGACTTTACTTTACTTGAAAAATGACTTCCCTACAATGACTTCCCGACAATTACTTTACCTGAAAAATGACTTCCCTACAATGACTTTACCTGAAAAATGACTTCCTCCATGAAAAATGATTTTCTCTACAATGACTTTCCCTACAAGGACTTTCTCTACAATGACTTTCCCTAAAAATGACTTTACCTGAAAAATGACGTCCCTATATTGACTTACCCTGAAATATGACTTTTCCTACACTGGCTTTCTCTACAATGGCTTTGCCTGAAAAATGACTTTTCCTACAATGACTTTCCCCATAATGACTTTCTCTACAATGACTTTTTCTGAATTTTCCTATTGTGAATATACATGATAGAAATATGTATAAGTGTGTACCTGTATAATAACTATGATGTACAAATCTGCATTTGTTGAGCAGTTTCGCTGATTTTAGTTCTCTTCGCAGCGGTGCTACATTTGTTGGTTAGATATTTATTTCTATGGAATAACTTTCCCTACAATATATGTTATATGTGTAGAGGAAGTATTGTGATATAGTGTCGAACATTGTAATAAGAACAGTCGATTGAATCAAAGGTTTTTCTCATTCTAGAATATGTATCAACTACTATATTCAACGCGACGTCTGCGTATGATGTCTGGAGGAGCATGTCTGTCCGGATGTCTGTAACCACTCAAATTAAAAATAGAAAATATCCATTCAATAATAGTTAGATAATTAGATTTTGGTATGAATAGAAAAAATAATACTTACTGTTTTTTTAGGGGAGGATAGAAAGTTCAAATCAATCTATTTTAATTTTCAAACATCAGGTACATAACAGGAAATAGAAAGTCCTAATAAATCTTTGTTAATTTTTCGAACATCGACTCCGTACGGAGAGATAGGAAATCCTAATTATTCCATATTTAATATTCCAAAAATAACATACTCAAAGAGATACATAGTCCTAATCCATTCATGATGATTATTTGAGTATCAGATGTGTTAGAGGGGATAGAACGTTCTAATCCATCCATGTTAATTTTTCAAACATCAGATACGTAAGTGGTATGCAAAGTATTTATCTATTTATGTTAATTTTCAAATATGAGGTACGTAAAGGGAGATGAAAAGCCTAAATCACTTCTTGTTAATTTTTTATACATCAGGTATTTTTTTTTTCAGATATGGTCTAAACTAGAGAAATTAGATTTTTGGTGCATGCAGATTATCATATTTTTAGACATTGGAACTTTAACAGTTTTTTGTAAATAAAAATATTTCATTTAAGAAATATCAAGAAGCAAACAACAATTTGAAAAAGAAAAACTTCATTAATAACAGCCTGAAACGTTGATAAAAAGTTTTAACCTGTTTAACGAGGCCGTTTTTAGAACTTTTTTGTCAGTATCGAGAGAGAGATCAACCACCCCAGCAAAACACAAGAACATGTCTGTCTGCTGTGCTTTTTAAACCTGATGAAGGCATTTATTTTTATTCTGAAACCGTTTGATTCTTTTTCTCAACATTTTTGTTGTTATTACCAAAATATTTTATAGAGATTAATTTGATATTAGCTTGAACAAAATATCAGACATTAATATTATCGTAAAAATTCTATGCACAATATTATTTTAGTTTCCGTTATACATTAGCCAATTTTTCCAAATACAAATTTGAAGTACACATTAATAGAAAACTACTACAGATATCTGTGAATTTTCCTTTATTACTTATCAAGCTAGTCAGTTTTAAATATTAATATCTCTCGTAGAAAAGCCATGCCTTAGCTTTCCCAAAATATCCGCTTTGTTACTCACTAAAAACTCCAAATATAAAGAGCCGAAAACTAAATACAATCCACGTCCAAACAAAGATACGAGAAATCGTTTATATTCAGTTCTTGTTCCATCAAACTCCATTTTGGACTTTTTAGAAGTCATATAATATCCGTATCATGGAGTAAGTCTTAAGGGGAACATGGAGTTTCTTCTCATAATTTAATTTCTTCGAATACCGTGGCAACGAAATCGTAAAGAACTCTCACCCATTTTTGACTTTTGATATCACAGTTCTAAGAATTTTGACAGACTATAAATGAATGATATAAATAAAATGTTTCTAAAATCTTCTTAAAATGTTTTGTGGTCATATGATATTTATTTTCTCATTTTACTGCAGTGCCGATAAAAGAGTGTTTTTCTCCGAAAAATTTCAAAATCAAAGATTTGATATGAATGCTCGTTTTAAGAAGTATTTTAAATATTTTAGTAATTTTTGGAATGGTTGAAATCACGTTCCCGTTGCATCTATTGATCAGTTAAGTAGCTTATTGTGAGCTCATCTGCGCGGAATAGCAGATACTTCAAGGATAGCAAGATAAATATCAACTTGCCACGACTCTTCGAACCTCTTTGAGGACCGACAAATTCAGTCTTACGACGTTGCTGGCTTCAGATTTTTCCAAATAGAGCTTAATCTATGAGAAACTGTAACTGTTAAGTCCGTATTCACAGAGCTCTTGTTTAGAGTTTTATTCCTAAAACGCGAAACCGGTCCATGGATTTTATTATCTGCAATGGATGCACTTTAAGCGTACCTTCTGAGTGGAAGCGTTTCCAAAAGTTAGGATTCTAAGCCTTAAGGTATTATTACACGGAGTAATTCCTTTCAACAACACCATACATTTATTTCAATGGGAAGAAATATTGCCGCCAAATTGCAGCAATCTTTTCGAAATCAACAGTAAATGTTGCTTAATTTCTGAGCTTGAGCCAATCGTAGGACGATAAGATTCATCGCCACTCCGCTCCGCCTGTCTCCTTCACATTTGCATTCAAGATGGCGACGACAACTGCGAGCACATCTCAACTACGTTGGAATCTGGAGATGGAAAGAAAAATTGATAGAATTTCTACTAAATTACAGACATCTGTGAGATATAAAAGATCCAAATTATGCAGAAACAAAAACACTAAAGAATGTTTCCTGAAATAAAACTGGCGGCATTAGAGAGGAAGGGCCTGTTAGAGAGGAGGGGCCTAACGTATGATTGACAGGTGGAATTGTTGAAGTTCAGCAAGAAAAATTGTCCTATGTAATTACACCCTTAGAAAGCTAGGTATAATAATGAAAATTGCAGCCTTGTGAAACCTGAGCTTATTTAAAAAAATGAATACGGCGACGTAAGAGAACGGAGTTTATCGACCTCCATAGAAGATTTTTAAATTGTTACAAATGGCAAATTTTCTTTCTGCCATTGTTAGTATAGATTATTCCATGCTGTCTAGTCCATAATAAGCATGTAACTGGTCCATGCTTGCTTCTATATACAGTAGGAGGTGTAAAAGTCTCACTGTCCCAGCCAAAAAGCGAATTACGAATCTTTGAATTGCAGCCGATGCTTAATCTATTGAGTTGCACTGACATGATTCTAAGTTCTTCTAGTTGAAGTGGACCCTTTGAAGTCAGATCAGTATTCAACTGCCATTCTGAACGATCGGCTTTGTATTTGTTGACTTGTTTTATGCATTGACTATTCTGTGTGGTCTCGATGCTGAAACTTTCGCCAAATTTCACAGGGACCACTTATAATTCACAACTGGATCTTTTTATCAACCCTTATAAGCATTATTGCAGTGTTGATACGTTTGGACGCCTGTGGCATATAAAAATTATAATTATTTGATTTTACTTTTATAAATAGAATGGTTACAAGAACATGGCCGCAAAAAAAAACCCGTTCATTAAATTAGAGGTGGCCGTGAGTTTATCACAGTATATTGCAGAAGGGAAACACACCTAGTTAATCTATTTAATTTTCTGTGTTGCCCGATGTTCCTGAAAATTAATTTGATTACTAGACATAAAATATAAATAAACTTACATAAGTGACGAGACACAATTCTGGCAAATTAAAGTTCCTTAAAATATTCTTATTATTATTCATATTTTATCATTAAATATTATTTCCAAATATTATCAGCTAATACCATAGTTGCAGGTAAGTATTTTACCTAGAGCTGATAAGTTGTGATACAGTGGGCGAATATTATTTATTTAGTAAACTAGCTATTGATTAAGGGTCAGCCTTCAATTGCTTCCTCAAATATTATATGTAAAATGTTATCTGCGTCATCTTTGACGCATCTCGTTGAGCATGGACACACTTTGCTCAGTCGTATTGGGACTTTCAACTGAAAATCTGCACACATTTCTAAGAGCATCTGCTCTCACAATTTTAACGAGACTATATGTTTGCATAATCGAAGTATACAGAAGCATCCCATGTAATGTAGAAACATCTTATGCAATGTAGAAGCATCTTGTCTAATGTAGAAACATCTTATGTAATGTAGAATCATGGAATAGATTGGTAGGAATCATGGAATAGAATTGATGGCATCATATTTCTCTGCAACATCGAAACGTAATACGTAATAACATATTATGTAAATGATCCTTTTCACAAAATGTTGTACGGTGGTACAAAATGTTGTACTCTATGTTTCCCACTTCTTCTCATTAGCTTTGGCGATTCCTTCTTCTATAGGAGTTCATTCTGAGCTTAATTGGCTCATCTCCTCTTGCTTTGGAGCCTTGTTTGGGTCATGAAGAGCACGTGCTACGAGGTCATAATGTAATATCTTGTCCCTAAAATTACTGTTTACCCCATCATAAAAACTGGCGTCTACATGTCTTGGGTTTATTGCTATCATGTATTCTTTGCATCTGTAGATGATGTAATGCTTTCTATTCCAACTATATTACACCGCCATTGTAAAGTTCTCACCCGAAAAGCCGGGGATAGTTTCTGTCCAAGTGGACCCTATACATTTTCTAAATTTGGGAACGCCGAGCGCGATTCTGAGGAATGGAGTGCAATTCTTACTTCAGAAACGCCCCCTAAAAGTGGTATTCTGGGTGTGTATTTTAGAATTATGTTTACCTATATTTGTGTCATGTATGTATGTATCAGTGATGTGTTGGCTCAGTAAATCGAAAACATTTTCACAAATCGTCATGATATTTTGTATTAAAAAAGATGAAAATCTAGAATTATATATATATATATATATATATATATATATATATATTTCATAAGTTGCTTTAAGGGCGAAGATTACGCAAAACACGTAATTCTTATTTTTTTCCCTATGATGAAATAAATACAATTTGTGTTTATGGCATTCGATAAAAGAGACAAATGGTTTAGATTTAGTTACGCCTGGTAATTATATTTTAAGGCACATCTGCTTCAAATAATTTCAACATACTGCCTATGAACTAATTGCTTAATAGAAGGGCGGGACAAATTGTTTTCAAGACACATTTACAAAGCGCAAATATTTCCCCGAAGTTTAACAGAGGCAGGTGACTTTTATTATATTAGATGTCTTTCTTCGTCACATAACTTTTGGATGTTGTTTTATGCAATTAATATGAGAATCGGAACATCATTGTATATTCAATTAAGAATTGCGTTAATTGAATATACAAATAAACTTCAAACTATATAAAAATAGCATGAAATTATGAAAAATACATTGTGAAGAAACCAAGTTCTAACTAGTGTTCAAACCATGGTTCTGAAAACTGATTCTTGAAAGCTGAATAAAGTGCTTGAATACTTCTACTAATGCAATGCAAGATCCGATGTTTAACGCTAATGCAAATAATGTACTAAATGCATGGAAAGGACGGATGAACAAAGCATGTGTCCGCCTTCAGTTTTACAATGTCGAAGTTCCTTTTGTGAGAATTATTCTCGACGTTTTGGGGCTACTACCACGAACTTTTGACAATAACAAATACATCCTAGTAGTAATGAACTATTTCGCAAAGTAGACAGAAGCTTACGCAATCTCTGGCAAAGAGTCTACAACCATCAGTGAAGTTCTAACTCGGAACTGGATATGTAATTACGAGATTCCCTCTCTCATCCATTCTGACCAGGAAACGAACTTTAATTCTGGCATAGTCGCGAGACTCGGGCAAACTACTCTGAATGGTCAAAACTTGAACTATTCTTCTTCATCCTCAATCGGACGAAATGATGGATATATTCAATATAACGCTACTTAATCATCTCTCAATTCGTATCCAGAAACCAGAAAGGTTGGGGCCGTGATCTACCTTTATTCCTGATAACCTACAGAGGTGTTATCCACGAATCGACTTGTCATTCTCCATCAAAAATACTGTTAGGTCGGGATCTACGACCACCATGTGATCTAATGTTTGGAAGACCATGGGATGCTCCTTCATCGCCTGATAAATATGTGCAAGATCTGTAGGCATGGTTGAAAGAGCTTCGTTTCGCTCATGGAGGGCTTAATATTACTGCCGATAGAATGAAGACCCCTTATGATACCAAATCTAATGAAGAACGCCTGCAAGGAGGCGTAAAAATGTGTCTGTATAGTCCTCGGCGTCGACCAGGAATTTCACCGAAACTACAGCACACCTAGGAAGGACTCGACGTCATAAAGAAGAGATGAACAGTGTCGTTTATCGAATTCAAAACTCGTCTTCAACCAAGCCTAAACTCACCCATATCGACAGATTAGCCTCATATTTTGGACCACAGTAGGTTTATACTGCCCGAGACGTGCAGTCTTAAAAAGGGGGCAGTGTTGCGAATGTGTAAAATGCCATCACTGAAGCCTCTTATGAAAACCAAATGGAGAAAACATCCCTATAGACAACCTTTAGTATGACGTGAATCTATGGTCATCATAGGCTGAAGTTTTAAGGGGGTTTCTATATTTGGCGATTTATCGCCAATCCTGCGATAAATCGAAGGTTTGAGAACAACTTCGAAATAACGAATATTCTATGAGATAAGATAGACTTCTGGAACTTTCTATAGGGAGTATATAAACAGTGTCTTTACTCAGTTGGAGTAGTTAACGTGATACGAGCTACATTGAACTGTGACATATGTAGAATAATAGATGCTGTTTTGTGAAATAAGATGAGTCAATGTTATGGCAATAGTATGGGCTGTTTTGTGAAATTAGTGAAGCATTTGTTTGCTGTTTTACTGTATCTGACCGTTGTTTAGAGATCTTGTGAGATAGTTATCGAGCTATTTGTTGTATATTGTTAATATTTACACTGTCCGTGTAAATAAACATGTTAATTAACCAGATATTTGGACTCATCCTTGTATCCTGAGCGTAGACTCAAGATTTCAGAGGATACATCGTAACACTATTGACGCTTTATCCATTACGCTTTTGGATGAAATTTTTATATTTTATAGTGGATCTTAGAGGCTTCTCCAGATTTTAGACCCAAGGAACTTGTGAACTGAACGACGTCTTCTTTCTATACTGTTTTTAAACTACTACTGCTTGAATTATCTGCGTTGTAGTACTCACGAATTAAAAATGTATTCCTAAATTGTGGGAGTTTTCAAGAAATATAAACTTTGCCTTTTTTAGATCTCAGTGACGGGTTCCTCTGACCTGCAGGGTTATGTTATCTGAGCGCCGTTATAAAAAATCATAGTCCAAACCGAAATACGGATGACGTATTTTCAATTTGGACTGGTTCTAAATGAAACAGTGCTATACAATGGAGTGGAATTTTATAAACAAATTAGAGGAATACCGATGGGCGGTAATTGTTCATCGGCATTGGCAGATTTATATTTGGACTGTTATGAGAATGAAACTCATTTGTTGAATGAGATGTTGTATTTAAGATTCGTTGATGACATTATCGTTGGCACAAAAGATCATAAATACGTATTGGATTTTGGTTTCTATCCGTGTTCACTTAAATTGGTTGAAACACATATGAATGAAGACGGGAGCCTGAATTTTTTGGACGTATGTATTATGTCAAACGAAAATAGCGCTTCCTTCTGTATATATGATAAGCGTACAGCCTTCAACTTTGACGTAAACTTTATCACTTCATGGGAAACTTGTTTAAGTAGAGCTGCCTTCCGTAATATAATTGTCAATCAACTTTTAAGAAACAAAAGTTTAAACTCTCAAAGAAGCGACAGAATTCAACAGGATAAAAGGTATTTGAACGAGGCACGGAAAAAGGGTTATCCGGTTGGCTTTCTGAACGTAATTGAGTCATCTTTTTACGGTAAACTGTAACCGTTGGTTATTTAGATCACGGACATATAAAGTTGATGACTTGGTACTATATATGATGGGGATTTGTGTTGTATAAGGCATGATTTCGTTAGGGAGTAACTTGAGGTCTTGTTTGCACAAATTCTAGTGTGTTTGGCTTCAACGATCATGGTCTTTTCGTTTCCAAATAGATATTCTTAGGTATAATGGCCTAGATGCGGAATGGTACCGGCATCCGGGAGTGTGGCCATGGCGTAAAGCATGCTGAACCGGGGTGAGGGGTCACAACCCCCCCTCTGTCAATTTAGGGTACTTTTCTTTTTCTTATTTCTTGCATCATATTTGATTTTCAGATTTGGACATTTCCTTTTGGATATATATATACATTTCATAGTATCATATAATTCTATTCATAGTATCTTATATTAGCCAGACATCTCCATTCTCTCTCTCTTTTTTTTTTTTTCTTTTTTTTTACATTCACTTCCCACTTCAGCATTACTATTATTTGCCCCTCTTTTTAGTAGCTCTTTTTGTATATTTATACTTTTTCTTAACATTTCGCTTCACAGTTTTTCAATTCTTATGAATGGCAACAGTAAATGGTTTTTTATTTTTTCTTTACGAATGGCAACACTGGTCTCTTCTATCAGTGTTCCCTGTTTTGAATCGATTGTACATACGCTGTGCTTTTTCCAGGTATTCATTTTTTCTTTTTTATTCCTTCTTTATGTATGTCGTCCAAGTAGAAATAGTTTATAGATTTAATCTATCTATTTCTTCAGAAACATACATATTTGTGTTTGCTTCTACAAAAAACTTGGACATGATTAGATTTTTGTAGAGGTTAACAATTCATGATTTAGGCTTAGAACCTCGTCCACGTGTAAGGCGTTTGTGCTTGATTTCGTTTGTTATACTTATTTCGATTCCATACCTTTGTATTATATATTTTTCATTGACTTGTTGATTCGATATTTATTTTATTTATTTTTTTTCCATTTGATTGAGGATTAGTTGATTTTTACTTTTGTTTTGTTAGCCAGTTAGATAGTTGAATTTAGTTTAAGTTTTTCTTTTTTCGTTACCATACCTTTTAATTTGGTTGATTTTCTGTAACTTGATAGCTTGTGTTTTGTATTTTTTATCCATATGATTGATGATTTGCTGTATTATATTTTATTCTGTGGGTGTTTTAAAAAGTTAGGTTTATCGTGTTACATCTTCTTACTTTTCGTTCATTGGATTTTCAAACTTCTATATATATATATATATATATATATATATATATATATATATATATATATATATATATATATATATATATATATATATATATATATATATATATATATATATATATATATATACATATATATATATATATATATATATGCATATATATATATATATATATACATATATATATATATATATACATATATATATATATATATACATATATATATATATATATATATATATATATATATATATATATATATACATATATATATATATATATATATATATATATATATATATATATATATATATATATATATATATATATATATATATATATATATATATATATATATATATATATATATATATATATATATATGCATATATATATATATATATATATATATATATATATATATACATATATATATATATATATACATATATATATATATATATATATATATATATATATATATATATATATATATATATATATATAAACTATAATATTGTGAAAATGTTATTTTTGAGGGGATGCTGCAAAATAAGTATCAAATAACCTAGTAAATGCAAATTTCGATGCATTTGAAAAAGTAAATACGAAGGAATGGTCATATGGTTTCGGTTCAAACATCGTTGGAAAAAACGTTTCTCAATGTTTCTGATGGTATCAAGATGGAATCTCATGGATAATATTTTCGGTCACTATAACACTTATTTGTGGAAAATCTTGAAAAAATCATGAAAATCGTGAATCAAAATCGTGTTCGAAAGGTCGTGCTACAATCGTGCTGTAACTAAAAAGATAATTTGAATTTTAAAAAACTTCATCAAGACGTATTTTTGAGGATCTTGAAATACCTCTGTACTAAAATTTTATGGACGTACGATGCTTAGATTCTTTGCTATTGACGACCTAAGCAGACAGATAGATATATTGCTTTATTATTATAGCCCATATTATAACCATAAAGGTTTTTTTCCTGCAAAATTATAGAATTCAGAAATATTTAGCAAATGATTTATTTCTATACAGTATCATGAGAAAAAAAAACGTTATTTCTCCTTAATGTATCCTTTTTAATAGTATAATTATTATATTCTCCGCTTTGAATTCTGTCTTTCAATAAATCTCTTTTGTTTAATGCACAGCATGAAACCAAAACTATTAAGATTATCCAAGTAAATGGTTACTCGTTTGTTTTGAAAAGCAGCTTTTGAATTCTTTCATAGAAATACCAGCAGATGCACTTTCAAAAGACAGCACTTGCAAAACATTAGCACTTTGCGAAGTTTATACTACAGAGTTTAATCGACGACGAAGTTTAATTAATGTGATTTTGATATAATGAAATTGCAATGCAATACTATATAGGAAAAATATTTCGCTGTCTGATTGAATTTACTTCGCGACAAATGTGGCCAATCTAGCGACAAAAAAGATATAATATCACAAACTTGGCATCTTTGAAATATGTCGTCAAATTAATAATTCAATATCTCAAAAGTTTAAGTTCTAAATAAACATTACGCGAAATGCTCTGCAAATATTATTAATCCGACAAGTTACTGAAATTATAAACTATAAAAGCGCATTTGTCAAATTTTTTTAAAACGAAATACTTTCTTAAACACCAACTGAATAACAGGATTTCCGCTGAAGGCTCTATAGTTACACCCTTTATTTTTTGTAATAAATTTTAATTAGAAACCAGCGCTCGGTTCTTTTTAATTATAATGCATGTTTTGCTTTTAAGTCCGTATTTTTCTGTTAATGTCAGGAAAAGTAGGAAAAAATGTTCTTAATTAAAAGATTTGTGTTACACTGTGTTTCTCCCGCAAACATGAGCGTCACTGAACTTTTTGCATAAATCGAAAGCTTGTTCTAAATTAATAAACAAATACATCTGTTCATTGCAACATGAAACAGGAGGAGAATACGATTTTTGATTAAATTACAAAACATATAAAACAATATTGCTACCATTACAAATTACAGTTTTAATGGATCGGTTTCACGCTTATTGCGCAGTCTTCATCAAATAAACGATGCCTGCTACAGCAGCACGAAAACTTGCTAAGTCAAGCAATTTGACGAATCTCTTGAAACCAATAATTCCTTTCTACTATACAACAAGCATCAAATCTAAAAGATTAAGCTCAGACGATATATAAAAAATATTGCTACCATTATAGATTGCAGTCTCCATGGATCGATTTCGCGTTTATTACTCATTCCTCATGGAATAAACGATCCCTGCACCAACAGCACGAAAACTTGCTATACCAATCAATTTGGCGAATCTCTTGACACCAATAATACCATTTAACTATACAGCTGGCATCAAATCTCAAAGAATCAGCTCAGATGATAGTATAAAATATATTGCTATCTATTCTTAAAACTTCACCGAAAAAATCGTTTGGTTCTCTGTGTGAAATCCGTGAATGTTTCATTCATATCAGCTATATTGTAGATTCCATGAACTGAACAATTTTGATTAAAGAAATGCAGCAATTCTTATATAACTCATTCTACATCTTTTGGTATTTACATTCGCCATAAGTGAAAATTAGGCTTCGTTGCAGAGATAATCAAAATTGGATGATCATTTAAACTCAAATATATTGTAATTGCGTTGTTTCAGTATGCACATGCACAGAATTTAAGCAAAAATAAAGCGGTTTTAGGACGGATATAACACTAAATATGAATTTAAAATAACTTTAAAAATTACGATTTTGACACAAGATGGATGACGTAATTTATTTTGAAGTGGGTCACGTGATCTCTTCATATAATGGTCACGTGATCTCTTCATATAAAGGGTGTAATTATTATTTTAATTTTATGTTTAAAAACTACTGAATATATTTTGCTGACATTTTTTTATATATTTCATGGGATAATTTGAATAGTTCCTAAAACTTTCGAAGCAATTTGTGAATTTTAAATCCGCTTAAAAAATGTTTTAAAAATTAGGTCCCATAGGGTTCAATGTATTTCATTTTTTCAACCAGGGTTCAATCCAAAATTAATTGGGGGATATTATTCATTTATATTCCCATACTTCCCACAGACCGTCTGAACAACATTCGAAAATTTCATTCTGATAAAGTCATTTTTACAGAAGTTATCGTGCTAATAGACAGACAGAATGAACAAAGTCATAAACACTTTTCAACTATGTTGTAAAGTGCTAAAAACGATATTGAGCCCAGTTTGTCTTTGCATCATGAGATTCGTTTTACTCATTTTGTTATAAAAAATTACACATCAAACAAGAATTCGAATAATATATATAATCTTATTTACTGTTTTATTCCATTTTGTTCTAATTGGTGTAAAACGTTTCTAAAATAGTTCTAGTTCTATTTTTCTGAACCTTATCAACATTTAATCGGCACTAGGATAATTTATGTTTTTTCTTGACAGCCGAATTCCTTAATATTTGGACTAATAGTCTTATATATATATATATATATATATATATATATATATATATATATATATCATATAAAAGCCAGTAAACAAATTAAAATAGAATTCCTATGCATATCCACAAAAATCAAAGGCACTACTCAGGAATTCCCTCTCTCTCTCTCTCTATATATATATATATATATATATATATATATATAGAGAGAGAGAGAGAGTGAGAGAGAGAGAGCAACAACTTATAAATACAATGTTAATAAAGACACACAGATGGATGCTAAAGCAATTTAATCACGTTCTACAGTGTCCAAAACGTGTGCATCTATGGAAAATGTGTGATCTAATTTTGGACGTTATTCCAATGTTTTCCTTACACACATATTAATTACAAATGTTTGTGTAATAAGTTTATACTATAATAAAAGCAATTTTTAAGCTTGAAATCGATGTAAAAAAATTATTAATATATTTTTAGTTTGCTTGGTAAACAATAATTTTCTTAGACTTAGGAAACTTATTCTTAGAATCAGCAGAAAACATATAATTGCGAGAAATAGCACGATAAACAATTTCAACATATAGTGAAGCTGACATATAATTTCTTTTCTAAAGAAAAGTTGTCTAGAATGAGAAGTTCAGTAGTTGAATTTGATTTATAAGATCTAATACCGTATGTACTGTCAAAATATTTGTACTAATTTTTCTCAAGGGAACAATAATATTTTCCTCAAAACTTTAGCAATTCATTCTTCTTATGCAAAGCCATAGAATGTGTTCTTTAGGATACGAAAAATACTATATTTGCGAAATCGAATAAAAGTGACTTACGAATTTGGCATGTAGTCGGTAATAGTGGATATTAAAACAATTGAAACAGCTGAAACAATATAAACTAAAATTTAAAATATATATAATTGGTATATAGATATAGTTTATTTGAGATTATTCAAATATTGGAAATACGTAAATACAGTGTAAAATTGAATTCAAAATTTTAAAAATCATGTGTTCAATATTTATGGCTTGCTGCAATAGCAAACAATGCTTCAGACGAAACGAACGAAGGCGAAACTCGGGCTAGTGTTTACAACACTTTGACCCGAGAGGTCAAATTAGACCGTAACCTACAGACTGAGGTGTTGCCATGAGAGTGGTTAAAAAGAATTACCAATTATGGAAGATGTCTGGGCGCAGTGCCCAAAATTGGCCAATCAGAACCAAGGAGGCGTGTCAGTTCTCAGGCAAAGAGCAGCGGCAAACACGAGATGATATTACACAACTTCTACGATAATACGAGGGAGTAGTTATGAAACAAGTGATGTAGTTAATAAAGTCAGAAGTGAAATTATGAAGTTCAAAGGCTAATGTGTAAGGACAATGTCCTGATTACAGGTTCCAGAAGTGTTCGAGCGTACAATGAGCAAATGCAGTACAGTCAAGGAGCCCAACACTTCGAGTTATGGCCATTACGATATACGCAGATACAAGAATTGTGGTCAATTACCGAGCAGAAAATGAAAGTATGTGCCCAATAATGATTGTTGAAGGTCTTAAATACATTTTAGGAATTTTTAAGCCATGGTCTCACATTGTCACCCTCCGCCGCAAGAATTTGAATGATTATTGTAACTAATTTAATAATTAAGAGAATGTTAATAATAAATGATTTTATGTTTAAGTTAAAATGATGCAGTTAATTATAGTCTTATATTAATTAATATTCTATTCCAGGACTCGCTCTAAAGATGAAATAGGTGGGTATTAGCGTCTCAATGCAATGTTCTACGAATACGATAATTACGGTCATGTCAATAAGTAGAATTTAATAAATTATAATGCCAGCTTTAAGTTTTATTGTAAAGTAAAAATGCTCTGTGCATTTAATAATAATTAAAGTTTATCTTAAATGCGTACCACAAATTGTATCAAGTCAAATGTATTGGGCTTCTTTGTATATATTAGTAAGTATTTTGAAGTTTGACATTTAGCTATTAAGTTTGAAACAAATTATGCCAAGCATGAAAAAGGTGTGTTATTTTGTTTAATGCTTTAATATGATTAGCATTATTTGTGTGCTAGAAAATAAAAGCCAATAGTCAAAGACATATTAAAAATGTCTAATTAAATTAGTCTAAATAGAAATTGTAAATAAATTTTTGGATGACTCGAATAAAATGTCAATGCCCCCTCCTCCTCCTCTAACTGCACGAGGAAAATTAATTAGTGACATCTCTAATTATGATTAGAGAGCACTAAATGTTGTGGCTACAATAAGCTTCATTAAATATTAAGCTATTGGTGGTTAAAATGCCATTTAAGCTGGCATTAAAATTATCGAGTCCTAGACCCCACAAATCTCTTGATACTACATTGTATTTGTAAAGAATGCGTCACACCATAGAAAATATATAGCTGCAGAGTATGCGCGATCTTCATTTTACTTGCTTTAAATGTGGAGACGCACCATTTTTTTCCGTGTGTCTCCCTTATTTATCGTCGGAATCGCAAACACATTCATATGTAGCATACTGCTGACATGAAAAATTCTCGGATGATATAAAATTGGGTATTGCCATTTGAATTTTTGGAAATAATAAAAAACTAAATATTAAGATGACACCTTGTGTAAATTAGCTGCACATTTACTGACAGTAGATATTATTTTTAGTCCAATGATATTTTTAATTTGATTGTGCCACAAAAAGAGTCGAAATATAGAACTGTGTTCTGATTTTTTTCTGATCTACTGTACATTTGCTGTTGCAGATCATCTAAATGGGAATTCATTTAATGTCACCAATATAGTAACCACAAAAGTGTAGAAGCAAATCAAAGCAAATCAAACCAACAGTGATGCGTGGACGAAATACATGGATGCCAAACATAATTTTGCTTCTGCAATTGCGAAAAAAATATCAGCAAATACAAATATGTGGATAATATTACCCATTCGCCAGTTTTAGCTTTTAAAAATCGTTTCAATAGATGACAACATAAGTCACAATTAAAATCCATCAATTATATATATACAACGCGTGTTACGTAATTATGGAATTGTTTAAAATTTTCTGCTTCCTTTCCTGAACTTTTTGGATTGGAATAGTTTTTCTTTATGAGAGCAGCAATTGAATCGGAAACCACGAAAACGAGTCAAAATGCATTTTGTTTAAAAGATAACATTCTTCAAGCTTATGGGGCTATAGTTTCTTCTAATGTGTGGTAAACGTAGTCTCAATCATTTAGATATCATAGAAAATCATATGGAACAAATAAACCATACGATGTATGGAAAAAGTAAACCAACGAAGCTAGTGCAATACGCGTCTAAAGCAACTCTTAGCCCATTGCATGATATTATAGGTCTTGTGTGTCTGTGATTAGATACTTTATCAAACACCAAGTGAAAAAAGTTAGAAGGCGCAGATGAGGTTAGAAGGCGCAGATATATTAATTAGAACTTACAATGCTCACTTTGATATCAGTTTTCTTCATATTTGATTTTTGTGCTATAAGCGCTGATTATAAATTTTCATTAAACTCCCAGAAAGGGTTTTAAGTTAAGTTTATATCTATTATGGTGATTAAAAATATATTATCAGAAAATTATTATGGCTAAAACAACACGACCATAATATCCACCAATTTCACAAAGTAGGAGTCCACTCACCATATCTAAAAAATAAATACATTACTCAAAGAATTACCCATTTTCAACTTGAAAAATTAATATTAATTAAAACACAATTTATGAGCATTATTAAAATTATATAAACAGCGAAACTTTCTACATAAGTGTATTTTCTCATGAATGGAACGAACTAGATTCATAAGATAATGCCCCCAAATTTATGGGATGATATTGCATATGAAAAGTGAGCATGTTTCTCAACAGTTAATATTCATTTTTATAATTTATGGGATTTTTTTATAAATTTATTTGAAAAATGTGCAATATCTCGAGAATGGTTCATGCTAGCGTTCTAAAGTTTATTTAAATCGTTTTCTAAGGAACAATTACATATGAAATGTCTATTTGCGTAACTTTATTAAAGGTTTTGATTTTTTGATGATTTTTCAAAATTTCACTCGAAAATTTAGGGAAGTTCTGAACATTCGATTGCGTTTAAAAGCAATAGGCTTCCAGTATCCACGAATTGTGATTTTTGTACCAAATTTCATTCAAATCGCCCCATTCGGACGTGAGATATCGTCTCCAAAGACTCACTAACAGACATACACACACACGCACACACACACACACACACACACACATATGCACACACACCTGCACACAGACATCACCTCAAAAATATGTGATTCGTGATCAGGGATGCTTGAAATGTGCTCTCCCGTTGAAAACTCGAATTCGAATTTTCGACCCCGTCACAATACTTTCCTTACACATTATGTATATAAGGAAAGAAATAAAGTAAGGGTTCCCAAAATTGGATGGAATTATAGACAATTTTATAATTGAAAGTGCTTTTAAAAATAATTGCGCAGACTCTTCCAATGGCATATTTCTTTAGTGTGATGTTGACGTGCTGCTTGATTGGTTCCTTTTACAATAGTTATTTTAGTCTTCAAACTAACGTGAGTTAATCACTTTTTGAGCATTTCTAGAATAAATGATAAATCCGATAATGTGACCGAATCATTGTTTGTTTCTCTATCTGTCTTTTTATCTCAGTTCCGGAGAACTCACCTAATTCCTTTTTTTCAGAAGAAACTCCAAATATCAAAAGTTCACCTAAATTGTGCATTTTAAGTTTCTTTACAGTATATAGTCCGTAGAAAGAACAAGTATACTAACAGTTATAGAGAAAAGTAAAATCACCAATTTATGTTCTATATAAACTTACATTGAATCAGAAATCGAACTCCTCGTAAAATAAAACAAGAAGGATCAATCATGCATAAAGCATTGATTATGAAACACTTTCCAACTGAAATGCAATTTTATTTAAACATATCTAAAACGTGATGCATTCAGCGATGATATTTTTTAAATTATCACAGTACTACAGTAATTTTTTATACTTGAAAACTTAAAACTTCATCGAAATGTAAATTGTCGATCTAAGTAAAATCAGTGAATATCTCATTCATATGACTTATATTCCAAACTCCAGAGCTAAATAATTTTAGGTGAAAGAAATTAAGCAATTCTTATAAAACACACCTTGAAATCGCTTGATTTGTTTATATTCAACATAAGTTAAAATTAGGCTTCTTTATAGAATAAATCAAAATGTAATGATCATTTAAAATAAAAAATATTATAATTGCGTTGGCACAAAATTTAGATACACAGATAATACGTTCAAATAAAGCGGTTATTTTGATTGATCCAACAATAAATATAAATATAATCTCGTACTTTACCCATTGAAAAAAAATGGATGTCATATTTTATTTTGAGTCACGTGATTTCTTCGTATATCATGTGAGTAATTATTATTTCAATTTTTTTTCTTAAACTACCCAGCATATTGAGGTCAATTTTTTTTTCCACATTTTGTAAAATAACTTATATATTTCCTAAAATTTTCGAAGCAATTTGTGAATTTTAATTTTGTTTAAAAAATGTTTTAAAAATTAAGCCTAATAGGGTTCAATGTACAGGGTGGTCCAAAAGTCCGTGACACATTTTAAAATTGAATATAAACTCAAGTAATTGCCCTACGATAGTGAGGTTTGGACTAAAATGCTTTTCACGTTGAAAAGTTTTGGTTAAGCAAATAAAAAATTTAGTTCCAAACTATGCCCATAGATGGCGCTATTTATTAAAATGTTTGTATATCTGCGTGTTTTTTTTCAGATTCATTTTGACACTGTCCCTGAGAGGTAAGAAATGACAACTCTCGCCGAAAAAGCTCATTGCATAGGTTGGTACTTTGAAACTAAATCCATCATTACAGTTCAGTTTTTATGCTTTTCACTTTCCTTATATACATAATGTATAAGGAAAGTATTGTGACGGGGTCGAAAATTCGAATTCGAGTTTTCGACTGGAGAGCAGGTTTCAAACATTCCTGATCCCGAATTAAACATTTTTGAAGTGATGTCTGTGTGTGTGTGAAAGTATGTGTATGTGTGTGTGTGTCAGTGAGCCTGTGGAGACAATAACGGACGAACGAATGGACCGATTCGAGCGAAATTTAGTACAAAAATCACAATCCGTAAACACTGGAAGCCTATTGTTTTTATACGCAATCGAATGCTCAGAATCCCCCTAAATTTTCGAGTGAAATTTTGAAAAATCCTCAAAAAATAAAAACCGCTAATAAAGTTACGCAAATAGACATTTCTTATATAATTTTTCATTAAAAAACGATTGACATAAATTTTAGAAAGAAAACATGAACCGTTCTCGAGATATTGCATATTTTTCAAAAACATTATCAAAAAGTTATATAAAATAAAAAAATCTGATGTGGGCAACACATGACTTTCCTTATGTAATGTAATGAATTTACTACTTTTACAGTAAAAAAATAGGTTTTTCTTATAGTAGATACTAATATTCTTTCCAAGACATTGAATTTTCGACAATTAGTCGTCATTTTCATTGATTTAGCGTCATTTTTATCCATTTGGCGAGATTTTCGTTAATTTGGCAACATTTCAAAAAGTCGCCAAGTTGGCGACATTCCGCCAAATTCGTCGCCAAGCGTTATGCACTAAGAGATAAGTTATTCTTACAGCCGATAAATGACTGTTGGCGTCCAAATACTAAAGTGTTACTCAGAGTATCTTTTTTCATGAATGGAACGAGCTAGATCCACGAGAATGATGTCACCCAATTTATCGCATGGTATTACATATGAAAAGTGAACATGTTTATCAATAGGAATTTTTTTTTATTTTATATGACTTATTGATATTTTTTTTTTAAATGTACAATATCTCAAAAACGGCTAGTGTTAGCGTTCTAAAATTTATGTCAATCGTTTTCTAATGAAAAATTACATAAGAAATGTCTATTTGCGTAACTTTATTAGTGGTTTTGATTTTTTCAAAATTTCATTCGAAAATTTAGGGGGGTTCTGAACATTCGATTGCGTATAAAAACAATAGGCTTCCAGTGTTTACGGATTGTGATTTTTGTACCAAATTTGGTTCAAATCGGTTCATTCGGTCGTCAGTTATCGTCTCCACAGTCCCACTGACACACACACACACGCATTATATAAGGAGAGTCATGTGTTGCCCACATCAGATTTTTTTTTTGTATTTTTAAGGTACACCGCCATCTATGGGCAAAGTTTGCAACTAAATTGTCCAAACCTCATTATCGTACTGCAATTATTTAAGCTTTAATTCAATTTTAAAATGTGTCAAGGACTTTTGGATGACCCTGTATTTCATTTGTTTCAACCCGTGTTAAATTGCAAACTAATTGAGTGATATTATTCATTTTCAAATGACCAAAGTCACAAACTGTTAAAAATGCATGGATTCATTCAATCAGTGTATTCAATTTTGTAGATTTCATGCATTAGGGATATGGTGCATTGGTACATTTCATGGATACATTTCTCTTCATAGATTCAATTCTGTACATACTCAGATTTATTTTAAGTTTTAAATTACCATGAAAGGAATTTTTAATTCGACTGCCATTGTAACATCATACTAAACATTGATTAGCTTTGTTGCAAGACTTAATAAATATTGTTTAACTACAATAAAAATTTAATTCAATTTTGTTGATAGCAACTTTTTTTTTTCAAAAATAGAAAGAAGCTTCAGCTTCAATCAAAATTTTAAAGCCTAGTTAAAACAGTATTTTGTAAATTACAAAATATGCCTAATAAATTTATTTTTCTGAATACTGTAAAATTCTAAGTAAAACATTAACTATCTATAAATATAGCCTTAATGTATAGGTACTATATGTGCCTTACAAATTATAGTTAGAGTACTTTTACACAGTATAATTACACTTCATAAACCATATGTTTTTTTTAATCTTCAAAGGATATAAATTGTGTTGCTAATATATACAAGCACACTCCATTTCCTATATATTTTTGACAGATTTTACTTAAGAATTTGGTACAAATTAATGAATGCTTTGATCATTTGAAATAACATTATTAACTGAACATTGAGTACTGTCTAAAGTAGAAAAATTTTTAGAAAACAACTAGAAAACCACTTAGGTCCTATTCTCTATAAGTAGTCTGTTTGGAAAAGAAAATACTTCAGTTAATGGTAATGAAGGCAAAGTTACAAAATAAATATAATTGAAATTTATAATTGCATTCGAAAAGAATAAAGACTGTACCAGGAAAAATATTTCAGACATTACTATTTACTGTACTCTTAACAAGAAACCTACGACTATAAAATAATTTAATTTACCTCAAACGACAAAGAGGTATTGATTAAGCAATGTGGGGCCAAGCTGCCTAAACACGATTGTCAATTATAAAGGATTTTTAATCGAAATTGAAAAGCATTTTCTTTACATGCAAAAAAATTTAAATGTTTAGCATATTCTGCCTGTCAACCCCGCAATGTGAAACGCACGATTTCAAGATCAGCGATAGGTCTTTATGAAAAAGTGGTCAAAGTCTTAACCACAGTACTGTAGGCTGGAAAAAGGGGTCATCCTACAATGTATTGCGCGGAGAGTTATATGTACTGTAAAAAAATTCCATTTTATACCACAAAATAGTGATTTGAGCACGAAGAAATAAAAATGAGTAGTTTCAGGCCTATATTTCAGTTTCAATAATGCAACAACATAGGATAGAAAATGATATGGGAATGGAATTTTGGTGCTTCCCTAGAACGCTGACATGCTGCTCAGTCTCCCCTCGAATAGATAAAAATCTGATGTGGGCAGCACATGACTTTCCTTGCAGACTTATATTCACGTTCTCTTTATTTTAATTAAATTTAATTCACTTTTAATTCAATTTTCGTTCTCATTTGATAACTGGACTTATTTTCAAAGGTGGCGTAGATAAAATACAAAAAAACTAAAATATCTCGAGAACGACTAGTCCTAGTGTAATAGGGTTAGTCTTATTCTTTTCTTCGTTAAAAATGACGTATTATACAAGCATTTAATGTCTATATTTGAGCATACGTAGTTTTTATATTAGATTTTGGAGATTTTTGCGGGACATTTTGCAAAAATATGCAGGTTATTTTTTTAATCGTACCAAAATCTAATCAGCACTAGGGTGACCCACAAGTGACTTACTTATCTACTGCATTTTGTGAAATTCAGTTTTTTAGCTTGAGTGGTTACAATCTTTTGCTGGCCATTTCACAAAAACGACGGGTTCTTTTATCCCGAATCGTATCCAAAACTAATCAGCACCAGATTCGCCCACAAGTGACTTACCTACCAAATTTTATGAAATTCGGCCTATTAGTTTTTGAGTTAGAGTGGATACAAAATCTGCACAGACAGACCGACACAGAGACAGACACACCCACAGACGTCACGCTAAAAGTAGTTTTTTCATATTCTAGAGGTCTCGAAACATGTAGATCCATCGAAAACTCGAGTTGCGATTTTCGGCATGATTCCAATACTTTCCCTATACATTACCATGTATTGCAGGGAAAGTAAAAATAATTTCTCACACTTTGATATGTTCATGATTCTGACACTTTATGCCCTTTTCGTCATCTTATAATATCACTTATGCAATGCTTTCAAACAAATGACACCATTAATATTTCTCAATCACATTACTTAGTTTGAAATTATGTCTCAAATGAAGATCTAACAAAAATTATGAAAATACATTAATTTCAGGACATGGCTAATCATCGTGCTAAAATACATATATTACATAAATAATCTTTTACTTGCAGGGGTAATGTTAGGAAACATGTTCATCTCATTAACCTAATGGAAACAGCGCTGATTATTGAGAAATAATTAGTGGTTCGTCTTGTGATTTCTTACCAATAGCAACCGACAAACTTAACCCATGAGGGGACCACTAAGATCCAAAATGACGGAGTTTTGAATTATAGAAAGCCTTAAGATTTGTAGCAGCAAAAAACAATGATTAACCAAATAAAATACTATCCTGTATAACAAATCAGAGTAATGAGTTGGCATTAGATCCCAGTTTTAATTCAATTTGAAATGTCTCTGTAGATTTTAGGGTATATTTCATCTGTAGAATGGATAAATGATGTGTCAGTAGTTGAAAAGATAGAGCGTTGACTCTTAAAGCTGAAATCAATGGTTCGAATCTTATCTGGGGCATGGATTTATTACAAACTAAATATTTATTCAATTAGTAAAATTGTAATTATAATGACCTATCTTATACAATGATCTGTCTTATATAACGATATATCTTATATAAAGAATCAATTTTTAGAATTAAAAAAAGGGGGGTAACGTTTTTACGGCATCCTGTCGTTATTGTCTGCTCTTCCAGAAGTAAGAAGTCGTTGTAAAGAAATTCAGTTGCATGTGAGAAAAAACTGAATTTTAAAATATCAATAATTTACCAATTTGCTAGAATAATGCTTTTTATATATCGCTGAATAGGAATTAATTACTCTTATTTACTATATTACTATTACTATCTTCTCCATTTGTAAATATGTTTGTTTACATCTTCGTCAGTATATTCTTGGGTCTATAGGCACGGATTGGGAAAAAAAATAAATAATAATAATGCAATTTTAATATTTGTTACTTATAGGCGAATATTGTATGACGTAGGACATTGAAAACATTTATGGCTTCAAATATTTTGCAAAGATAATTGTAAAGACACAAAATACAGATAAATGTAATATGTGTATGCCAAGATGGCGCAATTTTAAATAATTTGTGAACATATAAATATACAGTCAGCAGGTGTAAAAGAACGCTGTAAACACCATGTGAAGCAAAATTTTTACAAATGATTTCAAAGAAATAAACAGTTGACTCGACTTTACAATTACAGGAAAATGACAGTTATATTTGACTGAAACTATGACACTGCAATAAACAACTTCAAAACAGTGTTCTTCAGTCTCCAAAAATCGATGTGCAACAGCCCAGTGGCTAGCACGCAGGGATTTCACTCGGACGACCCGGCTACGATTTCCGTCTCTGCCCAAACTGTCGTCGTGTTCACTCGGCGTACGGGCAAGTTAAATATGAGTGTATGCCAGTCTTTCCGAGAGGTTTGTGGTAGGGGAACTGCCACGGTCCCTGTGGATGCCTCCCCCACCGGATTGCTGTCTAAATTGGGGGGCGCTTCCCGGCCGTCTAAAAAAATACCTTTCACCATAGGGTAGGTTGGACGGTCTAGGTCGAAGAAAACCCAAAAATCAGGAGGCAGGATAACTGAGAGATCACGTGACAAAAGAAAGGACCCTATGACAGAAATTTTGTCAGCTCGTGCAGGCCCGGCCCAAGTTACCCTGAACTGGTAGCTCAAAATGTAGAAGGTAGTAAGTAAGATGTCGAGTTCACCTTTGGGGTGAAAGAGAAAGAAGAAGAACCTGCAAGGATCTGATGCTACCAAGATATTTCCTAGAGTCTTCAAATCTAGCATTCGACAGCTATGTCCATGATTTCATCAAACCTAGTTAGCTAACATTGCGTTATGCCAGCTATATCAGACATTTTTAAGCACGAAAACATTATTGTTAAGATGCAGCAATTAAATTAAGCCGAGTCTCTAAATGTAGTCTCTAAACGAGTCTCTAAAGTATTTCGTTAAGTGTTTATTTCTGTGATGGACAAATTATACTTGACGAAGATTGTTATTTTTCGATAAAGAGTATATTTGCTAGAGATGCCAAACAAAAGGCATGCTTTAACACTACTTACACTCTTAGTAAAGCCATTTGTGAAATAATAAATAATTAATTAGAGGAAATTCTTGAGATAAAAGAGTTTTGTTGAATTTTAAAATTTTTAAATACTTTCTTAGATATGTGGTTTTTTTATTGTGAGTCTGATTACAAGTCCTCTCTTGAGATTTATTTAAGAGTAATAATGAATATGAGAATGTTGTTATGGTTCTGTAAAGAATTTTGAGATCATGAATATAATCTTTATTATTTATTTTAATAAATTCAATTTAAAAAATATATTTAAAATAAATAATTTTTACATATTATTCTTTCTCATATGCGCTTAAAAATTAATGTTTAGAGTTCAGTAAGATTTCTGGTACAGCATGACCTTCAAGCAATTTTTATGTCGGTTATTTGGAGTTGCAATATAACTCAAATATTTAAGGGGACTCGGTACCCTTTGAACAATTTTTTTTGTTTAAGCACTTTACAATACTCTTTTTGCATATTATTAAATGATTTTATTAAGGAAAATTATTTTATCAAGAAAAAAGACAATTCTACTGATACAATTTGAAAAATTTAATTTTTTTTAAAAAATTTAAATAATTTTTAAAACCTATCTTCTCCTAGAATTTCTAACTTTTTGCAACCCTTTTTTTTTTTATAAGGTTCCTTGAAGTGTCTTCTATAACTTTAAGGATCGGATTTTTAAAAAGTTATTTAGTTCGGGAGAAAAAAAATAAAATGTTGATACATATGTAAAAATTCAACAAAAAATTGAGTTTTTTGTACATATCTATTTTTTAAAAAAAAACTTTTGATTTTATTGCAAATCCGATCCTTAGTTTCATAAAATGCACTATAATGAACATCCAGAAAATAAATCAAGTCAATTGAGAAATATATATTTAAGTTTTAGCATTTTGAACATATTGATATACTGAAAAAACACGAACTGAGAAAAAGCACTTTAAAGGTTTTACCTTTGAAAAATTATTCCAAATCCATTTTAAATTACTTTAAATGTTATTTTAAATTATTTACTATACACTTACCTTTAAAACTGTAGCTGTTTCATTGAATTTAACTATATTTATTTTATATAAGTGACCATTAGCCGAAACCTTAGTTGTCACACATTGAAAAGAAAATCGAGAAAAAATATAAATAAAAATTGATTTTACCAAATTTATTATTTTTACACCATGAAATGCAATTGATTCATTTCATTAGGATATAGCTTAACTATAAATATGATGATGTTTATATTATAAAAGAAATACAAGATTTGAAAATATATTCATATCATAAAAACACACAATATTTCGTAACCTTATGCATATCATTTCTGCATAACTACCATTATTTCTTAACTTTCTTTTAAAAATAGCCTGCACTGTATGTTACACCTTCCTTTTTTTTAACTAATATGTCTCTTTTTAAAATTGCTTTTCTAACCAGTTTACGTGCAAGTTGATAATTTGCACTTCGTCGTTTTTGTCGAAACATTTTTTTTCGAAAATTGAGCGCAACACCGAGATTCATGGAGCACTTTCCTAAAGGTACACCTAAGGCATTCTTTGCTTCTTTTATGCAGCGCAGTATACCTTTATTTTATTCACACACAGCTTCCATTACACAGAGTTTTACACGTTTTTTATGTACAAATGTTTCTTTAAGACATTTTGCCCACGTCGCACTGTGTAAGCTTTCGTTTGCATTTTGAGTTCCACAGTTTATGCACGATATTAACTAACGAAAGCAGATCGGAAAAAGTAAAAAACGTTTCTTTATCAATTAAAATTATGATTAAGCACTTTCATCTTCTTCCTGGTAGAAATATTTTGTAAAACAGGGAGTATTCAGTTGCAGATGCGATGTAAACAGAGCGTAAACAGAGAAGTAGACGTGGTATTTAAAGAGACACAGTTGCAGTCAAAAGCCTTTTAAATACATTTATATTTCTCGGATCTTCACGAAACTTTGTCAGGATATACTAGGGATGTCAAGGTATATTTTAAGCAAAAAATTTGAAAATCGGTATTTTCGTCATTTTTCGCCAAATGAAGGGTACTGAGTCCCCTTAATTAATACTTTCTTCAGTTTAATTACCACACATTATTATTCACATTACAACATTTGGTAGCCTTTTTACTTTCCTCATATATAATGTATAAGGAAAATATTGTGACGAGGTCAAGAATTCGAATTCAAGTTTTTAACGAAAGAGTACGTTTTTAACATCCCTTAACACGAATCAAACATTTCTGGGGTGATATCTGTGTATGCGTGTGTCTGTGAGTGAGAGAGAGCGAGACTTTTGAGATGATATCTCACGAACTACCGAACAAAATTTGGTACAAAATTCACAATCAGTGAATACTGGAAGCCTATTGCGTTTACATGCAATCGAATGTTCTCCACAGAAGCATTATTGGTGATCCCTTCTTTAACTTCAAGATATGAGAAGGCATTCCAGGTGGCTCAAGTTAGTTCAGAAATTCCAGCGGGTAATTAACGGCATCATCAGTGTCCACTGCAGAGTCAAATGACTTGTCATGATATAAAATGCTGATAATTAAATAACCATTAATCCTCTAAAAATGCTGATAATTAAATAACCATTTTGATTTCATAATACTTTTCGCTGTTGAGTAAGCCTGTGAAAAATCAGCCATGGTGATAGAGTGTCCATTTAAATTCATATTTTGAACCTGCGATTTCCAAAGTGACTAATACTTTCAATAAACTCCCACAAACTCAGATTTAATTGATTTTCACGTTTTAAACCAACGATTTCCAACATTTTTCTTTGGGAATCATGGAGTTAGAGAGTATAACTCCTGGAAAAAGTTTCGTTTTCCATTAATATCTCTAAAACCCTTGGTCTTAGAAATTCGAAACTTGGATTCAATTTATGGAATGCTATTTCAAAGCTACTCACAAAATTTCATTAAATTCGGTGTAAATGTTCTCTCGTGATAATGAGACAAACGACTGTTTCGTTCTTCACTACTATCTCGAGAACGCCTGGTTATAGAAACTCGAAACATAGACTAAATTTTAAGGGAGGCTATTTCAAGACTTCCCACCAAATTTCATCAAATTCGGCTCAGCCGTTCTCCCGTGAGGTTGGATCATACATCATACATACATACATATATACATACAAACATACTTTTCTTCTTTATATATATAGATATTATGCGATAAATTTATTATCATTCTTGTAGATCTAGCTTGTTCCATTCACGAGAGGAGACACTTTGGGTAATAGCTTTGTAATTTGACGCCATTAGTTGTTTATCTACCATAAGACTAACCTATTTCTCCCTAAATAATGTTTGGAGAAATATTGGCGGCGAATTTGGCGGAATATCGCCAACTTGGCGCGTTTTTGAAATGTTTGCACATTGACAAAATTATTGCCAAATTGTTAAAAATGTCACTAAATTTATAAAAATATCGCTAAATTAATAAAAATAAAGACTAATTGATAAAAATCCAATATTTTGGAAAAAAATAAGACTCTACTGTAAGAGAAAATACTTTTGGTAATAGTTTTGTATTTGGACGCCATTGTAGCTTATTTGCTTATAAGAATAACTTATTTCCCCGACCATAATGCTTGACAAAATTTTAGCGACGAATTTGGCGGAATATCGCCAACTTGGAGAGTTTTTGAAATGTCGCCAAATTTATGAAATTGTTTCCAAATTTATAAGCATGACGTTAAATCAATGAAAATGACAACTAATTGGTTGTAATTCAATACTTTGGAAAGAATACAAGAATCTGCCATAAGATTCCATTTGTAACACTTGGCAAAATTCTGGTGACGAATTTTGGAGGTACTGGTACGTCAAATTGGCATCATTTGACAAATCAAATTGATGAAAATGTCACAAATGGATAAATATGACGCCAAATATGATGTAATATTTTGCAAATTTTGAATTGCGCCATATGATTGCGGCATACCTTTATAAGCGGCATACCTTTATAAGAAACATACATTGCGGCATACCTTTATAAGAAATGGTCTTTTAAATATAACCAACTTGGCGATTATTGGCCCCACATTGACGAAAACATCGTCAAAATTGCAAAAAAAAAAGCCAAGTTAATGAAAATGACGCCTAATTAATGAATTTATTATTAAAATATTTAAATATATGGACTATGTTGCTTATTGCAGAGGCTATCAATATTGATCATTATTAATTTAGAGTTGCGTATAATATAAGTTAATTGGGTACGAAATATTTTTAGATTTTGTGATCCGGATGTACAATTTACCGCGTCAAATGTACGATTTAACGTTACAAACACTGTGTCATGGTGCTGTCACGGATCTGTGCCTGGACCGTTAAAAAGTAAATTCATTGCATTATATAAGGAAAATCATGTACTACCTACTTTTACTTTCCTTTTTCACATGGTAATCTATAGGAAATGCATTTGAATCGTGCAGAAAATAACTCAAGTGTTTGAGTACTTTAGAAAATGGACATACCTTTCCTCTGTGACATCGGTGAGTGTGGCTGTCTGTGCAAGGTATGTATTCATTCAACTAAAATTCTATTTGACCAAATTTTACAACATTTCCTGATTAGATTTTGGCACAATTCAGAAAAAAATCTGATGTGGGCAGCACATGACTTTCCTTATATAATGCAATGAATTTACTGCTTTAACAGTTAAAAAAAATGTTATTCTTATAGTAGATACTTATATTCTTTCCAAGATATTGAATCTTCTTCAATTAGTCGTCATTTTCATTGATTTTGCGTCATTTTTATCCTTTTAGCAAGATTTTCGTTAATTTGGCGACATTCCGCCAAATTCGTCACCAAAATCTCACCAAGCGTTATGGACGAAGAAATAAGTTATTCTTACAGCAGATAAATGACCATTGGCGTTCAAATTCAAAAGTATTACTCAAAGTATCTTTTCTCGTGAATGGAACAAGTTAGATCCACGAGAATGTCACCAAATTTATCGCATGATATTACATATGAAAAGTGAACATGTTTCTTAACAGTTAATATTTTTTTTAATTTATGGGATTTTTTGATAACTTTATCTAAAAAATGTGCAATATCTCGAGAACGATTCATGCTAGCGTTCTAAAATTTATGTCTATCGTTTTCAAAGGAAGAATTACATAATAAATGTCTATTTGCGTAACTTTATTAGAGGTTTTGATTTTTTGATGATTTTTCAAAATTTCACTCGAAAATTTTGGGGGTTCTGAACATTCGATTGTGTTTCAAAACTTTAATAAACTTGCTTTAGGAAAGGAAAACTTTAATAGGAAAACTTTAATAGGCTTGCAGTATTCACTGAATGTGATTTTTGTACCAAATTTCATTCAAACCTCTCCATTTGTTCGTGAGATATCGTCTTCACACTCACACACAGAGAGAGAGAGAGAGAGACATCGCCTTAAAAATGTTCGATTCGTGATTAGGTATGCTTGAAACGTGCTCTCCCGGCGAAAACTCGAATTTGAATTTCCGACCCCATCACAATACTTTCCTTATGCATTATGTATATAAAGAAAGTACAAATAAGCAAAGGTTGCAAAATGTGTTACAGTGTACATGATTATTCCATTTTTTCTATTGCTCAAGTTTTTTTTTAATATCGAGACCGGGAATTAAATACGGAAATCTAAACGGAAATTAAATACATGAAATTCAAAATAAGGCAAATAGAATATAATAAATTACGTGCGTATTCAAATTATTCCAAGACAAATCTCATTCAGGGCACACACACACTTTCACACACACACACACACACACAGACATCACTTCAAAAATGTTTGATTCGTGATCAGGGTTGCTTGAAACGTGCTCTCCCGTCGAAAACTCGAATTCGAATTTTCAACCTCATCACAATACTTTTATTTATACATTATGCATATAAGGAAAGTAAAAATGACCTGTGTTTGTTTTATGTGCGTGTGTGTGTGTAAAATGGTCCGCAAAAATCGTCAAATCTAAAATAAACGGCTACATGTGTTCAAATGTATTAATTAAACGCATGTTTTATACGTAATATTTAATTATAAAAGGAATAAAACCAACCCCATAACTCTAAGACTAAAAAGGCTTGAGAAAATCAATACGTTCAATACACTTTGTGCGAAGGATAAGCAAACATGAGCAACGAATAATATCACAAATAACACAATACCCATTCGATACGAAAACATGAACAACGTATAACATCACAAATAACACAATACCCATTCCTCTTTTGCATATCGGATCTGTTGATCTTCTTATACTGAAGAAGGGGAACCAGCGTATCCTCGAAACATTTGTATACTGCATTAATTTGTGCTTTTATACGTAGTTAATGTTTTACCATTCTTAACATATTTTAAACTTTTCTCATGTTCGCTACGTCGCTTTTGAAAATGCGTTCAGTGCGCAAATGAAAACGAAGATTGAATTAAAATCGCAAATTCAGTGTCATTGTAGACGAACAAAATGAATTATATTCTCCATTCCTAATGAAGCCAAATCAACATTTGCCTGCATTTCACTCATAAATGTCAATAAGTAGGAACATAGAATTTTGCATACATATGTAAAATTATATGCAAATTTGCAAAATCAATTACAAATTTCAATTATGTAAATGAACTGTAATAGGGCGGAACGCCCTATTTTAGGTTGTATGTACTCATTTCACTTCCTGCAAATAACAAGTATAAAATCTAATGTGGGCAGCACATGACTTTTCTTATATAATCCAATGAATTTACTACTTTTACAGTAAAAAAAAGGTTATCATTATAGTAGATACTTATATTCTTTCAAAGATACTGAATTTTCGCCAATTAGTCGCCATTTTCATTGATATAGCGTCATTTGTATCCATTTGGCGAGATTTTCGTTAATTTGGCAATATTTAAAAAAGTTTCCAAGTTGGCGACATTCAGCCAAATTCGTCGCCAAAATCTCGCCAAGCGTTATGGATGGAGAAATAAGTTATTCTTATAGCAGATAAATGACTATTGGCGTTCAAATATGAAAGTATTACTAAAAGTTTTTTTCTCATGAATGGGAAGAGCTAGATCCACGAGAATGATGTCACCAAATTTATCGCATTATATTACATATAAAAAGTGACCATGTTTTTCAACAGTTAATATACTTTTTTATTTATGGGCTTTTTGATAAATTTATTTAAAAAATGTGCAATACATCGAGAACCGTTTATGCTAGCGTTCAAAAGTTTATGGCAATCGTTTCCTAAGGGAAAATTACATAATAAATTTCTATTTGCGTAACTTTATCAAAGGTTTTGATTTTTTGATGATTTTTTTCAAAAATTCACTAGAAAATTTAGTAGAGTTCTGAACATTCGATTGTATTTAAAAACAATAGGCTTCCAGTATTTATGGATTGTAGTTTTTGTACCAAATTTCATTCGAAACGCTCCATTCGTTCGTGAGATATCGTCTCCACAGACTCACTGACACTCACACACACACACAAATACACACATACACACTCATAACTTCACACACACTCATAATTTCACACACACACACTCACACGCAGACGGGGGGATCTGAACATTCGATTACGTGTAAAAGTAATAGGTTTCCAGTATTCGCTGATTTTATACCAAATATTGTTAGGATGACTTGAGTCGTTCGTTGGATTTCGTCTCAACAGTCACATACACACACACACGCATACACATACTTTTACACACACACACACGGACATCAACTCAAAAATGTTCGATTCGTGATCAGGGATGCTTGAAACGTGCTCTGCCGTTAAAAACTCGAATTCAAATTTTCAACACCGTCACAATACTTTCCTTATACATTACACTATGTATATAAAGAAAGTAACAATGACTTTTAAACAGCTGTGGCAATTGAGAGTCGCCGGGTCCCGAACCAGAGACCTTTTGCTTACAAGACCGACATTATAATCACTGAGCAAAAGCTAACTTCAGCTCCGTTCCTATAATTCGGGTACAGGTTCCAAGCATCTTGATCAGATGTCTTTGCTGCCGCACACTTCTTCCGCTGATGGTGAAGGCCCCGGTATAATTTCGGCGATTGAGGGGAGCCGCTGAGAAAATCCCCGCGTGTCCTCCCGAAATGAAGTTGAGGAGCTAAAAGCCGGGAGGCGCGTTGCCTCGGGAGTGTGACTTCAGTCGTGGTCAACCAGGGAGTCTCAAGGTCACTGACTACGTGTGGTGCTGCCATCTCATGTTGAGAATCGTTGGAGAGGGAGGCTGCGTGTTTCAAACGTCCAGTCTTCATTGTGGCGGAAAGGAGGTCGCAGGACCCCGAACCAGGGACCTTTTCTTTACAAGACCGACATTATAATCACTGATTAAAAGCTAGCTTCAGCTCCGTTCTCATAATTCGGGTACAGGTTCCAAGCATCTTTGATCAGATGTCTTTGCTGCCGCACAGTTAATCAAAGCGCGTGCTCTTGCATGCATTGTGATTTAAATATATTCCTTTATTATTTTCCTTATATACGTAATGTATAAGAAAAGTATTGTGACGGGGTCGAAAATTCGAATTCCAGATTTCAACGGGAGAGTACATTTCAAGCATCTCTGATCGCGAATCGAACATTTTTTAGGTGATGTGTGTGTGTGTGTGTTAGTGAGTCTGTGGAGACGATATCTCACGAACGAATGGAGAGATTCGAAAGAAAAATTTGGTACAAAAATCATAATCCGTGAATACTGGAAGCCTACTGTTTTTAAACGCAATCGAATGTTCAGAACCCCCTTAAATTTTCGAGTGAACTGTTTAAAAAAATATCAAAAACTCAAAATTTTGATAAAGTTACGCAAATAGAGATTCCTTACGTTATTTTTCTTTAGAAAACGATTGACCTAAACTTTTGAACTCTAGCATCAACCGTTCTCGAGATATTGCCTATTTTTGAAATAAATTCATAAAAACATCCCATAAATTCAAAATTTTAACTGTTGAGAAAAATGTTCAATTTTCATATGTGATATCATGCGATAAATTGGGTGACATCATTCTCATGGATCTAGCTCGTACCAATCACGAGAAAAGACACTTTGAGTAATACTTTTGTATTTGAACGGCAACCTTTCGGTTGTCTTTGGACGTTGACACACAGCCTTCTGCCTGCATTGACACTCAGTCTAATGACGGTCTAATGACACACAGTCTAATGACACACAGCATTATGACGACCTTTACTGACTCTCCTCTGATTTGTAGCTCTCTGAACCTGTTACTGATTCTGATCTCATCATATCTGCATCTGTTACTGTTCCGTTACCGTTCTTAATCTTTGTCCAAGGATATTTTTCCCCCAACTACACCTTCAATGACATGTATTTAGTGGGATCAAGATTTTTTCGGGCCAAGACTGATATATATATATATATATATATATATATATATATATATATATATATATATATATATATATATATATATATATATATATATATATATATATATATAAATATATATATATATATTATATATATAATGTATATATATATATATATATATATATATATATATATATATATATATTATATATATAATATGTGTATATATATATATATATATATATATATATATATATATATATATATATATATATATATATATATATATATATATATATATTATATATATAATGTATATATATATATATATATATATATAGAACTATACAAATATGAAATATACGTAAAAATGTAATATAATACCACTCAGAAAAAGGCGCAATGCAGCACTATATACTGAAGCAGGATATAACAATTTAAACGATTTGAAAAAAGGAAAAGGGGAAAACCATATGAATTGCATAAAAATGGCTGAGAGGGATAGCGACCTCTCATTCCCGTTTTAAGTACTTTTCGTCTAGACAACGCCCACGGATACCAATGCAATTCAATGACAGATCCCCGTAGCATGTGCAAAAATGAAAGCTCCGAAATGCAGAAAAGGAGGCCTCAGAATGCAGACAGAAAGAAGACAGAAATGGAACGACGAAATCACGCATGCTACCGACTAAAACGTATCGTCCGTTTCGCCATATATAGTATGTACCCATACGCATGCGTACCTCGATTCTTCAAATATGATGTCATATTCACAAGTCATTAAAGAATGTATAAACCTCTTCTTTAAAGAAAGAATTGTAAATATCTTTAAGGAAATTCCGTGGGTAATGATTTTTAAGTGCTTCCTGTAAAATGAGTTTGTTACATGTGAGACAATGAGGACATCTGAGAAGAAATCGTAATAATAATACTTTCAAAAAAGATTGTCTCACATGTAACAAACTCATTTTACAGGAAGCACTTAAAAATCATTACCCACGGAATTTCCTTAAAGATATTTACAATTCTTTCTTTAAAGAAGAGGTTTATACATTCTTTAATGACTTGTGAATATGACATCATATTTGAAGAATCGAGGTACGCATGCGTATGGGTACATACGCATGCGTACTGCATTCTGAGGCCTCCTTTTCTGCATTTCGGAGCTTTCATTTTTGCACATGCTACGGGGATCTGTCATTGAATTGCATTGGTATCCGTGGGCGTTGTCTAGACGAAAAGTACTTAAAACGGGAATGAGAGGTCGCTATCCCTCTCAGCCATTTTTATGCAATTCATATGGTTTTCCCCTTTTCCTTTTTTCAAATCGTTTAAATTGTTATATATATATATATATATATATATATATTATATATATAATATGTATATATATATATATATATATATATATATATATATATATATATATATATATATATATATATATATATATATATATATATATATATATATATATATATATATATATATATATATATATATATATATATATATATATATATATTATATATATAATATGTATATATATATATATATATATATATATATATATATATATATATATATATATATATATATATATATATATATATATATATATATATATATATATATATATATATATATATATTATATATAAAATGTATATATATATATATATATATATATATATATTATATATATAATATGTATATATATATATATATATATATATATATATATATATATATATATATATATATATATATATATATATATATATATATATATACATATATATATATATATATACATATATATATATATATATATATATATTATATATAATATAGAATAATTATTTGGAGACTCTCTAACATAATAATATATGATGAAATTTTGCAATCCCTGATGCTTAATTTTTATCATGCGACATATTATACTCATATATTTTAATACTCATATATTTTAACTCACATATTTTCTGCTGATCAAAGAGGTATGACATCGAAGTGCTCGCCCTATTTACAAATATACTTAAAAAGGAGTACTTTTTAAAATCCCAAGTTTCTAACACAAGCCCGAAAAAATCCACTTCAAATTCTCCTCTTTAAAGTCATCGGGTAACTGTGTCCAGCAGATAAACATTTATTGCCGAAAATATGTCCCGTGTGTGCTTTCATCTCAAGCAAACCTTTCAAGTGTTGATACGTGAACTTTTCTGAACTAGTAAAATCAAAGATTGACACGCATGAAAAAGAGTTTCCATTCGAGTAAAGGTGCTCTTAAATTTTATTTTGAATGTTTGTTTTGAACACACTCCTTTGCACTTCCAAAAATGTTTCTGTTTCATGTCACTATATATCTTGGATAAATAAATGCAATGGAATATGTTTTTTCAAGTGGAATGTTTCCTATTATTAGAAGTTGAAGAATTAACTCCGGCGCAGTCAAACAGAATATTTTTTCTGGCATACGGACAACTCATTTTTGATGCTCCACATTTGACAAAATTGCGATTGGTAAGTTTTAATTGTTTTAAATAAAACTGTATTTAAATTAAATCCAGTTATGTTTTGCATTTGAATCTCTTAATACTCTTATAATTAAGTCTGATCATAAGGATCCCTATACATAACAAAGGCATTGCCGGGATCTGAGAAAAGTGAGATTATGGCAGAATTAGGAAGTTTACAGTTCTAGATGTCGTTTTCAAAGATAAGTCTTACAGATAAATAATGTAATTATTCCTCCATACGGGGGGGTTCAATACTCACGAAACTATTTAAGGGATAGGCATAGAAGCACAGGCAAATAAATACACACATACATCTGTCCAAAATAGCTGATTTCTATTCGGAGATGCTCAACTTGCAAAAAATTCTATCAAATGCCAAATTTGAATGTATTCCTTTATCAAATAACTTTTTCATTACATGTATTATGCACTACTGGAAAGGAAAAACATTATATTTTGGGGATTCGCAAATTAGTTATTCTACTTTATCCATGCAAATAAATGAAATTAACACGTCGTGGCATTACGGGAATTTGTCGGGAAGAACATCTGCTAATTTTTCCCAAAAATATTTCTCTGAATTATCAAATCGACAGAAATTCTGAATATTTCATACCAATATTGAACTACTTACTTTGATAATCTATTCTTTGTTTATCTCCTTGAATAATTAAATCCCCAACTGATTTTCTTACTAACGATGCTAAACTGCGATATCAAAAAGGCACTTGACAGAAAAAAACAATATTTTTGCTATTCCATTTTGGAAGGAACCATGTGTTCAATTATGCTCCTCAAATACCTATTCTTAGCTTTAAACAGCTACTTATTTAAAAAGGCTTTTTTCACAGAGCATTTTTACTATTCCCACAATAAATAGTATGTAAATAGAAACTACGATGTGATCAAATATCTTACCCTTGATGTTTAATATACACTCATCTCCAAAAGTTCAACAACAAACTGAAGAATGCTGATAAAACGAAAAGTATTTATTCGAATTCATTGAAACTCACAGATCATAGGGTATAATAAAAGAGACTAACATGGGTAAATGAAAATAAAAGTGTCAATAAATAATTAAATAATAGAAATAAACATAAACATAAGATTTTGGACGATAAAAACAGTTCATTGGTGGAGGTATGTCAATACGGAATGTGAGGACCTCTGCTGGAAGCAGCTGCCCGACATAGTTGATTCGTGTCAAGAATAAGATCACCTACGGCGGTTTGATGTATCTGTGCAATTCAATAAGAAGACATGTTTTTAGCCAGTAAAGGTACCAAGGAAGGCGAGAACTTAAACGTCGCCCAAGTATGTCCCATATATGCTCAATGAGATTCACGTCGGGTGGCTTGATGGCTGTTTCATACAAAGTAGTGTTTCCGATTCTAAGTACTGGAGACAATGACAGTGCTGTGAACTTGCGCGTTATCGTTCATAAAAATGGTATCAAAATCCATGGCCGTGAGAAATGGACGATATATTGAGCAAGGGTATCATCTCTATAGCGTACTGCAGACAAGGTACATCGAGGGAGGATGTGGCTATTAGTGAGAGCACGACAGCAATCCCAGCCCAAGTCATCAAACAAACCACTGTCTCTATATGCACGCATACTATCGTGATAGCAAGTTCCAGGCATTCTCCAGAACAATAACAGTCGGAAATTACTCTGTGCACCAAATCGTGTATCATCCTTGAAAAGCATAGTAATTCATTGTTATTAAGTTCAGTTAAGGTGATCTTGAGCCCAGTTTAAGGGACATGTATGTGAGTCACACTATGTGACTTACACACTACGTTGTTGTTGAAACCCAGACCGCAAGACCTACCAGAAAGATGTAAGGTATTTGGACGGCCGGGAAGTGCCACCCAATCTAAATCGGAACCCAGTGGGGGAGGCATCCACAGGGATCGTACCCTCGTTCCCCCTACCACCAACCTTTCGGAAGGACTTGCGGACTCACATGTTTAACGTGATCGTACTCCGCGTGAACACGGCGGCAATTTTGGGAATGACAGGAATCGAACCCGGGCCTACCGAGTGCAACTCCTGCGCTCTAACCACTGGGCTACCACGTCCTCTTACACACTATGTGCGATTGCGTCGGTGGGAAACAAACTACCGATCGTCTTGCATACAGCTGACCTACATGTAGTCATTTGTAAACAGTTTGCTGAGATACCGCTCTTTCTGCGACGTTGAAAGGTCGAAAGCAAGTTGATGTGCAGTGATTGACCAGTGCAGTCCTTCTTTCAGACACAAAAACCGGTCATCTTGAGTGGTTGTCACCCTTGGACGTCCACTTACTGTTCTTTGCGATACTGTTCCTTACCTTTGATGCCGGTTCCACAGGCGACAAATGACGAACAAAATGACATTTAGGGATCGGGCTACTTCCGAATATCACTGGCCTATTTTGAGACGTCTATCGACTGGCGTCACAGAGGTGATGTTGTCTACTCATTTTTCAAAAGTTTGCTATTTCGATTTTACTTCTGGAATCCGTAATGCGTAAAAGATCTTGGTATGAAAAATGTTTTCTGCGGGCTAGTTTTCGAGTGGATGCGTCTGTCATGTGTTCAAATTTTGTGGTTATACGTTGTTTCTTTCGCCAAATATGCTAATTTTCCGTTTTTTTTTAAACTTTTGGACATGAGTGTATATACACATTTAACTGGAAATATCCGCGTGGGACACTATATTCCCCAGCTGTGATAATTGCAGTTTTCGAAGATCTTGTTATTTTCATCAAAAACTATAACTGGGGTGTCTCTGGTAAAAAAGCGGAACACTACGAAAAATGTAAACACTTTGGACGCTTATACCAATGAACCTACTAAATAAAAATGTAAGTAGTTTTTCTTGATGGTAATGGGATTCAGATTATGAATATAGAAATATAATTTCAATATGTTAATATACGTATATAGAACTATATAGAAACTTGAAAAAGTATCTGTCCAAGTAAGATTTCCTTTTCAAATTTTACTCACTTGAAAGTCATATCTTCAATATCTTCAAAGTCATAAAAGATAGATATAAATAGTAAGCGACAAAATTATATGCAATCTGTTGTAAAAAAAATATCTGCACCCATAATAGGTTGAGATACATCCGGGAAACTCGGCATGTTGTGTATCGCTTGAGGATATATGTAAATGATTAGAGTTTGAGAGCTAAAAACGTTTTATTAAGAAACAGTGGCAACAAGAAGATGGCATTTTAGTAAGTGGTAAATCACCCTCTGGTAGCTGCACAAGCCGATATTTGGTGCGGCATAGAGTCAATCAAGTTGTCTATGTCTCTCTACAGTAGATTCTGCCCCGAAAGTTGAAACTGGTCAGCTAATTCAGTGGAATTCTGAGAAGGCCTCAATTGCCGTCCCAACACATGTCCCAGACGTGTTCTATTGGTGATAAATTTCGGGACATTGATGGCCATGAGATAGTATTAAATTCCCGAAGACATTAGTAAGAAAGTCGCGCAGTATGTGGTCGAATGTTGTTGGTAAATAGAACTGGTTTACAGCAAAACTAGAAGTAATCGACTGTCCAACGAGATGACGTTCACGGACTGTCACACCACGTGTGTTGGCCGTGTGCCGCTCGACAAAATATGTAGGATCGAAACGTACAACAAATGTCGGACGACAAATGTGGGATCGGATCAGCACTGAGAGAGAAGAGTGATTCGTGGCTTCTTCAATCGAACAGTGTCCAGATTGACTGAGGTCTGCACCAATCTAGTTCTGGCGATATTGAAGGGTCAGTAGCAAGTATCTGCACGGACATCAACAAATAATCCACCTTCTATCAGTAGTCTCCGAATAGCATCCCTTCATATGGGATGCATGGAGGATGACAAATACCTTTAATTGGCGTATAGTGACACTATTTGTGCGAACGTGGCTCCTCTCATGACTGCATGATCTTCTCCAGCAGTCTGTATGGGGCGTGCTAAGCCTCTATGACGGTTACATGCACCTTCTCTGATTCAGTGTTGCCAACATCGGCAACTACCATAACGCTCCGACCAAGATGGCTACTGATAAGCTTGTTAGACAAACCAACTTCCCTTAGGCCTATGATGCGACCTCTCTCTAAATCTGACAATTATTTGTAGTCCCTTCGAATACGTTTCATCTTTGTACATAACTATCAATTTCAAAGCAGAAAATCCCCTTCCAGCCATTACCGCAGTTAGCATTATTCAAAACAGAGCAAATGACATCAATTGTGTATCGCAAGTTTGGGTATTTCTACATATGTATTTATGAAACGTATGTACATGAACAATAAAACTATAAATATCATTTAATATTTTGGTATGGATATCAATTAACTTTACATGTAGCCACAATCATCTGTTCTTCAGTGGATATTATTGCGACATATCCACTGGAAATGTATGTGTATTCTCAGGATACAAAGAGGACTATGCATTTCTGAGTAACTAACGCTTTATTAAAAGCACCAGTAAATGCAAACAGAAACAGTATACAGCTAATAGTTTTGTAACTACAAGATCACAAAAACACAATAAAATAGCAGTTAAATGCTTAACTAATTCAAAAAACACATTCACGATTAATTTTTACTCGTATCACGCCAATTCAGTCTAACTAAAATGTGATCTACTTATACGCTCTCTATGGAAAGATCTCGAGAATTCAACATAATTCGTGAAATTCTTAACTAAACAATAATATTTTAGAAGTTTCCAAAACTCGCTAAAAGCCGTCAAGCTATTGATACTTCGCCAAAATTTTCATCAAGGCAAAGCGATCTGAACCTTTAAATAATAGCAATAATTGCCTGTATATATATTTTTTCCTTGAAGAGAGATAATGTGCCCTGAAGATATTTTAAATATTCATACACACACATGAATGTCTAAATACCCTATTACATATGCTAATTGATCTCCGAAACTCGAAGCCTATTTTTCTATTTCAAGAAATTCTTATTAGTTTCACATATAATCTCTTTTTTGAGCTTAACTAATTCCTACGCACAGAAAGTTTCTTGTGAAACTTGTCACTTAAAACTTTCCATTTGAAGAACATTCACTGGCGTTTTTCCCTGTGAGCTCATTAAATTCCCTAAATGACTCCTCTATCACCAAATCTACTGTGCTAATAAGTCAGAAATACCACTCAAGAGAAAGTTTTTCCTTTTACTTTTCCCTTTTAAGGCAATCAAAAGTTAAACTATGCTCCATGAATACTTTAACCAGTAGAATATATAAATGGAATTTTTTAAAGAATGATTTTTATATAATGAATTGCTTCAGGAACTTCAGTGTGAAAGTAAAGCTTGTAATGGAAATTTGATAAATTTTTGGCATTATCTTATCCAATCCTTAAAAGAAATTTACCATGACGCCTTAAAATACTTAATATAATCTATAAGTTCCATAATCCTTCAATTCTGGCAAGCAACTGAATAACAAAGAAAAATAGTGTAATGCAATCAAACTTTCGAATGGAGTTTTTGACGTAATTACATGTTTTGGGCAACTTAGAACAGATTATTATGTTATTTGTCCTTTTATTTTTTAATCAAGTTTTCTTTTTCGTACTATTTACTGTTCAATAAACATGAAATGATTCAATTATGCACTTCGTATGGGATATCGTTCTTCCTTGTGTCTGTTATTGTTCAACAACTGTTATTTTCAAAAGATAATTCAAATGTTTGAATTGAAACATTTATGTTTATAAACTTTCTTTGGAATTCTTATAATAACCTTCAACCACCGAATATATACCCCGTAAGGATGGCGTTTTGCATTCCATAAAATTTCAACTTGTCCCTTTTTAAGTTCTTTTCAATACTTAAATTACCTCAGGACTTTGTGCTTATTTTGTTTTTAGTCGTTTCTTTATTATCGGACTTAAAAGAACCCCTTCATTTTTAATTTAAGGTAATACTATAAAAAAGCCATTTACTTCATTTACTTTTCCCCGTTTTACAAGTCAAGATAATAAAAAAGAGAATTTTTGGAATTGTAGTTATTCTTTATTTATAATGTTAGAATATGGAAATCGTAATTAAAAGCTTGAATACTTTAAAAATAATATAGCTTTTGTCCATATATTGAAAACTGGTATTCTCCTCTAATTTATTCATGCAAATTCCTAGTCATTTTGTTTGATTTTTCCGATTTTCTCTAGAAAAAGAAGAATAATCACAGATTGCGAAATGTTTCTAGATGAAAAAATGATCTACAATTTATAACAGAATATTGCTTAGTATGTGTCAACACTATGACAGTGCATATGCAAATAAAATGCTCATTACATAAATGTGAACTACGAATAATATTTTGTTGCGATTTTTCTAACCCGTAATCTGCCACCTTAGTTATATATCTGAGAAATTTTACCACCATTACTTGTTTTCTGATATACTATAAAACAATTGCAAATTGTTATCACATGGTTTTTCGTTCCCCTTGTACTTAGTAGGTTTGTATTATTTCAAATTCTAAATTATTACTTTTAAAAAACTTCTGTTTCAATTACCATTAAATGTTCTGTTTTAATTACCATTTAATCCGAAATAAAAGCGATAATGAGCGACTTTAATTTATTTAGAATATTTTCGGTCTAGAAATCGCAATTTGCTCTAATTATTGGTTGACGGGCCTTCTCCGTGCCACTGACGGCGTTGGCAGACATTGAAGCATTCCTGTCTGCCAACTGTCAAATTATTTTTTTACGTCATTTCGGTTTTATCAAATGCAATTGAAATCACCCAGGATTTATTTTCGCGACATCGCGTTCGGGTTGTTGTTTTCAGATCTCTTCACAGTGTGATTCAACTGAGTTTAAAGAAGATTTTGAGCGAATGAAGACTTTTGGACCAGAGGATTTAAGATGAAAACATGTACTTGAGTTTCGCCATATCAGCGTTTTCTTGGAACTCGGAGCGAAGTGTTGCAGAATTATCACAGCTGCTCCTGTGTTTCAAAAAATGTTAAATGAGGCAAAGTTAAAATATTTCCTGGTATGCAATTGAAGTAACAAAAGTCCTTTAAGTAAATTGTGATGACAGGGTAAATTTTGATTGATTTTAGAGTCAAATTCATAATTTAAATATAAGGTCTTTTTGGATGGTAAAAGGGTACCTTTTGCTTTTGCTTACCATGTCATTTAAAGAACGTCTTTGGACATAGCTGTTGTCGTTAAATTATATTTAATTCAAGATGGGGTAATAAATAATTCCCAAACGCATCAAAAGATCACGTGGTCCTTAGAATCTCAAACAGTTACCCCGAATGTAACACTCAAGCCCAAGGTTAATAGAATATTTATAAGATATTCTACGAACCTTGACTCAAGACAGTGAAAATTCCCTCGCACCAGCTCAGCCGCTTAGGGCCACAAGGGGCATGAATGAAAGCGGAGCCGAGATCGAGAGTTGAAGATATGCAAAATCCAAATAAATAAATTGGATTCAGTTAGATACAGCATATAGAAATTTCTGCATTCATACAGATAGAGAAGACTTAAAATGAGAATGTGGCCGTTTAGAAATTCTAGAAGAGGTCAAAGGAATTCGTAATGGAATTGCCAACAACGACTGCGTCCAAAGATGCTCTTTAGATGACATTGAAAGCAAAAGCAAAAGGTACCCTTTAGATACCGTCAATGGGAACCTTATATTACTTTCTTTATATGCATAGAATAATGTATAAGGAAAGTATTGTGACGGAGTTGAAAATTCGAATTTGAATTTTCGACGGGAGAGCACGTTTCAAGCATCCCTGAACACGAAACAAACATTTTTGAGGTGATGTGTATGTGTGTGTGTGAAAGAATCTGTGGAGACGATATCTCATGAGCAAATCAACTGCACAGAATCTGGTACAAAAATCACAATCAGTGAATACTAGAAACTTATTGTTTTTACACTCAATCGAAGAAGCCTCCTAAATTTTAAAATGAAATTTTAAAAAATTATCAAAAATATTAAAATATTCAATAAAGTTACTTAAATAATCATTTCTTATGTGATTTTTCATTCGACAACGATTGACATAAACTTTAGAATGTTAGCATGAACCGTTCTCGCGACATTGCATATTTTTCAAATAAATTTATAAAAAAAATCACATAAAATTAATAACATACATTAACTATTGTGAAATCTGTTCACTTTTCATATGCAATATTATGCGATAAATTTATTATCATCATTCTCGCAGATCTAGCTCGTTCCGTTCACGAGAGAAGACACTTTAGGTAATAACTTTGTAATCTGTCGCCATTAGTCATTTACCTACGATAAGCCTAACCTATTTCTCTACAAATAATTCTTGGCAAAATTCTGGCAGCGAATTTGGAGAAATATCGCCAATTTTGTGATTTTTTTAAATGTTGCTACATTGTCGGAAATATCGCGAAATTGATAAAAATGCCACAAAATTGATAAAAATGACGCTAAATCAATGAAAATGAAGACTAATTGATGAAAATCCAATATCTTGGAAAGAATAAGAATCTACTACAGGGTTGATAAAATAAAACTGGCCCGGAAAAGTTATTTCAGATTTTCGTGAAAACGTGATCTAAAGAGCAAGGAGATCATTAGAATACTTTTTCCCGGGCCAGTTTTAGTTAATTCAACACTTTATAAGACAATATACTTTGGGTAACAGTTTTGGATTTGGAAGCCATTAGTCGTTTATCTGCTATAAGAATAACCTATTTCTCCGACCATAATGCTTGAAGAATTTGGCGGTATACCGCCAACTTGTCGAGTTTTTAAGTGTCGCCAAATTGATAAAAATGTCGCAAAATTGATAATAATGACGCTAAATCAATGAAAATGACAACCAATTGATTAAAATTCAATATTTTGGAAAGAATATAAGACTCTACCATAAGACTCCAGCTGTAACGTTTGGAGAAATTCTGACGACGAATTTTGGTGGCATATATCAAACTAGGCGACTTTTCAAATGTTGCCAAATTGACGGTACTGTTGCCCAATTGATAAAAATGTCGCCAAATTTATAAAAAATAACACAAAATAAGATGCAATAATTTGCAAATTTTCATTTCCGTCATTTAATGGAATATTATATTATATAAGAAATGCTCTTCTAAATATCACCAACTTGACGATATTTGGCCCTACACTGACGACAATGTCGTCAAAATTACAAAAATAACGCCATGTTAATAAAAATGACGCATGAATTTATTATTAAAATATTTAATTATATGGACTATATTGCTTATTAAGGATGCTATCAATATTGATAATTATTAATTTAGAGTTGCGTAAAATCTAAGTTAATTGGAAACGAAATAATTTTAGATGTTGTCATCCGGATATACAGTTTACGACGCCAAATGTACAAATTAACGTTACAAATACTATGCCGTGGATCTTTTCATCACTTTTTCGCTGTTAAAGAAGTAAATTCATTGCATAATGTAAGAAAAGTCATGTTTTGCCCACAACAGATATTTTTAATCATGAATTTGACTCTATCAAAATTTCAGTCTGTTATTACAACTAGCTCCAGGAGTTTAATTGAAAAACGTAATGATTGTTAAAATATAAATTGATAATGTCAAATTGATGAACACGAATTATAAATTTGATAATGTCAAATTGATGAATGCGAGTTGTAAAATTGTAAATAAGAATCGAGTAATACTAAATTAACTTTTACTAGTTTAAATTTTAGTCATTTTAAATAATAAGTTTAATAAAAAAAGAAAATTGAAGAAAATGTATCATCGTTTAGAGTGTATTTATCTTTTAAGAATCTACTATTTATCTTTTAAGAATGATGTTTATTCCCAGGTTGCTACCCGACGCTTCAAACTGGTGGGTTATTTGTCGGGGGATTGATAATGTACACACTATTACGATCTGGAATCCAAATTAATTATTTAATTTAATCCAAATTTAGAAATAAATAAATTCACATCGCATGACTATTTTGAATCATCGATTGATCATTGATCATTGTGTCTCCAGTAACAATTTGACGTTTGATGCTATTTTATATACGATCACACAAATGTTTCTGATCGCAATAACTAGATGGTGCCTCTATAGGAATACTTAGTACCTACGATCAAGACATCAGAGAGGACTTCTTTGAGAGCTTTCTCAGGAGTTCTCATCAAAATTATATTGGTTTAACTACCACACAATTTTGTTTTAATTTCTCTACACCATATATAATATGAAAAAAATCTGATGTGGGCAACACATGACTTTCCTTATATAATGCAATGGATTTACTATTTTTACAGAAAAAAAAATAGGTTTTTCTTATAGCAGATACTTATATTATTTCCAAGATATTGAATTTTCGACAATTAGTCGTCATTTTCGTTGATTTAGCGTCATTTTAATCCATTGGGTGAGATTTTTGTTTATTTGACAACATTTCTAAAAGTCGCCAGTGTTTACGGATTGTGATTTTTGTACCAAATTTCGTTTGAATCGGTCCATTCGTTCGTCAGTTATCGTCTTCATAGACTCACTGACACACACACACACACACACACACACACACACATACACACACACATACACATACTTTCACACACACACACACAGATATAACTTCAAAAATGTTTGATTCGTAATCAGGGATGCTTGAAACTTACTCTCCCGTCGAAAACTCGATTTCGAATTTTCGACCCCGTCACAATACTTTCCTTACACATTATGTATATACTTACACATTATGTATATAAGGAAAGTAATATCATTGGTAAAAATTTTTAATCAAATATACTTATTATTTTATAATTTAAAAATGCAAATCATCCTTTCTAAAATGTGAACATACGGCGTTATCGAGACATTCTACATTTTTAATCAAATAGAACCAGTCATAATTAGTTTAAAATGTTCACTGTTTGCAAATGATTGTATACTCTGCTAGTAGTTATAACCAGAAATTAACAAGTTCCATTGATTAGGAGTTCTCACAAGCAATTCCTCAAATTTAGGAACCTCTGTTTTTTCACAGGGAGTGTAATATGTATTAAAAGAATGAATCAAATTCAATGAAGTTTAGCGTAATTATTTTAGTAGACGGTAATAAGCAAGCAATTCTTTAAATTCTTCGTTAATCCATGTAAAATGGCAATAAATATATTTATTTACAAGAAATTATTTAACTTCTATTAAAATCGCTAAAAGATATTTTAATAGCAGTGTATAAGAATTTTCTTTCAATTATATAAGATTCAATTATATAAAAATTTTCTTTCTTGAAATAAATGTAATTTTTTAACCACAATCATCTATGCACATTTACGGAAGAGTAAAAATTTATTTTAATCTAAAAAGCAGGCCGAAAATTATTTTCAATCCATGTTTTAATAATATTGAATAAAAAAATTATTCCCTTTAATCGGATTATTTTGCATAAAATCGTTACTTCAGAAAACAGTGAAAGTTTTTATATTTTTCTTATTCTACCAAATTTAATTAATTTTACATAATGTTTGTTTGATCTTTGCCTGCATTAAACGAAAGTTTATAACTTTTTCAAGATTCCCAATTAGTCTTAAAAAACACGTAGATTTGAAAATTATGTTAATTTAAAAATGTTGCGGGGTTTTTTTTTTACAATGTAAGTATAAAAACAGTTGTAGAATATTTTTGCATTTAGCATATTGAACAAAATGTATGTTTTGAGACAGCTGGCTCTATTGCTTGTGTGGTAATTTTCTTGTTTGTTTGTTTGTTGGTGAAACAAAAAGTGCCTTCATGGCATCAAATTGTGAAACAGGTTTTGGTTTTGATTTGTTAAGTGGTAAAGTATGAAATTAACACTTTCTAAAGTGATCGTATAAGCGTTGTGTTGAACCAGATTCAAATTCCCTGGCCTGTTCAAGAACCGGTTGGCCAGTCGAACTACAAAAATAGAAGGTAAGAGCATACAACTAGTGGAAATCAAAACAAATAGTTAATATAGAATTATATTTGTTATTCATGTGATTCAGCGATCTTAGGCAATTATATATTTATATATGCATTTATGTCCTTCATTCCGGACTCATGAATCGACAAAAAGTGGTATCCACCAGCACAATAAATGATTAGGGAAATATAACGTACAGATTCAGTTGACAAACCCAAGGCAACACAGATGACCTAGAAGAAGAGAGATTGTCGTATCTGTTTAGTCTAATCACAAACTCCGGAGGACCCATAGTGGCCAAGGTTGAATTCGATCATGTTCTACTTCGACAACACTCATTTTGATGATGATCCCACACACACAGAAACCGAACTAAAACAGCGTTGATCTTCATAATGCAAAATCTGCACACAGACCATCAAGGCAAGCATTCAAAGCGAAACTGCGATCGCTTAACCGTGATAACACAGATCTTAGATCAAGCTCAGCTTCCAATTTTTCTTCCACTTCTGTCGATAGAAACACATTTTAATTAAATATCTGATCGAAATAAAATACGTTAATTACATCACTCTGCACTCATCGGACATCGGACGAAAACAGCCCGGAGCGTCCTTCGACAGCTCCGACGATACGAAACTCTCGAGCCCTCATTGGCTAAGAAAACACTGCAAACGTGGCGTAGCGTTACTAAACTCCGCAGTGTACGTCATCACTAGACGACACTGACGTCAGCTCATAATGATCTCCGAACAAACACCGAGAAATGCATGCACTCAAATGCGAAACAAAAATTATTTCCGAAAAATGGCTCGGAAAAAGAAATGCTTGAGAAGGTGTTTCAAAAGTCGATACGAATGTAATATTTTGTCTGTCTCTACATTTGTGTTTGTATTACCAAGGTATAGACAAAATATCTTGAGCAACGGTTGAACATGGTACGATCGAACGATGTGCATTTTAATGATTGAACATGGGAATTTATATTTAGAATGATTATGTGAGAAATAAAACTAAACATTTTTACCAAGAAGCTTTGGTCAAATAACTATGCAAATTTTGGGACAAACGGAACTGGCCGATATATTCATATAATCTGAAATGCAAGTAAGTCCCTTGATTAGAGAGCGTGTTAAAAGGGATGGAAACGACAGATGTGCCAACAGTTGTTATTGTCTGTTATGTTATAACCCGTCTTCCGAGCTGTTTGTCATTTCAGAAGACACATATTGTTGAATAGATGACTGATGTCTGGCCAACGGCACTAAAGTCTGTTCCAGCATTTGAACGATCGTGCAAGAGGACCCATTTTCGGCCAAGTACGGCTTTGTGGTCGTACCAGCGTATTACCGCTGAAACACTCGTAGATGCATTCACTGTGCAAAGGATTTAGAGAAGAATGATTTAAAAATACATGTGAATCGTCGAAGTGGTACAGGTCCATCCAGACGTACATCATCACACGTTGATCGACGTATTCGAAGGCATGAGGTAGTGGCTCCACAAACGACGGCTGTCCACATTCTGCATAACTTGCAGGGTACATTGGACGTTCCAATATCAGCGAGAACAGTTTCTCGATGATTAGCCAAAAGTGGCTTGCATTCAAAGCATCCTTTACAAAAACTGCCATTGACGACAAGACACAGACGTGAGAGATTGCAATGGTGTCGGACCCGAATCTCTTGGGTGACCGAACGGGACAGGGTAGTTAGTGTTCAACGATGTGGCTCGGTTCTGTTTGTCGAATGACAGTAGCTGTGTGAAAGTCTGGAGGCGACGTTGAAACAGTTCCAATCTTGCTGTGACTAATGAAAGCCATATTCTTCGAGAAAGTGGCATCATGGTTTGGGATGTCATCGGCTTCGATAGCCGGTCACCTCTGGTTCGTATCAGAGGCACAATGACGGTACGACTATATGTGAATGATGTGCTGCGACCGGTTGCACTGCTCTTCCTTCAGCGGTTGAAAAATACGACTTTCCAGCAAAATAACTCGCGACAGCACACGGCAACCATCAGCCAACAAGCCTTGCACTGATTCCAAGTGCTTCATTGGCCTATATTGTCTCCCGATCTCTCATCCATCGAGCATGTATGGGACATGATTGGCCGTCCTTTGACTGCCCTGCCCCCGCCTCAAACAGAGGGCGATCTGTGGAGGAGTGTTGAAGGTCTATGGTCATCCATCCTTCAGGAAACTATCCGCATGCTCGTTGCATTTGTTCTTAAAAGGCTTAAAAGTCTGTTGCTTGTATCGCCTTAAGAGGTGGTCCTACTGCCTATGCCATTACTGTATTACATTATCCTTCTGGAATTTGCATCACTTATTTATATATGCCATTTCTGTCTGCGTGTACTTTTAACATCACACCCTATTCGCTCTTTCATGGTGTTGCATTTTCTGTGTCGAGTAGTATTTTATATATATATATATATATATATATATATATATATATATATATATATATATATATATATTAGAAAGAAGTAATAATAAAAATAATTAATTCAAGTAACGGTGAAATATTAACATCACCATAGAAGCAAAACCACTGCCATAATGCCGATAATAGAAAAGATCAGCACCAGCCCAAATCGAAGTTCAAAAAGAATTAAATTCATCTTCAGGTTTAAATATTTGATTCTAATTAACCCAAACAAATGCCTGGTTCATATTGGATAATGGTACATTACGATAAATGTCAAAACTCAGACTACAGGTACCAAAAGATGAAACAATGAAGATAAGAAACATTAGGAAAATTTGTATTACCATTTGGCAGGAACCCCTCTTCTTTCACCACATGTGTGTGCGACCAACCTCAACAGTATAATAAATATCTAGAAGCATCGGAATGAACTTGACGAAATGCAACCTAGGAGGCAGTTCGAACGTTCACAGCGACACTCCCAGACCCGTCCACTGAGTCAGAGCAGGATACAGCACTATTACCCGTATAAGCAAAATAGAAAATGAACATGAAGCAAAGATAAAAATTCTTACTAAACAAGAGATTCATAGAGAAAATGGATAAACAAAACTGCCACTATAACCATTATAAGGGCGCTCAAATCGTAGTTTATATTATATATATATATATATATATATAGTGTAGCATGGTCCAATCGGTTAATGGTGTGGATAGTTATATTACATACTATTACAATACTACTGTTGTTGGTGGATTATGAAAATTGTAAGTATCCATATAAATGAGACTAAATATATTTAATACATCGCCTACACTGACGCCTTGTTAATTTGATGGAAAATAATTATAAACTCTGTTGCAAAACATTATATGCACCCATAAGAATTTGTGCTAAAACCACGAAACTCAGCATGTATGCATCATTTGAGGTAATATGCAAGTGATTAGAATTTGGGGGCACCAAAATATTTTATTAAGAAATGTTACATACAATGCATTATAACTTATATTTCCCCCTATCATTAAAGCCAAATTTGGCGAGTTTGGGATGTTCAAAAATTTTATGCACCGGATAGGAATTTTCAAAGTTACAAGGGTTTTTCGGGAAATTTTACAAAAGGTATAGAAAGTTGATTACTGTTTAAAAAGCGATACGAATAAAAATTAATTGTAAACACGTCAGAGTTTTAAAAATACAATAATCTTTTGCTTAAATTACTTGATGATTGAAATGATATTTTATTGTATTTGACGGTTGTTTCATAACTTGGATTGATAACTGCAGAGTTAATAAAGGTATCCTGTTTCCGTTTATGGTTATTGCTGCTTTAGAATAAAGCTTAAGTTATCCAGATATTCGAAGCCATTGTTATGTCCTGAGAATACTCCCAAAAACACCCCGGAAGAGACGTCGTGACTATGCTTATTACTGCTGCATCTAATTAAAGAAGTACAACCCATCTAAATTAAATCAAAATGGTTTAATGAATTTGTGATTCGACAAATATTATACATAGAAGGAAGAAATAACAATTTGTACAATCTTTTAAAAATAATTCTTTTTTCATAGTGTTTCACTATTTATTGGTACGTAAAAATAACATTTAATTTTCTTATGGTACTTTGAACATTAACATAAACGTTTTATTTCTTGATTAGATAGCAAACTATTATACACTAAAAAAAAATCTGATGTGGGCAACACATGACTTTCCTTATATAATGAAATGAATTTATTACTTTTACAGTAAAATAAATAGGTTTTTCTTCTAGTAGATACTAATATCCTTTCCAAGATATTGACTTTTCGACAATTAGTCGTCATTTTCATTGATTTAGCGTCATTTTTATCCATTTGGCGAGATTTTCGTCAATTTGGCAACATTTCAAAAAGTCGCCAAGTTGGCCACATTCCGCCAATTTTGTCGCCAAAATCTCGCCAAGCGTTATGGACAAAGAAATAAGTTATATATATATATATATATATATATATATATATATATATATATATATAACTTATTAGATATTGAATTTTCGACATATATTATGTAACTATTATTATATATTTATATATTATATAACTTATTAGATATTGAATTTTCCACAATTAGTCGTCATTTTCATTGATTTAGCGTCATTTTTATCCATTTGGCGAGATTTTCGTTAATTTGGCAACATTTCAAAAAGTCGTTAAGTTAGCGACATTCCGCCAATTTCGTCGCCAAAATCTCGCCAAGCGTTATGAACGAAGAAATAAGTTATTCTTACAGCAGATAAATTGGCGTTCAAATGCAAAAGTATTACTCTATATCTATATTAAGTATCTTTTTTCATGAATGGAACGAGCTAGATCCACGAGAATGATGTCACCCAATTTATCGCATGATATTATATACGAAAAGTGAACATGTTTCTCAATAGGAAATACTTTTTTTCTATTTTATTTGACTTTTTGATAATTTTTTTGAAAAATGTGCGATATCTCGAGAACGGTTCATGTTAGCGTTCTAAAATTTATGTCAATCGTTTTCTAATGAAAAATTACATAAGGAATGTCTATTTACGTAACTTTATTATTGGTTTTGATTTTTTGACGATTTTTTCAAAATTTCATTCGAAAATTTAGGGGCGTTCTGAACATTCGATTGCGTATAAAAACAATAGGCTTCCAGTGTTTACAGATTGTGATTTTTGTACTAAATTTGGTTCGCATCGGTCCATTCGTTCGTCAGTTATCGTCTCCACAGACCCACTGACACACACACACACACACACACACACACACACATACACACACACATACTTTCACACACACACACACACACACACACACACACACACACACACACATACACACACACATACTTTCACACACACACACACACACACACACACACACACACACACAGACATCACTTCAAAAATGTTTGATTCGTGATCAGGGATGCTTGAAACGTGCTCTCCCGTCGAAAACTCGAATTCGAATTTTCGACCCCGTCACAATACTTTCCTTATACATTATGTATATAAGGAAAGTAATACTATTTCAAATAGAAAATTTGTTACGAAAAGCATAAAACCGAAAAATTCGCTTTAATCACAGTGATTGCTAAAATAAAAATCTGATGTGGGCAACACATGACTTTCCTTATATAATGCAATGTATTTATTATTTTTGTAATAAAAAAAATCTGATGTGGGCAACACATGACTTTCCTTATATAATGCAATGAATTTACTACTTTTACAATTAAAAAAAATGGTATTCTTACAGTAGATACTTATATTCTTTCCAAGATATTGAATTTTCGTCAATTAGTCGTCATTTTCATTGATTTAGAGGCATTTTTATCAATTTGACGAGATTTTTGCTAATTTGGCAACAATTAAAAATGTCTTCAAGTTGACGACATTCCGCCAAATTCGCCGCCAAAATCTCATCAAGCGTTATGGACGGAGAAATAAGTTATTCCTACAGCAAATAAATGACTATTGGCGTTCAAATACAAAAGTATTACTCAAAGTATATTTTTTCATGAATGGAACGAGCTAGATCCATGAGAATAATGTCACCAAATTTATCGCATGGTATTACATATGAAAAGTGATTATGTTTACCAATAGGAAATATATATATATTTTTTTATAGCTTTTTGATAATTTTTTTGAAAAATGTGCAATATCTCGAGAACGGTTCATGTTAGCGTTCTAAAATTTATGTTAATCGTTTTCTAATGAAAAATTACATAAGAAATGTCTATATACGTAACTTTATTAGCGGTTTTGATTTTTTGACGATTTTTTCAAAATTTCGCTCTAAAATCTAGGGGAGTTCTGAACATACGATTGCGTATAAAAGCAATAGGCTTCCAGTGTTTACGAATTGTGATTTTTGTACCAAATTTCGTTCGAATCGGTCCATTCGTTCGTCAGTTATCGTCTCTAAAGGCTCACTGACACACACATACACACAGACACATAATTTCACACACACACACACACGTACACTTTCACACACACACACACTCAGACAGAGACATCACTTAAAAAAATTTTGATTCGTGATCAGGGATGCTTGAAAGGTGCTCTCCCGTCGAAAACTCGAATTCGAATTTTCGACTCCGTCACAATACTTTCCTTATACGTTATGTATATAAGGAAAGTAATATGTTTTTCTAATAGTAGCTATTTATATTCTTTCCAAGAAATTGAAGTTTCGTCAATGAGTCGGCATTTTCACTGATTGAGTGTCATTTTTATCCATTTGGCGAGATTTCCGTTAATTTGGCAGCATTTAAAAAAGTCGCCAAGTTGGCAATATGCCGCCAAATTCGGAGCCATATTCGGAGCCAATAGTTATGGAAGGAGAAATAAGTTATTCTTATAGCAGATAAATAACTATTGGCGTTCAAATACAAAAGTATTACTCAAAGTATCTTTTCTCATGAATGGAACGAGCTAGATCCACGAGAATGATGTCACCCATTTTATCGCATGATATGAAATATGAAAAGTGAACATGTTTCTCAAGAGTTAATATATTTTTTTTTAATTTATGAGATTTTTTGATAAATTTATTTTAAAAATGTGCAATATCTCGAGAACGGTTCGTGCTAGCGTTCTAAAGTTTATGTCAATTGTTTTCTAAGGAAAAATTACATTTGAAATGTCTATTTGCGTAACTTTATTAAAAGTTTTGATTTTTTGATGATTTTCTCAAAATTTTACTCGACAACTTAGGAGGGTTCTAAACATTCGATTACGTTTAAAAACAATAGGCTTCCAGTATTTACAGATTGTGATTTTTGTACCAAATTTGGTTGAATCGGTCCATTCGATCGTCAGTTATCGTCTCCACAGACTCACTGACACACACACACACACAGACATCATCTCAAAAATGTTTGATTCGTGATCAGGGATGCTTGAAACGTGCCCTCCCGTCGAAAACTTGAATTCGAATTTTCGCCCCCGTCACAATACTTTCCTTATACGTTATGTATATATTATAAGGAAAGTAAAAATTGATATCGGCAGCACATGACTTTCCTTATATAATACAATGAATTTAATTCTTTCGTAGTTAAAAAATGATGAAAAGATCCACGGCTCAGTGTTTATAATGTTGAGTTGTGCATTTGGCACTTTACCGGATGACAACATGTAAATCTATTTACTATCAAATTAACTTATATTTCACAGAACTCTAAATTAACAATTATCAATATTGATAGCATCCTCAATAAGTAATATAGTCCATATATTAAAGCATTTCAATAGTAAATTCATCAATTAGGCGTCATTTTCCTTAACTTGGCGTCATGTTTGCAATTTTGATATTTTCGTCAATCTGGGGATAAATATCACCAAGATATTGCGATATTTCTGAATATTATTCGTCAAGTTCGCCATATGGATCGTTAATTGTTACAAGCAAACGTAGAGAAGCTTATTACTTTCCTTATATACATAATGTATAAGGGAAGTATTGTGACGGGGTCGAAAATTCGAATTCGAGTTTTCGGCGGGAGAGCACGTTTCAAGCATCCCTGATCACGAATCAAACATTTTTGAAGTGATGTCTGTGTGCGTGTGTGTGTGAAAGTATGTATGTGTGTGTGTGTGTGTGTGTGAAAGTGTGTGTGTGTGTGTCAAAGAGTCTGTGGAGACGATAACTGACGAACGAATGGACCGATTCGAACGAAATTTGGAACAAAAATCACAATCCGTACTCACTGGAAGCCTACTGTTTTTATTCGCAATATAATGTTCAGAACCCCCCCCCCTCCCTAAATTTTTTAGTGAAATTTTGAAAAAATCGTCAAAAAATGAAAACCGCTAATAAAGTTACGCAAACAGACATTTTTTATGTAATTTTTCATTAAAAAACGATTGACATAAATTTTAGAACGGTAATATGAACCGTTCTAGAGATATTGCACATTTTTAAAAAAAATTATCAAAAAGTCATATAAAATAAAAAAAAATATTTCCTATTGAGAAACATGTTCACTTTTCATATGTAATACCATGCGATAAATTTGGTGACATCATTCTCGTGGATCTAGCTCGTTCCATTCATGAGAAAATATACTTTGAGTAATACTTTTGTATTTGAACTCCAATAGTCATTTATCTGCTATAACTTATTTCTCCGTCCATAATGCTTGGCGAGATTTTGGCGACGAATTTGGCGTCATGTTGCCAACTTGGTGACTTTTTTTTTAAATGTTGCCAAATTAGCGAAAATCTCGCCAAATGGATAAAAATGTCGCTAAATTAATGAAAATGACGACTAATCGTCAAAAATTCAATATCTAGGAAAGAATATAAGTATCTACTATAAGAAAAAATCTATTTTTTTACTGCAAAAATAGTAAATTCATTGCGTTATATAAGGAAAGTCATGTGTTGCCCACATCAGATTTTTTTCTTATATACCAGAAGGTATGTCCATCATATGACGGAATTAAAAATTTGCAAAACATGGCCTCCTATTTAGCTTCAGTTTTTCATATTTGGTGACATTTTTATCAATTTGGCGACATTTTCCTCATTCTGGCAATGTTTAAATTAATCACCAAGTTTGCTATATTCCGGAGAAATGGGTTATTCTTATAGGCATTTATTATGTTATTTCCAAGATATTTAATTTTCGTCAATTAGTCGTCCTTTGCATTGATTTAGCGTAATTTTATTCAATTTGACGACATATTCGCTAATTTGGCAACATTTATAAAACCCGCCGAGTTGGCGATATTCCGCCAAATTCGTCGCCAAAATTTTGCCAAGCGTTATCAATGGATAAATAGGCTATTCTTATAATAGATGAACGACTAATAAATACAAAGCTATTACCCAAAGTAACTTCTCTCGGGAATGGAACGAGCTGGATCCACGAGAATTGTGATAACAAATTTATGGCATAATATTTATTACATATGAAAAATGAACATATTTCGCAATAGTTCATATATTTTTTAATTTTATGTACTTTTTATAAATTTATTTTTGAAAAATATACAATATCTCAAGAACGATTCATGCTAGCGTTCTAAAAATTATTTTAATCGTTTTCTAATGAAAAATTTCATAAGAAATGATTATTTGCGTAACTTTATTACAGGTTTTAATTTTTTATGATTTTTTCAAAATTTTTCAGATTCTGCACATTTGATTTCGTTTTAAAACAATTAGTTTCCAGTAATCACTGATTGTAACTTTTATACCAAATTTCGTTCTGATAGCTTCATTCGTTCGTGAGATATCGTCTCCACAGAATCACTCAGACACACACACACACAGGGAGAGAGAGAGAGATACATCACGTCACAAACGTCTGATTCGTATTCTAGGATGCTCGAAACGTGTTCTGCCGTCGAAAACTCGAATTCGAAATTTCGACACCGTCACAATACTTCCCTTATACATTATGTATACGAGGATCACACTGAAATTTTTGTGATAAGCCTAAGTGGTACCAGTTAAACTTACCAACTCTTAGGAGTGTACGAAGTGCTCTCCTACAACATCAATGCACTTTTGTATACGATTTTTCTAAAGATTGAATTCTTCAAGCCATCCATTTCTTGGAATCATTCTAGGATGCTCGAAACGTGTTCTGTCGTCGAAAACTCGAATTCGAAATTTCGACACCGTCACAATACTTCCCTTATACATTATGTATACGAGGATCACACTGAAATTTTTTTGATAAGCCTAAGTGGTACCAGTTAAACTTACCAACTCTTAGGAGTGTACGAAGTGCTCTCCTACAACATCAATGCACTTTTGTATACGATTTTTCTAAAGATTAAATTCTTCAAGCCATCCATTTCTTGGAATCATTCTAGGATGCTCGAAACGTGTTCTGTCGTCGAAAACTCGAATTCGAAATTTCGACACCGTCACAATACTTCCCTTATACATTATGTATACGAGGATCACACTGAAATTTTTGTGATAAGCCTAAGTGGTACCAGTTAAACTTACCAACTCTTAGGAGCGTACGAAGTGCTCTCCTACAACATCACTTTTGTATACGAATTTTCCAAAGATTGAACTCTTCAAGCCATCTATTTCTTGGAATCATTCTAGGATGCTCGAAACGTGTTCTGCCGTCGAAAACTCGAATTCGAAATTTCGACACCGTCACAATACTTCCCTTATACATTATGTATACGAGGATCAAACTGAAATTTTTGTGATAAGCCTAAGTGGTACCAGTTAAACTTACCAACTCTTAGGAGTGTACGAAGTGCTCTCCTACAACATCAATGCACTTTTGTATACGAATTTTCTAAAGATTAAATTCTTCAAGCCATCCATTTCTTGGAATCATGAAAAATATGCTTTATAGCTTCATCAATCTCATCGGAATGAAAACGACGCCCACATAATTTTTGTAGATTAAAAAATAGCCAAACGTCACACATAGCAAGATCAGGAGAATAGGGTGAATGTTCTATCCCTTTGATGCTTTTGTTCAAGAAATTCGACTTTTATTCTTGCTGAATGAGAAGATGCATTGTCATAGTGACGAATGAGTCCCCTAACATTCAATTCCTGAAGAATTTCTGGAAGACACTTATAAGGACCGCACATTATAACATTTCCGTCTATTTGTAGAAACGTCACAAAATATTGTCACAGCAATTTCACAATGTTACCTATATGCGATGTCACATACAATTCGCACAAGGGACGTCACACTGTAACATGTCGGTTCATTTGCAGAAACGTCACAAAATATCGTTGCAACAATGTCACAATGTTACCAATATGCAATGTCACATACAATTCACACATGGGACGTCACATAGTTACGTGAAAATTAAGTTGAGGAAACATCACAGAATATAGTCACAGTAACCTTACAATGTTACTAATGCGGAACGTCTCATAGAAGTCACAAATGTGATGACCCATTGGGACCCAAATGTCACGTGACTACAACATCACTGTCACACATATGACTATCTTTGTTGTATGGGTAGTACCAGTTAACTGTGACTGTCTTCTTTTCCTGTAGCTTTATGGCTTTGACCAGACCTGTACTTCTAAAGAACAAGGTATACATTAATTTTTTCATTGCTCTTTTTCTTTTCACAATTGTTGGTTTGAGGTCATCTTCAAAGACTCATACTTTACTTTGTTGACGTATTGGAACGCCAAAAAACGGTATGTACGTTTAACCACCTGTTATGATTTTAGAAATAATGCGGTATGCAACGTCATTAAGTAATTTTAGGGTTTCTTAATGATTCTGATACTTTTCTTTTTGGTGTTCTGTTAAATTATGGGGGACCCAACGTCAAACTAATGCTTCATATGCAGTTCTTCATGAATAATTTTAGATATTGCAACGGATGCAATGTTAAATTTCTTTTGTATCATTTGGTAGGTACAGCGATTATCATCGACTAACATTTTTCGAATGTCCGACACATTTTTTGAGACTACGGCTGACAAAGGTCTTCCTGGGTGTTTTTCATCAAGGATAGAATTTCGGTCTCTTCTAAACTCTGTAAACTATCTGAATACAATAACTCAAGATGGAGCATGATTTCCATATGATAATTGTAGACGCTGAAAATATTCTTCTTGATTTAGTTTCACTTTAAAAGCATGGAAAATCATAACTCGATAATGATCTCGCGTCACCTTTATTTTATTTTCTTTCAAAATTTATTCTACAATAGTTAAATTGTAATTGTTGACACCAATTACCGTCTTTCCGAGAGGTTGGTGATAGGGGAAGGAGGGTACGGTCCCTGTGGATGCCTCCCCCACTGGGTTCGGGTCTAAATTGGGTGACACTTCCCGGCCGTCCAAACGGTTACCTTACACCTTTCTGGTAGGTCGGACGATCTGGGTCTCAACAACAACCAATTACCGTCTGCTGACATAAAAAAGTTCAAATTTAAATATCCGACCAATAATTTTTTCTAACGCATATCGTCTACACATGTCTCAAAAATGTCAGTGTGACCCTCGTATAAGGAAAGTAAAAATGTGTGTGTCTAAATATAGTAATTTTTCTTTTTTTGTTTTTATTTTTGCGAAATGTGTCTTTATGTAACAATTTATAGCGATACGCCCTTGAACTCAAAGATGAAATCTTAAGCACAAGTGCATGTATGCTAGAGTTATAGTATCTGCACCTCACATACACACACGGACTGACGTAATTCCAAAAGTGATTAACATCTAGCGAATTACATCTAGGCAATAATTTACACTTAGATATATTTCAATCTAGAGGGTAAGTGATACTATAATCAATTCAATAAGCTGCTTGACAATTAATTATAATAATTAAAAGTATTAACAACTGAATGTAACATAACACTTAGATTGACTTTAAATTTCTTTTATATCTGCCTATACTTGTGAAGGCAAATGTGTGACAGGAATAAAACATTGCATTTCCAAAAGAGGCATACAGAGCCAACATCTGTCATCATTGTCTGGATGCGTCATTGATAATATTACTCGTTCTACTCTAATCCTCATCAATGACAATTTGGCAGTATTAAAGTACATTCAAACTGTACTACGATCCATTTTGATGCAGTATCTGGTGAATCTCGCAGAAACAATTTTCTATTAGGATAATGCACCACGCATCGCAAATTACCATGAGGTCATTTTTTTCGTAATAAGTCTCATAAAGTTATTTTTTAACACATTACGACATGGTTTAAAAGTGTTTATGACTTCGTTCATTCTATCTGTCTGTCTTTTCGTTCGGACGAGTAAAAATTACTTTATCAAAATGAAATTTTAGTATGCTGTTCAGAGGATCTGTGGGACCTGCGGGGATATTAATTAATAATATCACCCAATTAGTTTTGAATTGAACCCATGTTGAAAAAATGAAATACATTAAACTCTACGGGACCTAATTTTTTAAACATTTTAAAGCTAATTTAAAATTCACAAATTGTTTCAAAAGTTTTAGGAGATATTCATTTTATCCCATAGAAAATGAAAATAAAAATCAGCAATATATATTTGGTAGTTTATAAAAGAAAATTAAAATAATAATTACACCCATATCATATGAAGAGATCATCAAGAGATCACATGACCCACTTCAAAATAAAATATGGCATCCATCTTGCGTCAAAATCGGGATTTTTAAAGTTCTTTGTAATTTATGCGTATTTAGTGCTGTATCCGTCCTAAAACCGCTTTATTTTTGCTTAATTCCTGCAAATCTATATTCTGAAACAGCGCAATAACAATATATTTGAGTTTAATAGATCAATGTCATCCATCTTGTGTCAAAATCATGATTTTTAAAGTTCTTTTTAATTTATATTTAGTGTTGTATCCATCCTAAAACCGCTTAATTTTTGCTTAATTTCTATGCGTCTTTATTTTGAAACAACGCAGTTACAATATATTTGACTTTAAATGATCAATGCCATCCAACTTGTGTCAAAATCGTGATATTTATTGTTCATTTTAATTTATATTTAGTGTTGTAACTGTCCTAAAACCGATTTGTTTTTGCTTAAATTTTGTGCATCTACATTCTGAAACAATGCAATTATAATATATTTGAGTTTCAATGATCATCAAACTTTGATTATTTCTACAACGAAGCCTAATTTTCACGCATAGAGAATGTAAAAACATCAAGATGTAAGATGATTTGTATAAGAATTGCCGAATTTTGTTCAACACAAAATTATTTAGCTCTGGAGTCTGCAATGTAGCTGATATGAATGAAACATTCATTGATTTTACATAGAGAAGCTGTCAATTCCATATTCTTGCTTTTTTAATGAAGTTTTAAGCATGGAGTTAGAAAGTAATTTTACCTCCATGGTTTTATTTTTTTTAAGTAAAATAAATTATTTTAGTATTGCGATAATTTTCAAAATATCACCGCTGAATGAAAAGAATGGAAAAAAAATTATGAATGAAATATTATCTGCTTTTATTGAAAGAGCCAGGCGATTTATATTTCGGTGGCATTATTTCAATACGTTCATTTATTTTTGATGAAGTTTTCAAATATAATGAATTGTAGTATTGTGATAATTTTTTAAATATCACAGGTGAATGTACCGCATTTTAGAGATGTTTAAATAAAATTTCATTGCAGTTGGAAAGTGTTTCATAATCTATGTTTAATGCATGATTGATCTTTCTTGTTTCTTTAATAGGTCCCTTTTTTTTCCTTTTCCACAGGGAAATTCGTATTTTTGTCTTTTAGCAATCGTAATCCTAGAGTTTTCGGCGTCATTAATCCGCGTTGATAAATGACACTCGTAGACAGCAATCAAGGAATGCACAGGTTTACTTTCAGGTGATTAGCTAGTAAGAGGTTAACGCAGTCATTTGGAAAGCCCTTTTCTATGTATCCCTTTCTGTTCCTTTTTTTTTTCAAACACTAGTCCTAATACAAGATTGAAGCGTTACACTATATCCCAGAGAAAATGTTCTTTTTTCATAAAACGCCATGTTCGGTTCCTATTCTAATTAGTAATTATTTTTGGTTCCTGTTCTAATCAGTAATTACTTTTGGTTCCTGTTCTAATCAGTAATTACTTTTGGTTCCTGTTCTAATTAGTAATTATTTTTGTACTTACATATTTAATATAAATTGATGATTAGTTTCAACGCAAAAATTCACTTTAAGATTAAATGTCTATTACTGGTAAATCTTACATTGTATATAAGTTGCAAAGTAGTTTTATCCACTATTTCCAATAATAACTAATGATAACCATTATGTTTTATCGAGTTTAGCTTTAATCATGTCAAATGAGTGTTCTATTGAAACATGTAATAATTAATCTTCAAATAAGAAAAGTTTTATTAATCTCAAATGTTAGTGCTTTGCTTTAATTTTTATAAAACTCACAGATTTTAGCACTTTTAAAATAAATCGGGCATTTAAGTATAATAATGTTTTAATTAGTGCTTATTTATATATTTCTGTTTGTGTTGTCTATCAAGACTCATTTAGAAGGAAAAAACGCCAAAAGAAGGTCTACAAAATTTTGAGAATATTGCAGTCATTAAAGAGAAATAAAAATACTTAAAAAGATTACGGTTTCCATTAAAGAATTAGAGACATATTTAAGGGAAACAGAAGGATAAGCATTTCCATGAATAGCTGCAAATAAGCAAGTTCTATGAAAAATGAAAAAATACTAGAAAAAGTTATAAACAAGATTTATTGTTTCCCAGACAGTTTTATAAGAAATTCAAAATTCAAAAGAAAATGTGTTAATAACTCGGAAAAGTTACTGAAAAAAAAAAGGTAATTTATTGCCAGCTTCTTTCAAAAATACCAATGACTGAACCTTGAGTTTGTTCTACAGGACTCTCGTATGCATACTTTTTTCATCTCTACTCCCTTTTCTATGCGTTAGTCATATTTTCCATATGTTTTCTGTTTTTTTTTTCAAAATTTTAATGGATGAAAATTTGTAGTTTATAGTTTTATCACTTTTTAGCAAAAGTTTTACCACTTATAAATGAAATTTCCTCATAACATTTTCGGAAATTAAATCTCTACTACGTGGAAATTCAGGCTACACGTATTGGCGTCATTGAAATAACCTAGCGTTGTAAAAGTTATTGTATCATTAGAAATTTTTTTCCAAATTTGTCAAATTTCTTTCTGGTATTCTGGAAATATATTTATAATATATTTTAGTGTGATTTCAATGCATTCCAATGAGTAAAGACGAAATGCCGCTGAATATTGCTGATGACTGAAATTGAAAAATTATGCAGAAGTCCCAATACATAGCCTTATAACTAATCATCAATTTTGAATATAGGTGTGCTAAAACTTATTTTTATTCTATTAGTGCTTCATACAATCAAATGAAGAAATGTTTTATATATTACTTATGTTTTATACAAAAGTTTTTACATTAATTAAGGGATTCTGTTTGTATTTTCAGAAAATATGATAATCTCTTAGTTTATGTGTTTTTACCGTAGATTAATAGAATTTTACTTGTAAAAATATGTATTATTTCTTTATTAATTAACTGGCATTCATCAAAATCAGATATTTTTATTTAGTTTTTAGAATACTGCTATTCTAGATATGTCATGTATTAAATAGTGTTTTAGGAGTAGTGTGTTTCGCAAGTGACATGAAGTGTACTTTAATATGATACTAGATAATTATTATTGATATTCCTGCTAGAAAGAGTTTTAAGAAGATTTTCGGGAATGCATTGCAAGCATTAGTTTTTACAATAAACATGCGCGATCTTTAGTGCAGGGTTAGCCCTGCCCTAGGGTAGCTATAGCCCGGTATTTCAGATAAGATCGCACACGGTGAACCAACGTTTGATTTAAAATTCAATCCGAGAAGTGAGGGGTTAAAGAAATGATGGCACGGTCCCTGTGACTACCACCCTGACTAGATTTCCGTTTAAATTGGGAAGGATTAGGCAAAAGTCAGAATTCTACCACTGTGTCCTTGAACCAACGAAAATGGCAGTCTCTCTACATTTACCATGAACTATAGTCTTAAGGTCCTGGCCCGACTTTGTTTAAGACAAGTGAAATTAGTAACAACAACAATCGTTTTTATATTGAATAGTAGTGTTTTACTGAAAACGGTTCCCTTTATTCCAGAACATAGTAACACTTTCTTCTGTGCCTTCATACAGCCCTCTCCTTAATATGTATCGATCATGACTTGACCTTACTGCTCACCAAATATTTTGTCCATCGAATAACACACATGCATGCCTTCTGTTGAAACCAGTTTATCTTATTCCAAAATTACGTAAAATTATATAATAATTTTGCTTTTATATAAATGCATTATTTTGATGTAATTTATATGCAAATGTACCATTTCTTTTTATTTTTTGTTCAGACAAAATATAATTAGATCAAAAGAAAAAAATACTGAAAAACACATACAGTGCTTTTTCTTATGCTGTAATTTATTTATCTGTGTATATTTATGTAAATATTTTTTAAACCTCCTTACACTGGCAAACTATTGAAAGTTCAAAAAATATATTTCATTGTAAAAACAGCACTGCTTCTGTAACACAGTACGTGTGACGAACATAATTCAAGTTAGAGTGTGGCAGTTCCACTCATATGAATCCATATTTCTAACTTTTATAACGCAATTGAGTAATTGAACTTTTTACATCAAATTTAGAAGACAAATGGTTTTACATATCACTATCTAAACACATATATTTTAAAAACAATATTTGGATGACGATCTGTATCATTTAAATTGGGTTTTTAGTTATCTAAAGCTTAAAAAATGGCAACTAGTTGCAAAACGCAGCAGGAACGATGTAAGTTATAGATTTCGTGTTTTAAAATTAGGTACACAGTGAAAAAGTTATAAATAGTTATTTTGTGTTTTCTCAGAGCACAAAATTACTCTACCCCAAAATCATGACATTATTTTTTCTACAAAAAATAGAATCTATTGAAGCAATTTATTTCTTGACGCTTCAGATAATAGTGCCCTGTATGGTAGAACTTTTAAGCACAGAAGTCCTTTTATTGACGAGCTGGATTCAATTTATGAAAACAATTTAGTTCGTAAAATGCCAAATAAACTTTATTCTTGGTGATATTCCCGATCTCTGAGACCATTTAGACCGGAATCTATTGAAATCCAATAGGTTTATTTTATCAATTCAATTCGCGACTAACGCTTTACCGCAACATTACGACAAAGTTATGAGGTCTGTAACAGATGGTTTGGAAATTTATATTACTTACAGAACTATAATATAATACTTCATTCACACTGCAGGATTATTTGGAGTACGGCTCAACTAAACCTTCAAATACCATAATTAATTTATTTATTAAATATCACAAGAAAAAAGTTTGAAAAATCGATATGGTGAGACCGAATGATTACAACTATAGCATAATACTCTTCCCTTTAAAGGGCTTGAAAAAATATTTCGATTGATATCATATATGACAATTATCCCCGGAGGGGAAGTAACTTGCACCCAAGGGGTGCTAATGACGTAATGAACAGAAAAAATTGTATCGCTACGATTTTTCTATTCACATCAATGAGTGAAATTATTAAATCTCTTAATAATTGAGCCATAAATAAACCCTGTTATGCATAATAATGTTAAATTTTGTCCTATGCTGAAATATTAAGTAAATCTGGTGTGGTAAACACATGACTTTCCTTATATAATGCAATGAATTTACTACTTTTGCAGTGAAAAAAATAAGTTATTCTAATAGTAAATATTTACATTATTTCCCAGATATTGAATTTTCGTCAATTAGTCGTCATTTTCATTGATTTAACGTCATTTTTATCCATTTAGCGAGATTTTCCTTAATTTGGTAACTTTTAAAAAAATCGTCTGGTTGGCGACATTTCGCCAAATTCGTAGTCAAAATCTCGCTAACCGTTGTGGACGGAGAAAAAAGTTATTCTTATAGCAGTTAAATGACTATTAGCGTCCAAATACTGAAGTATTACTCAAAGTATATTTTCTCATGAATGGAACGAGCTAGATCCTCGAGAAAGATGCCGTCAAATTTATCGCATGATATTACATATTAAAAGTGAACATGTTTCTCAACAGTGAATATTTCTTTTAATTTATGGGATTTTTTGATAATTTTATTTTTAAATGTGCAATATCTCAAGCAAAGTTCATGCTAGCGTTCTAAAGTTTATGTCAATAGTTTTCTAAGGAAAAATTACACAATAAATGTCTATTTGTGTAAATTTATTAAATGTATTTTTGCTTTTTTGATGTTCTTTTCAAAATTTCACTCGAAAATTTAGGCGGAGGGGGGGGGGACATTTGATTGTGTTTAAAAGCAATAGGCTTCCAGTATTCATGGATTGAAATTTTTGTATCAAATTTCATTCGAATCCCTCCTTTCGTTCGTGAGTTATCGTCTCCACAGACTCACTGACACACGCGCACGCACACACATACACACACACATACTTTCACACACACACACACACATACTTTCACATACACATACACACGCACGCACGCACGCCCCCCCACACACACACCCACAAACACTTTTACGCACACACACACACACACACACACAGGCATCACCACAAAAACGTCTAATTCGTGTTCCGGGATGCTGGAAATGTGATCTCCCGTCGAAAACTCGAATTCGAATTTTCGCCAGTCACAATAGTGTCCTTATACATTATTTGTATATAAGGAAAGTAAAAACATCTGATGTGGGCAGCACATGACCTTCCTTATATAATACAATGGATTTACTACTTTTACAATAAAAAAAATAGATTATTCTTATAGTGGATACTTCTAATGTTTCTAGGATATTAAATTTTCGTCAATTCGTCGTCATTTTCATTGATTTAGAGTCATTTTCATCCATTTGGCTAGATTTTCGTTAATTTGGTAACTTTTAAAAAGTCACCTAATTGACGACATTCTGCCAAATTCGTCAGCAAAATCTCGCCAAGTTTTATGGACGGTGAAATAAGTTATTCTTATAACAGATAAATGACTATTGGCTTTCAAATACAATATTACTCAAAGTATCTTTTTTCATGAATGGAACGATCTAGATACAGGAAAATGATGTCATAAAATTAATTGCATGATATTACATATGAAAAGTGAACATGTTTCTCAACAGTTAATATTTGTTTTAATTTATGGGATTTTTTTATAAATTTATTTAAAAAATGTGCAGTATCTCGAGAACTGTTCATGCTAGCGTTCTAAAGTTTATGTCAATCGTTTTCTAAGGAAAAATTACATAATAAATGTCTATTTGCGTAACTTAATTAAAGGTTTTGATTTTTTGATGATCTCTTTAAAATTTTCCTCGAAAATTTAGGGGAGGTTCTAAACATTCGATTGTGTTTAAAAGCAATAGGCTTCCAGTATTTATAGATTGTAATTTGTGTACTAAATTGCATTCGAATCGCTCCATTCGTTCGTGAAACATCGTCTCCACAGACTAACTGACACTGTCTCTCTCTCTCTCTCTCTCTCTCTCTCACACACACACATACACACACACACAGACATCACCTCAAAAATGTTCGATTCGTGATCAGTGATACTTGAAACGTGGTGTCCAGTCGAAAATTCGAATACGAATTTTCGACCCCGTAACAATACTTTCCTTACACTAAATGTATATAAGGAAAGTAATATAAAATTTAGAATAATATTCAAACTTTTCGCTCGAGTTAAAAAAAAAGTCTATCTAGTACTAAATTTTTTACAGCAAACGGGAATATTGAATTTCGTGGAAATCTAGTGTACACAGAATTTTAGTGTACACAGAAAATCAACTACAGACATCAGACAGACAGACAGACTGACATCACTTGTTCTGGAGGTCTTAAAAACATATGTTTGCATCAAAATCTCGAAATCGAAAATTTTCGTGAAAACAACACTTTCTCAATACTACGTTTGAGACAATAAAAAACCTTTGTGTAAATGCTTTTATATTGTTCAATATAAAACAAAATTGTGATGGCAGAATTCGATTTTGGGAGTTCACTCGGGATAAGAAAAGGATGGGCTAAAATTGGATTAAATGTGTAAATTCAGTGTTGTTTTGTGCAATTAAATTCAATTTAATGAATTATTAAATAAATAAATAGAAGATCAATTAAAGTTTGTAAGGAAAGTCATGTGCTGCCCACATCAGATTTTTTATTTTATTTTTGACGATATTTTATTTAATTTTTGACTCGGGATAAGCTAAATAATTTTGCGTTAAAGAAATGCGGCAATTCTTAGACAACTCATTCTACATATTTTGCTGTTTACATTTTCCATAAGTGAAAAGTAGGCTTCGTTGTAGAAATAATCAAATTCGGATGATCATTTAAACCCAAATATATTGTAATTGCTTTGTTTCAGATGTAGATGCACAGAATTTAAGCAAAAATAAAGCAGTTTTAGGACAGATACAACACTAATTATGAATTAAAAGGAACTTGAAAAATCACGATTTTGACACAAGATGTATGCCATATTTTATTTTGAAGTGGGTCACTCGATCTCTTCATACAAAAGGTGTAATTATTATTTTAATCTTTTTTTTAAAAACTATTGAATATATTTTGCTGAATTTTTTTTTTATATATTTTATGGGATAATTTAAATATTTCCTGAAACTTTCGAAGCAATTTGTGAATTTAAAATTCACTTAAAAATGTTTGAAAAATTAGGTTTCATATGGTTCAATGTATTTCATTTTTTCAACCCAGGTTCAATCCAAAACTAATTGGGTGATATTCTCCATTTATATTCCCATAGGTCCCACATACCGTCTGAACAACATACTAAAATTTCATTTTGATAAAGTCATTTTTACGGCAGTTATCGTGCTAACGGACAGACAGAGAGACAGACAGAATGAACAACGTCATAAACACTTTTCAACTTTGTTGTAAAGTGTTAAAAATTGAACATTTTCCAAGATAATAACTTACAAAACTTCCTTGAATAAAAGCAGACCCATGTCAGTTACATGCCGTCATTTTTTTTGGTGTCGTTAAAGCCCTCTTAATGCCAAAAGATCAGTATACGCAAAGAGCAGTCCCAGCAGAACAGGAACACCCAACAAGAAAATTTGTTAAAGGGTGGTATCAGCCAATGAAACAAAAAATAACCATAAGTATATTTTCATCATCCAATTAAACATAAATTTATCATTTTCTTTCTAAAATATAATTTCCCCATAAAAATATGTATTGTCACAGCACCTCCTGACATTGAAACCAATTGTTTTATAATAAAATATCAAGAATTGACAAAAATAATTGAAAGGATAACAAGAAAATTGCAAGTACATAATGCTATGGAGTGTGAAATTCAGCTACGGAAAATAGTATTTTAAATAGTGTAGAACTTTTTCTAACGTTTCAAGAATGATAAATGTATTTCATTAAACATTATCGAAATTTAGGAATATATTCAAGAGATGTATTTGAAAATAGAGTGTAAATTACCCAGTACTATTATTCGTACATTTGCGCTTATTTCAAAACATTTTATTTTATGTATAGCAAAACAGTATTACACTAATTAATATTCATATAGTTATTTGAACATTATTTTAATTATTCAAACAGAGCAAACATTTTTAATATGCATTTCAAATCTGTTTACATTATTTAAAAAGATTAAATGAAGAGGCTTTGCTATAATCCTGCAATTAACTAATTTCCATTTTCAAAAATTTAAATAATTTTCTAGAGAAAGAAAATCATCTCCTTTCATTTGTAATTGAAAAATATGCTATAAGTATACGACTTTTCCTAAAGAATCAAATTTTGTGTTTCCGTATTATTTATTTTATATAAAACAAGAAAGATCTATCATGCATACAGTATTGAATATGAAACTCTTCCCAACTGAAATGCAATTTTATTTTAAAATGCAAAATATTCAGCTCTGATATTTTTTAAATTATCAGAGTACTACAGTAATATATTGAACTTGGAAACTTCATCAAAAAAGATATATTCCAGACTCCAGAGCTAAATAATTTTGCATGAAAATAATTCAGTAATTCTTATACAATTCGTCTTGCAATCGCTTGATTTCTTTACATTTTGCATGTTATAGACATTAAACTTCGTTGTAGGAATAATCAATTATCATGCATTAAATCAAAGACAACAAATCGTAGATTAAAAGGTCCTCTAATAAAAGCCATCCTTTATGATGTACAAATATTAAAAAATGGCCAAAGTGTTTTCGGGTATCACCATGCTCTTCATCAGTGGCTATATAACATTTTTGTGCAAACAAGCTTATATACAGACAAAATTTGCATAAATCAACAACGGAGTTATGATAATTAAATTATATTATAAACACAGGATATTTAACATTAAACGATTACAAAAATACATTAAATTGTATTATAAACAGGGAATTTAAAATTAAACAAGTATTAAATACAAATGCAAAATAGAAAATGAAACATGCCCAAAATTCAGCAAAGCATATATTATATCAAAAGGAAATGTCACAGATAACTACGTAGGGTCGCGGTAGCCCAGTGGTTAGCGCGCGGGAATTGCACTCTGTAGGCCCCCGTTCGATTCCCTCAGCTGCCAAAACTGCCCCCGTGTTCACGCGGAGTACGATCACGTTAAACATATGGGTCCGTAAGTCTTTCCGATAGGTTGGTGGTAGGTCCGAGGGTACGTTCCGAGGGTACGGTCCCTGTGGAAGCCTCTCTCACTGGGTTCCTGTCTAAATTGGGTGGCTCTTCCCGGCCATCCAAACAGTTACCTTACACCTTTCTGGTATTGGTCGTGTGGGTATGTGGGTCGTGTGGGTCGTATTCTGGGTTGGTCGTGTGGTCTGGGTTTTCTACACCTTTCTGGTAGGTCAGGCGGTCTGGGTCTCAACAACAACAGATAGCTATGTAGAGATTTGACACTCATAGAGTCGCCCTTGTTCCCAGCCACTCAAATTGCTGCTCGTGCCCTAGGACGAGTCGGGTGGTCTTGGTTTTCGACGCATAGAGTCGCCCACCTGGCCGTCCAAACAGTTACCTTACGCCTTTCTGGTAGGTCGGACGGTCTGAGTCTCAACGCATAGCGTCGTCCGGCCGTCCAAATGGATGCTCTATGCTTTCGGATGAGTCGGACGGTCTGGATCTTCAGCGCATAGTGTCGAGAACGAATTGCCAAAAGTTACTTAAAATCTGCACAAGTTACGCCAAACAAAATTGTTACAAAATTGCAGCAATTTCAAAGTGACGGGCTGGGGAAACGCAAACCGGGCAAGTATGCCATTTCTAAGTTTCGATTACGCTATTCGTTGGTACTTCGTTAGTAACAGTTAGTACCGAAATATTTTTGTTAGTACCGCTTCCGGTTCAAAATTGAAGCAATTTCAAAATGGCAGGCAGTAGAAAAGGGAACTTAACGTAATAGAAATTTCGACTATGCAATTTTAAAATTTCTAAGTTTCCACTACGCCATTTGCTATTGCTAATGAAGTACTGACGAATGACAATATTTAAATCAACCAGTAATGGCGGTCCAAATATTCTTCAGTTTTTCTGGTTTTAACAGTTTTTAAAAACTCCTTTTTATCAAAACGAATCGTAGATAAAATACATTTATATATTCTAACATCGCCTAGACCACTTATTATAAGTCACTAATCACTAATTACTAATCACTTGACGGGCTGAGAACTGCCAAATGTTACCTTCTATTAAAATAAATATTAATATGATGTCATTTCTGGCAACTGAAGAATTTTCCGAAGTTCAAAGCAACAAGCTGTAAAATCGAAGGTAAGATTAATGAAGTTTTCTCTGCGCAGAACTCTGGGAGATAATTTCACGTCACAAACAGTGAAGTCAGAGAAAGCTACGGCACTAAAAGTTAAAGTGGATGAATGTTTTCGTTTTCTAGTTTTATGAATTCTTTACGTATCTTTTTTAACATTTCAGGCAATGCCTATTCCATTACCATAACGTATAGTTGAAAAACACAAGTGAATATCTAAAGAGATTATTTAATTAGCCATTTTCTCTTTAATTTCATTCTACTATAAGGGGGCGTCCGAATATATTTTTGCCCAGGATCGCAGATTTTGACGAAGACGATTAATTATATATAAAACAGGAATTTCTTAATTAAACGTATATCTGTTCTTATATTTGTCTTTTCGTGCACTTTAAAAACTGAGAAACCGTGAGAATCCCTTTTTGCTTTTCCTTTAATTTCTCAAATGTCACACTAGATGACGTCATCACAGTTGTGATCTAGCATTTGTGATTACACATGGATATTATCTTCGTTCGTTACTAATTTCCCCGCGGTGAAGGAGTGCCTACGCACCACGTCCACAAGACCTCCCAGGGTATCCCATGGAGAAGGGGAGGAGATTTGCAGCTTCACTTTATAGAGGGTTCCCGAAGGGTGAAGTCGGACTTGGCCTCGACATGACAACATCCATGCCCGCTGGCGGGATTCGAACCCGCAACCCGGCAATCCCGCGGTCAAACGGTAACGCATGCCCTGACCGCTCGACCACCGGATCGACGGATATTATCTTACTTTAATCTTATGACTTATTCGCTCTGAAACGCATTTCCAGTAAACATGTGATTCTTTTAATTTATGCAGCAATCTTCGTTGGTTTACTTATTTATTTAGAAACTGTATTAACTTATCAATGAAATTCTTTATATTCATATGCATACGAGAACATAACACGTTCATTTAACAAATTCATCCAGGTATTAGCACAACTGTACATCGACTTTTTATCGCAAACCCACTACTGCTTTTCTTCAAGAAAATAAAGGCTTATTAATGAATATAGGTCGTCGTTCTGTAAAAACAAAATTGAAAATTTATTGCCGTACCTGACAAGGTAAGCGATTTTGAATCAAGCATCATATGATGTGGACAGTTTATGACTTTTTCTAAACACCATAAATGCTTCTGGGCAATTATTTAATTTTCAGATATTTTCAGTGCCACATCTATAATTCTATGAATTACTCTTCTAATTATACAGTATAATTTTTAATAATAAATAAATCATGAAACACCTTTATTTCTACTTAAAATAAATAGACATAAAACTATTTTTAAAAATATTTTTAAAGTTTAAATACAGGCCAAAAACAGCTGCGGTCGTGTCTACATATTAAGTTTTATGTGTCAATTAAATTATATATGGATGGTGTTCATTTATAAAAACTATCCTGACAGTAAACCTTTACTGTCAGGATAGCTTTTTGCTTTGTTTATAAAACACATTTGTGCACAAATGCATAATCATGCGCACGGCTTAGTTTTTCTGTGAACTCAACAACTTGCAGTTTCTGTACGATTTATATAAAAACTATTCGCAATACACCTTCTGATAACACATTTTTGTTATTTATTTCTTCCAAACAAGGCGTTAAGTGGTTTTCAGAAAATGTGATGGAACAAAAATGATAGTTTTGAAAGTTTTCAAAGTAAGTGCCGTATGTCAATTCCCTGTCAACTCCACTCAGAGTATATAACATTTGTTATTGATGCTGAAATAAATTATTTCCGTGAATTTTGTCTAGTTTAGAGATTTCTTCAATATGCTACTGTATTTTGTGGCCTAACAAGTAATGCTGATATAAAAAAAATTACTTAAGTGGCACTTCCATATCTGTCAACTCTGCCATCGTAAGTTAGTTGAAGTTGACAAACGATTGAGGAAATTACTATTAATAAATCGCGCCTAATACTTTATATTACTGGAGTATGAAAAACGGGTAATGAAAAAATATGATAAAGACAAATGTGATACAGTGGAAATAGAAGTCATTACATTGTATACAGATGCAAAAGCGACAAAATGGCGCCAAGCCCCCAGCATGAAAATACCTGTTCTTATGATGGGCCGGACAGTAATTTTATGGCCAAGATATTAAACTAGGACCTGGTAGCAAGTGCATTTCATGACGTAAGCAAGGCTGCAAGGCATAGGAGATGACCCAATGAAGCTAAATATAAAGCTCCACCCACATGACTGGAACCTATGGGAGAACGAATCGCCAAAGCCAATGAGAAGATGTTGGAAACACACAAAGTACTCCATACAACATTTTGTGAAAAGGATCAATTAAAGTTTGGCGCGGTAGAGAATGATTCTGCTATCAATTTAAGTTCGTTCTACGATTCTACATTACATTAGATGCTTCTATATACTTCGAGTATGCCTGATGACTTTGATAAGTTGAGGTTTCTCATATTTTTTAATCGGTGGTGTGTCAATGAATGTTACGCATCGAGCGTGCAATCTCGTTAACTTATGAGAACCAATGCTTCTGAAAATATGTTGTGTACAGATTGTTAGTAGACGGCTGGCAATACGGCTGGACAAAGAGTCCATGCCAATGAGATTCACCAAAGATGAACCAGGTAACATTTTACATGTAATATAAGAGGAATTGATGGAAGGCTGATCTTGAGTCAGTTGCTAATTTACCAAACCAATAATATTCGTCCACTGTATCACAATAAAACCGGCTCTAGGTAAAATACTTACCTGTAACTACAATAACTGATGAATTTTTTAAATAATATTTAATGCTAAAATTAATATTGAGCAAATTTAGTATGAATAATAATAAGAATATTTTAATCATTTTTAATTTGACACATTTTGCCTCGTCACTTGTGTGAGTTAAGTTATATTTATGTTTATTAATCCAATGCTTTTCAGGAATACCGAAAATTAATTACAGGAATACAGGAAATTAATTTGGCGGATAAATGCAGCACAATGTCAACGGTCTTCCAATAATTTTTATATGCCACAACATACATGAGGAGTTCCTCGGGATGGGCGAACATAGCGAGCAAGAGCGATGCCATAGGTTTATATTCACTTTCAAAACCTGAACCATTAAGTTATTAGAAATGAATTACCCCACACATATTTTTGAAATTTAATTTATGATTTGTTTGGCTACTATATTGTCATGAACAATGTGCCTTATTTATACACCCATGCAAATTCCATACTAAAATTACATTGGCATTACTTATCACGTGATAACATTAATCATCACATTAATTATCACGTGAAGGAAGTAAAATTATGTGAATTCGTTGGCATAAAAATTTAAAAAAGCTATTATAAAGTGTGTCTTTTCACTTAAGTGAAAACTGTTGCTGCCTATACGAGAATTAATCTATGTAAAAAAGGCCAATATCTATGTGTGTCTGCCTGTCCGGAACTTTGTCGTGTGGTGAGTTTCGAGACACATTTGGTACAATATTGCCAAATTTGCAATTTTGAGGAATGCCTGAAATATAACGATAACTAAGCATCTATGAAAATTAAATTTAACTTTTTAATAATCCCTCGTCACACTAGGTTACGCAACGAGTCACAGTTCTGCAGTTCAGCATTTTGCTGGCACGGCATGATTAGGATCTTAATTGACGTTCAGCTCTCGACTTAAGAACTGAAGAAAGCGTATCCCTAAGTATTTATGAAATTATCGTCAGCTGTTGTTATTTTATTTTCGCATCAAGTTCCATTGCATTTTCATTATTTATTGCTATTGAGCAATGTCGAGTTATGTATTTAATAATAGTGTTAAGTTGCACATAGATCCGCTGACATCAAACCTAAAATTAATAAATAAACAAACTAGTATTCAGAGAACAACCAGACAATATATGCAATTTCGCTGAATAAATGAACTTAGTTCCAATAGCACTTATCTATCAATTTCTGCGTTTGAACTCGCAGTAAGTTATCTAGAGGTTTAACCTCAACTAGTATCAACAATCGCACCACATAAGATAGAAGAGAGAAATTGATTTAGCCCTTTTTGGAATTAAACTCTTCAAATATCTTTATTACGAGCATGCGAATATATATATATATATATATATATATATATATATATATATATATATATCACTCTCTAACTTGACTGTTTGCCTCTTTTGTACGAGCTCTAACTTTTGAACACACACATTAATCAACACCAAAATCTGCAGATTACTTTATTAATGGAAAAAGTAATTTGAAATTGTTTTTCAAGATTGTTGGAAATAAATGTAGAAATTTTTGCTTTATTTTATTGTTATGTTTGCAAATATCACTATTTCAGTATTATATTTCAGCTCATCTGTTTGTCCCGACCGTAGGGTCTCTAATATTTGAATGCATATGCCCATAGATCTCAAACTTTGCAGTTTGAATAATTAAGTTCAGATTCATAAATAAATGTTGCAATTTAATCAAAATATATTACATTATTTACATTTCGTATCATATGGTTTTTGAATGAACAATGCGTTATGAATTTCATTCTGAGGAGCAGATTACGAATGCACGTTTAAAAGTGAATAAAAAATTCTCCAATACGTGAAAATTTCATATTTCTACATTACACGTAAATCAAAATTATGATATACAAGCACATACGTATTTTATTTTATTGCAGAGAGAATGCATTATCTTCAATTTTGTCCAAAACATTGACTCATAGCATGCACGATGTAGATTATCCATCAGTGTGTTTGTTTAATTAAATGATACTGTTATAAAATCTTGCGGCTGATATTCTTGTCCAACCGCTTGATTTATGTCCATACAACTTTTTCAAGGGCCACCATATGAATATGTCTCAATATTCATTTATTTCATTGTCGTGATTCAAATTTCATGTCGTCAGAACTCGTCAAAGACTACAAAATATGATGTAAAAATTGTACTAAGGCATCGAAACGCGGTGTAAGATCACCTCTCTAGAAGCGCATCAGTGTCAGTATGTCAGACCACCAAATGCAACCTCAACGCCTGAAACAACTCATGTATACCAATTTAACCTTGCTGTATCCAAGTCTGAAATCTGTGTTTCAAATTCACCCTTGGATTTTTAGAAATAGCCTCTCAAAGTTTGACCTTTTTTGCTATTTTTGTATTTATAACCTCAGATCGAAGATTTTGCCACCATATAATGCTATATCGTGGTCTTGAGAGTTTAATGTCTAAAGAAATAAATGAAAAACTGTATTCACCTGACGGAAAAAGATATGAGAACACTTCCATGATTTAGCGGAACAGGAAAATTAATATTGAGAGGTCATCCTAATTTAAAAATCAAAATATTTATACCATGGACTTAGTGACTTGTTTCCTTCTTTATCTTCAAATTCACTTTTTAACACTTTACAACAAAGTTGAAAAGTATTTATGACTTTGTTCATTCTGTCTGTCTGTCTGTCTGTCCGTTAGCACGATAACTGCCGTAAAAATGACTTAATCAAAATGAAATTTTAGTATGTTGTTCAGACGGTCTGTAGGACCTATGGGAATATAAATGAAAAATATCACCCAATTAGTTTTGGATTGAATCCGGGTTGAAAAAATGAAATACATTGAGCCCTATGGGACCTAATTTTTCAAACATTTTTTAAGCGGATTTAAAATTCACAAATTGCTTCGAAAATTTTAGGTAATATACAAATTGTTCCATAAAATATACAAAAAAAAATTCAGCGAAATATATTCGGTTGTTTTTTAAATAAAAAGTTCTTTTTAATTCATATTGAGTGTTGTATCCATCCTAAATCTACTTTATTTTTGCTTAAATTCTGTGCATCTACATACTAAAACAACACAATGACAATATATTTGAGTTTAAATGCTCATCTAAATTTGATTATTTCTACAACTAAGCCTATTTTTCACCTATGTAAAATGTAAACAGCAAAATATGTAGAATGAGTTGTATATTAGAATTACTGTATTTCTTTAACACAAAATAATTCTGTCCATGGAGTCTGCATGGCTGATATGAATGAAATATTAATTGATTTTATAAACAGAAGGACGATTTTTTTCGATGAAGTTTTAAGCATAGAGTTTATGAATTGTAGCTCCATGGTCTTAATTTTTAAATAAAATAAATTATTATAGTATTGTGATGAATGAAATGAATGAAATCCTGCTTTTATAGAGAGATCCAGGCGTGTTATTTTTTCTATGACGTCATTTGAATTTATTTCAGTTGTTTTTGATGAAGTTTTCAAATATAATAAATTATCGTAGTATTATGATAGTTTTAAAAATATTACCGTGGAATGTATTGCATTTTAGAGATATTTAAACCAGGCAATTTATATTTCAATGCCGTCATTTGAATGAAGTTCATTTTTTTCAATGAAGGTTTAAGTTTTCAAATATAATAAATCAATGTAGTATTGTGATAAGTTTTAAAATATTACCGAGGAATGTATTGCATTTTCGACTTTTTTAAATAAAATTGCATTGAAGTTGGAAAGTGTTTCATAATCAATGCTTTAAGCATGATTGATCTTTCTTGTTAAATAATGCAATTAATGCAAACTTTGTTTACAGATAGATTGGTTGGAGCTGAATTGTACGACCTGTGAAATTAAAGGCAGTTAGTTCATTTTCTTACGTGGTATGACCAGAAATTAAAAACTTGATAAAAAAATATTTGAGGCATTAAACTTGACAAATTGGTTTAGTAGAGGGTCTAGATGGACGTAAATTAATTGCGTTATGTTAACGGATGGTACAGTATGTTTTAATAGGGAGTCATATAAGAAATAGTAATATTGAATGGGAAGAGCTTATGGATCGTATATGTCTGTGGATATTTGGAGCCGATGGGAGGATCGACGGGAGATAATGTCCGCCGGTTCTTGTTTCCATGCATAACCGTTTTGTACTTAGACAGGCGTAACGCACGAAGCGTGCGGGCATTACTGGTTATATAAAATATATCTGATGTGGGCAGCGCATGACCTTCCCTTGCAGATTCAAATTTATTTTTTTCTTTATTTCTTTAAATTCATTAAATTGAGTTTAAATGCACAAAATAACACTAACTGTAATGGAATTGGTCTTGTTTTTTATTTAATTTTTGACGATGAAAAGAATAAGTATTTAATTGATACATTTGAGCAAACGTATTTTATTTTTTTTTTTAGATTTTAGGGCGAGTTTTGCGGGCCATTTCGCAAAAAAAATGCACATTTTCTTTTCGGAATCATACCAAATTCAAATCAACACCAGGGTATCTCACAAGTAACTTATCTACCAAATTTGGTGAAATTTGGTCAATTAGTATTTCAGCTAGAGTAGATACAAGTGCTTTTTGTGGGCTATTTCACAAAAAAAGGCGGGCCAACGGCCGTACCGTGCTGAAAACACCGGTTCTCGTTAGATCACCGAAGTCAAGCAGCATCGGGCGCGGTTAGTACTTGGTGGGTGACCACCTCGGAACACCGCGTGCTGTTGGCCATCTCGGGTGCGGTATCCCCGTGGTTTGCGCGCTTGATCTGCACGCTACCACAAATGCCGCCGTGTTCATGCGGAGTACGATCACGTTAAACATGTGGGTCCGTAAGTCCTTCCGAGAGGTTGGTGGTAGGGGAAGGAGGGTACGATCCCTGTGGATGCCTCCCCCACTGGGTTCCGGTCTAAATTGGGTGGCACTTCTCGGCCGTCCATACAGTTACCTTACACCTTTCTGGTAGGTCGGACGGTCTGGGTCTCAACAACAACAACAAAAAAAGACGGGTTTTCTTCCTAAATCGTACCAAAATCTAATCAGCACCAGGGTCGCTCCAAAATGACTTACCTACCAAATTTTATGAAATAATTCATATTTGTTTTGAGTTGAAGTGGATACATATATTGCGCAGACAAGCACAAATACACACAGACAGATACACAGACAGACACAGACGTCACGCTAAAAGTAGTTTTTTCGTATTCTAGAGATCCCAAAATGAATAGATCCGTCGAAAACTCGAGTTGCGATTTTCAACCCAATTCCAATTCTTTCCCTATACCATGTATTGCAGGGAAGGTAATAAAGCGATGGTCTTGGTATTTTTACTTTCCTTATATACATATAATGTATAAGGAAACTATTGTGACGGGGTCGAAAATTCGAATTTGAGTTTTCGACGGGAGAGCACGTTTTAAGCAACCCTGAATATTTGTGGGTTACCCTGGTGCTGATTAGATTTTGGTACGATTCGGAAAAAAATAACCTGCCTTTTTTTGCTATATGGCTCGCAAAAATCGTCAAAATCTAAAATAAAAAATTACGTATGCTCAAATATATCCATTAAATGCTTGTTTTATACGTAATTTTTAACGATGAAAGGAATAAGACCAACCCCATTGCACTAAGACTAGCCGTTCTCGAGATATTTTAGTTTTTTCGTATTTTCTCCACGCCACCTTTGAAAATAAGTCCAGTTACCAAATGAGAACGAAATTTAAATTAAAAGTGAATTAAATTTAATTAAAATAAAAATAACGTGAATTTTAGTCTGCAGAGAGAGTCGTGCCACATCAGATTTTTAATTTTCCTGCAATACATTGTAATGTATGGGAAAAGTATTGGAATCACGTCGAAAATCGCAACTTGAGTTTTCGACGGATCTACACATTTAGAGACATTTAGAATACGAAAAAACTAATTTTAGTGTGGCGTCTGGGTGTGCGTCTGTCTGTCTGTGCAATGTATGTATCCACTCTAACTCAAAAATTAATGGACTGAATTTCATAAAATTTGGTAGATAAGTCACTTGTATGTAACCCTGATACTGATTAGATTTTGGTGCGATTCGTAAAAACAGAACCGGCCTTTTTTTGCGAAATGATCCGTTAAATTTTCATTTATCCGCTCTAGCTAAAATACTAATTGACCAAATTTCGCAATATTTGGTAGATAAGTTACTTGTGGGACACGCTGGTGCTGATTCGATTTTGGTAGGATTCGGAAAAGAACAACTTGCCTTTTTTTTACCGAATGGCCCGGAAAAATCGCCAAAGTCTAAAAAGAAAACAAGACTACGTATACCGAAATGTATCAGTTAAATTCTTGTTTTATACGCAATTTTTGACGAAGAAAAGAATATAACACACTCTATCATACTTTAGGACAAACCGTTCTCAAGATATTTCAGATTTCTTGCATTTCTGTTACGCCGCTATCGGGAAAATGTCCAATTACCACATAAAAACAAGAAAGATCAATCATGCATAAGCATTGATTATGAAACACTTTCCAAATGAAATGTAATTTCATTTAAAAATTTCTAAAATGTGATACATTCAGTGGTGATATCTTTTACATTATCACAGTATTACAGTAATTTATTATACTTAAATATTTAAAACTGTATCGAAATATAAATCATCTTATTCTTTATGCAAAATCAATGAATATTTCATTCATATAACTTGTATTCCAGACTCCAGACCTAAATAATTTTGTGTGAAAAAAATTCTGCAATTCTTATGTAATTCATCTTACAATCGCAAGAGTTATTTGCATTCTGCATATGTTAAAATTAGGCTTCGTTGAAGAAATAATAAAAGTTTAGGGATCATTTAAAATCACAACTATTGTAATTGCATAGGCACGGAATTTAGATACACAGATAATACACAGATGCACAGATAATATAAGTGTGTATGTGTATGTACTCAAAGTACTGGAATCGTGCCGAAGATCGGAAATCGAATTTTCAAAGAATCTACATGTTTTGGGACTTCTAGAACACGAAAAAACTATTTTTAGGAAGACGTCTGTGAGTGTAAGGGTGTATCTGTGTATGTTTCTGTGTGTCTGTGAGGATATTACATCCACTCTAATTTAAAAACTAATGGACCGAACTTCATACAATTTGGTAGGTATGTTTGTTGTGGGAAATCCTGTTGTTCATTAGATTATAGTACGATTCGTAATAAAAGAATCTGCCTTCTTTGCGAAATGGCCGCAGAAATTGCCTTTATCCACTCTAGCTAAAAACTAATGGAACAAATTTAACAAAATTTGGTGTATAAATCATTTGTAGGTTATTCTAGTACGACTCGAGAAAAAAGAAACGGGCTATTTTTGCGAAATGGCCCGCAAAAATCGTTATATATAAAAATAAAAGACTACGTGTGCTCAATTATATCAATTAAATTCCTATTTTATACGTGATTTTTGACAACAAAAAGAATAAGACTAACCCCATTACTCTAAGACTAGCCGTTCTTCAGATATTCTGGTTTTTTCGCGTTTTCGCTACGCCACCTTTGACAATAAGTCCAGCTATCAAATGAGAACCAAATTTAAGTTTAACGTGTAAATGCAATGTCATTTAAAATACTTATGTTTGTTATTTTGTGCAGATAAACTCAAATTATTATTGAAGAAATAAAGAGAACGAATATGAGTCTGCAGGGAAAGACATGTGCTGTCCACATCAGAATTTTTAACAATATTGCAACATTGATTTATAGAAGTGAACAGGGATTATTTGCAGGCCATTTCGAAAAAAATGTATGATCTATATTTAAAGATCCATCAAATTTTTGTCGAATAAAATATTCAACAAATTTAAGCTGTGTACCAAATTTTAACTCTCTAGGACGTAGGAAAGTACATTAAAAATGCCATCAAATAAGTATATCATGAAGAGTTATATAAAATTTTAAAAAAATGAAAAATTGTTATCTACCAAATTTATTTTAAAGTATGAAACCTCTCTTATATGCAAAATGGTTAAACACTTAGAAAGATATTTATAATATAATATATCTCCTTTTCTTTCTGGAGGATATCCCAAAGTCAGAATTTAATTGCATTTGTTTTTTTCCCTATATTAAATAATTTTTAATTAAAAAACTACTTAACATATTTGACTGAATTTTTTTTATATATTCTATGGGATAATGTGAATATTTCATAAAAATTTCGAAGCAATTCGTGAATTTTAAGTTTACTTAAAAAATGTTTGAAAAATTAGGTCCCATAGGGTTCAATGTATTTTATTTTTTCAACCCGGGCTCAATAAAAAACTAATTGGGTGATATTATTTATTTATATTCCCATAGGTCCCACAAACCGTCTGAAAAACATACTAGAATTTCATTTTGATAAAGCCATTTTTACGGCAGTTATCGTGCTAACGGACAGACAGACAGACAGACAGACAGACAGACAGAATGAACAAAGTCATAAACACTTTTCAACTTTGTTGCAAAGTGTTAAAAAATATTGAATTAAGAATGCAAATTTAGTGTTATTTGGTGCAATTAAACTCAATCTAATGAATTAAAGAAATAAAGAAAATATGAATTTGAGTCTGCAGGGAAAGTCAAGTGCTGCTCACATCAGATTTCTTTAATTCATCCTTCATTCAAGTATAGCGAAATTTACGTTATTCTTTACAACATTACCGTTATCAATTACAACAGCATGTCATTCATTACTTCATAGCAATGGGACACCTAACTGTTGTCATTGTGAGACCAGAATCGTAGTTTTGTTAGATTAGAGTGGTGATCGAACTTGTTTTTCTGAATGTAAAATATTTCTAAATCTTGACTAATAATATTGGTACATACCTTCAACTGTATGGCACTTGTTGAACACCTTATAATATCTGCACCTGCATGGCATTGAATTGATCGTTTACTTCACACATGGAGGTTTATTTTCTTCACTGTTCGCTCCGTTCGTTCATTTTGGACTTTCAACACCTCATTGTTCATGATCGACTCCACTGTACTACCTTTTTACTTTCCTTATATACATAATGTATAAGGAAAGTATTGTGACAGGGTCGAAAATTCGAATTCGAGTTTTCGACGGGAGAGCACGTTTCAAGCATCCCTGATCACGAGTCAAACATTTTTGGAGTGATGTCTGTGTGTGTGTGTGTGAAAGTATGTGTGTGTGTGTGTGTCAGTGGGTCTATGGAGACGATAACTGACGAACGAATGGACCGATTTGAACCAAATTTGGTACGAAAATCACAATCCGTAAACTCTATAAGCCTATTGTTTTTATACGCAATCGAATGTTCAGAACTCCCTTAAATTTTCGAATGAAATTTTGAAAAAATCGTCAAAAAATCAAAACCACTAATAAAGTTACACAAATAGACATTTCTTATGTAATTTTTCATTAGAAAACGATTGACATAAATTTTAGAATGCTAACTCGAATCGTTCTCGAGATATTGTACATTTAAAAAAAAAATATCAAAAAGTCATATAAAAAAATATGTCCTATTGATAAACATGTTCACTTTTCATATGTAATACCATGCGATAAATTGGGTGACATCATTCTCGTGGATCTAGCTCGTTCCATTCATCAAAAAAGATACTCTGAGTAATACTTTTGTATTTGAACGCCAATAGTCATTTACCTGCTGTAAGAATAACTTATTTTTAGTGCATAACGCTTAGCGAGATTTTGGCGACGAATTTGGCGGAATGTCGCCAACTTGGCGACTTTTTGAAATGTTGCCAAATTAACGAAAATCTCGCCAAATCGATAAAAATGACGCTAAATCAATGAAAATGACGACTCATTGTCGAAAATTCAATGTCTTGAAAGGAATATTAGTATCTATCATAAGAAAAACCTATTTTTTTACTGTAAAAATAGTAAATTCATTACATTATATAAGGAAAGGCATGTGTTGCCCACATCAGATTTTTTTAGTAAATAACAAAACTTTAAACATGGATTCGGGGAAGCCCGCCTTCTTGATTCTGTGTACTTCTCGTTGGGTGTTACCGTGTCGCTCATAAGTGCGCTCATAAGTCCAGGTCTTTGATTGGGTGTTGGTTCGCTCCATTCGCTCTTATATCCGGTGCTGATTCTAGTCATTCTGTTTCCATGTCTGTAATTGCAATTCAAACTTAATCTGTGTTTTCATTAATCCTAACACAATGTCCAATTTACTGTCAATGTTGATGTCATTCCCTCTGGTCTATAATTCAGCTCGATTTATCGCTTAAGTCTTAATGTTACAAATTATTGAATTATCTGATAGTCTCCCATTTATAACACGATTTTGTGATAGGTGTGGTCTTGTACCCTGTTTCTTATTCGTTCAACTTGATGCAAGATCTTCTTGTTTGTTGTCGGGTCGTCTCTGTAGCTAGTCCTCTGCTTATATCAGCCTCTGACTTTTCAGAGGACATAAATTTGCTTAAAATCGGTATCGCTCTTTGGCGCGCATTATTTTGCAATAAAACACCATAAACTTGTCCACTTCAATATGGATTTAGATTCTAATGTGCCTTGTTTATTGTTAGTAATGTCTCTTTGAGATTTCGTCATGTTTAACATACTCTTTGTATCTTCTGTAAGTAAATAGCGAAATCTTGGCCAGACTAATTGTGTAAGTCGAAATCCAAAAAAAAATGCTGATAGTGAGATAAATTGCAAAATGTACAAGATATAGGAGGCCATTTTGTGATAAATACCATATAAAAGAAATATTTGTACATTTTTGCGAAACCCGTTGTCACAAACTCACAAAGAAACTTTTCAAAGCAGAATCATTCATATTTACGCTGAACCACAGAAATCTCGTAATAATATAATATAATGAATACCAAAAAATTCAGTTTTTCAATTTAAACGTATTTTTGATAAACAATTCATGTTTAAAATTAAGTTTTATTATCGAGGGTATTTTAGCAAGATATGTCCGTCGCTAGTGTAAAACACCTATATGTATATTATGTGTAATTACAGCGCATCGTAACATTCGAACTGAGGCTTCTTTATGAGTATTAAAATATTATTCATCCATATCAAACAATTTAAATGCATGTAATTTCTAGCTCTGAACTATATATTGCTAACATCAGAAATTGTGTCTTTAAATTGATTTTGACAAATATGACAGGAAAGAAACTCCATATGGATATATAATTTTTGGCATTTCCGTATTAAGACCGTTTTTGCCAGAAATACTGCAATCAATTTTATAAAATTGGTTGAATTTTAATTGTAAAAATAAAATTTCATAAATATGATAGAATGTGAATTTTTTTTTTTAAATATTATAATGAAAATATGAAACTGTCAAATAGAGACAAAGAGTTGAATGTAATTTTTTTTATAATCTAAAGCCACACACATTAATTAACGTGCCAAAACTTGTCACATTTTGCCACTTTTTATATTTGACGTAATCATTTCTTTTCATTACCAAACTAACGAAATTATACATAACTTTTTAACAATGTTGATTACACATATTCTTTTGACAAGACATAATTAAACAAACTTCTAATTACATTATGTTGTTTGTTAAAATATTTACTATAACAAAAAATATACTTTACTGATTTAATATAAATACTAGCTCTATTCTTTTTGCGAAGGACAATGCGAGTACTTTTTAACTGACACTTTTCTGCTGGTATCGGATTTTCGCTTGGAAGTTTGCCAAACAATTTCCCTTTGCGAACTATTATCCTAAATTATGTTATCACGTTCTGCCAGTTATTTTGTGTCTTTTCCGAAAATTAAGTACATCGAATGTCGACTGCGATTTTTCTTGTTTCTTGTCCTTTGCGTAAAAAAACAAAGCGAACATTATACCCGATGCAACTTCGTGTGATATTAACAAAACATTTACTTGTCAGAAAGGAATTTAATTTTGTTCTGGTGTAACATAATATGAGTCGCACATAATATTTTCTCAGTTTTTGCAACTTTCAATAAGACTGACAAATATGACATCAAATAAAATTTGCCAATTTCTCATCTCTGCTTGGCATCTAAAATATTTTTTATGTTCTTTACATTTCAGATTACTTACAGAACATACACTTAAATGTAAACCTATCTTTAATATTTTGCGATATTTCTATCGCCAATGCACTTCACTTTTTAGCATCGCATGATATTTTCTTCACTTTATGAGCATCACATGATATTTTCTTCACTTTATGAGCATCGCATGATATTATCTTCACTTTATGAGCATCATATATTTTCTTCACTTTATGAGCATCGCATGATATTTTCTTCACTTTAAGAGCATCACGTGATATTTTCTTCACTTTATGAGCATCACATGATATTTTCTTCACTTTATGAACATCACATGATATTTTCCACAAACCCAAACATATATTACTTCTTTATCTATAGCAGTTGTTCCCAAACTCTACTCCGTGGAAACACTAGGCCTGAAAGGACACTGCCACAAATTTAATGTGGCCCAAAGAACATATAGGTCCTACCTAAAGCACACAAATTTATATAATAAAAGACAATGTCTGTCTGTGTGTCTTATGCACTATAGGTTCAGCGACCGCGCGTCGTAGAGCTACGAAATTTGGCAAGCGGAGACCCGAAAGGTGGGAAGGTGACTCGTGAAAACCGATTTTTAAAATTTGAATTATTATTTTTTTGTTGTTGTTATTTAATGTTTTATGCGATTTCGACCGTTTTTCCAATTTTCCCCCTTTTTTCTCTACCATCCAGACGTCGTAGAAAAGAAACAAATCACAAGACCGGAAGAGCAGTAATTGCAAGTAAAAATATATCAATTTCAAATCTCAGTGATAAATTCTAATATTTTTAAGGCTTTTAAAACAAAAGTCACTTTCTGCTCAAAAAAACGAACTTCCGTTTTATATCTTCGCGTCGGGAAAAGTACCGACAATTTCTACTAATAATTTACATTTTCAGAAAGCTCAAAGATCAGGCTTTCTTACAAGCCCAATCTGGTCGATAAATAAGAAAAAGTAGCCGCACGGTCCGGATTTTAAAGAAGTAATGATTCTTAATTTCACGGCCAAACCGCGAAAGAAGAGATCGATTTTTCACCCACATGCGCGCGCAGACGCAAGGTGTTTCTATGGTGGACAGGAGGTGGGCGAAGTTATGACGTCACGGTTCTGACGAGGTTGCGTCAGATACGCATACCGAAATCGAATGGAACATTCGATATTAGTGTCTGCCAAATAATGAATGTACGTCATCAAACTAAAACAAACCATCTATTTTATTTGAATAAATTATTCATCCATTTTATTGGAATAAATTATTATTTTCGAAATAAATTACTTTTCATTTAAAATTTCAATTTGCTTCAAATGCATTTATTAATTTTTTAAAAACATCATTTTTCCTTACAACTCAACCCAAACTTTTCACTTTGTTGTGTAAGCAGTTTCTTTGAAACGGTTTATCCGTATCAAGATAAGAATTTACTTTACTTCATTATTGTTCTTTTAAGAACATAAACTTCTCTTTCTCTTTTTATAACATTGCGTATTAAGTGTATTTACACGTTTATAATGTAATTTATTCATATTATTTTAAAATTGTTCTTATTTAAACAGGGGCTATATATTGTTCTGATTGAACAGGTTTTCGACTTCTATTCTAGAATTGTATTTAGATTTTTCTTTAATTTGTAAACATTTTATTCAGTTTAGAGTTTATTTTAACAGTGGACTATTGGTATTATGGGTGTTTATAATTTTGTTTCGTAATACAAACTTAAATAATGAATGTGTTTGTTTTCGGAATACATTATTTTTCATCTTGAAATTTCATTATTAGTTTTAACGTCATTAAACTAAAACAAACGTTGTTGACTACAGGGGATTTTGCGCCAGCGAGTTTGCCACGGTCAGAATTTTCAAGGGTAGCGGACAGGTTGGTCGCCGATGGCGGACAGTGGAAAATAAAAATTAGTTAGGGGCTCCACAGTCAAATTAATTCTGAAGCAGGGCACAAAAATGGGCGAGAAAAGTTCGGAAATCACAAATCAGCAACATTACAAATCGCCAGATGTATGTATGTCTGAGCAATTTAAATTGCTAATTATTGGCCTACAAAGTAAAGTTTCTAAACTGTGGTAATTATCTGGAAATGATGGCAAAGCTTTCGAAAATTAAAAAGAAAAGTAAGTATTTGCAGAAACCTCTAATAATTATTTTCAAAAACTTCTAAAACACACCAAAACAACACATTTTAAACGGCATAATGTACTATATTTTCCTAGAATTTTGACTTTTTTTAAATGAAAGCTATTTGGAAATTGTCAGAACACATTCTTTCTCTCTTTCGATCTAGACCTTCCGGTCTTACCAACAGTGTAAGGTATCTGCTTGGACGGCCGCACACTGGTGACATGGCGGGAAAAACACCTAAACCCGAAAGTAATATTTTTCGATACCAACTACTATTTTTTGATAGGCATCTTGCCATGTAAATAAATGTATTTTATTCAGCATAACTAGAAGGAAAAACTGATCTCAAACAAGACTTCCACATTCTAATAGAAATCTTGTTTATTCTAACTGAAATTTCAATATTTTTTCCAAAATTTTGTGGATATTTATAATTATATGTCTCACTTATTTTCAATATATGTAACCTCAGCTTATTTCTGACATAAATACATTTCGTAAAAACATAGACAAAATCATACTATAAAGCGTAAAATATAGATATATAAATTTTTTTGTTTTCCTTCATTTCTTTAAGCCTATAAAAAAGCTACACATTCCTACACGCTCTGGATGAGTTATTTCGAAAGCAGATACTATTATGCAACTGTTCTGTGAAAATCAGCTGCAACTTTTTGCAACCTTCGCTGTTTCGGCATGCATATAAAATCTTACTTTTAACTTATCCACATGCGCAAAAAGTATGCAAAACTATTAAGAAATGCATAAGTTGTGAGGTTTTTTCTGCGAATTCCTCATTTGGCACCACTGTGGGCCTGGACATTGTCACCCAAGTTAGACCGGAATTCAGTCGGGGAGCGGCATCCAGAGGGACCGCACCTTCTCTTTCCCGTGCTTCAACCTCTCGAAAAGACTTTCGGATCCACAAATTTAACGTGCCAGTGCTCCTTGTTAACACGAGAATAGTTTGGGCAGAACGAAGAATCGAACTCAGATCCTCCGAGTGCGATCACCGAGATTTTACCACTGGGAAATATTCCGACCAGTCACGATACATTTAAAAATTAATTGATTATTTTTTAAATATAGATTTTTAAAAATCGCTAAAAACGCTTTTTTTTTTGTTTTCGTCTGCCAAACCGAGCCTGCCTCATTTATTTTTAAAATCGTCCTTCGAATAAAATATTCACGCAACTCTAATATTTTATTTGAATACATACGAATATTTTCTTATCATTCGATTAAAATTTTAAGACAAGCTGTTTGTTCATTTTCAATTAATTTGTAACTGGCACATACGCTTTGACACTTCATACACTCCACACACTCCATTTTAGAACTTTCATTTTTCATCCACTGGCGTTGTCGTAAGTGACATCATGTTGCTATAGAAATAGCCGTTGAAGGGCAGATACATGTACAGAAGATCTTGTTAGGAACTGTCTAATAATTATGATATGTTAGAGGGAGGTATAGTAATAATCCTTCGTTATGGCGTCGTGTATTATTTGGTAATATTGTTTGATAGAGTTATGTGAAACAAGTGTGTCCAAGAATTTTAGAAGCGCAAGAGCTTCAAGCGAACGGTCTTTTATGTAAATTTACGTAACCAGTGATATGACGTTCTTAACATTCAATTACATGTAAATCATATTTAACAATCCTAAGAAGGTAAATTATAGATCTTGAATCATATTTTAAACAGCCATTTAAAGCAGATCTTTAAATGTTCTAGTCTACTTTAATATTTTTCTAATAGAAGCATAAAAACCTTTTTTTTATATTTAACACATCATATTTCGATACCTAAGAAGTAATTTTGAAGTGCTACTTTAAGTGCATTTTTTACTTGCTATTATGTATAAGGAATGCTCTTAAAACGCTCCCTTAAGCAGAGTCGAAAACTAAACATTAATTGGGTTGTTAAGATTTCTACCGTAAAAAGACTTACATTTGAATATAAAAAAGTTGCTTTAAATATAAAAAAAAAATATTTTTGACGATATATCCGCTTGAGTTTTAATTAGATTTGGCGTTTTCCCCCCTATCTTTACGCGTTGTTAAAAAAATATGAGTGCATTTTTTTGCATAGAACAAAACGAAAAGGATGAATTGCATATTTGTATGAAAACAAAAAATACCTGTAAAAAGAACGATTTTTTTTTCCTGTAGGAGAAAGCTCATATTTGTTTATTGTCAAAAAATATAATGTAATTCCAGGCGATATATCATAATAACAATAGATAAAATGTAAATTTTTAAAACACAAAAAACATTGGAACAAAGAAGAAATGTTAACATAAATTTAAATCAAGTATTTTGATTGATATTGTATAACTACAGTTTTTATTCATACTTTTCTGACAATATATAGTATGTTTACAGAGTCCAGTACAAATGTAGCAATTGCCTAGTAAATTATATAGCACACGTGTCGAAATCGCACACCGCAAGCATATAAGGCTGTATGTTTGGCAATAAGGTTATACGCCAGAATTTAGAAAACAGCAGACTTTGAAATACTTCCGTATTGAAATGGTGAAAGTGTATAAAAACGAAAGTTTTGACAAATCGACTTGCCAATTATCGAACCTCAACGCTATTGATCCCAGAATTGAACGTCGGCTGAAACGGTTGGTCGGGACCGATCAGCGCGTTACTGTTAATCAACTAGCTGAGGGACTACCAGAAAAGTGGCCAGCACGACACTGGAGCAAATCTTGTTATGCATTAGGTTCCGGAGCTGCCGTTTGGTCGCAGCACCCATGCTGAGGACCGTTCATCGCAAACAAGGTCGTCAGTTTGGTCATCAATGTACTGACCCTAGACTCCGTCTTACTGACAACAAGTAGCCTTCTTCGATGATTTGCGACTTCTGCTCAAAATAGTGGATGGATGAGGACATAGTAAGTGGGAAATCTCCTAGAACAGACACAAGGACACAATTTTTGGCAGAAGTCAGGCTAGAAAAGGGCAGTGTTATGTTTAGGGAATAGTTTCCATGGTTTGGCTTGGATTCACCGATACCTATATTGAGCATCCAGAACGCAAATTACCTTTTGATCGTCTCCGATTAGGCGCACCCGCACATTCTGATCGTGTTCCATAGGAGGCGATGGTATCTGTTAGCAAGAAAATGCACTCTGCCGTGTCATCGGAATTAACCGTGGCTGGTTGAGGAACACAACGAATTCTTTAAGATACTCCTTTCACCACCTAAATCGTGGATCTTAACCCAGTTGAAAATCAATGGTAGTACCTCAATCAATGCATCAGATGGATGGATCCTCCACCAAAGAACCTATAGAATCTCTGGAGTGCACTGCAGTCAGTATGGTCAAGTTACTCGTAGTAACCTTTTACCGACACTTGACTCCCTCCCATGGTGTCTGGCTGAATTGTATGTTGTGAAAGCCACTAATTCTGGTAACCAGATAGATGATGAACAATGTGGACTGCAACCTGTATAAGGAAAATATTATGGAGTCAAATTTTTGAATTATTCAAGACTATCTTTAATAAAGTAACTATACCCCAGCGGATAAAAGTAATTACTGTTCCCTTAGAGGATGATTGAAGATGTTAGGAACAGGAAGTCGGAAACGAGGCAAAATAAAAGGAAAATGTAACTTACGAAATTGTGGAGAATTTCTTAATTAGTAAAATTAGGTATGAGAAACACATAAAAAGAGAACATGAAAGGCAATAAATCCCTGTCATACGTCATCGGTTACCTGATTTTGACACCTGAATTGATTGTAAAAGTACGTGTTTAAAAGGACTTTACACTAGATTTCTTGAGAATGTAAATTGTATCAATCCTAAACAGCGAGTAATCTTATTGTGTTAAATAGATACCTTTTGCAATCGCTTCAGTTTCAATTTTCAATTCCTACTAATTTAATAATGCTTCTTGACTTTGTAATTGACATTTTTACTTATTTGATACTATTATTATTGGATATTGATCCGTTCAATTGCAGAGTTTGTGTTCCTAATTTCTTCAATTCACCTCTAATAGTGCTGCAATAACTTTTATACTATCGGGCATATTTGCTTTACTATGATACACAGAAACATTCCATTGCAACGTTGAACCTTGTAAAACTTATTGTCTGATAAAATGTTTAAAATTTTAAATTAATTCCATTTTGTTTAGGAAAGAATTTCAATCTTCCACAACTCTAAAGCTTTTCTAGACTGTGTGTTTAAGCTTCATTATACGCTTGCTAGCCTACTCTGTGTATTATGGAATAATTAAAACACGTTACATCGTTGAATTCGTTAAATTCGTTGAATACGTAAAGTTTCACAGTGTTTCAAATAATTAAGTTTTAATGTTAATTGAGTTTTAATGTTGCTGTAATGTGCAATGGAGTTAAAGTTGTGTGGTGATTATAATTGTCACACTTTTTAGAGCAGTGATGGAATTCAAGAATGATTCTGAAGTCATATTGCAAAATATTTATTCCAAAGTATTGTCATAAAAACGCATAATAGAAAAGGTCATATGAGTATATATGCGGTAATTCTAATTATTTTTTCCACAGGAAGCATGATATCTCTGGAAATAATCAAACGAATTCTATAACTTGGTAAACTTGTTTCAATCGCTGACAATAAAAAACCATGTATAGCTCAAACTGATGCTGAAAAACTAAAAACAATCGTTTAAAGCAGCATCCAACATAAAATTAATGGTGTCTACTGGTTCCGAAGGTCAGAAACAGCGTTGTTCGTTAGAACAAACGAGAAACTCAACCATCACGCTTCAAAGCAAAATCAGCAACTGATGTCAGCACAGCAAACGTGACACTGAAGTGGGAAAAAGGAGTTTCAAAAGATGAGAAGTTAAAAAATATAGTGTCCTACTTTTCATTGCTTCCTCTATGTTTTTTTTTACTTCTTTTATTTCCTTTCGCCATTACAACACCTATTACGTGCTTTAGTCATGTTAACTGTTCTAACATCAGTTGTTGTTCTTGCTTTGACAAATGAAAGTTGCGCTATTTGATGGTCCTGACTAAGAAGGTTGTTTCTTGACTTTGAAACCTGTCGACACTATCAATTTTGCATTGGATGCTGCTTTAAACAAAGTTCTCTTAGATTAGTGTCCAAAAATGTCTTTACATACAATAATTACAAAAATAAGTGGGTCAAACGCTATGCACGATGTATATTTCCCTGCGAACTTCAGGATTTGATGTAGGTGTTTATCGATTCAAAACAGTATTTTATGGCTTCAAAGTATCACTTGGAAATAATTTTTGAGGTGTCAGCCAATTAGAGTCTGGACAAACATTGCAGGTAATGGCAAATTATTTCATAATTAGTTTTGTATCGCTTGCAGTTATATTCAATTTTTCAGTTTGTATTTTAATGTTATGATGTCACTCGTGAAAGCAAAATGAAAACAAGCTATGTACCACCATAATAAAACTCAGTTAATTACGTTCAACAGTTGTCAATGTGTTTGTGCCATGTAAAGATAATTTTGGACACCAGTGTATTTTAAGGGAATGAAAGTTACAAAACGTTTTAAGTTGCAATATTTTCAACCACAATATCTTAATTTGTTTATTTATAGAGACAGTCGTTTGTAGTACTCATTCAAATTTATTTATTACGTAATAATACAGCAGTTTTGGAAGTATTTCTTTTTATAAGCAAAAATGAAAGATCAACCGTGCATAAAGCATTGATTATGAAACACTTTCCAAATGCAATTTTATTTAAACATCTCTAAAATGCGAAGCATTCAGCGGCGATATTTTTTTGATTATCACAGAACAACAGTAATTTATTTTACTTGAAAATTTCAAACTGCATCGAATAAAATAAACTTTATTCAAATGACGTCATCGAAATATAAATCGTCTGGCTCTCTATGTAAAAGCAGTGAATATTTCATTCATACGCTTTTATTCCAGACACTAGAGTTAAATAATTTTGCGTGAAAAAAAGCAATTTTTATACATCTCATCCCATAGTGACTTGTTTACATTTTGCATCCATTATAATTAGGCTCTGTTGTAGAAATAATCCAAGTTTGATGATCATTTAAACTAAAAAATATTGTAATTTCGTTGGCGTAGAATTTAGATGCACAGAAAATACACAAAAATAAAGCGATTTTAGAACGAGTACTAAATATAAATTTAAAAGAAATTTAAAAATCACGATTTTTACTCTGGAAAAAAAGATGGATGCCATACTTTTACTTCTCTTATATACATAATGTATAAGGAAAGTATTGTGACGGGGTCGAAAATTCGAATTCGAGTTTTCGACGGGACAGCACGTTTCAAGCATCCCTGATCACGAATCAAACACTTTTGAAGTGATGTCTATGTGTATGTGTGTGTGTCAGTGAGACTTTGGAGACGATAACTGACGAACGAATGGACCGATTCGAACGAAATTTGATACAAAAATCACAATCCGTAAACACTGGAAGCCAATTGTTTTTATACGCATTTGAATGCTCAGAAACCCCTAAATTTTCGAGTGAAATTTTGAAAAAATCGACAAAAAATCAAAACCACTAATAAATTTACGCAAATAGACATTTTGTGTGTAATTTTTCATTAGAAAACGATTAACATAAATTTTAGAACGCTAACATGAACCGTTCTCGAGATATTGCACATTTTTGAAAAAAATTATCAAAAAGTCATATAAGATAAAAAAAAAATATTTCCTATTGAGAAACATATTCACTTTTCATATGTAATTTTATGCGATAAATTGGATGACTTCATTCTCGTGGATCTAGCTCGTTCCATTCATGAAAAAAAAAACTTTGAGTAATACTTTTGTATTTGAACGCCAATAGACATTTATCTGCTGTAAGAATAACTTATTTCTCCATCCATAACGCTTGGCGAGATTTTGGCGACGAATTTGGTGGAATGTCGCCAACTTGGCGACTTTTTCAAATGTTGCTAAATTAACGAAAAACTCACCAAATGGATAAAAATGACGCTAAATCAATCAAAATGACGATTAATTGTCGAACATTCAATATCTTGGAAAGAATATAAGTATCTACTATAAGAAAAACCTATTTTTTTACTGTAAAAGTAGTAAATTCATTATATTATATAAGGAAAGTCGTGTTCTGCCCACATCAGATTTTTTATTTTGCAGTGAGTCGCGTGATCTCTTCATATTATATGGGTGTAATTAATATTTTAAATTTTATTTAAAAAACAACCGAACATATTTTGCTGAAATTTATTTTATATATTTTATGGATAATTTAAATATTTCCTAAAATTTTCGAAGCAATTTCTGAATTTAACCTTCGCTTAAACATTTTTTGAAAATTAGGTCCCATAGGGTTCAATGTATTTCATTATTCAACCCAGGTTCAATCCAAAACTAATCAGGTAATATTATCCATTTACATTTACATATGTCACACAAATCGTTTCAACAACACACTAAAATTTCATTTTGATAAAGTCATTTTACTGCAGTTATCGTGCGAACGGCCAGACAGACAGACAGAATGAACAAAGTCATAAGCATTTGTCAACTATGTTGTAAAAGTGCTAAAAAGAAACATATGTATTACGTATACTCATTATTATATATTAGTATACCGTTCACTGGAGCAGGGATGATAATTTGAACTACGCTATGGATATTAATGATATTAAAATATGTTTTTTTCACACCGATAAGCCAAGAATATATGCGTCACTAAGCTGTTGCCAACGTTGCGCGAGAAACTTTTAAATAATTTATTCAAAATATTTTAAAGAATAACTTGAGTATCAAATCAGGAAAAGATCATTTTTACTTCATTTTCAATCATTTCTCTTTCATTTTGATAATAATTGCGATACAAGTAGGACTAAACTTAACTCCAAGATATTTGCTATCGTTGAGCAGTTTCCTACTGCAATAGAAAAAATCTGATGTGGGCAGCACATGACTTTCCCTGCAGACTCAAATTCATATGTTCTTTATTTCTTTAATAACTCATTAGATTGAGTTTAATTGAACCAAATAACACTAAATTTGCATTATTAATTCAATTTTTTTTTATTTGATAATTGGATATTTTACCAAAAGTGGCATAACTAAATGCGAAAAATCTCAAATATCTCGGTTAGTCCTAGAGTTATTCTTATTCTTTTCCTCATCAAAAATTACGTATAAAACAAGCATTTAATGGATATATTTGAACATACGTAGCTTCTTTTTAGATTTTGGCGATTTTTGAGGGCCATTTCGCAAAAAAGGGCAGGTTGTTTGTTTTGTTCCGAATAATTACAAAATCTAATCAGCACCAGAGTATCCCACAAGTAACTTATCTACCATATTTTGTGAAATTTGATCAATTAGTATTATAGCTAGAGTGGATACATGACATTTTTGCGGGCCATTTCGTAAAAAAGGCAGGCTGTTTTTTTCCGATTAATACCAAAATCTAATCAGTACCAGAGTATTGTACAAGTAACTTATCTACCAAATTTTGTGAATTTTGGTCAGTTAGTATTTTTGCTAGAGTGGATGCATGAAATTTTTACGGGACATTTCGCAAAAAAAGGCGGGTTCTACTTTCACGAATCGTACCAAAAACTAATCACCACTAGGGTCATACTCAAATGACTTACCTACCAAATTTTATGAAATTCGGTTCATAAGTTTTTGAGTTTGAGTGGATACATACATTGCACAGGCACACGGACACACAGACAAACAGACAGACAGACACACACACAGACACACACACAGACGTCACGCTAAAAATAGTTTTTTCGTATTCTAGAGGTCTCGAAACGTATAGATCCGTCGAAAACTCGAGTTGCGATTTTCGGCATGATACCAATACTTTCCCTATACATTACCATGTATTGCAGGGAAAGTAAAAATCTGATGTGTCAGCACACGACTTTCTCTGCAGACTTATATATACGTTCTTTTTATTTCAATTAAATATAATTCACTATTAATTCAATTTTCGTTCTCATTTGGTAAATGGACTCATTTTCAGACGTGGCTTAGAGAAAAAACGAAAAAACAAAAATATCTCGAGAACGGCACGTCCTAATGTAATGGGGTTGGTCTTATTCTTTTCTTCGTTAAATATTACGTATAAAACAAGCAGTTAATGGATATATTTCAGCATTCGTAGTTTTTTTTATTTTAGATTTTGTCGATCTTTGCGGGCCATTTTGCAAAAAAAGCAGGTTATTTTTTCCGAATCATACCAAAATCTAATCAACACCAGGGTGCCCCACAAGCGACTTATCTACCAAATTTTATGAAATTCGGTCCATTAGATTTTCAGCTAGAGTGGATACAAGCTTTTGAGGGACATTTCGCAAAAAAAAAAACTGGTTTTTTTATTCCGAATCGTACCCAAAACTAATCAGCACCAGATTCGCCCACAAGTGACTTACCTACCAAATTTTATAAAGTTTGGTCCATTAGTTTTTTAGTTAGAGTGGATACAAAATCTGCACAGACAGACACACAGACAGACACTCAGACACACACACAGACGTCACGCTAAAAATAGTTTTTTCGTATTCTAGAGGTCTCGAAACGTGTAGATCCGTCGAAAACTCGAGTTGCGATTTTCGGCACGATTCCAATACTTTCCCTATACATTACCATGTATTACAGGGAAAGTAATATTTTTACAAATATGTCGCGAACTATTTTTTAATATAAATCGCAACCACTGAATTTGATACATTTGTCTCATGTCAAACAGCACATCATGTTTCTCGAAAAACAACAATGTTCAAATATTTCCGTCTTTCCTAGTATGATTTAATACCTGTTTGACAAAATAACAATTTATTTAAACCTAGTTTTAGTCGCTTATTGTACGCCTGCAATATTATTCCTTCAGGAGTATTTTATATAAAAGGAATCTTTCAAACACATCTGTTGGATAAATTAGCCGTTATGATTATTCAAAATCCTTTCATTAAAATATCTCAAAAGCTTTCGATTTCTGACGAGAGCTGCGTATATTGTGACATTTAGAATATATGTTTACCATGTCAATTTGTTGATAAAATGAGTACTCTTTGTACATACCAGTGATAAGAAAAGAATAGAAAATATTCATAAATTGTAGCGATCTTCAATATATTTTTAAATGAAAGTCTGGTAACGTTTAAGTAACTTCAAAATAATATACATATTTTAAAATTCACGGACACTACTGTCAGTTTGAAAGGTTGTACCCGTGGTTTTCAACATACAAGTTTATTAAATTTATCAACCAGTCTCAAAAACAGAAAACAGCCTCCTTTTCAGAATAAAACAGACAGAACCAGCACAAAAAATAACGGGTCTGTCAGTAAATAGCTGTATCACGTAACGAAAATTGTTCCAGAACGAACGTTGCTGTCCCAGAACGAAAATTGTTGACAAACAAAAATGAAATAAAGAATCTAGAAGAAATGAAAAATAACAGTAGACATATTCAAAATACTTTCTCAATAAAACTACTAACATTAGTGCCCTGCGACACAAAATAAGAAAGCAAACAGTTTCGAAAACAAGTAATTTATAAACTAAATTCAAATAACTTTCGATCAAACTAATTAAAAATACCAACGTATAGATTGCGGAATTAATAAGGATATAACATGATAAATTCAGAAAATTACCCGCTATTGGCTGCATATTTTGTGTTATATTTTGCGTATGCGTCTATGTTGTTCAAATGCTTTGTACTTCATACTTAAAAGGAGGTTTTTGTTTTGCTTTCGTAACCGGATGATAATTTTAAACAACTTTGTATGTTGTTACCTAACGGAGTATTTAATTTGCTGATAAATTTGTTTTATTTTTACGCAATTAGATATAAAGTCTTTAACACTTTACAATAAAGTTGAAAGTGTTTATGACTTTGTTCATTCATTTTGTCTGTCTGTCTGTCCATGAGCACGATAATTGCCGTAAAAATGACTTTATTATTAACACTTTACAACAAAGTTGAAAGTGTTTATAACTTTGTTCATTCTGTCTGTCTGCCTGTCTGTCCGTTAGCACGAAAACTGCCGTAAAATAACTTTATCAAAATGAAATTTTAGTATGTTGTTCAGACGGTCCGTGGGACTTATGGGATTTATTTTTTTTATTAATGCAGAGGCACATAGATACAAACCTATTGGCCTCCATGTGTCACGCAGTGACGCATGAAGCCAGAGCAGAGTACAACATAAAGATAAAACAGAAACACAACAGGAACAAAAATAATAAGAACAAGTAACAAATAGAACAAGTAACAAATTAACAAGAGTCCATCAGCATCATAAGGGAACGAGTTCTCTAATATCGATCATAGATGCTCTCTCCAAAAATGGCTATACACTCCCGAAGATGATCTCCGTCCATGTCAGTTATTTTTTTGCACAAGACTCAATTTGGACTACTAAAAATAACTTTTCACTTATGGGAATATAAATGAATAATATCACCCAATTAGTTTTGGATTAAACCCGGGTTAAAAAAATGAAATACATTGAACCCTATGGAAACTAATTTTTCAAAAAAATTTTAAGCGGATTTAAAATTCACAAATTGTTACCAAGGTTTCATGAAATATTCAAATTATCCCATAAAATACATAAAAAAAATTTCAGCAAAATATATTTAGTAGTTTTTAAAATAAAAATTGAAATAATAATTACACCTTTTATATGAAGTGATCACATGACCATTATATGAAGCGATCACGTGACCTACTTCAAAATAAAATATAGCATCCATCTTGTCTCAAAATCGTGATTTTAAAAGTTATTTTTAATTCATATTGAGTGTTATATCCGTCCTAAAACTTCTTTATTTTTGCTTAAATTCTGCGCATCTACATACTAAAACAACGCAATTACAATATATATGAGTTTAAAGGCTCATCCAAATTTGATTATTTCTACAACGAAGCTTATTTTTCACTTATCGAAAATGTAAACAGCAAAATATGCAGAATGAGTTGTATAGGAATTGCTGTATTTCTTTGACGCAAAATTATTTAGCTCATGGAGTCTGCAATATAGCTGATATGAATGAAACATTCATTGATTTTACTGAGAGAAGGACGATTTTTTCGATGAAGTTTTAAGCATAGAGTTTAATTACTTGTACCTCTATGGTCTTAAGTTTTAAATAAAATAAATTTTTATAGTATTGTGATAAATGAAATGAATGGGAAAATGTTCATGAATGAAATGCTGCTTTTATAGAAAGAGCCAGGCGTGTTATATTTCGATGACGTCATTTAAATAAATTTCATTTGTTTTCGATGAAGTTTTCAAATATAATAAATTATAGTATTATGATAGTTCTAAAAATATTACCGAGGAATGTATCGCATTTTAGAGATGTTTAAACCAGGCAATTTATATTTCAATGCCGTCATTTGAATGAAGTTCATTTATTTCGATGAAGTTCTAAGGTTTTAAATATAATAAATTAATGTAGTATTGTAATAATTTTTTAAATATTACCAAGGAATGTATCGCATTTAAGAGATGTTTAAATAAAATCGCATTGAATTTGGAAAGTGTTTTATAATCAATGCTTTATGCATGATTGATCTTTCTTGTTTTTTACTTATGATTGCATTAAAATTATCACAGAACTTAAAATTTTTTACGTCAAAACAACACTAAAATATTTATTGATATAATATTGAGAAAATCAAGTACATATTGAACAAATTTAAAAAATCTGTTGCGGACAGCACATGACTTTCCTTATATAATGCAATGTATTTACTACTTTTACAATAGAAACAAAATAGGTTATTCTTATAGAAGATACTTATATTTTTTCCATGATATTGAACTTTCGTCAAATAGTCGTCATTTTCATTGATTTAGCGTCATTTTTATCCATTTGGCGAGATTTTTGTTAAATTGGCAACAATTAAAAATGTCGCCAAGTTGGCGACATTCCCCCAAATTCTTCGCCAAAATCCTGCCAAGCGTTATGGACAGAGAAATAATTTATTCTTATAACAGATAAATGACTATTGGCGTTCAAATACAAAAGTATTACTCAAAGTATCTTTTTTCATGAATGGAACGAGTTAGGATCCACGAGAATGATGTCACCAAATTTATTGCATGATATTACATATGAAAAGTGAACATGTTTCTCAATAGGAAATATTTTTGTTTATTTTATATAATTTTTTTGAAAAATGTGCAATATCTTGAGAACGGTTCATGCTAGCGTTCTAAAATTTATGTTAATCGTTTTCTAATGAAAAATTACATAAGAAATATCTATTTGCGTAACTTTATTAGCCGTTTTGATTTTTTGATGATTTTTTCAAAATTTCACTAGAAAATTTAGGGGGGTTCTGAACATTCGATTCCGTTTTAAAACATTATGCTTCCAGTATTCACGGATTGTGATTTTTGTACCAAATTTCGTTCTAATCGGTCCATTCGTTCGTCAGTTATCGTCTCCACAGTCTCACTGACACACACACACACATACACACACACACACACACACAGACATCACTTCAAAATTGTTTGATTCGTGATCAGGGATGCTTGAAACGTGCTCTCCCGTCAGAAACTCGAATTCGAATTTTCGACCCCGTCACAATACTTTCCTTATACATTATGTATATAAGGAAAGTAAAAATTACCGTTTTGAGTATACCGCAAAAATGGTTAGCAATCATGTATGCAAGCTTGTTTCCCTAGATTAATTATACTTCAGAATTGGATGACTATGTTTTGTGTTTTGTCGTTAGAATAAATGCAAAGTTCGAATTTCATGTAGAGTTGAGACAATCGTAGAGCTATTTCGAATCTACTTTCACTGAATCACTGTCAAATCCATAAACATATGTGAAAGTAGATTAGAAAGTAAAAGTAGATTAAAAGGTAATAGTGGATTTAAAGATAAAAGTAAACTGGAAGATAAAAGTAAACAAAACTATGGTAGACTGAATGAAGTCAAATCACTTACTGCCTAAGGAAGTTGTCTCTTAGACACTCGCAATGGTTTAAAAATAAATATGTCACGATCCATGACAGAAGAAAGTTTGGTTATTTAAAATAATTACAAGCTAAATATCATTATTACCGAAGGGAAAGTGATGACCTCTTATATATATATAAGTGTATTTAAGCCTGATAAAGATAGGGAAACGAACACTCTTAAAAAAAATCTGATGTGGACAGCACATGGCTTTCCTTATATAATGCAATGAATTTACTACTTTTACAGTTAAAAAAATGCTATTCTTATAGCAGATACTTATATTCTTTCCAAGATATAGAATTTTCTTCAATTAGTCGTCATTTTCATTGATTTAGGTCATTTTTATCCATTTGGCGAGATTTTCGTTAATTTTAGCAACAATTAAAAAAAGACGCCAAGTTGGCGATAATAAACCAAATTCGTCGCCAAAATCTCGCAAAGTGTTATGGAAGAAGAAATAAGTTATTCTTCCAGCAGATAAATGACTATTGGCTTTCAAATACAAAAGTATTACTCAAAGTATCTTTTTTCATGATTGGAACGAGCTAGATCCACGAAAATGATGTCTCCAAATTCATCGCATGGTATTACATATGAAAAGTGAACATGTTTCTCAATAGGAAATATTTATTTTATTTTGTATGACTTTTTGATAATTTTTTTGAAAAATGTGCAATATCTCGAGAACGGTTCATGTTAGCGTTCTAAAATTTATGTCAATCATTTTCTAATGAAAAATTACATAAGAAATGTCTATTTGCGTAACTTTATTAGCGGTTTTGATTTTTGACGATTTTTTCAAAATTTCACTCGAAAATTTAGGGGTGTTCTGTATATTCGATTGCGTATAAAAATAATAGGCTTCCAGTGTTTATGGATTGTGATTTCTGCACCAAATTTCGTTCAAATTGGTCCATTCGTTCGTCAGTGATCGTCTCCACAGTCTCACTGACACACACACACAAACAGACACACACACACAAACACACACACACACACACATATATATACTTTTACACACACACACACAGAGACATCACTTCAAAAATGTGTGATTCGTGATCAGGAATGCTTGAAACGTGCTCTCCCGTCGAAAACTCGAATTCGAATTTTAGACCCCGTCACAATACGTTCCCTATACATTATGCATATAAGGAAAGTAAAAGTATTATTCAAGCAGAATACAGCTGTTTTGAAGATACGCCGTATCCTCTTCGTTAGTGCTAATGAACCAACAAACCCGATATCAAAAACAGTAAACGGGGATGCATACAGTCGTTGATCGGCATTTTTTGGGAGCTCCATGAAGCGACAGCATCTAATCTCAGATTTGTAGGTTTGGCATTCATCCGAGTGTTTTGCCATTAGTTTTAGGAAATCTGGAGTCCAGGATAAGTATCAACCTGACAGAGTTAATCAGAAGGCATAATAGAAAAACAGTCCAGCTAATCAAAAACGAGAAGTAACGTACTATAGATTGGTCATAACACAACAGAAAAATCCAAAAGAGAAAAGTCAAATCCGAGCAAAGATGATTGATTCCCAACAAGACACGACAAAAAAAATCTGATGTGGGCAGCACATGACTTTCCTTATATAATGCAATTAATTTACTACATTTACAGTAAAAAATAAATTAATTTTATTGTAGATATTTATATTCTCTCCAAGATATTGAATTTTCGTCAATTAGTCGTCATTTTCCTTGATATAGCGTCATTTTTATCTATTTGGCGAGCTTTTCGTTAATTTAGAAAAATTTAAAAAATTCGCCAAGTTGCTGACATTCCATCAAATTCGTCTCCAAAATCTCACCAAACGTTATGGATAGAGAAATAAGTTATTCTTAGAGTAGATAAATGATTTTTGGTGTTCAAATACAAAAGTATTTCTCAAAGTATCTTTTTTCATGACTGGAACGAGCTAGATCCACGAGAATGATGTCACCAAATTTATCGCATGATATTACATATGAAAAGTGATCATGTTTCTCAATAGAAAATATATTTTTTTTTATGTTTATGATTCTTTGATATTATTTTTAAATGTGCAATATCTCCAGAGCGGTTCATGATAGTATTCTAAAATTGATGTCAATCGTTTTCTAATGACAAATTACTTAAGAGATATTTATTTGCGCAACTTTAACAGAGGTTTTGATTTTTTGGCGATTTTTTCAAAATTTCACTCGAAAATTTAAGGAGGTTCTGAACATTCGATTACGTATAAAAACAATAGGCTTCCAGTATTAACGGATTGTACGTTTTGTACCAAATCTCGTTCAAATCGGTCCATTCGTTCGTCAGTTGTCATCTCCACAGACTCACTGACACGCACACATACACAGACATCACTTCAAAAGTGTTCGATTCGTGATCAGGGATGCTTGTAACGTGCTCTCCCGTCGAAAACTCGAATTCGAATTTTCGACCCCGTCACAATACTTTCCTTATATATTATTGTATGTAAGGAAAGTAATAAGACGGCATAACACATGAGAATCCTAAAGATTAAGTAATGGAACAAATATAAAGAAAAAAAAATTACAAAGTACTCCCCAGATCGCGGACACAAATAGAGTACTGAACAAGTGAATAACTAAATTATTTGAATTGTTCTGGATACGGAAGGAAAAGTCAAGATCATAGTTCAACGTGCATTTTTGCATGATCCTTGCCGAAGAAACCTAAAAATGGTGTCAAAAAAAGCAATACTGGTGACAATTAAAGCAATGTTTAGCAATTTATCAATGGCATTCTTGTTTCTTGACATATATTTCATGTTTCTGAATATGAAATTTTAAAACGCGTTTAGTTTGATCTATATATAAAAGACACACTGCTAAGAAATAGTGTAAATTTAATTATTAGAAATTTTAATAGGATCCATAAAATTAGAAAACTCGAGTATAATAGAAGGTATAAACACAATATTAAACTTTAATTGTTTTAGAAATTTTAGAAATCTCCTGGTTCGTTTGAACATTTTTTACAGAAATCACAGTGGTTCTGAAATCCTTTTCAGAAACAATTTTACAAGAAAGTTTAGAAATTTTTACTTTCCTTATATACATAATATATAAGGAAAAGTATTGTGACGGGGTCGAAAATTCGAATTCGAGTTCTCGACGGGTGAGCACGTTTCAAGCATCTCTGATCACGAATCAAAGATTTTTGAGGTGATATCTGTGTGTGTGTGTGTGTCATTAAATCTGTGGAGACGATATCTCACGTACAAATAGAGCGATTCAAATGAAATTTGGTACAAAAATCACAATCCGTTAATACTGGAAGCATATTATTTTTAAACTTAATCGAATTTTCAGAACTCTCCTAAATTTTCGAGTGAAATTTTGAAAAAATCATTAAAAAATCAAAACCTTTAATAAAGTTACGCAAATAGGCATTTCTTATGTAATTTGTTTTTAAACAACGATTGATATAAACTTTAGAACGCTAGCATGAACCGTTCTCAAGATATTGCACATTTTTAAATAAATTTATCAAAAAATTCCATAAATTAAAAAGAAATATATTAACTGTTGAGAAACATGTTCACTTTTCATATGTAATATCATGCGATAGTTTGGGTGGCAACATTCTCGTGGATCTAGCTCGTTCCATTCATGAGAAAAGATACTTTGAGTAATACTTTTGTATTTTAAAGCCAATAGTTATTTATCTGATATAAGAATAACTTATTTCTTCGTCCATAACGCTTAGCGAGATTTTAGGGCCGAATTTGGCTGAATGTCGCCAACTTGGCGATTTTTATATGTTACCAAATTAACGGAAATCTCGTCAAATGCATAAAAATGACACTAAATCAATGAAAATGACGACTAATTGACGAAAATTCAATATCTTGGAAAGAACATAAATATCTACTACAAAAAAACCTACTTTTATTGTAAAAGTAATAAATTAATTCCATTATATAAGGAAAGTCATGTGTTGTCCACATCAGATTTTTTTAATAGCACGATCAAAAATGCTAAGTAAGAAACAGCGAACGACAAAATTAACTTTTACACAATTGATCTCAGAATTGAGGAAATTACTAATAGACGTTCTACACCCGATGGACAAACATATTGAAAGCAGACATTTTCCGAATAGGCGGATAGAAAGAATTTTTATATAGAAATATATAAGCGAAACAACGAAAAAAGATTTGCGACAAGCCGTTATAAGAAATTCGTCATCGGTGGGGATAACCAAGACATCCCGAAACACAAGAAGATGGTTGTTTCCCATGTAATAAGTAAATTGAATACAAGAGTCAATGGAATTCAAAATACTCAAAATACCATCAGCATCAAAAAGAAAATGATCCAGAAAAACAAAACTGTCATCAACATAACGACTATAAAAAAGATCTGATGTGGGCAGCACATGAATTCCTTATATAATGCAATGTCTTTACTTTTTTTCACAGTGAAAAACTGATTAAGAGATCCACGGCACAGTGTAACGTTGAAATGTATATTTGCGCTTTTCAAGAATGACAACATGTAAAACTATTTTATAATTTAATTTATATTTCAAGCAGCTTTACATTAACGAGTATCAATATTGATAGCATTCTAAATAACCAATATAGTCCATATATAAAATATTTTAATAAGGAATTCATCAATTAGGCATCATTTTTGTAATTTTGACGATTTTTTCGTCAATCTGGGGCTACACATCGCCAAGTTATCGATATCTCGCTAGATTATTAACCAAGTTCGCCAAATATATCGTCAAGTTTTACAAACAAATGGAGAGAAGAGCATTTTATATATACTAGAAGGTATGCCCATTAGATAACGGCACTAAAAATTTGGAAAATATTACCTGCCATTTAACGTCAGTTTTAACAATGGTGGTGGCATTTTTATCAATTTGGAGATATTTTCGCCAATCTGGTAATATTTGGAAAAGTCGCCAAGTTAGCGACATCCCACCCAATTTTTCGCCAAGCACTGCGGACGGACGAAGAGATATCTTATTTTCATAGTCGATATGTTCTTCTCAAGATATTTAATTTTCATAAATCAGTTGTCATTTTCATTTATTTAGCGCAATTTTTATCAATTTGGCGGCATTTTTATCAGTTTGGCGACATTTTCAATTTGGAAATATTTAAAAACAGTCACCAAGTTGGCAATATGCCGCCAAAATCCATCGCTAAAATTTCGTAGAGCGTTACAGACAGAGAAAAAGGTTATTCTTATAGTAGATTCTTATTTCTTATATAATTAATATATTTAAGCATATAGACTTTCATGTCAGATTTTGTTAAATTTTGCGGTCTATTATGAAAAATAGGATCAGTTATTTATTTTCAAATTGTACCAATGTCTAATTTGTACCAGAGTATATCGGACTTAAATGCCAAATTCCATCGAATATTTCTCTTATGCTAATTCAATGGTCTAAAATCAGTGATATCAGACTCATATATCTGTTTTCCTACATGACCTGTTGGTCTTGATAATTCAACTACTCAGTATATATAATTTGTATCTTTAAAAGATCTGAAAAATGCAATCAGTAATCCTAATATATATTCTACTCTAGAGATTAAAATATGATACTTTCACGAAAATATTCCAAATAATAAAATAATTTCAAATAAATTTTTAATAAAATTTTGAAAAATTACTCGCATATTTGATTGTTTTTTATCTAATTATGTTTCCAAATTCGCTCTAAACTCATGGGAATTTTTATTATCTTTAGTTTTATAAACTAGTAAAATAAAGAACATATAAGTTAATCCTAGAATTATAATAAGTATTTTTATTTTCATTTCAATTTCAATGGATTGATTTCACATGCAGATATAAAAGTATTATTTATTAACTCCATTTAAATATTTAGTAGTGCATTCCGTATGGTACTTACATATGTGTCGTAAGAAAAATTCATATTAATTTATTAATATGTGGTGCGAAACTAGTTTTATAAATGCTCTTTAAATAACTGCGTTGTAAATAACCCCCCAAATTTCTTCCAGTGAAAGATGCTGCTTAACGTTACTGTAAAGTAATTTCACATAATCATTAAAATATCTTTAGTAAGATTTAAACTTATTTTTCTTTTAGTTATTTTTAGAATTACCTTATTATAACAGAAACATGCTCATTATAAATTGCAATAATAATCTTTAACCTTTTGCTTAATGGTGGGACAGCGTAAATCGCAAACGAAGAACATCTCAAAACGACAGGTATTTAACATACCCTATCTCAAACAGTTCGATCCTCCTTTGCAGACATTAGCGTCCATGGACGCGGCATTCTCAAATTCGGCTTTGGGGAGAAACGCATTCCTTCAAAACACACGAAACCTAATAGATGATGCATCCTCATTAATAAATGTGGTATATGGGTCCGTCCTGATTGGATGTAGGTAGAATAACCTCCCCCTTTCTCACATTGCTTCTTCGACTTGGCCCACAGCGAACTTTGAATCCTCATATGATTGCGTCTGACTTCCATTTATATGTATTGCGCATAAATAAATATCTGACTTACTGTCGCTTTAGGTGCAGAATCAGCTGGCCTATTTATTACTGCGCACTAGTACTCTAATTTTACTAGTTCGAATTTGTGATGGTATTTTGGTCTCTATCTCACAACTTAATACAAATATCTAATATTTAAATTTTTGCATTACTCTTGAAACTATTTGTAGTAAAACTATTAGTAATTCTACATGTTTAGTTTGATTATACAAATGAATAGAAGACATAGCTATAAAAATTAGCTTTGTCTGCTTGTAAATAAATCGAAAAAAAAGAAAACTTCCTCAAATACAGCATAAAAAGTTAGAAAAAGGTATCAAGCGATTTCAAAAATAGAAATATAATGTGGGAAACACATGCCTTTCCTTATATAATGCAATGAATTTACACCTTTTACAGTCAAAAAATAATGTATAAGATCCACGGAGTAAACTTTCGAGGTTCTTCTTTAGTGCGCCATTTCTTTTTAGAACACTAACCTCGCAACTTCCATTGCATTATATTTGAATAGAACACTCGACAAAAAGCCAACTGTAATTAAACATCCGCATTTAACACAAACCACATTTATTTAGACGAAAGCACATAACATAACAACACTTAAACATTTAATTCACTGGTTAACTCTTTAAAATGTTCACGACGCAGGATGCGCCTTGCTTTCCGCCTTCACAACTCTATCTATCTTCTCGCTCTTCTCGGCTCTCGCTCTGTTGCTCTGGCAACCCTTAAAATGCTTGCCGGCAGAGTCTTCATCGCTGATTTGGCGATGTGGAAAAAAAAATAACTTGTTGGAGTCTTACTACTCCCCCCTTAAAAAAAAAGCACATTTGTCTCTTTAAAGACAATGTTGTTGAAAATAGAGTTCTATGGGCATATACACATTGAAAATACAGTCCTAACAACTTAAAAAGTGCATACTGATACATTAAATTTTACGTCTATGAGCATACTGATTTAACAACACAATATCACAGTATTTCAAAACACCTAATATTTTCAAAAAAAAATCTAATAGTTTAACAATAATATTTCCTACCATGTTACAATAAGAAAGGTTATAACTTAAAGAATAGTCACATATATATATCAAAACACAATAACAGTAAAACATTAATAACTCTTTTCACAGCATTTCAGTCCTCGATTTCTGCAATTCAAGTGATAGTCTTACTGCAAATGAAGAATGAATGTTCTTCCACCCTACCTAATTAGTCAGTCATGGGAATTCTAGACATAGCGTCCGCGTTTCCGTGTAACGCTCCCTTTCGATAACTGATTGTAATATTGTATCGCTGGAGGGCTAAGGCCCACCGAGCCAACTTTGCACTTTGCGGCACTGTATGGGTTAAGTAGGTCAGCGGATTATGATCCGAGATAATTTGTACTTCTGACCCGAAGATCCAAGTCTTATATTTCTTAAGAGCAGCGATGACGCTATATGCTTCCCTTTCAATCGTAGACCAACGAGTCTGACAGGGGGTGAGCTTTTTACTATAGAAGGCGATCGGTTTTTCCTTCTTGGAATCATCTTCTTGCGCCAAACAAGCTCCTACCGCGGTACCGGACGCGTCGGTATAAAGCTGAAAGGGTTTGTTAAGTTCAGGGGTATAAAGAACCGCCATTTCAGTTAAACATTGCTTCAACTTTGTAAATGCATCTTCTTCCTTTCTACTCCATGGTATCTTGTTTGGTATTCTTTTCTTGGTTAGATCAGTTAAGGGTATCACTACTGAAGCGAAATTTGGGATATAATCTCGGTAATAGTTAGCTAGTCCTAAAATACCCCTTAATTCCCTCTTATCAGTAGGCCGTGCTAATTTTTTCATCGTTTCAACCTTATCTGGGTCAGGAGAATGTCGTCCCGATCCTATAATATGGCCCAAAAATTTCACTTCTTTTTTTCCGAAATCACATTTGTTTAGATTTACCGTTAGTCCAACTTCACGCAATGTTTTGAATACAGCATTTATGTGGGACAAATGATCGAGCCACGTTTTTGAAAATATAGCAACATCATCAATGTAAGACCGACAATACTCCTGGTGAGATGCCAACACGTGGTCCATTGATTTCTGAAATGTGCTTCCTGCATTCTTCAGACCGAAAGGCAACACTCTCCACTGAAAATGTCCGGCATGGGTCACAAATGCTGTGTAGGGTTTGTCATCCTCTTTCATAGGGATTTGCCAGTACCCCTTGGTCATATCTAGAACTGTGATATATTGAGAGTCTCCTATGAGCATTTTGAGTTCATCAGCAACTTTCATTGGATAAGCATTGGGCACTGTAAAACTGTTCAGCAATCTAAAATCGACGCAAAGTCTGACGCTACCATCCTTTTTTGCTACACATACAAGGGGATGCGCCCAATCGCTGTCGCTTGGTTCAATCAATTTTAGATTTAGTAATTCTTGTATTTGACGATCCACTTCTTTCTGCAATGACATAGGAATACGATATGGATGTAACTTTTTAGGGCTACACTCTGAGGTAACCTTGATGGAATGCCCTTCCACCTTCGCCCGTCCAGGGATAGTGCTAAAAACGTCATGATAATTGCATAGTATGGAACTTAGTTGTAGGCGTTGTTCTGTTTTCAAGGTCGCTGTTTTCCCCTCAATATACTTTCTTACTTCCTTTCGCGTAATGTCAACTCGGTTTGTAGGCACACAATGCAGTTCTCCAAATTCTTTGTCTTCGTCGAAAATAAGTCCGATTTGTTCGATACGATTGATGTAGGGTCTCAATTTGTTTACATGTAATTCTCTTCGAGTTCGGTCATCGTATTCGACAACAGCCGAATTTGGCCTTGTAAGCTGAATAACCGTCACTGGACCCATCCAAGTGTTTTGTAACTTATGGCTGGATGAGGGCAATAAAATTAAAACCTTATCCCCGATCTTAAAATGTTTTTCTTTTGATCTCAAATTGTATCTAGAAGCGTAATTTTCCTGAGTTACTTCGGATTTCTCAGTTGCGATCTCATGTCCTTTTTTCAATTTCTCTATTAGATCATGTAGATATTCCTCCACATTTCGGGATGCCCTGGTGGGAATTTTCGTTTCACCTATCCATACATCTTTTAGTAGAGCAAGTGGTCCTGGGGGTAGACGTCCATATACTAGCTGAAACGGTGATACACCTGTTGTACTATGGGGAACTTCTCTATATGCAAACAGAAGGTAGGGAAGGTGTATATCCCAATTCCGCCCATATTCCTGAATATTTTTGTTCATCATATTTTTCAAATTTCTATTCCATCTCATCACAGCACCCATGCTTTCGGGATGTCCAGGTGTAGAAAATCTGGGAGATATCCCTAATATACCTAAAAATGCTTCAGTTAATTTTGCTGTAAAATTTGTTCCTTGATCAGTACAGATCAATTTTGGAAACCCGGTCTGAGTAAAAATTTTCATCAATGCATTGCATGTTGTTTTTGCACTGATTTCTTTAACCGGAATGGCTTCAGCCCATCTTGTACACAGATCTATCGCACATATAATATACTTATGTCCTCGCCCAGAAGGAGGTTCTAACGGGCCAATGCAATCTAAACTCCAAACTTCGAAAGGCGTTTCTGGTCTCGCTATCGGTTGTATGGGAATTCTGTCCCTGTATGTAACAACTCGTCTCATCTGACAAATCTTGCAGCTTTCACAAAATTTGGCCACATCTTGTTTTAGGGTAGGCCAAAAGAATGAAAATTTAATTCTCTGTCTAGTCTTTTGTTCTCCCAAATGGCCAGCTAACGGAATCTCGTGAACCATTCTAAGAACATCTTGGCGTTTGCAGATCGGCAAAACTACTTGTTTGACTGTCTCACCCGTAATCCATTCAGAATGGACCAAGACTTCGTCAATTATCTCGTATGCATTTTGTCCCTTTCTTGCATAGTCCCAGACTTTTCTCAACGTCTCATCTTCATGTTGCAATTGAATAAACGAGCTCTTTACTTCGTTATCCTTACTCGACTTCTGCTCTTGTTTCCCATCACTCTCGACCTGAGTAGCATTCACAGTACCATGGTCACTGCACGTATTTTCTTCTTGACCATTTTCATTCATTACTTCCTGGTCAGACCCTACTTTCTCCTCCTTTTCGCCAAGATAGGTAGTATTATCGATCATGATATTCTGATCCAATTCATGCAAATGTATATTCTCCCGCAACGACTCATAAGCTGTAGAGCACACTAACATATCACTTGTTAGTTTTTTAGAAACTGCACATATTATGGGGACTATTCCATGTAATTTGTCATCAATTTTCATCGAAATCATCTTCAAAGGAGCGGTCTCACTTTCTCCAAAAGCTGAGACAATTTTGATTCTGCCCTCTCCTTCACTATGAACGTCCATTACTAAATCTTCACGTATCACTGAGATTTGTGCCCCCGAATCTACTATGCCTACAAGTGAAGTTTCTCCACATTTTATATGTATGGTATGGAGGGTATCCACATTATTCTTGGTATTATCCTGCACTGACACCGGTACGGTAATTCGTGCTGTCAGAACTTGAGAGTTATTTTCATCCTTAGACTGTATAGTTCGAACATGATTGCTTTGAGCATTAGTGTTGGGTGATTTTCTCTGATTATTCCTTAACGTACAAAATTTTCCAATATGACCCTCAGCTCCACATGAAAAACAAATAGGTTTATAGTTGATTTTAGAAGTGTCATTTCTCCAATTGTAACCTGGTTGGCTCTTGTAACTTTGATGTCCCCTTCCTGGAACATTTCCATTTTTCCAAATTTTTTCGCCAACCCCTCTGATGTTTGGTGGTGCTCCAAATTTTTCCTTTTCCCTAAATTCGCTTTGGTGATATTCAACCTTCTCTTTCCGGACTATACCTGTTGATTTCGTATAGATTACACGTATACTTTCACATTCATCTAACTTGTCTGCCAACATATTGGGTGCTACAATTTTTAACCATTCATCTAAGAAATGTTCTCGTACCTCCCCAGGTACCCTTTTCTTTAGTTGATCAGTAATCATCAATTTCTTTAGGCTATCAAAATCTCTAATTTCGAGACCATCAATCCACTCTTCAAAGTACTTGGTTAATTCAAATACGAAATCACGCCACGATTTCTCGGGAACTTTCTGTAGCTGCACGAACTTTTTTCGGAAACTTTCTGGATTCATCTTGAATCTCTTTAATAGAATACCCTTAACGTATTCATAATCTTCAAACTTTTCCTCTGACTCCCGTGTGATGAGTTGTATGATCTCAGAAGGCAAAAGTGGCAACAGACTTGACACCCAATCCGTCATGTCTACGTGGGCTCTTTTAGCTTGTCTCTCAAAAAGTGTGAGATATAACATAATGTCATCATTCTTCAAGTCAAATTTTGGCATCAATTTTATCAATTCGAAACTGCTTTTTGATCTTTCACTACTCCCTAAATTTAAGGACGTAGAATCTTGAGTAACACCCCTTTCGATTCTGAGTTTTTCTAACTCAAATTCTATTTGATCTTTTCTTTCTTTTTCCTCCTTTTCTATTTGATCTTTTCTTTCTTTAATAATAGTAAAGAGGAGTTCTTTCGTAAATTCTTCGTCGTAGTCTTCACTTCCAAGAATTTCTCTACGCAAATCCAAAATTTTAAATTCAGGTTTAGTAATTATCCCTAATTCTTCCGCCAAACCCATCAAATCCTCTTTTCTACCTTTCGCAAGAAATGCCATACCTGATCACGAGGGAAGTTAACTGATTTATCTCTAAATTGTTTAAATTTACTAAAAGAAACAGTATTACCAGAAAACTACTTTATCATGAACACTGGCGTATTCAATTATCAAATAACAATATTAACAGAAAACAACTTTATCATGAACACTGGCGTATTCAATTATCAAATAACAGTATTAACAGAAAACCCCTTTATCATGAACACTGGTGTATTCAATTATCAATTAAATTAACAGAAAACCACTTTATGATGAACACTGGCGTATTCAATTATCAAATAACAGTATTAACAGAAGACCACTTTATCATGAACACTGGCGTATTCAATAGCACTGACGTACTAATTTTCTGTAACAAATACACTCAAAATTGACATATCATATCCACTCGTACTATAATGCTGGTGCATTAATTAATTGATACCGGACGTATCTTAATCGTACAATAGAAATGAAAATTGTAATCATCATATGTCATGTTAATATAACAACGTAATTTTTCAAAAATCAATATCGTATCCACTCGTATTATAATGCTGGTGCATTAATTACTTGATACCGGACGTATCTTCATCTATTCACCAGAAACATACAAATTGTTTTTCATTCCAGGAACGATTATTACTTCCGTAATAAACTAATCCTGCCGACTACGCCAGTAAACTTTCGAGGTTCTTCTTTAGTGCGCCATTTCTTTTTAGAACACTAACCTCGCAACTTCCATTGCATTATATTTGAATAGAACACTCGACAAAAAGCCAACTGTAATTAAACATCCGCATTTAACACAAACCACATTTATTTAGACGAAAGCACATAACATAACAACACTTAAACATTTAATTCACTGGTTAACTCTTTAAAATGTTCACGACGCAGGATGCGCCTTGCTTTCCGCCTTCACATACATCTCTTATCTATCTTCTCGCTCTTCTCGGCTCTCGCTCTGTTGCTCTGGCAACCCTTAAAATGCTTGCCGGCAGAGTCTTCATCGCTGATTTGGCGATGTGGAAAAAAAAATAACTTGTTGGAGTCTTACTCACGGTACTGTGTTTTTAACATTGACATGTACATCTGGATATTTTCAGGATGACAACATACAAAACTATTTCAAAGTACCCAATTAACTTATATTTCGCGCAACTCTAAATAAACAATTATCAATATTGATAACATTCTCAATAAGCGATATACTCCATATATTAAAATATTTTAATAATGAATAAATCAATTAGGCGTCAATTTCATTAATTTAGCATTATTTTTGCAATTTTGACAATATTTTCGCCAATATGTGGCGAAATATCGCCCAGTTGGTGATACTTTGCTAGATTATTCGCCAAGTCCGCCACATGCATCACCAAGTGTTACAGACAAACGGAGAGAAGAGCATTTCTTCTGTACTAAAAGCTATGCCCGTCATATAACGGATATCAGAATTTGCGATACATTACTTCCGATTTGGCGTCATTTTTATCAATTTGACGATATTTTTGTCACTTCGGCAACATTTAAAATAGTCGCCAAGGTGACGAAGTCCCACTAAATTTCTCGCCAAGCGTTATGGACAGAGGAATGGGTTATTCTTATAGTCTACGGTTATTTTCTTTTCAAGATATTGAACTTACATCAATTAGTCGTCATATCATTGATTTAGCGTTGGTTTCATCAATTCGGCGAATTTTTATCAATTGGTTGACATTTTCGTCAATTTGGCAACATTTAAAAAGTCAGCAAGTTGGAGGTATTCCAGCAAATTCGTCACCAAAATTTTGCCAAATATTACGGATGCAAAAATAAGTTGCTCTTATAGTAGTGTAATGAACTGTTCGTTTCGTTGTCGTCCTCAGCAATGTCACCAATTAATATAAGGGAACCGTCATCGCTGTCCTCCTCGTGCGCATTGATCTCGATTAATGCTTTCCCCGATTTTGTCAATCTCGACTCAAAAACATTGGGGATGTAAGAAGTCGCTGATTCCACGAGTAAAATGGAGTCCTCCGTAATTTTAATGAGTCCTCAGATAAGCTGTCTCCGTTAAATAAAAAACCTTCAATTAGGCTGTCGGTGCTGTGAGACCAGAAATTGTTCTCACATGAGACATTTTTATTTGATTATTTATGGTATCCTTTAAGGAAAAGAAAGCTTGAGTCTGGCTGGCGCCGAACTTTACGACAACTTGAACTTTTAGGACAAATGCTATAAATTTAAGTGTGTCAGGCCGCAGGGGCTGAAAGGGGCTATGAAGTGCCATTGGGTTCAGAAGAACCAATGAGCGCCAAGGGAAAGAAGGGCGGAGCTCCCCCTCCCCCCCCCGCCGAAGGAACCATAAGTCAAAAACAGTTTTACAAAAGGAACAAAGTGAACATGACCTAGCAGACATGACTTAGGAGTTGCAGTTAGAACACAAGTATTTACACTATCATGACTTAAGAGTAGAGAAAAATGAAAAACTAACAGATTTGTAAAGGTTCCGTTGATGTTCCAAATTAATGGAGGTAGATCAAATGGCAAGTGCATTAGTTATACGAGGAGGAGCTACACACCACAGAGTAATGGCAGTATAAGACTGATGCAAGCGAGATGATGAGCCCAAGACTAAACTGGAAGGTATGTGCTCACAATATCACAGGTTCTAGACACTATTGCAAATCTAATAATTCGGGTCACATATCTCCCCTTGCTAAAATATTAAATGAAAATTGATAATAATTGAAAGTTGATATTGATGAAAATTAGTGCTTTTGATAAATTGATGTTGTTAATAAATGATATTGTTTAAGTTTTAAAATAGTCTAATCTTTTAATATTAATTAGTAATTCTTTTCAGGACTTACACAAAAGGTAAAAATAATTGGAGGGTTTATTGCGGCACAACAACGAGCGATATACGATTAAAATGTTAATTCCACTAATGAGTTTTAACGGCCATGTCAACGATAAATAATATAAATAAATAATTGGAGGATTATTGCTTAAACACGACGCACTTTTAATTATAAAATTAAATGTTCATATTTCTAATTTCTATATGCCACAGGTGCCATTCGGACACAACGACTAAATGTATAGCGTCTCTTCGGATAACATAGGTATCGAATCCTGGGATTTGATGATTGAAATTTGATAATGAAGAAATCAGTCAACGTTCCAGACTATTTAGGTAAAAAGCAAAATTAGTTAAAGGAAATCAGCATTTATTGAAATTGAGTAAACATGATGGGAATATACAACAAATGCCGTACAAATCGGCCTCGAGACGACGAGTCGAAATCGTAGATAGGGCTCCGGAATGTTCTCAGGCCCTTTGGTGCCAAGGACTACCAACCTCCATAACACGGTGGCAAGTGAAATGGCGTGATTTCGTGGAAATCTGAGGGAAGTTTATCACTTTGTTTTCCTCAGCTTCCAAGTTGGAGGTCTGGGCCTAAGAAGGTGTATGACCTCGGGAACTCCAGAGCAAAATGGCGAGCATTCGGCTTCGAAAAAACGCTGAGTTTCTTACATGCCCCTTCCTAGAGAAAACTCGGGTGAAATCTAACAGCTTTTTCAAACCTCTCCAAAGAAACTCTTGCTGGACCCTCAGATTCCTCACGTACCATCTGCACTAAAATACGATCAGGCAACTCACACTTTCCCTCCTATAGGATCCCCAGATCCGTGATCCATCTGTTTGTTAAAAAAAACAGTTTATGTTCCCGTTAGAGTTCTGACCACACTCCAACCAGTTCGATAAGAGTTTTTATCACATAAGCTTAGTCATTTGGCCAATCTTATCAGCGTAGTTCGATTTATGACGATCACTATACAGTCAGAAATGAGTTCAAAGTTTACTCACACAATACGAAGACACAATGAGCTTCGCAATCTTTGGTACAGAGTCTGAGCATTACGTGTGTCACAGCTCACCTGGGTGGGTTATCACCTGTGACTCTCTTACTCCGACTGTTCCCCAGGGATCTCATGTTTACATATCTTTCATTGCAACATAAAGCATAAACACTCCCATAATCCCCCTCCAAAAGACCAAAATAATAATACTCGATAGATAAAACACTTTATACTTATTCCCAAAGAAAATCACCTATACCAAAAAAAATTATAATTCTCAACTCTATTAACGATATTTATTCATATTATTTATGCGCCCCTACGCTCCACCCTTCTAAATAAATCTCAGTTCTGTTTCGAACCACCTACGCTATAATCCTTCCCTACTCTTATGAAAATAATAAAAACAAAACCCTTACACTCATTTAACTAACTTCCTGCAAAATCTGCACACTGATATATATATATATATATATATATATATATATATATATACAAAAAAATGAATCTCCGATCACTTCGTACAACCCTTACACTCATATAACTAACGCTTTCTCCGATCACTTCGTACAATCCTTACCTACTAAACCGAAACTAATTCTTCTCCCCTTTCCTCTTTGTCTCCCACGCTTCTCCTTCTAGTTTCGCTTTCTCCGGGATCGAGAGAGATTCGCTTGACCCATTTTCAAACGTCTTATCCCCCTGCCCTTCCCGACTTCGGTAAACTTTCTACCCCATACCTTTCAGCTGTCTGGCTCTTTTGCGGCGAGAGAGACCCTAGATCCCCCTCCGTCTATCCACTTCGCATCGCATTTCACTATAGCCTTTACCCCGCGCCAAACCTGCACTAGGACTTCTCCCCTTTCTTGCATCACGGGTTCCCTTTTCTGGAAGTGAAACTTTCGGCTTCCTCTCCTCCCGGCTACACCTTTGCTCGGAATACCTTCCATTTAACCTCTCCGGAGTATCTACCTGTCCAATTCCTACCTCCTGCTTCTCCAAGTACCCTTCGGTCTTCGCCTGTCTCAACAGAATTTCCAGTGGCCTTAAATGCGCGCGCTGTCGTTTTTCCGACAGGCTCCTCCACGGAATAACTAATCGCTTCTCCTTTTCCACCAACTCTTTCCCGGGGTTTTCCCCATCCTGTCCCCTCTCTGAATCTCTGACACCTGAGACTGGGCTTCCCCCTGCACTTCTTGTACCATTGAACAATTCACATGTTTATCCGCCGAACTTTGTGATTGTGGGCACTCAGCTCCTTTCGTTTTCTTTCCCCCTGTGGTTTCCCTTTCCAAACTTGAAACTGACCGTCCCAGGGTTTCTTCCTTACTCCTGCATCTCGGTACGAGGGTTAGTCTGCCTCACCTCTCCTCCGATTCCGAAACTAAATTCTCTGGAGGGCTCAATTTTGTTTCGCCTTTCTCCCCGCTCTCATCGGTTTGCTTTTCCCCCGATATCGAAACTAAAACTTCCTGGGAGCTCGACTCCGTTTCGGCCTTCTCCATGCCCGTTTCCGCGAGTCCGTTTTTCACCGTGGAACCGGCGCTTGCCTCCCTTTCTACCTGATTCCCTTAAAATAATCCTTTCACCTGCGGGGGTAAAAGTACCTGCTCCGCCATATTCTGTACTACCGCGCATATAATCTCATGTTGGGGCGCACTATCGCTCTCCCCCCTGACCAATTTCAACGGGATACTTATCACCGGACATTCTACGGTCGGCCCGAATACTCCTTGCAAGTATATCGCCGCCTAGTCCGTCCACGACTCACTTGGCACCAGGTCGCTCCTCACAACCGTGATCTCGCGCCTGAGTCTACGAGAGCCCACGCCATCTTATTATTGACTCTCACCGGTACCCTCTTCACACTGCAAAGCGGTTTCCTTTCCGTATCCTCTGGATACTCCGCCCTTATAGCATCCACCCTGGCTACGCCTCTGTGATCAGTAACTCGTGGAGCCTTCCTCTGGTCAGCTGCGCATCTATCACTTGGACCATTCGCTCTCCCCTGCCTCGTTTGAGGACAGTCCCATTTTAAATGGTTCCTAGAGCCGCATCCAAAACATTGGCCCCCTTGCCCCCCCCCCTTTCGGGTCCTCCATTAAACTGTCGTGCCTTTCCGCCCTCAGGTCGAGATTGGTCATGCTCCTCCCTTGTGAACATACTGGACTTTTCCGTCCCCTGTCCAGACGCCGCATAGAACTTACCCCTGGCCACGAAATACATATCACATTCCTTCGCCTGTTCCCTTGGCCTAAACCAGCCTCCTCCCTGTCTGATGCCTATGTGCGCATGCGTTTCTACGTCCAAGCACTGGGTCATTTTATCGGCTATTATCAAATGATTTAGGGTTTCGAAGTCCCTAGCCCCCTTCAGACTACAATAATATTCCCACATGGACGTAGCTCGAGTCGCGAACTGCACGAAGCTCTCGTCAGTTCGACGGCTTGCCTTCCTGAACTTTTCCAGGTACACTTGTGGTGACGGTTGGAAATTCTCCAACACAACTCCCTTCAGTATTGCGTAATTCCCACATTGTTCCTCTGGCACTTGCGTTAACAAGTCCGCTGCTTTTTCCCCTAAAAAATTTAAAAGGATCGTTGCCCTAAATTCCATCGGCACGTTTTCTAAAGCTAACGGTCTTTCTAAACTCGTAAAAAAATATGCCCACTGGTCTGCCCGTGTCGGCACCTTCGCCGTTAACAATCTTATTATACGTACCGTTTCTTCCACCGTTCGGAATCTTCTGTGCGCTCCCATCTCTGCACTGATAGTTGGGCTCTCTGTATTGCCGCGTTCCTGTTCCTTTAACCTTTCTACTTCTATCCCTTCCAGTGATTCTAAATTTAATTTAAATTTAACTAGTTCTATTTTTTTCCTTTTCCAACCTTAAGTTTGCTTCGAATTGTTCATGTTCCCTAATTTTTTCCCTTCCATTCACTATAGCGGTCAACATTCCTTCTACCATTTCCTCCTCATAATCCGCGCTCTCCAAAATTAATTTCCTAACTCCACTATCTTAAATTTTGAGGGACCGATTCCACGAGTTCGGCCGCTAATTTAGCTAAATACGCTTTTCGAGCATTTGCCAAAAATGCCATTTTGAGTTAAATTATAACTATATTTGTTCAAACAAAAAACAATTTATTAACTACCTCTACACCAGTATCTTAATGAGTCTGTATTTCCTGTATTCAATCTGTTTACCACTTAAATGACCTCCAAAATGAATTAATTACATGACAATAATATACACTCCTAATCTTTAAATATACTAAATACAATTTCAATGCATCAAACGTGATATACAATACTTTCTTTTCCTTTCACTTAAAATTAAATCCTAATATCATTAGTTAAAATTTCCGAGCTTTGGCTAACCAATTTTCCTGAATCTCTTTTGCTCGGTCAAAAGATCTCCTAACTCCCCCTAATTATCACGAGATCCCGAAATTTAAATAAGGAACAATCAAAATTAAATGAGTCACTCACCCCTCCTTCAAGGAACTTTTGCAGCTGCTTCCTTCTTGTTGTGGTGTCGGGTTCCGTCGGTGCTGTCAATTCCTTGAGGATATCGTCGGGTCCTCCGCTGTAGGCTTTGCGGGACTCAGTTTGGATGGAAAGCCAGGCAATCTTTTATCGGGCGCTCCGACAGTCTGCTCTTGTCCGGTCGTTGACCTCCGGCGTCGTTTGGGTGTTGGGCTACTCGATGTCCGGCGTTCTCTGCATATCTCGGTTGCGGTGTTTCATTTCTCTCCTTTCTCACCAAATCCCAGCGGCTGCCACCACCGAATGTAATGAACTGTTCCTTTCGTTGTCGTACTCAGCGATGTCACCAATTAATATAAGGGAACCGTCATCGCTGTCCTCCTCGTGCGCATTGATCTCGATTAATGCTTTCCCCGATTTTGTCAATCTCGACTCAAAACCATTGCGGATGCAAGAAGTCGCTGATGCCACGAGTAAAATGGAGTCCTCCGTAATTTTAATGAGTCCTCAGATAAGCTGCCTCCGTTAAATAAAAAACCTTCAATTAGGCTGCCGGTGCCATTCGGACTCATCGACTAAATGTATAGCGTCAGTAGAAGAGAAATGACAGTTGAAGGGCCGCAGGCGCAATATTGCGCCTGGAGGAGGAGGGTCCCTCTTTGGGAGGATGCCTCTTTGAGAGGATCCTTTTTGGGAGGATGCCTCTTTGGAGTGGACCCTCTCAGAGGGTCTTGAGACCCCCAGGAGGGAGTATCCTCTTTGGGAGGATGCCTCTCACTGCCCCCCTCCCCTCTTTTCGAAGTTTGGTGATGCCTCTTTTGAGAGGGTCCCTCTTTTGGGAGAACCCTCTTTGGAGTGGATCCTCTCAGAGGGTCTTTAGACCCCCAGGAGGATGCCTCTCTTGAGACCTTCCTCTTTGGGAGGATACCTCTTTCGAAAGAGGGCAATTGCGAAAGAGGCCTGATGACTCATACGGAGTGAGTTCCACTTCACTCGGAGTCTTGAGAGGGAATGATCCTTGACCTGAGGAAGGGGTTTCAAGCGATGTCGCAATCGATGACTGACCTTTGACCTGAGGAAGAGGTTTCAAGCGATGTCGCAATCACATAATCTGGAAATGACGTGTCGCGCCTTGGAGCTCCTTAGCACACGTCCTCCCTCTCTGCTGGTCAGCGACAGAGTGAAAGATCTTATCAGCGTGACGTAGTTAAAGCGCCCTCTGGCGAATTTTGATGAAGTGCTGCCATCTATCGGCATTTTTTTTCCAAAAGAAATTAATGTTTCACTGGTCAGGAGCTGGATTCGAACTTGGGCCCAACTGATTACAAGCCGAGCGTCTTACCGTCGTGCCAAAGCACCCGTGCTTTATAGGAAGTTATCTTCGAAGTGTACCTTATCAGTGGAAGCTAGATTATTTTTCAAAGTTCATTCGAATCGCTCGGTGAATAGCGATGCACTTTATAAAGGGTGCGTTTTAAAACAGAATGCTACGGAGTGAATATAAAATTGCGTATTATAACATTATGATTTTTTTTTAAAACAAATGTATACACAAACTTTAAAAACACGAATGTAATAATTAGCTAAAATTGTATTCAGTGGATTTTTTTTTTTTTTTTAAATAAATCTAACTATCAATACGATTTTTATAATAATAACGAAATAATTTCGAATGTTTAAAAACAATTTGATTACGGATTTCCAATGAACACACAAATTGTGTTCAGTGAATACCATTCGACCATTTTAAGTGTTGTGTATCTAAAAACAAATGTATACACAAACTTTAAAAACACGAATGTAATAATTAGCTAAAATTGTATTCAGTGGATTTTTTTTTTTTTTTAAATAAATCTAACTATCAATACGATTTTTATAATAATAACGAAATGATTTCGAATGTTTAAAAACAAATTGATTACGGATTTCCAATGAACACACAAATTGTGTTCAATGAATACGATTCGACCATTTTAAGTGTTGTGTATCTAAAAACAAATGTATACACAAACTTTAAAAACATGAATGTAATACATAGCTGAAATTATGGTTTGTGAACAGGATTCGACCATTCTAAGTGTGTGTGTGATTTTTTTTTTCTTTTTATAAAAATAATAATGAAAATTAGAACTCACAGAACGACCTCTTCACTACCCGCTGGGCAAATATCAAATGAGTGAGGCACTCTCATTACTACACGTAATCTGAAACACATCACTTTAATGATATTGTGCATTGAATATGATTTGACCATTCTAAGTGTGTGTGTGTGATTTTTTAAAAATAAATCTAACAGCATATAACGAAATGATTTTTTTTTCTTTTTATAAAAATAATAATGAAAATTAGAACTCACAGAATGACCTCTTCACAGCTTCGCGTCCACGCGGCAAATGAGTGAGACACTCTCATTACGCTATTAAAAATTAGATCTTATCTATAATGACATCAACAGTATAAGGTGTTGCCACCTATTTTTTTTCTAATAATATATTTTTAATAGTTGGATACTTCAACGGTCTGATTTGCTACACGTAATCTGAAACACATCACTTTAATGATATTGTGCATTGAATATGTTTTGACCATTCTAAGTGTGTGTGTGATTTTTTAAAAATAAATCTAACAGTATATACGACTAATAACGAAATGATTTTTTTTTCTTTTTATAAAAATAATAATGAAAATTAGAACTCACGGAACGACGTCTTCACTACCCGATGGGCAAACTCCAAATGAGTGATACACTCTCATTACACTATTAAAAATTAGATCTTATCTATAATGACGTCAGCAGTATGAGGTGTTGCCACCTATTTTTTCTAATAATATATTTCTACTAACTGGATACTTCAAGGGTCTAATTTGCTACACATAATCTGAAATACATCATTTTAATGATATTGTGCATTGAATATGATTTGACCATTTTTAAAATGGTGGATGTAATTGAAATATCGAAGTTTAGAATTTAACAAGCTAACGAATTTTCACCCCAAAAAATTTTAGCATTCAGTTTAAATAAAACCCAATGAATATGATATCACTATTTTAACATCGTAATTTTACTACCATTATAGAACTTAGAAGTGAGTGTACATTATTTTTTTCAGGACACCAACACATTTTAAAATCTATTGAATAGGAATAGACCATTTTGCACATACATGTACCTAGATTTCAACACCCGGTATTAAAACCTGCTAAACATGAAACGAGTAAGTATTGTGTGAGATTTTTTCACACTAACTTTCAAACTTTTTAAATTTTTAAAAATGTCCGAAATAGTTGTATTTCATCGGTAGACATAAATTGTATGGAACACATTTTTATGAAAAAAATATCTGTTTCGTCAGCTTTTAAAAATAGATTTCTACAGTTGTACACTACGGTTCTAGAATTTTCTAAATACGAATCGACTGTTTGAACTACCAATGGTGGTTTTACCGATGCAAATATTTACAGGACAAATATTTCAATGAAACCAAACTTAGTTGAAGCTTCTAAGTTTGAATATTTAGAATCATTTCATATAATTTTTATATTCACATTGAAAATAGTTAACAAAATTGGAACTCACGGAGCGACAACTTACTGTCCACACTCCAAATGAGTGATACACTCTTATTACATTATTAAAAATTAGATCTTATCTATAATGATGTCATTATGTTGCCATATTGCCACCACACAATTATTCTTTCCAAATTATGCATTTTTTTTCTTTTTTCTTTTTAATAACTTGCTACTGTCTTATGCTATCCATTTTTTTTTCATATAAGCAGATATTCCATATACCTTCTAAATGTTAAGTTATAATTTAAAAAAAAAAAAAGCATTAGAGGTGTATTTTACGTCTGAATTCGTCCAAGTGGAAATCCGACGATTGCAAATGCATGATTGCATCCTTACATTTCAATAGACACCACTAAAATGTGTGGATCTTATTTTGAAAAAGCTGCTCTCAGAAAGAATATGTATATGAATACATATTTTCCATAAATATACCCCCTCCCCCCACAATACACACATCATGCAGGCCAAAGACTCACCCAGAATACATTCCAAATCGGCTCTATAGCTTATCGCGCTTATCAGTGTAACAGATAGTGACCCAAAGTTCATGTTCGCAAAGCGAGTTAATTGCAATGTTATTGTTTTAAGCAGTTCCCATATTTAAATGAAAAATTTATCAAATTATACAATACATACAAGAGCTGGAAGATCTTAGCATTTCAATATTATAGAATACTCACGAATGTTTTTTTTTTCCCCATTTAAAATTATCAAATTTTAATGCAATTTGACAAAAATTGCACAATACTTAGTGTATGACTATCAAATAAGAGCTAGGTTTTATTGCTACAACAACGTTTAAGATCATTAAACGAGTATATATATATATATATATATATATTTTTAAAGAAGAATAGTATATAACTTACTGTTTTTAAGGATAGGTGATTGTTAACATTGAATTTAAATGAATGAGTGACCCTCTGAGACAAGTACAGTACATTTCAATAACATTAAAAAATATGAAAGATATGCAATTAACACCTTAAAAGAAACATGTAATGAGTTTTGATATCTTAATACGAGACATTATTGACATGCACATAGAAATGTCACAATTTTGTGGTTGTAGGCGCTCCATAAGACCCCTCTGCTCTTAATAAATGATCCCATTTGAATGTACATATTTATCAACACACAGAAAATGACAGGACCACAACAAAATTTTACACCTATTACAGAATAAGTCCCAACTTCGTAGATTTTTAAGAAACTACAGTCGAATTTTCACCGATTCTTAGAGATTGAAACACAACATTGTTTATGAATCTTCATACTTTAGAGAATGGAACATAGATTAGCATTTATTTTGAATGAATTCAGAATTTTGACATTGATTATAAATTTATGATTTAAACCCTGTAAAGTGTAAATATCTTTTGTCATGAAACTCACACTGTAGACATTTGATATGATTCGAATAAATCTATTTTTAATTTTTTATATTTTATTTTAAAAAGTGAGATTAGTAAACCTGTTACACTTGAATGCATAGATACATAACTCACAACAATATAACATTTCTTAAATGGAACATGCTAAAAAAAAAAAAAAAATTAGCTAATGAGTATAAATAAGGAATTCAATTTGAAAGATAAAAACCATTTAATGAATCTATTATTAATGAAATACACATTAACCATTATCACTTGTACATTTAAACAAATAAGTTAAAATAATTTCCTTATCGCACTTTCATAGTCCTCTGATTTGAATGACTCGAAAAAATTTCTATCATAGCAGTAAAAGACTTCTTCACCACGCAACAAAACTTTCTTAGCAATGTTATTAATGTCAAGATTTAGAAGTACTTGTTCAGACACTCTGTCAAACATTTGTAATGGAGTGCTGTAAAGACATTCATGGTAACTTAAATCTTCAACTTGATCAACACAGCCAACACATTTGAAAAGTTTTCTTACATGACACATGATGTTGTCATGAATACAAGAGATTAATTGTTCGAATGCAAAATTTTTGTCACAAATAAGTGATGGTAGAAAGGTTATAGTGTTCTTTATTTTTAATATTTGAGCAGGAAGCCACTCTATAAATATACTTTCTCGAAGATGTATACTAATGTTGTTAACACTATTCTGTAAACATGCTATTTGATTTTTATCTAAGGTAATATGACACTGTGTTAGACAAAATTTTGAATCATATAATTGAATTATTTTCTGCAGATGCAATTTTCCGTTGTCATTGAAACAGAACAACTCATTGCGACTGACGAAAGAGATATCTACATATAGAATATTGAACGACCACAATTTTTGAGAAAATTCACTCCATGTAGCCGGTGACAGTGTTAACACCTTCACGCGTAGGCTGTAATTCATTTCGATCGTTAGAGAGATATTTCCATATATACACTTTTAACTTCCCATGACGAAGTTTCAAATACACATACACATTAGAACCTAAATGCCAACGACGGAGTGCATCTTGCATAAAATCTGAAGAAGTAGATTCAGTCGAAACTGATTCTGCATTGGAAGATAACAGTCCACTATGTGTTAGAGCACAAGGAAGCAGATCATGAGTTGAGTTTTGAACCTCGGTGAGAACTTGTGAATTGACAACGGTAGATGTTTCTGCTGGGGTTTTGGAAGACATAAGATAGGTTTCTAACCAATCCACAGCAAATTTTTGTGAGGGTGAATTAATCACATCTGAGACAATGTCCACAGATTTTGTTTCTTCTAGGGCAGGAACAGTCAACTCCGCACTATTTACACTAGAAATTATTTGCTCGAGTGATGGCATACTTTGAATTTTAGACATTCTTTTTAGATAGTAACATCCAACTACGACATTCACAGTATAAGATTTATTTTTAAAACACTAACATCTTAAAACATTATAATTTTGTCACAGCTATGAGCGAAGCAAACCTATCCACACAACCTCCAAAGTTGAAATGACTTATCAAACAACTTCATAAGTATAATCACGTAACCTAAACCGAGTGTCGTGTGCAAACAGATCACATAAGATATGAAGTGATTAGAACTTATAATTTTTAATGAATCGTACAACATTAGATTGTGGTAAATACAATTGTTATCTACATGAGAAAATTTCTATATTATTTCATTCAGCTTCGAAATCATAGAGTGAAAATATGTACCAAACTTACTTAAAGTTCCGAATTTTAAATCACATTAACATTATATACTTAGAAAAATTTTATATATATTTTTATAACTTTAGGTGATATGTATCACGCGGAATATACAAGAATAACTACCAAAAACACGAAAATAACTAACAGTATGAGGCCTTCACAAGTCGGCATCCAAACTAGAAATGAACGATAAACACACTAATTGCAACAATTAGATGAGAGCTTATCAGTTCTTATCTTATCTAAGATTCCACATAAAATGACGTCATCACTCCAAAGTTCACAAGATGACGTCATTGGTCCAAGGTTCGCAAGATAGCCATTTGGCCTTTTAAAATTAAGAAGTAATTAATTTTTTTTTAATTACTATCGATTTTTAATTACTTCTTAATTTTAAAAGACCAAATGGCTATCTTGCGAACCTTGGACCAATGACGTCATCTTGTGAACTTTGGAGTGATGACGTCATTTTATGTGGAATCTTAGATAAGATAAGAACTGATAAGCTCTCATCTAATTGTTGCAATTAGTGTGTTTATCGTTCATTTCTAGTTTGGATGCCGACTTGTGAAGGCCTCATACTGTTAGTTATTTTCGTGTTTTTGGTAGTTATTCTTGTATATTCCGCGTGATACATATCACCTAAAGTTATAAAAATATATATAAAATTTTTCTAAGTATATAATGTTAATGTGATTTAAAATTCGGAACTTTAAGTAAGTTTGGTACATATTTTCACTCTATGATTTCGAAGCTGAATGAAATAATATAGAAATTTTCTCATGTAGATAACAATTGTATTTACCACAATCTAATGTTGTACGATTCATTAAAAATTATAAGTTCTAATCACTTCATATCTTATGTGATCTGTTTGCACACGACACTCGATTTAGGTTACGTGATTATACTTATGAAGTTGTTTGATAAGTCATTTCAACTTTGGAGGTTGTGTGGATAGGTTTGCTTCGCTCATAGCTGTGACAAAATTATAATGTTTTAAGATGTTAGTGTTTTAAAAATAAATCTTATACTGTGAATGTCGTAGTTGGATGTTACTATCTAAAAAGAATGTCTAAAATTCAAAGTATGCCATCACTCGAGCAAATAATTTCTAGTGTAAATAGTGCGGAGTTGACTGTTCCTGCCCTAGAAGAAACAAAATCTGTGGACATTGTCTCAGATGTGATTAATTCACCCTCACAAAAATTTGCTGTGGATTGGTTAGAAACCTATCTTATGTCTTCCAAAACCCCAGCAGAAACATCTACCGTTGTCAATTCACAAGTTCTCACCGAGGTTCAAAACTCAACTCATGATCTGCTTTCTTGTGCTCTAACACATAGTGGACTGTTATCTTCCAATGCAGAATCAGTTTCGACTGAATCTACTTCTTCAGATTTTATGCAAGATGCACTCCGTCGTTGGCATTTAGGTTCTAATGTGTATGTGTATTTGAAACTTCGTCATGGGAAGTTAAAAGTGTATATATGGAAATATCTCTCTAACGTTCGAAATGAATTACAGCCTACGCGTGAAGGTGTTACACTGTCACCGGCTACATGGAGTGAATTTTCTCAAAAATTGTGGTCGTTCAATATTCTATATGTGGATACCTCTTTCGTCAGTCGCAATGAGTTGTTCTGTTTCAATGACAACGGAAAATTGCATCTGCAGAAAATAATTCAATTATATGATTCAAAATTTTGTCTAACACAGTGTCATATTACCTTAGATAAAAATCAAATAGCATGTTTACAGAATAGTGTTAACAACATTAGTATACATCTTCGAGAAAGTATATTTATAGAGTGTCTTCCTGCTCAAATATTAAAAATAAAGAACACTATAACCTTTCTACCATCACTTATTTGTGACAAAAATTTTGCATTCGAACAATTAATCTCTTGTATTCATGACAACATCATGTGTCATGTAAGAAAACTTTTCAAATGTGTTGGCTGTGTTGGTCAAGTTGAAGATTTAAGTTACCATGAATGTCTTTACAGCACTCCATTACAAATGTTTGACAGAGTGTCTGAACAAGTACTTCTAAATCTTGACATTAATAACATTGCTAAGAAAGTTTTGTTGCGTGGTGAAGAAGTCTTTTACTGCTATGATAGAAATTTTTTCGAGTCATTCAAATCAGAGGACTATGAAAGTGCGATAAGGAAATTATTTTAACTTATTTGTTTAAATGTACAAGTGATAATGGTTAATGTGTATTTCATTAATTATAGATTCATTAAATGGTTTTTATCTTTCAAATTGAATTCCTTATTTATACTCATTAGCTAATTTTTTTTTTTTTTTAGCATGTTCCATTTAAGAAATGTTATATTGTTGTGAGTTATGTATCTATGCATTCAAGTGTAACAGGTTTACTAATCTCACTTTTTAAAATAAAATATAAAAAATTAAAAATAGATTTATTCGAATCATATCAAATGTCTACAGTGTCAGTTTCATGACAAAAGATATTTACACTTTACAGGGTTTAAATCATAAATTTATAATCAATGTCAAAATTCTGAATTCATTCAAAATAAATGCTAATCTATGTTCCATTCTCTAAAGTATGAAGATTCATAAACAATGTTGTGTTTCAATCTCTAAGAATCGGTGAAAATTCGACTGTAGTTTCTTAAAAATCTACGAAGTTGGGACTTATTCTGTAATAGGTGTAAAATTTTGTTGTGGTCCTGTCATTTTCTGTGTGTTGATAAATATGTACATTCAAATGGGATCATTTATTAAGAGCAGAGGGGTCTTATGGAGCGCCTACAACCACAAAATTGTGACATTTCTATGTGCATGTCAATAATGTCTCGTATTAAGATATCAAAACTCATTACATGTTTCTTTTAAGGTGTTAATTGCATATCTTTCATATTTTTTAATGTTATTGAAATGTACTGTACTTGTCTCAGAGGGTCACTCATTCATTTAAATTCAATGTTAACAATCACCTATCCTTAAAAACAGTAAGTTATATACTATTCTTCTTTAAAAATATATATATATATATATATATATATACTCGTTTAATGATCTTAAACGTTGTTGTAGCAATAAAACCTAGCTCTTATTTGATAGTCATACACTAAGTATTGTGCAATTTTTGTCAAATTGCATTAAAATTTGATAATTTTAAATGGGGAAAAAAAAAACATTCGTGAGTATTCTATAATATTGAAATGCTAAGATCTTCCAGCTCTTGTATGTATTGTATAATTTGATAAATTTTTCATTTAAATATGGGAACTGCTTAAAACAATAACATTGCAATTAACTCGCTTTGCGAACATGAACTTTGGGTCACTATCTGTTACACTGATAAGCGCGATAAGCTATAGAGCCGATTTGGAATGTATTCTGGGTGAGTCTTTGGCCTGCATGATGTGTGTATTGTGGGGGGAGGGGGTATATTTATGGAAAATATGTATTCATATACATATTCTTTCTGAGAGCAGCTTTTTCAAAATAAGATCCACACATTTTAGTGGTGTCTATTGAAATGTAAGGATGCAATCATGCATTTGCAATCGTCGGATTTCCACTTGGACGAATTCAGACGTAAAATACACCTCTAATGCTTTTTTTTTTTTTAAATTATAACTTAACATTTAGAAGGTATATGGAATATCTGCTTATATGAAAAAAAAATGGATAGCATAAGACAGTAGCAAGTTATTAAAAAGAAAAAAGAAAAAAAATGCATAATTTGGAAAGAATAATTGTGTGGTGGCAATATGGCAACATAATGACATCATTATAGATAAGATCTAATTTTTAATAATGTAATAAGAGTGTATCACTCATTTGGAGTGTGGACAGTAAGTTGTCGCTCCGTGAGTTCCAATTTTGTTAACTATTTTCAATGTGAATATAAAAATTATATGAAATGATTCTAAATATTCAAACTTAGAAGCTTCAACTAAGTTTGGTTTCATTGAAATATTTGTCCTGTAAATATTTGCATCGGTAAAACCACCATTGGTAGTTCAAACAGTCGATTCGTATTTAGAAAATTCTAGAACCGTAGTGTACAACTGTAGAAATCTATTTTTAAAAGCTGACGAAACAGATATTTTTTTCATAAAAATGTGTTCCATACAATTTATGTCTACCGATGAAATACAACTATTTCGGACATTTTTAAAAATTTAAAAAGTTTGAAAATTAGTGTGATAAAATCTCACACAATACTTACTCGTTTCATGTTTAGCAGGTTTTAATACCGGGTGTTGAAATCTAGGTACATGTATGTGCAAAATGGTCTATTCCTATTCAATAGATTTTAAAATGTGTTGGTGTCCTGAAAAAAATAATGTACACTCACTTCTAAGTTCTATAATGGTAGTAAAATTACGATGTTAAAATGGTGATATCATATTCATTGGGTTTTATTTAAACTGAATGCTAAAATTTTTTGGGGTGAAAATTCGTTAGCTTGTTAAATTCTAAACTTCGATATTTCAATTACATCCACCATTTTAAAAATGGTCAAATCATATTCAATTCACAATATCATTAAAGTGATGTGTTTCAGATTACGTGTAGCAAATCAGACCGTTGAAGTATCCAACTATTAAAAATATATTATTAGAAAAAAAAATTGGTGGCAACACCTTATACTGTTGATGTCATTATAGATAAGATCTAATTTTTAATAGCGTAATGAGAGTGTCTCACTCATTTGCCGCGTGGACGCGAAGCTGTGAAGAGGTCATTCTGTGAGTTCTAATTTTCATTATTATTTTTATAAAAAGAAAAAAAAATCATTTCGTTATATGCTGTTAGATTTATTTTTAAACAAGAAAGATCAATCATGCTTAAAGCATTGATTATGAAACACTTTCCAACTTCAATGCAATTTTATTTAAACATGTCTAAAATGCAATACATTCCTCGGTAATATTTTAAAACTTATCACAATACTACATTAATTTACTATATATTTGAAACCTTAAACCTTCATCGAAAAAAATTAACTTCATTCAAATGACGGCATTAAAATATAAATTGCCTGGTTTAAACATCTCTAAAATGTGATACATTCCTCGGTAATAGTTTTAGAATTATCATAATACTACGATAATTTATTATATTTGAAAACTTCATCGAAAACAACTGAAATCCATTCAAATGACGTCATAGAAAAAATAACACGCCTGGCTCTCTCTATAAAAGCAGCATTTCATTCATAAATAATTCCCCCATTCATGTCATTCATCACAATACTATAATAATTTATATTATTTAAAAATTAAGACCATGGAGCTACAAGTAAGTAAAACTCTATGCGTAAAACTTCATCGAAAATTATCGTCCTTCTCTTTCTAAAATCAATGAATATTTCATTCATATCAGCCATGCAGACTCCATGGACTAAATGATTTTGTGTTAAAGAATTACAGCGATTCTAATACAACTCATTCTACATATTTTGCTGTTTACATTTTACATAGGTGAAAAATAGGCTTAATTGTAGAAATAATCAAATTTGAATGAGAATTTAAACTCAAATATATTGTCATTGTGTTGTTTTAATATGTAGATGCACAGAATTTAAGCAGAAATAAAGTAGTTTTAGGATGGATACAACACTCAATATGAATTAAAAAGAACTTTAAAAAATCACGATTTTGAGACAAGATGGATGCCATATATAATTTTGAAGTGGGTCATGTGATCGTTTCATATCATGGACACGTGATCGCTTCATATAAGAGGTGTTATTATTATTTTAATTTTAATTTAAAAAACTACTGAATATATTTCGCTGAATTTTTTTTTATGTATTTTATAGAACAATTTGAATATTGCCTAACATTTTCGAAGCAATTTGTGAATTTTAAATTCGCTTAAAAAATGCTTGAAAAATTAGGTCCCATAGGGGTCAATGTATTCCATTTTTTCAACCCGGGTTCAATCCAAAACTAATTGGGTGATATTATTCATTTATATTCCCATAGGTCCTATAGACCGTCTGAACAACATACTAAAATTTCATTTTGATTAAGTCATTTTTACGGCAGTTATCGTGCTAACGGACAGACAGACAGACAGAATGAACAAAGTCATAAACACTTTTCAACTTTGTTGTAAAGTGTTAAAAATCATACACACACACTTAGAATGGTCAAATCATATTCAATGCACAATATCATTAAAGTGATGTGTTTCAGATTACGTGTAGTAATGAGAGTGCCTCACTCATTTGATATTTGCCCAGCGGGTAGTGAAGAGGTCGTTCTGTGAGTTCTAATTTTCATTATTATTTTTATAAAAAGAAAAAAAATCACACACACTTAGAATGGTCGAATCCTGTTCACAAAACATAATTTCAGCTATGTATTACATTCATGTTTTTAAAGTTTGTGTATACATTTGTTTTTAGATACACAACACTTAAAATGGTCGAATCGTATTCATTGAACACAATTTGTGTGTTCATTGGAAATCCGTAATCAATTTGTTTTTAAACATTCGAAATCATTTCGTTATTATTATAAAAATCGTATTGATAGTTAAATTTATTTAAAAAAAAAAATCCACTGAATACAATTTTAGCTAATTATTACATTCGTGTTTTTAAAGTTTGTGTATACATTTGTTTTTAGATACACAACACTTAAAATGGTCGAATGGTATTCACTGAACACAATTTGTGTGTTCATTGGAAATCCGTAATCAAATTGTTTTTAAACATTCGAAATTATTTCGTTATTATTATAAAAATCGTATTGATAGTTAGATTTATTTTAAAAAAAAAAAAATCCACTGAATACAATTTTAGCTAATTATTACATTCGTGTTTTTAAAGTTTGTGTATACATTTGTTTTAAAAAAAATCATAATGTTATAATACGCAATTTTATATTCACTCCGTAGCATTCTGTTTTAAAACGCACCCTTTATAAAGTGCATCGCTATTCACCGAGCGATTCGAATGAACTTTGAAAAATAATCTAGCTTCCACTGATAAGGTACACTTCGAAGATAACTTCCTATAAAGACGCTCGGCTTGTAATCAGTTGGGCCCAAGTTCGAATCCAGCTCCTGACCAGTGAAACATTAATTTCTTTTGGAAAAAAAATGCCGATAGATGGCAGCACTTCATCAAAATTCGCCAGAGGGCGCTTTAACTACGTCACGCTGATAAGATCTTTCACTCTGTCGCTGACCAGCAGAGAGGGAGGACGTGTGCTAAGGAGCTCCAAGGCGCGACACGTCATTTCCAGATTATGTGATTGCGACATCGCTTGAAACCTCTTCCTCAGGTCAAAGGTCAGTCATCGATTGCGACATCGCTTGAAACCCCTTCCTCAGGTCAAGGGTCATTCCCTCTCAAGACTCCGAGTGAAGTGGAACTCACTCCGTATGAGTCATCAGGCCTCTTTCGCAATTGCCCTCTTTCGAAAGAGGTATCCTCCCAAAGAGGAAGGTCTCAAGAGAGGCATCCTCCTGGGGGTCTAAAGACCCTCTGAGAGGATCCACTCCAAAGAGGGTTCTCCCAAAAGAGGCATCACCAAACTTCGAAAAGAGGGGAGGGGGGCAGTGAGAGGCATCCTCCCAAAGAGGATCCTCCCTCCTGGGGGTCTCAAGACCCTCTGAGAGGGTCCACTCCAAAGAGGCATCCTCCCAAAGAGGGACCCTCCTCCCAAAGAGGGACCCTCCTCCTCCAGGCGCAATATTGCGCGCTTGCGCCTGCGGCCCTTCAACTGTCATTTCTCTTCTACTAGCGTCTCTTCGGATAACATAGGTATCGAATCCTGGGATTTGATGAGATGATAATGAAGAAATCAGGCAACGTTATAGACAATTTAGCTAAAAAGCAAAATTAGTTAAAAGAAATCAACATTTATTGAAATTGAGTAAACATGATGGGAATATACAACAAATGCCGTACAAATCGGCCTCGAGACGACGAGTCGAAATCGTCGACCTGTTTCACGTCAAGATGTTATGCGTCTCCCCGTGGCGTGCCTTGCACCGGGTATATATCAGGATCTAATCCCGAGACCACCCCAGATAGGGCTCCGGAATGTTCTCAGGCCCTTTGGTGCCAAGGACCACCAACCTCCATAACACGGTTACAAGTGAAATGGCGTGATTTCGTGGAAATCTGAGGGAAGTTTATCACTTTGTTTTCCTCAGCTTCCAAGTTGGAGGTCTGGGCCTAAGAAGGTGTATGACCTCGGTAATTCCAGAGCATAATGGCGAATATTCGGCTTCGAAAAAACCTTGAGTTTCTTACAAGTACATTCTTATATTATTTACAGGATATTGATCTTTCGTCAATTAGTTGTCATTTTCTTTGAATTAGCGTCATTTGTGCCAATTTGGCGACATTTTCGTATGAATGTAAAGAACTAGATACACGAGAATGATGTTACCAAATTTATCGCATGACATTACATATTAAACGTTTACATATTTCACAATCATTATTTTTTATTTTATGTGATTTTTTTATAAAGTTATTTGAAAAATGTTCAATATCTCGATAACGGTTCATTCTAGCGTTCTAAATTTATGTCAATCGTTTTCTAATAAAACATTAAATACGAAATAGCTATTTGAGTAACTTTATTAAAAGTTTTGATTTTTTGGTGATTGTTTTCAAAATTTCACTCGAAAATTTAGCTGGAGATATCCTGATCATCAGATTGCGTTTAAAAACAATAGGCTTCCAGTATTCACGGATTGTAATTTTTATACCAAATTTCGTTCGAATCGCTCCACTCGTTTGTGAGATATTGTCTCCACAGACTTATTGAAACACACACACACACACAAACACTTTCACACATAGACACACTTTAACACACACTCCTGGGTAAGTGCTCTAAGTCTTAGACGAGTCGGATGGCCTGGGCTTTCGACACACTCACAGGCATCACCTCAAAAATGTTTGACTCGTGTTTAGGGATGCATGAAACATGCTCTCCCGTCGAGAACTCGAATTCGAATTTTCAACCCCACAATACTTTCTTCCCCCAATACGACACAATTTTTTCCCACAATACTTTCTTAATACATTATACTTTGCATATAAGGAAAGTAAAAACAACGCTTCTTTTCCGGAATAAATAAGACAGAGCCCAGATATTATAAATAGTATTAAAGATTCGTTCTTTCCTCGTGCTCTGCTCTATGACGAATCGTACTGAATGCCCAAAACATGAAAATGTCAAAAACACTGGTTCCACTTTTAGACCCAATTCAAACGCCATCCCTGTGCATCACCATGTATTGAAGAGAAAGTAATGACATTTGTATATTTTGAAAATTTTTAAACAATCTGATTCAGCTGCATTTTCAATTAAGTAAACCCATCATGGCATTATCAATGCGACGATATGCAAAAGAGGGTTGCGAAACAGGATTTCTTACCACCCCGTTAATAAAAAGAGTCCCTTGGATTACAATGGATTTCCCTGAACACTCTCAGAACTACGAAATACCGCAGAGAAAGAGAATTTTTACGGGTACCTTTCTTAGAAAGAAAACTGTTTTTACAAATTGGTTTCAGCTCTTCGATAAAAGAATTTTCTGAGCTTAAAAGTATACGGTATACCATTATCTGAGCGGACGAGAAACATGGTAAAACTGAATTTTATTTAAGTCTCAAAATGATGTCATGCTATCGGAGATAAAATTTTAAAATCTTGAAATAAGAAAGGTTGAACGCTGCTTTGTATTTATATTAAATACATATTAATTTCATGTGTTTTTCCCTCCTCCTTTATTATAACAACAGACATTCACAAGATGTTTGATTACGGGAATTTCACTGACGTATTTTTAACATTCTCTTAGTAGGTGGAAGGAAATTATTTTAAAATTCAAATTTTAATGTTAAATTAAAATTCATTTTATGCTTCACATTGTGCTATAACACTCAAATTTGTGTATATATATAATAAAAGAAAAAATCTGATATGGGCAACACATGACTTTCCTTGTATAATGCAATGAATTTACTACTTTCACAGTTAAAAAAAATGTTATTCTTATAGTAGATACCTATATTCTTTCCAACATATTGAATTTTCTTCAATTACTCGTCATTTTCATTGATTTAGCGTCATTTTTATCAATTTGGCGAGATTTTTGTTAATTTGGCAACAATTAAAAATATCGCCAAGTTGGCGACATTCCGCCCAATTCATCGCCAAAATCTCGCCAAGCGTTATGGACGGCGAAATAAGTTATTCTTAGAGCAGATAAATGACTATTGGAGTTCAAATGGAAAAGTATTACACAAAGTACCTTTTTTCATGAATAGAACGAGCTATATCCACGAGAATGATGTCACCCAATTTATCGCATGGTATTACATATGAAAAGTGAACTCAATAGAAAATATTTTTTTTTATTTTATATAACTTTTTTGATAATTTTTTTGAAAAATGTGCAATATCTCGAGAACGGTTCATGTTAGCTTTCTAAAATTTATGTCAATAGTTTTCAAATGAAAAATTACATAAGAAATGTCTATTTGCGCAACTGTATTAGTGGTTTTGATTTTATGAATTTAGGGAGCTTCTGAACATTCATTCGATTGCGTATAAAAACAATAGGTTTCCAGTGTTTACAGATTGTGATTTTTGTACCAAATTTCGTTCGAATCGGTCCATTCGTTCGTCAGTTATCGTCTCCACAGACTCACTGACATACACACATACTTTCACACACCGTCCAAATAGTTGCTCATGTCCTCTGGATGAGTCGGACGGTCTGGGTCTTCTACACACACACATTTACTTTCACACACACTCACACAGACATCACTTTAAAAATGTTTGATTCGTGATCAGGGATGCTTGAAACGTGCTCTCACGTCGAAAACTTGAATTCGAATTTTCGAGCCCATCGCAATACTTTCCTTATACATTATGTATATAAGGAAAGTAAAAATGAGTATAATTTTAGGTAATACAAGGATTGCTTCCCACATCATAATTGTGAAATATAGTCGAAAGCGAATAATTTATTAAAAAATTATAATTATATTCATAACTATATTTTAATATGTATGCAAAATACATACATAGAAAGTAGGAGTATTTATATTACTAAGACTATTATTAAATAAAGAAAATACATATTTAAATATTTCATGATTTCTAATTATTTTTCAGTTCACTTACTGTCGCATGCATTTTTAAAGAGCAAATGTTAACTTTGCGTAAAATTTTTAGATCTCCCGTTTACATTTAAGCATAAAAATGTTTCCTTGAACGCTTTTCAATATTTTAATACATGCGAATTTTCATATAAAAATGAATTTTTCAAAGCAAAATCAGCTATATTTACACTCACGGACAATGAAAGTTGAGTACCAAGAAGGAATCATAGGATGGACCTGATATTTTATTTATTTATGGATCTTGATGAAACATACATTATCACAAAAACAGCGCAGCAGAATACGTGCAGAGGGAACTGTGGTACACTCTTCGATCATCCTCAATAGCGCGCCGCACCACCTCGTGCTGCGATACAGGGGGTAAGGCTCCTACATAGACAGGCGGTCGGACATAGTGTAGAACAGACACCTGATGTTGTCGTGCGGCAGAGATTCCACACCTGTTGGACGTTACGATTCAAATCCCGGTGATTATGGCAACAAGGCAGCTGCCGTTTCAACTGATCCAACACATGCTCAATAGGAGACAAGTCTGGGGAGCGGATAGGCCATGGACGTATCTGGACATGACCCAGGCAGGCCTGGGAACACGAGCCGTGTGCGGTCGGGCATTATCCTGCTGGAATTGCACATCTGGAATCTGAGCATCCAACGAGAGCACATGGGGTCGTACAATCTTATCCACGTACTGCTGGACCGTCAATGTTCTAGGTACCACTACTACAGCGAATCGGTTGTCGTGGGCTATAGCTCCTAAGCCCATGACGCTTGCAGTTGGGCTAGTGTGGCGCTCGATAACAAGGTTGGGATTGTGGCACTGTGCAGAGACCTCCACACCCGGAAACGCTGATCATCGGTTCCCAAAACTAAACGGCACTCATCGCAAAACATCACACATCGTCAATCTGTGGCGTTCCACGTTGATGGAAAGTCTGGCATTTAAACTTCCCACGGAACAGAGTTATGCAAAGAAAATTAAATACAAAGTCATTTCTTAGAAAAACAAAATCAGCGTTTTTTCAAAAACGACAGAGTCTTGCTTAGTTGAACAGGCTGACTGCGGCATCAACATGCAGCTAGAACGAATTTACAAATTTTGGAATTGTGAGAAATTGGTTAGGAAATTCTTTTGGAAAACATCAATAAACATTTCTTTCTCAGTATGTTGCACAACTTCCACCCACTTGTAGGTCACATACCTGAGCATGAGGAAACTTGATACTTTTGTAGATGACTATAATAGCAGATGAACGACGATAAAATAGTAAAGCACCGAATAAAAGTTCTATTGTAATCATTCCCATCACTCACTTAAACGCCCGTTGAAGTACAACTTGTTCCATCTTAATTGCCTTTTTAAGCAAGACAACCATCTTTACGAATCGTAATTTACTAGTTATCTCAAACTACAACTACTTCGATTATATCGGCAGAAGACAGACTACATCTACACTGCGGAACGTCATGATCAACAAGATCATTATGCTCCAGCTCAATATCGAGCTCAATCGTAATACAGTACAGATACTGCAACATAATGCAATACCATCCAACATAATACTGATGTTTATAAACTGAACTTCCTATATATACCGTGATAGGCACCTACTGGGACGATTTTCCGAGGTCCGTCCCGAAATATGCAAATGAATTTATGTACGCGCTGGATATTTAAATTTGCATGAAGACTTCTGATGAAAGAACGCCGCGAGTCACTCCCGAGAACGAGGTAAGTAAATCAAAAATAAATTTATGTTTTTGAATATCGCTTAGGAGAATAGTGTACCAAGATCTTTTTGTTAACATTCTTCCAGCATCTCTGGCCCGGCACCACTGCAAGAGTACCGACTTAGAGTACCGACAGCTGGACGGAACTTAACCGGATTTTTCACTTCTCAGACGACGACGAACAAACTGCAAGGTGGTCGAAAAATCATTCTATACACTCCAGATGCCTCCTTAGTGGTCATATGAATTAAAATTTTGCATACTGATGATATTCACTATGGGACACAACCTAACTCGGTCATTTTTTATTCAGACGGTCATTTTTGATTCTAAGTGACATGCATTTTTAAACAAAATGAAACGTACCAATGAAATGCGACTTAAGTATCCTAGAATACTGGTTTCCCTGTCTTTTAGAGAGTTAAACACTAATATACCTATGTGATTTCTGTCAATGAGGCACCAAAAATTTTCATTCCAATGATGATGTCTGCTGAATAAATGCACTTTTATATTTCATAAAACAGACAACAACATTTAAATGAATCAATTTTATATATGATAACATGTCGATAGGTGTCACTCCGTGGGCAGTAAAATCCCATGCAATGTAAGAAACCTTTTAAATTTGCACACAAATTTGATTCAAAAAATCAGTTTGAATGCGTTTCTGAAACTAAGCTTATTTATAGTGAATTTCATCTGCAAAATACGGTGAATTCTTGTTTAAAATAAGCCAATAAGATCAGAAGAGAAAGTCTCATCTCTAAGGTGAGAAGAAATCTGAAGAAATATTTTTTCATGTTGTCAAAATCCTGTTTTATATTTCCGAATAAAATGCCTCGCATAAAATAAATGTATTTTGCACTCAGATGCAATTTACCAAGATAATAGCTGTACATTTCTTCTCGTTCTACTTTCATTTTTAAAATCATTTATTATAGTTAAACATTTGTCAATGTTAAAAAAATCGTATGTCGGCAGAACATGATTTTCTTTATATAATGCGATAAATTTACTTCTTTTACGGTGAAAAAGTGATTAAAAAATCCACGGCACAGTGTAACGTTAAATTGTACATTTGGCGCTTTCCGGATGACAACATGTAAAACTATTCCGTACCCAATTAACTTATATTTTACGCAACTCTAAATTAACAATTATTGATATTGATATTATCCTCATTAAGCAATATAGTCCATATATTTAAATATTTTAATAATAAATTCATCAATTAGGCGTCATTTCCATAAATTTGACGTCATTTTTGCAATTTTGACCATAATTTCGTCAACTTGGGGCTAAATATCGGCAAGTTGGCTATATGTAGAAGAGCATTTCTTATACTCGTATAATAAAAGCTATGACCATCATATAACGGAATTATAAATTTTCAAAACATTGCATCCTATTTGGCGTCACTTTCATCCATTTGGCGACATTTATATCAATTTGATAACGTTTTTGTCAATTTGGCAACAGTACGCCAATTTGGCGATATTTTTATCAATTTGATAACATTTCTATCAATCTAAGAACAGTTTCGCCAATTTGACAACATATAAAAGAGTCGCCAAGTTGGCGAAATGCCACCAAAATTGATCGCCAGAATTCCGCCAAGCGTTATAGACGGCGAAATAGGTTGTTCTTAAGTCCTTTTCAAAATATTAAATTTCCATAAAATAATTGTCATTTTCATTGATTTAGCGTCATATTTGTCAATTTGACGATATTTTTTTATCAATTTAAATATAAATTGCCTGGTTTAAACATCTCTAAAATGCGATGCATTCCTCGGTAATATTTTTAAAATCATCATAATACTACAATAATTTATTATATTTGAAAACTTCATCGAAAACAACTAACATTCATTCATATGACCTCATAGAAAAATAGCACGCCTGGCTCTCTCTATAAAAGCAGCATTTCATTCATAACATTTTCCGATTCATTCCATTCATCACAGTACTAAAATAATTTATTTTATTTAAACACTTAAGACCATGGAGCTACAAGTAATTAAACTCTATACTTAAAACTTCATCGAAAAAATCGACATTCTCTCTGTAAAATCAATGAATATTTCATTTATATCAGCTATGCAGACTCCATGGGCTAAATCATTCTGCTTTAAAAAAATACAGCAATTCTTATACAACTCATCATATATATTTTGCTGTTTACATTTTACATAGGTGAAAAATAGGCTTCCTTGTAGAAATAATCAAATTTGGATGATCATTTAAACTAAAATATATTGCGTTGTTTCAGTATGTAGATGCCCAGAATTTAAGCAAAAATAAAGCGGTTTTAGGACGAATATAACACTCAATATGAATTAAAAAGAACTTTAAAAATCACGATTTTGAGACAAGATGGATGCCATATTTTATTTTGAAGTGGGTCACGTGATCTTTTCATATCATGGTCGCATGATCGCTTCATATAAGAGGTGCAATTATTATTTTAATTTTTATTAGGCTTCGTTGAAGAAATAATAAAGGTTTAGGGATCATCAAAATCACAACTATTGTAATTGCATAGGCACGGAATTTAGATATACAGATAATACACAGATACACAGATAATATATGTGTGTGAGTGTGTGTATGTATTCAAAGTATTGGAATCGTGCCGAAGATCTCGAATGTTTGAAGGATCTACACGTTTTGGGACTTCTAGAACTGTTATGAGGCTTTTGCTCCTTTTTAATATAATACTATTTTTCTTATTTTTGTTTATTACATTTATATTTATTATTCTTTAAGTTTTATTTTTAACCTGTGATCGTATAGTATTTTTAAATCAATAAAGTTTACTTTTAATAATATTTACTCTTTATTTACTTAGTTTATTATCTACAGCTTGGTCTGTGCTCAACTATGATACTCTTTTAAAACACTTCAACACCAAGGGCGGATCCAGCTTTGGCGCCAGGAGGGGGTCACATAGTCGTGCTCAAGTCAAGAACTTATAATTTAATTTTGATAACAATAGATACAAGTAAAAAGTAGGTATTTTTTTAATGTACGTAAGTACTGTACTTAAAAATATTTATTCTTTATTGTACACTTGAAAAACTTAACACATAATAACTTGTACATATACACGTACATATTGCCATCTTCTCTTGAAGACATCCAGAGAAGCACTATCACGCACGGAATGAGGCAGCCTATTTATATTCCATAACCGTGGTGAATGATTTGTCATAACAGCTAGAGGTATGTCGAGGGGTATGACGCAAAACTCCGCAAAAGTGAAGAGGTGGTACGACAAGGGTTTCCAACAAACAAAATAGAAACAGACAAAATACATATATTTAAATAACAAAATCAATTTTTCTTTTACGTCTTCTCCCGAAACGCGTTATTACGTCATTTACGTCAATGGGTACGTTTTTATGAACGTGGAGAAGTGCCAGTCCGGTTAGGCGATCTTCAACCATTGAAGATCTTAGGCACGATTTAATTCTGCGCAACGTAGAGAAAGACCTTTGTGCTGTCGCTACACTGACAGGTAGTGTAGCCATAATACATAAAAATTTTCTTATATTAGGATACATATCGATGTCACAATTTAAAATAAGATCAGAAATCGACTGCGGTATGTCCTGGCTCCGCTGCCACGCCTGCCACTTCACCATCCACAGCCGATATTCATTTACAATGACAGAAACTGGAGTGTTATCTAGTAATAATGTATAGTCGGTAGCTAGTTGTTTCACAGTTTCAATGTCTTCATTACTATATTCTCTTTTTGGCATGAAAACGCTTAGCTGAAACAAATTAAGTACATCAGGAGACAGGTGGTCCTGGAGATCACTTATTATTGAATCTAGAAGAGGGATGTATATAGCTCTGCGGAAATACTCTTCAGCAGATTGAGCAGGTTGGTTATTGGCCCTATGTATTTGTTTTGATACTATTCTGGGGCATTTAATTTCTACATCTAGCTGCTCAGCTACTTCTTTAGCCTCTTCAAAAAGCTGTCGGTAGATTACGTCCACATTTTCTCTTTTATTTTGTAAAACACTTAAAGTATCATTAATAGCGTCCGTAGCTTTTTTTAAATCAATTGAGTTCGATTGCAGTATTCTGCTTAAAGATACAGTAGTACCTGAAAAATAAAAAGTAAGTGACTGTGACTGTAGTGCATAAACTAAGAATTTATAACTTAATATAAACGGTATATACTCGTAGCATAAAATATTAACAAAACAACAACATAATTTTAAAGTAGGTTTAGTATACTCGTATAAGTTCATTTGCCAAACAATAAGAAATAAAATAATTTAGGGAAGTACCCACCTAATACATCACTTAAACAGATGGAGGATATAATAAAGTCAGAACTGCGCAATGTTTGCAGCAAGCAATGCGCATCATTGGCAGTTTTATTGTCTTGCCAAGCAGAAATCTTCTCCAGAGCGCTACAAATTTTGACTAAGTTGTCTCCTTGAAATTGAAGATGCCCATCATGCCTCTCTACCCAACGTGTCTCACAAATACCTTGCATGGCAGCTCCGAGTTCTATTTTAAAATTTTCATGCCTCTTAGCGGATGCATTGGCAAATGCCACAACTTTTCTCATTGTGCCAGATGTATTGCGACAGGAAACTACTTTGGATGATCTTGCCAATGAGTTATTGAGCACATGGTTGTTGCACGGGCAACGTTTAGCATGAATGGCTATTTTCATCAATTCTTGCACTGCACCTTTTGTATCTGATGCCATAACCGAGCAGCTGTCAGTTCCAATACCCACACACCAAGATAAATCTAAGTTAAATATGGTACACAGATTTTCAACGATTTTCGCCAATGCTACACCTGTCAATCGAGGCTCTATGTCACCTGAATTGTTGTCTTCACGTCTAAGAGCATCGTAGGTATCACAAAAAGTCACAAAATGTTCCTTAATAATACCATCATGCAAATATCGGAATGATAGGCTCAGCTGTGAGACATGTGATATATCTGTTGTTTCATCGAACAAAATTGAAAAATATTTAGCTTCCCGCACATTCTGTAAAATGTTTTCCTGGAGGATTTCTGCGCAAACATCTATCAACTCATTTTGTACAGTCTTGCTGATGTACGTGGCGTTGGATTTTGAAGATTCTAAATGTTGCTGCAATGCAATATCGCCAGAATCAATACGGAATTTTAAAAGGGCTCTAAAATTCCTTTCATCGGCTACTACGCTGTCATAGTTCAGCAATTTACCATCGTCGCGATGGCCACGTAACGATATATTTTGATGGCCACAAAATATTATAGTTTTTACGATTGGTCGCAAACGTTCTCTATTTTCATTTATTTGTTTCAGTCTTTGACTATTTACTTGGTTCATTATGTTAATTTCCGGTTTATGAAAACTCAATAAAAAGTTCTTCCCTGCTTCGACAGCTAATTCGTGGTATTTGTTTCGCTGGTGTGTTAGCAGATCACCATTTTCACCTAGCAAATTATCGAAAGCTTTTAATGGTTCTTTTACGAGTCGACATAAAGGTGTTTTTGTCTGTATACCACCTCCAGGAGCTACGACAAACAAAGCACGGTACTTGCAGTAAAGACCCTGGTCTTTATGCGACAAAACAAGCCAGTGAAACTTGTCAAGGTGAGACTTCTGAGCATATTTTTTTGTTTGTTTTCCTTTTTTATTAACAACACAATGCGGGAAAGTATAATTAGGGGGAGGATGCCAATGCTTTTCAAGCAACATAGCTTTAGTTGAATCATCTATATTTTCCCCTATATAACAAGCAATATCTGAAGCAAACTTTGGTTGAGAAAGTGAAGTCTTTATCTGATCAGAATCAGAAGTCGATGTACATATTGTAGGCTGAATATCGTTAGTAACAGGAGAGCATGTTTTTTCTTCATCTATGGTTAATGTAGGCAATGTAGCTGTAGAAGCAGAAGCATCGGCAATACAATTATTTTCATCTGTAGTTGTTGTAGGTGAATTTTTCGAGTGAGCAATCTCAAACCTTGGTTTCTTTGGGAAAAATGAATCTATTTTTTTAATGAACGTTTCAATCCACCACTACCATCTCCTTTTCCCTTAGAATCACCCTGCAAGCAAAACCATGCAAATTTCACCCTGCAAATTTCACACCCCACAACAGACAACAGACTGTTGAAAATACATATTAAATATATATACATAAAAACACCCACATTCGCTATAGTACAGGCTGGTGGCGCAGGCGCATTACCTCACAAACAAAGCAAAACCATGCAAATTTCACACCCCACATCAGACAACAAACTTTTGTAAACATATGAGTTATAAGTACGTAAAAACATAATAATATAGGTAGTTTTACAGTCCACTGCATTTTCCATAAAGACCTTACTTAAGTTTAGGCCCCTACACGAATTTTTATTAGGTAGGTACTTACATCAAATAGGTAATACCTACTTACTTTAGGTAAGTATAGTGTTAAACAAGCAAAACAATTTCAGGTTCTCTAATATTTTATAGTTTTTAAAAATCTGTAATATACAAATAAAGTAAAAAGTAGTAGGTAGGTAGATTACTATTTACTTGTTGTAAATGCATGCCTGTTAATGAAGCGCAATGTTTTTGTGTCGCGCAATAGTTTGCATCGAAGTTTTCGCTAGGTGCTTTTAAAAACTTTAACCAAGATTATTTTTAAGTTTATGCATCATGCTATATTCATTCTGTTGGTTGCTCTCTTATTTTATTTTTAAAGAGCATTAAAATCAGTGTGGTCACGACGACGATACACTTGATTTCATTGTGTGAATTTATCTAAGATTTTAGGTTAGGTCAGTAAGCTTAATGCTCTTCAATCTCCCTCGTCCAAAAAAAATATATTAGTAGGTACATAAGTCACGCAGCACTCTTTCAGTAAGTAGGTACCTACATATCTACCTATGAGGTACTTTATGAGCATTAACAACAATAACATTTAAGTTAAAACACACGCACTGGAATAATGAGAAACTGATTACTTACCATTTCTTGTAATTAATGAATTTGCAGCAACAATTTTTAAGAATACTTATAAAGGTACACTTATAAACACATTATAGGTAGAAAGAAATTTTAGTTTTTTAACTTAGAACTATGTTATGATATGTTGAAGTTTAGTCGTGCCGATTCCGATTGAGGTTAGGTCTAGCTAGACGTTACGCAGTCGACAAGCGCGCGCAAGTGTGGCGCAGTAAAATTCAAATTTTCGATGCGTTCGTTCCCAAACGTTTGCCATCATACAAAGTTATTATATTATATTAAATTAATTAAATATTGAAGGTATGTAGTTACATAAAATCTGTATGGTGACAAAATATATAAATAAAATCATTATGTTCAATTAGGGGTCCACCTAAATCCTGGAACCAGCTCAGGGGGGGGGTCATGACCCCCATGACCCACCCCCTGGATCCGCCGTTGTTCAACACCATATAACTTCTAAAAATTCCACTTACCTTTAAATAAATAAATAGCACAGCCAACAACATCATAATAAAACACAACTCATTTGTTAAATTAAAAATTAACATTTATTAACAATTAAGAATTTAAATTTAAACATTAGGATCTCTAAAACAATTATTTGATATAAAGTACATTGCTCAAAATTAAAATCTATTAAAATTACCCAATTACAATAACCCAGGACACAGAATCCACTCTGGTCTGAAGACCAGAGTTTGGTCTGCCTGAGGAGCTGTCCACCCAAAACTTAAATGTTTAATATTAACTCTCTAAATAAATGAAACAAATACAACTTGTACATATCAAAATTATCAATATTTAGTGTAATCGTTGAAAGGATGGCCGGACAAATCCGGGAAACCTTAAATTTCATTTGAAGACACCAGAACACTATTTTTGTGGAAACGGCATTGAAAGTATGACCGGACAAATCCGGGAAAACTTGGATTTCATTTAAAGACACAAGAACACTATTTTTTTGTGGAAACGGCATTGAAAGGATGACCGGACAAATCCGGGAAAACTTAGATTGCCTTTGAAGGCACAAGGACACTTGTAGAAGGATCATAGAAACAGGCTTGGACTGACACACTTGGATGATGTTGGACACTGCACCGATGTTGATCACGCACTGAGGGACAAAAATTTGCCATGCTGATGGGAAAGCACGGCTATGAAAACCCGCAGGATGATGTCGATGATCTTTGTACAACATGAAGCATAAACAGTCCGCTGAGCACATACTGTTGTACACAACCCTTTTGAAAAAAATGCAGATTCAATGCATGATGATATACTGATAAAGCATTGGGCATCCGCGGGATACGGGCGCCCTTGCATTGGGGCCCCGTTCCGCGGATCTCCCAGCAGCAAAAATTACACCTCCTTCGAAAGCCGCTCAGGAATCGAATAAAAAGCATTCTTATGGCGACCGCGGAATACGGGCGCCCATGCATTGGGGCCCCGATCCACGGATCTCCTCAGCCGTCGGAAAAATCACCACTTCGCCTCTTGCTGGTCAGGAATCGAAAGTCTGGCAACACGCTTGCCTTCCCAGGAGACGCCAAACTTGGCGAGTGAAACCCTGCGCTTCGCGCCGAGCGCTTACGCATACACTGCGGAAATAAAACGCTGTTATGCCAAGAATCATAAAAAGGGATCACTTCCGCCAAGGCGACAACCACGAACCGTGGTGACGCATGGTCACCGGATGTCGTGTGGCAACCCTACTGGCACCCTACTTGCAGGTTTCCGACCGATAAGCGAGCGAAAGCCAAATTTCGCTTAAAAAGTGCCTTTTTTACGCAGATTCGTGAATGAACTGAAATGAAGTTAACAGCTGAAAACGAAGATTATGAGAATTAACAAAAGATTATTTAACGTTTAAAGGCACATTGCGCGCAATTTTGAATAATAAAAACATTAAAAAGATAACATATTACGTTAAAGGGGAAATAAATCGTCGAAATATTCCAAAACAACAAATAAATTTAGAATTTTGAAGGGAAAGGGGAAAATAACGAATTTTAAGCTATTACATAATTTTGAACTAATAATTAAATTTCGAGCTGTCAAATCTCGGCATAACAGAACACGAAAAAACTATTTTTAAGAAGACGTCTCTGTGTGTAAGGGTGTATGAGGATATTACATCCACTCTAATTGAAAAAATAATGGACGGAATTTCATAAAATTTGGTAGGTATGTTTTTCGTGGGAAATTCTGATGTTCATTAGATTATAGTACGATTCGTAATAAAAGAATCTGCCTTCTTTGCGAAATAGACGGCAGAAATTGCCTCTATCCACTCTAGCTAAAAACTATTGGAACAAATTTAACAAAATTTGGAGTATATTATTTCAATAACCTACAAGTGATTTATATACCAAATTTAACAAAATTTGGTATATAAATCATTTGTAGGTTATTCTAGTACGATTCGGGAAAAGGAACGGTCTATTTTTGCGAAATGGCCCGCAAAAATCGTTAAATATAAAAATAAAAGAGTACGTGTGCTCAATTATATCAATTAAATTCCTATTTTATACGTGATTTTTGACAAAAAAAAAGAATAAGACTGACCCCATTTCTTTAGGGCTAGCCGTTCTTGAGATATTCTATTTTCTTCGCGCTTTCGCTACGCCACCTTTGACAGTAAGTCCAGCTATCAAATGAGAACCAAATTTAAGTTTAACGTGAAAATTCAATGTCATTTAAAATATTTATGACTGTTATTTTGTGCAGATAAACTCAAATTATTATTGATGAAATATAGAGAACGTGAATATGAGTCTGCAGGGAAAGACAAGTGCTGCCCACATCAGAATTTTTAACAATATTACAACAATGCTTTATAGAAGTGAACGGGGATTATTTGCAGGCCATTTCGAAACAGATGTATGAACTATATTTAAAGATCCACCAAATTTTTGTAGAATAAAATGTTCATCAAATTTAAGCTGTGTACCAAATTTTAACTCTCTAGGACGTAGGAAAGTGCATTAAAAATGCCATCAAATAAGTATATCATGAAGAGTTATATAAAATTAAAAAAAAATTTGAAAAATTGTTATCTACCAAATTTATTTTAAAATGTGAAGCCTCTCTCATATTCAAAATGATTAAACTCTTGGAAAGATATTTATTATATAATATATCTCTCTTTTCTTTATGGAGGATATCCCAAAAGTCAGAATTTAATTGAATTTGTTTTTTCCCTATATTAAATAATTTTTAATTAAAAAACTACTTAGCATATTTTACTGAATTTTTTTTTATATATTTTATGCGATAATGCGAATATTTTCTAAAAATTTCGAAGAAATTTGTGAATTTTAAATTTGCATAAAAAATGCTTGAAGAATTAGGTCCCATAGGGTTCAATGTATTTCATTTTTTCAACCCGGGTTCAATAAAAAACTAATTGAGTGATATTACTTATTTATATTCCCATAGGTCCCACAGACCGTCTGAAAAACATACTAAAATTTCATTTTGATAAAGTCATTTTTACGGCAGTTATCGTGCTAACGGACAGACAGACAGACAGACAGAATGAACAAAGTCATAAACAATTTTAAACTACGTTCTAAAGTGTTGACAAAGTCATAAACATTTTTCAACTATGTTATAAAGTGTTAAAAAATAGAACGTGAATCTGAGTCTGTAGGAAAGGTCATGTGCTGAACACATCAGATTTTTACATTCCGTGCAATTTATGGTAATGGACAAGGGAAGTATTGATTCCTGCCGAAAAGTGCAACTCGAGTTTTCGACAGATCTGCATGTTTAGGGACCTCTAGAACACGAAAAATCTATTTTTAGGAGTGACGTCTGTATGTTTGTCTGTCTGTCTGCGTGTGTCTGACTGTATGTGTCTGTCTGTGTGCGCCTGTCTGTGTATCTGTCTATCTGTCTGAGTATCTGCCTATCAGAGTGTCTGTGTATCTCTGTCTGTGCCACTTAGGTAGAATTCCCTGGTATTCCATGGTAGCATGAATTCCCTGTATACATTCGAGCTGAAAACTAATAGTTCCTATTTTACAAAATTTGACATACAAATATTTTACAAAATAAGAGAGCCGGATTGAAATAGCTCGCGAAGTGAGTTCCAGGGCTGGTGAATATCAATTAATAAGTGGCGGTCCCCAAGCGGCGTATTACGTCTGCGTAGCAGGTTTCACTAAAATGCTCACAAAACGAGCATAAGCGACTCGGTGACGAGGAGATTTACGGAAGTTGGCGATCGTAGCGAGTAGGGAGTGGATCTCAACGGACATATTACGACTGCCCCAACTGGCGTATTACGCCTGCGTAGTAGGTGGCATAAGGTGCGAGTTGGAGGCGAAGCCTCCCGATCCGCGAAGCGAGTTAAGGAGTTAGCGAGTTAACCGAGCAGGCGGTGGAGCACCCTAGTGAAAGAAAAAAAATGAATTTGTGTCTGTAGGGAAATATATATACGACCCATATCAGATTTTTTTCATGCTTCAGTCTGGCAATGACTTATTTTAAAAGAGAGTGGAAATATCTAGTTTTAAATAAGTTTTATTTCTTAGTTTCGTGAATGCTGGCATCATTTAAATATTCACTTCGATATACCCATTCTATTCCCATTCTATCGTATTCTAATATATATCTACCCATTCTATCCCCCACCTATTCAGAGATATACCCAATCTATTTCTACGCTACAATTTTGGTGACTCTATGAGTGTTAAACCTTAATATGATTTTCTGGAAATCTAGTGTTTCATGAGTAGCGTCACGTTTATGTATTGGCCTGATTTATTTATGGACATGGGTTTTGAATTGAAATACTTTTCGCTGGAATTTTTATATACTTATTTGTAATTTATGATAATTTTTGTATTGGTATATCCAATTTATCTTATGAAAATTTCTATTCACGATTTCAAATTGTATGAAAGCTCATGCCTGTCAATTCCTTAATATTGCCACAGATGATGGGCATAATGATGGCTGAAAGTGCTATGGCATTTTACAAAAAAAAATTCTGTACGTAAAGATGGTATTTAACTACAGTTTGCAAAAGTTGTAGATTTTGATATATGATTTATTCTATTACCTACTAATTTTTTTAAAAACACTCCTCACCTTGGAAAAATTTTCCCAAATTGTAGGAAAGGAGTAAAAATACCCCTTATAAGTAGTTTATGACAATTTCCGGTCATACAATGCTTTGTTAGACGTCGTATAATTACAGTATTATGGTATGGGTCGTATAATATTTATTTTGTTACAAAATCCTATATCAACTATGTTTTGTTAGGGAATCAACTATGTTTTGTTAGTAAAAAAAACAAAAAAAACGAAGCACCATGAAGAAGGTGACTGTTTTTATTGAAATTAAATATGCGTACAACTTATACACAGGTAATGAAGTGATTACAATATCAAGGCTGCAGGACCAATCAACTATTAGCAATTGCACATTGAATTTTCAAATCAGTATTTAGTGAAACCCCATTGGGGGCAATACATGCTTGTATACGTCTAGATAAGGAGTGATAAAGTTTCCTAATGTCATCCTGCCATACATTCTGCTAGTCATCCCTTAATTGTTGCTATAGATCTGCTACATTTTGGGGGACCCGAATCTGGCGGCCTACGCCCCATACATGCTCGATTATCGAAAGTGGTGACCTTGCTGAGCAAGGAACAGTTTCAACAACACGGAGACAGTCCACATATATGCAAGCCGTATGTGGCGTGGCATTATCTTGTTAGAAAATGGTCCCATAATGACATGACATGAAGGGTAACGCAAACGTCAGCAGGAATTCATCAACATATCGTTGAGCTGTTAAAGTTGTACACACACGCAGTCTTCCGGCCACACAATTTGTTACCATAAACCCCTGGGTTGGTCGTGTGGTCTGGGCCTTCAACACACGCAGTTTTCCGGTCGTCCACTTTGTTGCTCCAAGTCCTCTGGACGAGCCGGACGGCCTGGGGCTTTCACACACGCAGTCTTGGGCGCGGTAGCCCATTGGTTAGCGCGCTGGAGTTGCACTCGGTAGGCCCGGGTTCGATTCCAGCCGCTGCCAAAACTGCCGCCGTGTTCACGCCGAGTACGATCACGTTAAACATGTGGGTCCGTAAATCCTTCCGAGAGGTTGGTGGTAGGGGAAGGAGGGTACGGTCCCTGTGGATGCCTCCCCCACTTAGTTCCGGTCTAAATTGGGTGGCACTTCCCGGCCGTCCAAACAGTTACCTTGCACCTTTCTGGTAGGTCGGACGGTCTGGGTCTCAACAACAACAACACACGCAGTCTTACGCATCGCAGAAGCAGAACTAGCAAGAAACATCAAAACAAAGTTTTATTTAAGACAAAACACATGCATAGCGGCAATGAAGGATCCAAACGAAGTTAAAATTTGCAAATTGCTTCAAAAATTTTAGGAAATATTCGAATTATCTCATAAAATATATTAAAAAAAAAATTCAAAATATGTTCGGTAATTTATTAAAAAAAATTAAAATAATAATTACACCCATATAATATGAAGGGATCACGTGATCCACTTCAAAATAAAATAACATCCATCTTTTATTCCAGAGTAAAAATCGTGATTTTTGAAGTACTTTTACATTTATATTTCGTGTTGCATCCGTCCTAAAACCGTTTTAGTTTTTCGTACTTTTCGTGCATCTATATTCTGCGCGAAAGCAATTACCATATTTTTGAGTTTAAATAATCATCAAACTTTGATTATCTGTACAACGAAGCCCAATTTTAATGGATGTGGAATATTAACAATTGATTGTAAAGATGAGGTGTATATGAATTGCTTAATTTTTTTCACGCAAAATTATTTAACTCTGGAGTCTGAAAAAAAATGTATGAATGAGATACTCACTGCTTATACACAGACATCACAGACCGACCACACAAACAGCTACCATAAGCCTTCGGGTTGGTCGTATGGTCTGGGTCTTCTGCAGAGAGCACAGAGAGCCAGAAGATATATATTTCGATCACGTCATTTTTATAAAGTTCATTTTCTTTCAATGAAATTTTATGTTTTCAAGTAAAATAAATTATCATAGTTCTGTGATAACATATGCTCAAATATATCAATTAAATGCTTCTTTTATACATAATTTTTGACGATGAAAAGAATAAGATCAACCCCATTAATCTAGTACTAGCTGTTTTCGAGATATTTAATTTTTTTTTCGCATTTTTAAAATACGTCCAGTTGTCAAATGAAAACAGAAATCGAATTAAAAGTGTAAATTCAGAGCAATTTCAATTAATTATGTGTGTTATTTAGTGCAATTAAACTCAATTCAATGAATTAAAAAAAAGATGAATTTGAGTCTGCAGGGAAAGTCATGAGATTTTTTTTTACTTTCCTTATATACATAATGTATAAGAAAAGTATTGTGACGGGGTCGAAAATTCGAATTCGAGTTTTCGACGGGAGAGCACGTTTCAAACATCCCTGATCACAAATCAAACAATTTTGAAGTCATGTCTCTGTGTGTGTGTGTGGAGATGATATCTCACGACCGAATGGAGCGATTCGAATGAAATGTGGTACAAAAATCACAATCCGTGAATACTGGAAGCCTCTTGTTTTAAAATGCAATCGAATGTTCAGAACCCCCCGCCCCCTAAATTTTCAAGTAAAATTTTGAAAAAAATCATCAAAAAGTCAAAACCTTTAATAAAGTTACACAAATATACATTTCTTATGTAATTCTACCTTAGAAAATGATTGACATAAACTTTGGAATGCTAGCACGAACCGTTCTAGAGATATTGCACATTTTTAAAATAAATTTATCATAAAATCTCATAAATTAAATAAAAAATATTAACTGTTCAGAAACATGTTCACTTGTCATATGTAACATCATGCGATAAATTGGGTGACATCATTCTCGTGGATCTAGCTCATTCCATGCATGAGAAAAGGTACTTTGAATAATACTTTTGTATTTGAACGCCAATAAGCATTTATCTGCTATAAGAATAACTCATTTCGCCGTCCATAACTCTTGGCGAGATTTTGGCGACGAATTTGGCGGAATGTCGCCAACTTCGTGACTTTTTGAAACGTTGCCAAATTAGCGAAAATATCGCCAAATAGATAAAAATGACACTAAATCAATGAAAATGACGACTCATTGTCGAAAATTCAATATCGTGGAAATAATATAAGTGTCAACTATAAGAAAAACCTATTTTTTTACTGTAAAAGTAGTAAATTCATTGCCTTATATAAGAAAAGTCACGTGTTGCCCACATCAGATTTTTTACTTTTGGAAGCCATAAATTTATATGAAGTTGTTTTGTGTAAAACCGGAAAAATCTTAGATTCCAAAACATTTTATATTTGAAATAGCTTCGTAGAAGTAAGTCGTCCTGTGTCGAAATAACCATCATTTGTTTGGATATTTCGGTAGGAAATAACCTCAAAAGATGATTCAGAATTTTTGTCAATTCTTCTATTGATGCTATTAGTGGCTTCGCCAATGAGGTTATTTGGAGATCATAACCCCTCCGGAGAATCAACAGGAACCCATTGAGTTTCGAAAAAATGATATTTGGAGAAATGGGGAAAAATTTTTGGGTACCAAACCCCCTCCCAAATTCATTTTCTGGAGAAGCTACTGGATACTACTGTTATTTAATACATATATTATGCCGATCCGGTGGTAGAGCGGTCAGGGGCATGCGTTTCCGTCTTTTAATCTGAAACGTGGGAAAGATCGAGATTTTTAGCGAAGTTTTAAACATTATCTCTGTCCTTTCGCATCTTACACTTGATTTCGAATTTTCAAATTTGATTTTTCAAAAACAAATAATAGATTTCTACCAGAATTTTTTTAAAGGCACGCAATAATGTTATATAAATTGGTACTGAATATTGTATTATGAGTTCCGGGTTTATGCAGAGTTTCTTGCTGTTTAAATGTGTTCACGAGAAGAGCTAAATACTGAACGTACTTCTGTGAAGTATATATGACTTGGATTTGCATACATGTATACATATGTATATATGTAAGGGTTCCTATACATGAACATCTGAAACATAGTGGCTCGGCAGTTGGTTAGTAGGAAATTAATGGGGCCCTCTTGCCAGGTGTGGACTCGGTGTGATGGCATTCCCATGATTGCTGCCACGAGGGGTGAGACAGGGGAGTAGTTAATACCTGTGTAGGACGCGGTTCCCAAATAATAACCTGAGTAGGACGCGGTTCCCAAATAATAGTATGTAGATACAAGTAGTTAGATATAGTACAGCATAAATGTAGTAGTTAAATACAGTATGAAATTTAGGTAGTTATATAGAATAGGATTAAGATATTTAGACATAGTTCCCATGTCACTGCATTCAAGACTTATTGGTCTGGGGGTGGCATGTGGGAAACAATGGTTCGAGATCCAGATACTTAGGTAGTTATATAGAATAGGATTAAGATATTTAGGCATAGTTCCCATGTCACTGCATTCAAGACTTATTGGTCTGGGGGTGGCATGTGGGAAACAATGGTTCGAGATCCAGATACTTAGGTAGTTATATAGAATAGGATTAAGATATTTAGGCATAGTTCCCATGTCACTGCATTCAAGACTTATTGGTCTGGTGGTGGCATGTGGGAAACAATGATTCGAGATCCAGATACTTAGGTAGTTATATAGAATAGGATTAAGATATTTAGGCATAGTTCCCATGTCACTGCATTCAAGACTTATTGGTCTGGGGGTGGCATGTGGGAACCAATGGTTCGAGATCCAGATATAGAACAGCATAAATGTTAAATATAGTATTAAATTTAGATAGTTATATAGAAGAGCATTAAGATATTTAGGCACCGTTCCCATGTCACTGCATTCAAGACTTATTGGTCGGGGGTGGCATAGTGCAACCAATGGTTCGAGATTCAACTATGTTTGGGAGGTTCTAGCGTAAGAAATGGAATGGGCTTCTTTTGATTCTGTGGCGGTAAGCGGAGCGTAAACACTTAGGACGGTTATACCCCGAAGCTCTCTATAATAAAAACTCTGATGTGGGCAGCACATGACTTTCCTTATATAATGCATTGAATGTATTACTTTTACAATAAAAAATGATGTATAAGATCCACTGTACTGTGTTTTTATCGTTGAATTGTATATTTGGTGATTTTCCGGATGCCAACATGTATTCAATAAAATTATATTTCTCACAACTCTAAATAAACAATTATCAAATATTGATAGCATCGCCAATAAGCAATATAATCCATATATTAAAATATCTTAATATTCCATTCATCAATTAGGCGTCATTTTCATTAATTTAGCACCATTTTTGAAATTTCGACGAAACTTTCATCAATCGGAGGCAAAATAATCGCCAAGTTGGCGATACTTCGTAAATAATTCTCCAAATTCGACAAATGCATCATCAAGTATCACTGACAAACGGAGAGAAGATCATTTCTTATACACTACGATGAATGCCCGTCATATGACGGAAATCAGAATTTACAAAACATTACTTCCTACTATATAGCGTTATTCTTCAATCAACCGGAACCCATTGAGTTTCGAAAAATTGATATTTGGAGTAATGGGGAAAAATTTTGGGGTACCAAACCCCCTCCCAAATTCATTTTCTGGAGAAGCTACTGGATACTACTATTATTTAATACATATATTATGCCGATCCGGTGGTAGAGTGGTCAGGGGCATACGTTTCCGTCTTATCGCTGGATTGCTGTGTTGCTGGTTCAATTCCCGCCAGCGGGCATTGATGTTGTCATGTCGAAACCAAGTCAGACTTCCGCCCTTCGGGGTGCTTCTATGAAAGAGAAGATGCAATTATTCTCCCTCTTCGCCATGGGATACTTTGGGGGGTCTTGTGGACGTGGTGCGTAGGTGCCCCTTAACCACGGGGGAATTAGTAAAAAAAATACATATATTATATGCAAAGAACTCACTGAGCGGGATAGTGAAGGGGTGATGTATCAAAATTATCGAACACTGTCACTAGTTAGATTCTTGGTTGGTGTGGCATTCGATCTGTTTCAGCTTTCAAGTCAACGAAAAAAATCTAATATTTCAAAAATTCGAATTAATATTGACGATGCAAAAGAATAATTAAGAAATCCAAACTCACTTTTCAAAATGATCGAGCCCTTCCACTGGAGCCAGAGTCAAGGTTTTAAAACGCATTCGATCCATCTCAGCTTCCAGATCAGCGAAGGAAAGGAACATTTTGAAAATTCGAAACAAAAATGACGCGATACAAAGAAATTAAAAAATAACTTGCACCACTTTGCCAATAAATACACAAATTAATATCTTTTCGTCTTCAAGAATTAAAATTGATTATCAACAACTTTTATTAAATGTGTAGGTGTCACATTTAGTGACCACTAGCCAGTGGTAGCTCGTGTATAGGCACTGTGGGAACGGCAGTGCTCTCTCCCTCGCAGCCTGGCTTGCAGCTTCCTATGTGCGCATGCGCACATAGGAAGCTACACGCGAGGCTGCGAGGAAGAGAGAGCGGTGTTTGACTGTTGAGCGCATGCGCACATAGGAAGCTGCAAGCGAGGCTGCGAAGGAGAGAGAGCACTGTCGTTCCCGCAGTGCCACAGTGCCTATGCGCGAGCCGCCACTGCCACTATCCATTAAAAACACTCGAATCACAAGTAAAATGTCTAGAATAAAATATTGTGTAGCACATTTAGGTCATTTATCCCAAAATTCAGTCTTTTATTGTTGAAAACACTTTCAGAATTTCCATTAACGTTTTGTTGTTTTAAAAAGTATAATCGAAAACATCCTCTAATGTATGTAAAATTACATTATAAAGATAAATTTGCTCAATATTCAATAATACTATTTTCAATTTCTTTGAGTATTTGTAGAAAACTAACATTAGAAACCTTAGAATGCTACATTACATTACGCTAATTTTAGAGCTGCAATTGATTTATTAACGGACAAATTTTTTTACAAAAGTTTACGAAAATATTTGACTTTGATACAAGTTTAGCACGTGTTCTCACATATTGGACATATTTATAAGCGATTTTAAGATATTCTACTCAAAATAGCTTATACTAGTTTGTATATTTACAACAGTAGTTACTATTTTAAGCGTATCATCGGGATTCCATTGTTAATTTTACTTTCCTTATATACATAATGTATAAGGAAAGTATTGTGACGGGGTCGAAAATTCGAATTTGAGTTTTCGAGCACGTTTTTTGAGAGCACGTTTCAAGCATCCCTGATCACGAATCAAACATTTTTGAAGTGATGTCTGTCTGTGTGTGTGTGTGTGTGTGTGAAAGTATGTGTGTGTGTGTGTGTGTGTGAAAGTATGTGTGTGTGTGTCAGTGAGTCTGTGGAGACTGTAACTGACGAACGAATGTACCGATTCGAATGAATTTTGGCACAAAAATCACAATCCGTAAACACTGGAAGCCTATTGTTTTTATACGCAATCGAATGTTCAGAACCCCCCTAAATTTTCGTGTGAAATTTTGAAAAAATCGAGAAAAAATCAAAACCGCAAATAAAGTTGCACAAATAGACATTTCTTATGTAATTTTTTTATTAGAAAATGATTAACATAAATTTTAGAACGCTAACATGAACCGTTCTCGAAGTATTGCACATTTTTCAAAAAAATTATCAAAAAGGCATATAAAAATTAAAAAAAAATTTCTATTGAGAAACATATTCACTTTTTATATGTAACACCATGCGATGAATTTGGTGACATCATTTTCGTGGATCTAGCTCACTCCATTCATGAAAATAGATACTTTGAGTAATACTTTTGTATTTGAAAGCTAATAGTCATTTATTAGACGACATGGAAAATGACGACTCTTTGACGAAAATCCAATATCTTGGAAAGAATATAAATAACTACTATAAAAATAATCTATTTTTTTTACTGTAAAAGTAGAAAATTCATTGCATTATATAAGGAAAGTCATGTGCTACCCACATCAGATTTTTCTTTTTGTTTAACAGATAATAAAAATCCTTATAAGCAATAGTAAACGATTTTATTTAAAAAATAATAATGCTGGACTTGTGGTGTTATTTTACTTTCAAATACAGACTATTTTATACTAAAAAATTGGAAATTTCTTAAGTCAATATTTTCAAATTTATACAAAGGTATAGCAAATTTTTTACTTTTATGCTATTTAAAAAAAAATAAATTGTATTATATCGTCGGTAGAAAAATAAACATCTTTCATGGAAAATATCTACAGAAAGGAAAATTTCGATCCAAACCAATAGTAATTAGGAAAAATAGTAATAACGTATGGAATGCTGAGAAATTTTCCTTTTTTTTTATAAATATCGTATTCTATATTAAATATTTTATACATTAACAAAATTCCAGGAATAAGCATTTGTACTATTTAGAAATGTTTAAACCTGTTTTCAGTAAACTTTTACACTTTGTTATAATGTTTACTGGAACCAAATTGTTTGTTATGCTCTTCAACTCGCTGAAATGAGTGATGTACAAAAATTAAAGGAAAATTCGGTTTCGATATGATAGTGCATTTTAGCAATTATTCTCCGCGCTCTATTAATTTCTATATGAGAAAATATATTTTTTTGAAGAATGTTTGATGATCTGACATTAGTCTTGCAGGATGTATTTAGTGGAATTAAAATTTATATTTTAAATTACAATAAAAATATTAGTACTAAATTAACTATCGAAAGAATAATGTAAATAAATAAAATTAAAATTTCTAATTACATTTATTGTACGACTCCTTTATTTAAAAATTTAGCTTTGGATATTCCTCGACACTGTTTAATTAAAACTATTTATTACAACTCAACTTTATAACGTCTGAAGTACCTACAGAATGATCACAAAAGCTTGTCTTGTCAAGTCTTCGAAGCCTGAACATTTTACAAGTATTCATTTGGAATTAAGTAGTAATCCCCATTGGCCCCATTTGAAATTAGCTGTAATTGCAGTAATTAAAGTTTCAAATCATGAAACTGGAAGTGTAAAGGGAAATATATTATCTACGAAATTTGTTTCAAATTTTATTTTTTCCGCTTTTAATGGGCTATGTAGTTAGTACTTAGACATAACATTATTCCCAGATATTAATGTCTAACATTAACCGATTATTACCAGACAGGTTGATAACTTCATACCACTTAAAAATGTTGGAATACATTTCTTTATAACATAAAAAAATCAGCATAAAATTAAGATAAAATATGCATCAATACCAATAGAGCGGAATAAAAAGAAAGTGCAATAGCAATAAATCTATAGAAGCAAAGCAAACAATTGAAAGGTTCAACAAAAAATAACAGTGCAATAAATAATTTCACAACCTATTTTAAATCTTAATTAAGAACATTTACAATATTTGATCTAAGTTATATGAAATAAAATTACTTTCTTAAATGAATTTATTATTCTCAGAGAACCCACTTATCAAAATTAGAAACAGGATCTCTACAGCATGAATAGACCAATTTTGAACTCAGTACTTGTTCGTCATATAATAACCGAAATATGCAAAGAGAGTAAAGACAATCTGCTATGTTTCAGGATTTTTATTAAAACCGACAAATTCAGAATGAGACCAACAAAATCGGCCCTACAAAGCAGTCGGCATCAAATATCTTGAACTTAACCTACACGAGGTTACAGCGGCCGAATTCACACTCAATTAACTAGCCAATATAGGGCTTTCCAAAACTAAGTATAGCTTTCAGATACCTTGCAGCCTTTTGAAGTCTGAACTTAATTTTTAAGGATTGCGGTGCAAGCTGCATAGTAGGACTCAATTTGTCAATACTTACATAGCCAAATTTTGGAACATAAGACAATTCTTTGTAGGTATTGGTCTATTGACGCTGTTATCTGTTTAATTCAATAATTAAAATGATTTTTTAGTAACAAAATTTACTATATATAGTAAGAATGAAATCGAACAAATATAAATAAGCTAAATATGAATATTTAATACGTTTGAATAAATTTTCAAGTTTAAATATGATAAACTATTCAAATATTTTAGTTATATCACGTTTTCTATCCCTTAAATTAACCAATGCAGATACTTTAATCCTTGCGTTCTTCAAAAGATCAAAGTAATCTGGGTTATGCAAACTCAGAAAGAAATAGTTAATATTTTAGTGAAGGATGTTGTTACATTTTTATTAAAGTGTATGAGGTAGATTCTTTTTAATTAAAGTGTCACTTAATAATATCAAAGTATAAATGTTGCATTACAAAATTAAATGCTACATGGTAAATTTATGAATTTAATAAATACTAGTTGCTCATGCAGTTATATGCAGCTGCGTAGCAAGCAGCGCATTAATCTGGTGCACAACAGTTATAATTTTACAGACATTTGACGAAAAGGAGTTTGACAAAATATTTAATAATGGCATAGCAAACAAATAGGGTCCACTGACTACACTAAAACAAAATAGAGCTTCAATAAATAATAAAAAAACATACAATAAACATAAACAAAAATATACAAAGGAAAATTAAGCTAAAATAAAATAATGCAAACATTTACAAAATCCCCTTATAATTAATTGAAGTGTAATAGGCATGGTAAGATTAACAAAGCCAGCAAAGTTTTTTTCTTTTTAATCTTCATGAATATATGTTTGAAAAATTTCAAACTTTTATTGTAACTAATTAAGTCCAAAAAATATTCAACAAAATATTCAAAAAAAATATTCAAAAATATTCAAATTGGAACTTTTACTCTACACAACGTCATATTTTGTTTTTTCCAGAAATACCACCCACAAAATTAAAATTATTTTCATAAAATATAGGACTTTCGATTAAAAAACTTTGTATTTAAAAGTATGTATCTAGGTTCAATGTTTTAGGAAATAAATCCTTTTATTCACCTTTTTAAACATTATGTATATAATTATTTATATAAATTTAAAACGAACCACGGAGAGCCAATTAGAAAAGAGAGAACCCAGAGAGTATCACGTATACAACAATTTGGAAAAGGTGCAGAACGTTTTATGATTTCGATAAAGATGCTGCTATTACTTTAATTACGTTTCATGACTTCGATAAGTACGTTTGTCAAATAATTCAGCATTCTATATATGACTTCAAGTGTAGAGTTGGAAGTTTATTTTATTCTTCTGTGACTTCAAAAAGATTACTTAACGATTTCGGCATATATGCGTCAAGACTGTTGACAAAAATTCTCTTAGAAAATGTGTCGGGCGCAAGAAGGGCAGTTCATTTGAACATATTAATTCAGTTCAAAAATAGACCTTTCGAAAAATGTTAAATAAGTTCAATCTTTGTGTGTGATCAAAGAGAACTGGTACAGTTTCTTAATATATTTGAGGAAAGTAATGAGTCTGACTGTAAGTCAGTAATAAGTCACTGTATCACATTCTGTGGCTCTGTAAAATTATCTGCAATTATACTGGTGAATTTTGTAAATAATATACAATGATAAAGTTAATATTGAGCAAATATAGAATGAATAATAATAAGAATATTTTAATACATTTAAATTTGCCAAATTTTGTCTCGTAACTTATGTAAGTTAATTTATGTCTATTAATCACTTTTATTTTCAGGAACACTGGGCAACAGAGTAAGTTTATTGGCGGGTTATCACATCGGCAAATGTCCAAATTTTCACTATTTCTGTCCACACTTCACAAAATATAAAATAATAAAAGTTATCTTCAAATGCGCCACACTCTGTTAACAAAACAGTTAACTTCTTTAATTTAACATCAGTCTGTTATATTCGTTGAGTTTTGTAAATTCATGAAGTGTAAAAACTTAAGACTTGAACACGGTCCAAACATTTGCTTAACTCAGCAATTGTTTATGGAAAACAATCAACAATATAACAGCAAACATAGAACGTTGATCGTTTAATAAATACAGAACTAATTAAACTCTCGTAACAAAAACACCGTAACACCAGTGACGTAACTTCAACTCATAGAGCCACCCCATAAGATACTGATCTGGGCTCCTTCAACATATAATTTCCTAAATTTTATTCCACACTTTTATTTTTGGCCTATATACAAGCTCTGCCTCCTCCGCCTCCTCCTCCTCCTCCCCACACACAAATGCACAGTACCAGGTTTTACAGAGTGTATTTCGCCTCATGTATGGTTCATCAAACCAACCGATATCATTCGTGGACTTACGCACTAGCCTCAGCAACACACAAGAAACTCAACGAGTGCAGAAACACTTGATCGTTTGGTAGATAGATAATGTACTTGCAAATATGCTAGATAGATAATGTACTTGCAAATATGCTAGATAGATAATGTACTTGCAAATATGCTAGATAGATAATGTGCTTGCAAATATGCTAGATAGATAATGTACAGCTATGTAAATTTTAATTCCTCTTCAGAAAGGTAATGTTTCAAAAACCTAATGTCTAGAATACAAAAAAAAACATTTCCAAATTATTTCCAAATGATATTCTTTATTGAAATAAAATGGCATATCATTAGGTGGATATATTTAATTCTCTCGCTTTATTCACAAACATTAATCATCCGATGAGCATCTCTAAACAGAAACACTACTCTTGAAGTTAAAATTTGGAAGTCCTCAGATATTTAGACACTAAGTATACTCTAGAATTTGGAAGGTTTGGCAACTTAAACTGAAGACTGAAATAATTCTCTCTTTAAAAAAAACTATCACGCTTGAAATGTTTAAAATTTTGCATCACGTTTCCTCATCCAAATGGCACTTTATCAAATTCTGAAACGGAAGGAAAAGTTATAAAAATAACAATTCGATAATTTTACCTTTTACTTGAAGTACCCCAACTTCCAATATACGACAGCTATTCGACATTACGTTTTGATTTTATCAAGGATGCCTCTTTGGTAGACGCTGACATTGAGATGGAATTGCATGTACAATTAATAATTACTTCGTTAAATATACAGTGTTTCGAGTAAAATCTTTAAGCTCCCAAATGAAAATCCTTGAAATGAAAAATCCCTAAGTGTACACATTATGTCCATCTGCAGCAAAGTGACTAAGCTTGATCGAATAAAAGAAATGGAAGCGCTTTTAGAGCAGAATCGAAGAAAATAGGAACACGAACTTGACAATAGAGCCAGATAAAAGAAGAATGTTAACGACAAAGTTGAAGAGCATTATCCAATGAATAAGGATCGACACTAAATCGACATTTATTTAACACGTTATGATTACAAGGATTTGCTGTCATAATCAGAAACTATATACAATAAACAACAATTCAAAGCACAAGAATCTAGTGTAGAAACTGTATCCTTCGTCAACTATAGTTCATATTTTGAGAAAAAATATTACTGCTCCCTTTGTAAGGCATTTCAAGTAGCACCGTGATGCATCATTCAGCAACAAAAAAATCTGATGTGAGCAGCACAAGACTTTCCCTGCAGACTCATATTCACGTTATCTTTATTTTTCCCATAACTCATTAAACTGAGTTTAATTTCACAAAATAACAGCCATAATTATTTTAAATTACACTGAATTTGCACTTTTAATTCTGTTTTCCTTTTCATTTGGTAACTGGACTTATTTTCAAAGGTGGAAGGTGGTGTAGCGAAAATATATTGTGATACAATACGAAATTACCATTAATTTAGTATACTGGCTACTGAGCCTTGAGAAATCATCCTCAAAATGTTTATGGAAATGGTTACCTAATTAATCCTTGATGGCTCTCGTTGGGCCTGGACTCTTTGACCAATTATCTGACGTTCTCTCATACACTTTTACTAGGAGCCACATCGACTTATTAAAGTCCAGGAAGTTGTAATATACTTCGTAAGAAAGTTAAAAATTCGTAAAAAAGTTAAAAACTAGGAAAACTTTTAGCATTCGCACTTGATATTAAGAAATTTTTGATAAGACATTCACCATTTTTCCCATTCAAAACATATTGCTAGTACTAAGGAAGCATTTTGGAGACCCTACATATCATGTACGTTGGCAACTCCATGCTCCAAGTGTCAAACCTTTGTGTTGTCGGTTAAGAACTATGCGTAGTCTGCTATAAATTACATACACTCGTCAAAAATGAAATTGCAACACCTTGAAGAAATGCACGTATCCATATGCAAATCACAGTACCGGTAGAAGAGAGTCATATTCAAATGAACAAAGATATGTAGAGTGAACCTGTTAACTCAGTAAATAATGTGACCCTAGAGGGCAATTATAGAGAAGCCTCTGAACGGCGAGGCATACTATGGATGCCTGGATTAATGGTTGCCTGAGGAAATCCTTGCCAAGCAGCGTCCACTGCGGCACGCAGTTCGTCTGCGATATGCACCTTTGATTCCCTGTGCACCTGACGTCCAATAAAGGGTCCACACGTGTTCAATGGGAGGGAGATCCGGCGAGGCTGCCGGCCTGGAATGGATGTAAATTCCTTTCGCCGTTCGGTGTGCTATATGGCATTGTGTTGCTGGATACTGTGCCGGGGACGACCTGCACCAGTGGTCGAACTACAGGCATCACAACTTGTGTGATGTACCGGTCCGATGTCAGATTACCTTCAACGTGCACCATAGATGTCCGCTGATTGAACTTGATACCCCGCCAAACCATGATGACTGGGATGAGCCCGGTGTAACGCTCAGTGATATGGGCTGGGAAGTGACGTTCCCCGGGAAGCCGCCATATCCATCGACGAATGTCATTCCTCCACAAGCAAAAAGGAGATTCATTCGTAAACAATTTCATTATTAGTCCAGTTGCGATGATAACGACACCACGTCGGACGTGTATCCCATTATCGAGCAGTTTATGGCACCCCAGTGGCTGGTCGCGGTACGCGGAGCTTTACTTCATGTAACCTGTTGCGAATGGATTATGTGCACGCAGGTGGAACTACTGACGGTGCACGTGTTCGATCCACTCCCTCTTTGGCGCATTCCCTGATGTTCTAGTGTCCATCGTGTCACACATCGCTGGATGGTACTCACGTCGTGCCCGACACGCGTGGCAAGTGCGCACTTCAACAAACACACTTCACGCAGCTCCAGGATGCGGTCTCGTTTCCTAGTCGTTAACTGCTAGTATACAACTTGCATGACGTCTTCGAGGCATAGCTTCGTCACTTTTCGAAAGTTTGACTGCTGTAAATTGTCGCTGATAGCATTTACGGGATGAGCTCTGTTATTCCTTCTCACCCGAAACTGAGTGTCACGTGACCCGATAAACGTGATATGAAAACGCAATACGGAAACTCGATCATTTGCATATGACTCTCTCTTCTACTGGTACTGTGATTTGCATATGACTAAGTTCATTCCTTCATGATGTTGCAATTTCACTTTTGACGAATGTATCTTGTATGTTACTTGTATTTGGTATGTTTGTTGGGGATTTTTTGCCTTGAATTACAGCAAGTGTTGAATTTTATAACCATTGTTAACACTTCCCAACATACTTGAAAAGGGTTTATGACTTTTTTTCATTATGTCTGTCTGTCTGTCCATTCGTATGATAGCTGCCGTAAAAATGACTTTGTCAAATTCAAATTTTAGTATGTTGTTGATACGGTGTGTGGGACATACGGGAATGAAAATGAATAATATCACCCAATTAGTTTTGGATTTCATCCGAGTTGAAAAAATGAAATACATTGAACCCTATGGGACTTAATTTTTTAAACACTTTTTAAGTGAAGTTATAATTCACAAATTGCTTCGAAAATTTTAGGAAAAATTCAAATTATCAAATAAAATGTGTAAAGAAAAATGTTCAGCAAAATATGTTAAGTAGTTTTTTAAATAAAAATTGAAATAATAATTACACCGATGATATATGACCATGATATATTAAGAGATCACTTGACTCGTTGAAAAATAAAATATGGCATCCATTTTTTTTCCTTTGTGTAAAGATCGTGATATTTAAATATCTTTTTAATTACTAGGTAGTGTTGCATCCGTCATCAAACCGCTTTATTTCTGCGTATTATCTGTGTGTCTAAATTCTGTCAACGTAACTACAATATTTTTTATTTTAAATGATCATTAAACTGTAATTATTTCTACAACGGGAACTAATTTTAACTCATGCATAATGTAAACAAAAAAAGATTGCAAGGTAAGTTGAATAAGAAATGCTGAATTTTTTTCACTCAAAATTATTTAGCTCTGGAGCCTGGAATTTAAGTGATATGAATGAAATGGTCATTGACTTTACATAGCGTCTATATTTTGCGATTGAACATTTAGTTGTCATTTAAAAGTATAATGGACGAAAAACATCTAAGAACCTTTAGAAAGTGACAATCTTCATGGAAGGTCATAAGTGAAGACTCAGTACGGAGGAGAAGCAAATGGTGAATCTGTAGTGTGTGCTGCATCGAATCCCATAGATAATGAACCCCCTTTTTCCCGTTACTACGTGTGTTAATATGTCATTCTGAGCGTGTGTAAATCTTCCAGTGTACTGCACATTCAAATATACTATTGTACTACATATTCAAATACGTTATTGCACTACATGTGTAAATCATGGATGGAACTGGAAGGATATCAAAGCTTTGAAAAATCGTAAACTTGGTAGCAGATGATTAGGGGGCGCTGGACTTACTCATATAATTCCCCATTGCACATTTTATTTTCATTTTATTTTCACTTATGTCGAAAGCCAAAAACATCCAAAATGGTATTTAAATTTAAATAGACTCGGCTCATTTAAATTCAAAATTAACATAAAAATAACAATTTCGTCTACGATTGACGGCTACGATTTGGGGTAACACGTCAAACAGGGGCGTTATCTTTCCACTTTCTTTTGCAAAATTTATGGTGTGAAAATATATATATATATATATATATATATATATATATATATATATGTATGTATATATAAAACCCAAAAGTTAAGTTTCAAATCTGAAAATCAAATATGAAACAAATAGAAATTAACAAGAAAAAGAATAGTACCAAAAGCTGACCGAGGGGGGTTGTTACCCCTTCGCCCCAGTTCAGCAAGCCTTATGGCATGACTACACTTCCGGATGACCGTACCATTCCGTATCTAGGCCATTATGCCTAAGAAAATCTTTTTAGGGGGTGAAATACCAAGATCGTTGAAACTGAACACAAGAATACGTCTAAACAGAACCTCAAGTTTCTCCCTAAAGCAAATGCATGCTTTTACTACTCAAATCCTATTTATATATAGTACTATGTCGTCAATTAAAATTTTTCCGTGATTGAAAATAACCAGCGGTTGTAGTTATACCGTAAAAAAGTGACTCAATTACCTTCAAAAAGCCAACCGGGTAACCCCTTTTCCGTGCCTCGTTCAAATAATTTTATCCTGTTCAATTCTATTGCAACTACGAGAGTTTAACCTCTTGTTTCTTAAACGTTGACAAAAACAATTATATTACGGAAGACAAGCTTACTTAAACAAGTTTCCCAAGAAGTGATAAAGTTCACGTCAAAATCGGAACTCGTCACCATAATATCGGTGACTGCTGCCGAAGTGCGCGACTGGTTTGTTCGAGATAGTTCGACAATCCCTCCATCGCCGCAGTGAGATGTTCATTCAGGTTAGCGGTCGCTCTTTTGAACCATTACTGTAATTATTGTTTATTAAATGTCATTTTACAACTTCTTAGACATTCTTATGTTTTCGTCTCACCTCACCGTTTTCACCATAAAGCGCCCACTGGCGCCTTTACATTTCATTTTCGACCCAAGAAACTATGACAAAAAGTGCTTGGTTTTGTGTATACTACCACTTCGTAAAGTTTGGTCTGTCTTTTTTTAATCACCCTGTATGTGTGTATATATATACATATATATATATATATATATATATATATATATATATATATATATATGTGTATATATATACATATATATATATATATATATATATATATATATATATATATATATATATATATATATATATATATATATATATGTGTGTGTGTGTGTGTGTGTATGCGTGAATATAATGATATAATGTGTAAATATACCATTATACTACGTTTTTAAATACGCTAATACACGAAGTTTGTACATATACCATTAAACATCCCTTGTGAATATGTATTTGTATTACGCATTTAAATATATAATTATACAACCTGTCTGTATATACCATTTAACTATATGCGTAAATGTAATACTACCTGTTTTTATATACCATTACACTACATAAGTAAATCATATACTACTTTAAAAATATCTCATTATATAATAATATTAAATCTATCAATGTGAACTATATAAAATGTGCTTAAGTATTCCATTAAACAACTCTTGTAAACATTGCATTACGCATTTAAATATATAATTATACAATGTGCCTGAATATACCATTTAATTATATGTTGTAATATACTTTTATACTATTTGAGTAAATTCTATACTACTTCAGAAATATGCCATTATATGATGGCATTAAATCTATCATTGTGCGCTGCTCATACCGTTATACAACCAGTGTTAAATTAACATTAAACAAGGTGGATGAATGTTGTACAATATACTACTTAATTGAATATACCATTATACTACCTATGTGAATATACCGTCACACTAAATGTGTGAATATAACATTATATTGCATGTGTGGTTATGCCATTATACTATGTGTCGACACTTAACACTTTTTCACTAAATTTTAATGTTAGGGAATCTTCACTGAAAGAGTTTGCCCGTGTATTTCATAACATTTCAAAATAATGGACATTGTAAACGGCATAATGGATATATATTGATTTAATGCATTTAAAGGCCTTACAAATAAAATGTATTTTATTATGAACACATTCATACCGCACTTTCAATTCAGTTTCTTTCATAAAATCGTGATTATCATTTGAATCTCCTTTATCCACCTTAAAACACTGCAAGGCGAATATTTTCTAATTACAATAGCATTTAATTCACATTGTTTAATTAATTCTGAATGCGTAATTTCAGGCAAACTAAATGCAAACAAAGCTAGACAATTGCTTATTTTCACCTTAATTACCTATTCAAATACGAACAAACACACTTATTGAATATATAATTGCATTTTAAATTGCATTCAAATGACGTATGTCTACCATGTTTTTACTTTACCATGCATGGAAATGTATGGGGGAAGTGTTGGAATCGTGATCGTAACTCGTGTTTTAGTCGGATATACACTTTTCAAGCACTCTAGACTCCGAAAAAACGATTTTTAACGTGGCATTGGCTTGTTTCAAGCGGTATTGTGAGACCAGGATACATTTAGGCTGTTGTTGTTTCTGTTAAGACCCAGACCGTCCGACCTACCAGAAAGATGTAAGGTAACATACATTTAGGCTGTGTAATATATAAAGATTTATGTTTTCTGACAAGTGTACAATGGGCCTAGACAAGCTAGACGCTAGTTTCCAGCAGCCCTTACCCGAGAGGTCAGAGAAGCCATAAATAAGGGGGCTTCAAGTAAAGGTGTGGTCAAGCCAGAAAAGTTACTGGAGGCTAGAGATGAAGCTATGGGTTTGATTAAAAGTTTACCGAATAAAGAAGTATTTACGTATCGCCCTGAGGTCAACCAATGATCACCGAAGAGATGTATCTAGACCTCAGGTAAAAAGCGGTGGCAACAGGCAGACGTTTCAACAGACGAGATAAGCGACACATACGCATCAAGGTTCTCATACAGTGCAATCAATATGGGATATTCATCAGTTTTACACAGATGCATAGAGCCTTCCCGGCCATCCAATTTGTTGCTCATGTCCTCAGGATGAGTCGGACGGTCTGGGTATTCAACGTTCAACAGATGCATAGAGGTAGTACATCAGAATAGTTGAGATATGAATGAAGTTACACACCGATGCATAGAGAAAGTGCATCAGAATAGTGGAGATTATGCATCAAGTTACTCTAACAGTGCAGTCATGATGCAATCAACATTCAGATAAGAGTTCGTAGTCACATAAGGATGGTGAAACAGACAAATTTCGATTATCAATCCAGTGACAAATTCCTTCAATAAGAGTCGATAATAAGAACCGGTGTGAAAAATCATATTCGGATTCTTTACAAAAAATGAGAGGCTATGCAGGTTAAGTGTGTGTGTTAGCAGTCAGTATGCAGATATATAAGGCGGTACAACACCTAATGACCAACAAGCGTCTAAACACAACAAGAAGATAAGTGCAAATCACATTTATAAAAGGTCATAATCATGTTGGAATAATAGTACACATGGCCTCACATACTCAGACGCCTCCTTAAATATATAAGTATAGTTATTGTAATGCAATTATGTTTATAATGTTCTAATGTTTTTTTAAGTTAAAATGGGTGAAGTCAATTATGTAGTAGTATGTTAATATATTTTATTCCAGAAACTTGCACAAAGAAATAATGGTGGGGTTTTATGCAGCATAATGTTATGTATACGACGTAACGGTCATGTTTAAATATGTTTAAAGTTAAAAATGCGCTTTGTTTTTTGTTTGTGTACCACATTTGATACTGACCACGACACCAAGTCATTAATTAAATCGTAATTTAAAAAAAGAGCTCCGTCTTGCAAAAATTCAATAATGTAGGTACATGAGTTCAAAAATTCGAGGTCTTGTTACTTCTAGTCTGTCCCAGACGCGAACTGGCAACTCAAATACTCTTCCTTTGATTTTAACATTAAATGTTTCCTAAACTAAATTTCAAATCGAAATATTATTTCTATCAGTGTGTTCCCGAAATATTTCTCTACAAATGTACCAAATTTCATATTTTATATGCTATTGATTTTTCGGTATGTGACAGAAGAACACAAGGAACACGAAATTTCTCAAACAGAGGCGGCGCCGGAGGCGGACAGCTACTTTTTTTTAATATAGAGAGACAACACAATGAGTGAGAGCTATACCAGTAGCACTTGATATTATTTTCTGTGTATAATGCCTGAATAAAATATCTGGTATCAGAGGGAAATGGATTTTCCTTCACATATACAAAAAGTTCTTGATACAGATAAGCTTCGTTAGACATAGCATACACTGCTGAATAAACACATCAACCTTCAAAGAAATATTTAATTTGCAGATTTATTCAGGCAGCAGTCGGAAAGTATATTTTTTTTGTTATTTATACTTATTGAGATGAAATGTTCACTTTATTGCAATAAATAATATATCAAATGAATAATTATTTATAATTGTATTCGATCTATAGCTTCTTATTAGATTAATGCTCTACTAAGTTTATTTGGTTTTCTGAAAACGTTGCAAATACATTACATATTTTCATTATGTAGTGAAGCATATTTATTCTTTTTTTTTAATCATTACCATTTTACACCTATTTTGTTAATAAGTCTGAGTACTCGCGACCGTTACTTATATTGCTTATATCTTTCAAATTCTTCATTCAGATTCTATATATTTCAAATCCTTCACATTTATGCTTAAGCTTTTTTTTCTTAGCGAGGTGTTTCCACATTTATGCAACTATTTATTTCTATATTTAAAATAAAATTATTATTGTTTTATACGGTTTTTCAATTTTTGCTGCTTATTATTAAACTAGAATTATTTCTACTATTTAGATTTTCTGTCAGCACCAAATTGACTTGCAGTCCACTAAACTGTCGAAATAGTTTTTTGAATTCTAGATTGAATACAAATTTCTAATATACACATTTGTAAAACAAAAAATAATTGATTAGTAGGTTTAATATACTTCAATCTTTTTCAAAGTTTAATTTAAATGTCTTGACTCTCTGTCAATGTTTAACAAACTGTCTTTATACAAACTGTCATTATGCTACTGTCTTTAGACTATAGTATAAGGAAGAAAAATTGTATAACTTCAAATTTGAAATATTATAAATTGATTAATTGGAATTTTAAATTATTGACGGTGTCAATTGCGAAAGGGTGGAAATTTATGCTATTTAATTATAAATGCGAATAATTATCAATGCCAACAGTTGAAAAGACATTGTATCATGTTAACATTAATAAACATTGTAAACTATGCATGTTTTGGCCGGGATTTAAATCCCAAATTAGCAGTCTACACTCTATCCATTGATCTGCTGAGACGAGTATTTCCTTGTGAATTTATAGCGCATCCTACATTCTCCTTCTTCACAATTCAGGTCAAAATTTGAATTCAGATCTGTACACCTAATACTTTCCTTATGTGTGCAATATAGTATCCTGTTTATCGTGACAGTCATGAACAATAAACCACTGTCATAAATTGAAGGATATAGCAAATTTTCGCCTGCTCGGTATTTCAAGAAGATCAGTGATCTGCTGAACCAAACTTGCGTTGATAAGTAGCTCTGGCGCTATTATAAAGAATTCATGTCTTAACCAAGATTACTACCAGGTTGATTAACGCTTTATCTGTTGAACTACTAGGACGATTGTAAGTGTTTCCTATGTCAGAAGGGAACCTTACAATGTATTATATCACTAACATTAATGAGGTATAATAAAATATATTTTTAATAATAATATACTGTCACCGTGTTCACGTGGAGTTCGGGCCCTTTAAATATGTGGGTTCGTAAGTCCTTCCGAGAGGTTGGGGGCAAAGGAAGGAGATTACGGTCACTTTGGATGCCGCCCCCACTAGGTCCTGGTCTAAATGAGGTATCCTATTTAGAAATCCGGCCGAGAAGAGGTATCCTATTTAGGATACCTCTTCTCGGCCATCCAAACAGATACCTTACACCTTGGGGTAGGTAGCACGGTCTGGGTCGAAGCAGAAGGTACTCTCTCAGGTGTGGGACAACCCAGACGTTAGCGCGCGGGATTGCACTTGCACGACCCGAGTTCGATTCCCGGCTGTGCCCAAACTATCCCTGTGGCCATGCGGAGCATAGACACGTTAACTATGTAAGTCTGTAAGTTCTTTCCAGAGGTTGGTAAAAGAGAAAGGAGGGTACGGTCCCTGTGGAAGACGCTTCCACGGGGTTTCAGTCTAAATTGGGTGGCACTGTCCCAGCCGTCCAAACAGATACCTTACATCTTCGAGTAGTTCGAAATGTCTGGGTGGAAAAATAAGAAGAAGGTACTATCTTGATTTACATTATATAGTGAAGTCGTTCATATTGTGAAACATTAATTTAAACTACATTGAATTCCGAAAATTAAGCATCTGTCACCACACTGATTTATTGTCACATTTTAATCATCTTCCCACTAAATAAATATGTATTTATAGCCGCATAGATAAGTTTTCCGATGCAGTGGAAAATTGCTTGTTATTACGGGAACAACGTACTTTTGATACAAACTTTCAAATAGATGTCACATAATAAATTACTTTTACACGACAATAGCAATTATATTTATCGGGAGATTTAATATTTTCTGAAATATTTTCAAGCTATTAATCCTCTCACTCGTTTACTCCAACTTTCGGTGGGAAATCACAAAAACTACTTTGGTAAATGTAAATTATAGTTCTTCCTGCCCCATTAACGGCATATTTTAGTAACAGTTATATTTTAAGTGGTAAATATTTTAAAATTTGGTGATATTTTAAATTTAGCGTCCACATTTCTGAACTATACCTTGCAGGAAAAGTTACGAAATTTCGTGTGACGTAGAAACTAAAATGCAATCTCACGAATACAGATATTCTAAATAAACATTTACTCTTCTCGATATGACAACTTCTACGAAAACTTTTAAGATTTTTATTAAACTGTACATTTGCCTGTAACTCTTAAATTCCAGCAGCATTTATGTTATTTTACGTTTATCATATTTTTTACTTTCAGGCAATGCATAGTAATGTATATCACTTTCCCTACAATACATGGTAATGTATATCCCTTTCCCTACAATACATGGTAATATATATCAATTTCCCTACAATACATGATAATGTATATCACTTTCCCTACAATACATGGTAATTTATATCACTTTCCCTACATACATGGTAATGTATATCACTTTCCCTTCAATACTTGGTAATGTATATCACCTTTCCTACAATGCATGGTAATGTATATCACTTTCCCTACCATGTATGGCAATATATATCACTTTCCTTACAATACACGGTAATGTATAAGGAAAGTATTGAAATAGTGTCAAAAATCGCAACTCGATTTTTCAACGTCTCTCTATGTGTATGTGCATGTGTATATTTGTCTATGCAATGTATGTATTCAGTCTAGCTCGAAAACTATTTAGCCAAATTTCACAAAATTTAGTAAAGAAGTCACTTCGGGAAGAGATAATATTCCCCAATAAAAAGAGGACCACTGGGTCACCCAGACCAGCCTTTCAAAGGAAATCGTCGACCCCGACAACCAAGGGAGTATCTTCATTTTTTTCTTCTTCGTCACAAACCGTCCGACTTACTCGAAAATTTAAAGTATCTGTTTGGACGGCCGGGACAGTGCCCCATAATTTAGACTGGAACCCAGTGGGGGCGATATCCACAGGGAATGTACCCTCCTTCCCTTACCACCAACCTCTCGGAAGAACTTATAAACCCACATATTAAGAGTGCCCATACTCCGTGTGAATACGAAGACAGTTTTGGCAAAGCCGGGAATCGAACTCGGGTCGTCAGTGTGCAATCCCCGCTCGTTAACCACTGAGCTGTCCTGCCCCTAGATAATTCGTTTGTGGGTGTACCTTGTGCTGATTAGATTTTGGTACGATTCACAAAAAAGAACCTACCGTTTTCTGCGAAATGGCCCACCAAAATCGTCAAAATCTAAAATAAAAATACATACGCTCAAATGTATCAATTAAATGCTTGTTTTATTCGTCATTTTTGGTCCCTAAAAGTATAAGACCAACCCCATAAAGCTAGAACTAATAGTTCTTGAGATACTTTAGTTTTTGGTTCGGAAAAAGAACCTGCCTTTTTTTCGAAATGACCCGTAAAAACGTATATATCAACTCTAACTGAAAAACTAATTGACCAAATTTCATAAAATTTGGCTGATAATTCACCTATGGAATACTCTGATACTGGTAGGACTTTGGTACGATTCGAAAAAAACGGAATAAAAGAACCTGCCTTTTTCTGCAAAATGATCTGCAAAAATTGTTAAATTCTAAAATAAAAGACCACATATGCTGAAATATATCAATTAAATACTTATCCATACGTTATTTTTAACGACAGACAAAATAGGACCGACTCTATAAACCTAGCACTAACAGTTCTTGATATATTTTATTTTTTTCGCATTTATGCAATGTGACCGTTGAAAATACGTCCGGTGCAAATTTAGTTCAAATAATTAACCGTATTCAATATGTACAATCAAACTCACTTTAATGAATTATGATAGAAATAAAGATAAAATGAATCTGGCTTTGTAGGAAAAGTCACGTACTGCCCACATCAGATTTTTTCCTAAAGTGGTTTAGCGATTACACGTGAGAGGGGTTCCTAACTTCCAAAGCATTAACCTCCGGTATGTTGTTGTTGAGACCCAGACCGTCTGACCTACCAGAAAGGTTTAAGGTAACTGTTTGGACGGCCGGGAAGTGCCACCCAATTTAGACCGGAACCCAGTGAGGGATGCATCCACAGGAACCGTACCATCCTTCCCCTACCACCAACCTCTCGGAAGGACTTACGGACCCACATGTTTAACGTGATCGTACTCCGCATGAACACGGCGGCAGTTGTGGCAGCGTGCAAATTCAGCGCGCGAACCACCGGACTACCGCTCCCAAAATGTGCCAACAGCACGCGGTGTTCCCAGGTGGTCACCCACCCAAGTACTAACCGCGCCCGATGCCGCCTGACTTCGGTGATCTAACGAGAACCGGTGTTTTCAGCACGGTACGGCAGTTGACCCAACCTCCGGTATGTGTCAATACTTGTAAACATGGCATTATTTGAGCAGAATAAATCATATCGTGGTGATGTCATTCGTGAGAAGTTCCTAGTTTTCAAAGCTTCAACCTCCGGTATGTGCCTATATTTGTAAACTTGACATCAATTGAGCAGAACAGATTCGGATTTTAAAATTAGAAAATCATATTCCCCTCGTGCAAAAAGGTATGAATATTAAAGCTTTTTAAAAGAATTCCTCAAAGAGTTTTCGATGCAGGAGTTAAAATTATGAATATTGATGCAGTCTTTGCACGGAAAGAACGGAGGTGATAGATGTTCCATCCAAAGTGTTAAACCGTGCTCCGAGCTGCTTAGGTTTTCAGCCAATGAAAAAAGCTGTTAACAAAATCGTCGGGTGATCGTATTAGTTACACCAAAAGAGGAGTTAGAATGTAATTTAAGTTTTTAAATGAGGATGTGGAAGATAAGAATAATTACGGAAAATAAGTGGGGGTCGAAGTTCGCGGGAACATTTTTTGCTCCCAAGGATCATAGTCAGTAATATTAAATAGCACCTCCTTTCAAACGCTTGGATCCAAGGCCCCAAGGCAATTTCTTTTCGGGGCATCTGTGAGAAAACTCATGATCTGTGAGAAAACTCATGTAGGATCACCACATCGAAGTTATTGGTTTCGTATTTAAGTTGTTTGTTATTTGCTGGTTCTAAGCATTCCTTGTTGTTGGGTGCTGATTCTGGATGTGCAGTCATAAGTGGAATTGGCTGAAGTCAAAAAGTATCTTGGACGATGAACAACCGTAGCAGAAAATGACCGCAAAAGGGAAAGATAGTAAAGAAGGACAGAGTTTACTGGGAGCGAGCTCCTTAAAAGTAGTTGGGTTCCAAGTGTGAAATTAGCGGGTCTCATCGTAGCTATAACCTAAACCGTCGTCACGAGGTTAAAAGGTGAGATGAAAAGCGCTGTATTTCATCGCTGTGTCATCTCAAGTCCGAACTTTGAATTACACCGGTGCAGGCTGGTCAGGTAGACGAGCTCTTGACTCTTGGTTCAAAAGTTTTTCTAGGGTCAGAAATGATGTGCCTTGGTCTACGTTTCCTATATCTTGGTTGCAGGTTGTAGTTTAAATCATTATCTGCTATTAATGTAGAATTTTTGTGTGAGTATTCTAATATGCTCTTCAATGCCAGAGACACTCAGATCGTAGTGAATTACCTCGTTTTGAATAAACCAAGGGAAATTAGTTATCATACGCAAAAGTCTGTTTGGGATAACTTGCAGTTTCCTAATACGTGATTTTGCACTCGAGCCCCAGACGGGCAGACGTACAAAATCAAACGCTAGAGATGTCATGTACACCATAATGTGATTGGTTGCGATACTTAAATTTAAATATATTTTTTAATTACTGATAGAAGAAATTTAAAATACCATGAATAGCAAACTTCTTTTTATTGCGATGCACGTTTTGAACTGCAAAATGTTGCGCATGTCTTAATGTAGTAGGAGGTGTTTAATTTGATCTTTAAATATTAAATAGTTTATTAAAAGTTGTGCGAAATAGACATTTAAAAGGACTTTATCCTTTCAAGCTTAAATATTCCATCAAAAGTGGGGAGATATTAACATCATTAATTCGGCTGAAGTTTAAAAAACCTGGACTGTCTGAAAACTTAAAACATCTATTCTCAAGAATGGTTATATAATAAATTGGCTTAGATAATAACTGAAATGAATTTGGCATCAAATTCTGTATGTAGAGTGGTCCTCAAAGGATTTCTACTTCCGAGTTTGTTTTCACTTCCCTTAAAACATTTATTTCTCAGAATTGGCTATTGATAGAGCTTTGATAATGGCTGTTATGGATTTAGCATCGAATTCCAGAGAGGACAGGGGATTCACTCAAGATAATTTCTACTTTTGGTTTAGTAAATATCAGTCTTGGTATCCCCCAAAATTCGAAGGACAATACGAAATAAGTGTGCAAAAGAGAATAACAATCCTTAGTAGCTCCTTCAAAAATCAAATGAACACCATTTGCCATCATTTGGAGGTTATTTCATAAATTGCTTGTAATTATATGATATTCTTAGGTCTGAACTCGTATAATCCTATCTCCAAATTTCTTGGAACCGTAAAATTTCCCATCGATTACCATTTCACAAAACTTTTCCACTACGACTGCTAATATAAATTTGGCTTTCTAAAATTATTCTCTAATTATTTTAAAGCGAAAATATAGCGAGTGTTTTATTAATACATCGCATATTGATTCCGTCTTGAACTCCTCCGACTTACCTCCTCCCACCCCCCTCTTTCAGATCTCTGAACCATGTAATTTTCATCACAGCACACTACAAATACTAGTATTTCAGGTGCACCGTGAGAGGAAATTGTTGAGAAGTATATCAATAAACTATATTCATTTATAGTTCTGAATAAATAGCCCTCTTCGCATAAATGCAAAGTGTACCGAAAATGTAAATTCAAATCATTTATTTGAGTATAGTTTCTACATATGAAGTTTTCAGTCTCTTAACCGAACAGAAAATGTCATTATACTGTTGATTCTACGTAAGCAAATAGCATAGATTAAATAGATATATATTATAATTTATACACAAATTAAAGGAAATTTGCATTTCAAGACCTAATTATACCTCATTGTTTGTGGGGAGGTATGTCGATATGTGTAAACAAAACCCAAAACTGTACTTATCAAACTGAAATAAATTTTATATTTAGATGTATCATATAAAAACTAGAATTAAATAAATTTCCTGAAAATTGACTGATTTAAGCGAACTTTGTTTAAATAATTATATTTTAATGGCATTATTATCTACGGCAAAACAAGGATAATTGTAGGAAATTCGATAATATATTAACAAGCGTTCTCTAGAAAGCCTGCAATCGATGGTTAAATTGCTCGCTGATAAAGTATTATAGCATAACATTCAATATAACGATGAATATAAAACACTCATATTATAAAAAATATAATTTCGAATAATGCTCAGAAGTTTTCTTCGATCCAAATCATAAATTGTTAACACAATCAAAAGTCACATACTGCTGCTTGGTACGTATATTATACCTTGATTGAAGTGCATTTGCTTAGAACTTAGAATACTTACTTGGGATTCTTGTACCAGTTTCTATAGAGACCAAATTGGGGGGATCTACATTATGAATATCGAGAAGCAATGCTTAAAAACTAAGTAAATGTAATCAAGTTGTTTTACATGTAGGTATGGCCTAAGATATGTTTAATTTTATTGTCTATCGTTGGTTATCCTACATTTTACCTTTCAGTTGTGTGTTCTCTGTGAATCTTTTGGCAACTTGAGCCAATTTCTGAATTTGTCCAAACTGAATTTGTACATGCACTTCCTTTCGATCTATCTACCAGTACACCGAATTTGAAGTCTCCATCCCCTCCCGAAGCATGGCTTTTCGTCATTTCACCTTTCGAACTTTTTTATCTGGAGCAGCCTCTTAAAAGAACATTTCTAAAATCCTCTTTTGTCATAGGTGTTTTCATCAAGTGATTAGCCCATATACCAAATTCCAAACTTCGTTCAAATTTTAAAGCAGACGTTTCTCATTTGGTCGTCAAATCGAACATTTTGATGCACGGCACCCCTTTAAACTAACAAATATTGAACATCTGAAATTGCACATTTTCTTCCTTTCGAACGGTTTACCCATACCCGAAATAATAAGTCTCTATCTCATCGCAAAGTAGGTTTTCCTAACATTTCACTTTTCGAACGTTTGGATGTTGAGTAAACCCTCTACAGAACATTTTTGAAAAATTCGATTGACCCATGTACCAAATTACAAGTTTCTAACTACTCGGAAAGTGCCTAAACTAGGGGTGACAGACAAACAGGCAGACGGACATTTAGCAATTTGTATATACTAGCCGAATACTCGTTGAAAATCAACGGTCTCCCTATAAGCAAACACTGAATTATGTAAATTTTTGAATAATTCACGTTTCACATTTATTCGGCAAATCGAACATTTTGTTGTGCAGAACCCCCTAAAGAAGAAAATATTGGAAAACTTAAGTTCTGCACTTCTTCCTTTCGAACTATCTACCCGTTCACCAAATTAAAGTCTATCTCATCCCGAAGCATGCTATTTTTTCATTTCCCCTTTCGAACGTTTTTCTGTGAAGCACACCCATAAGTAAACATTTTTGAAAAAATATGTTCTGGTTTTTTTTATCAGATGATTTGCTTATATGCCAAATATCAAGCCTCTATCGCATTTAAAAGGAAGCGTGCCTCATTTATTTGGCCTCATTAATCAGCATATTAGAGTGCGGCACACCTTAAAGTAGCAAATATGAGAAATCTGAAATTTCACACTTTCTTCCTTTCGAACTATCTACCCGTACACCAAATTTGAAGTCTGTATCCTATCGCGAAGCTTGTTTTTTGTATCACTTCACCTTTCGAACGTTTTTCTGTGCAGCACCCTCCTAATGAACATTTTTGTAAAACTACATTCATCTTGGCCTTTTTATCAAATGCTTTGATTTTTTATCAAATTATCCATATACTAAATTTCAAGTCTTTATTACATTGTAAAGGAGGCGTTTTTCATTTGTTGGGCAAATCGAATATTTTTGTGAGCGGCGTCCCGTACAATAGCAAATGTTGGAAATCTGAAATTGCAGATTTTTTTCCTTCAAACTTTTTACCCGTACACCAAATTTCAAGTCTCATGTCATCGCAAAGCATCTTTTTCTATCATTTCACCTTTCGAATGTGTTTGTGTTGAGTACCCACCCCCTTAAATATACATGTTAGGTACCTCTATTCTTCTTGTGTTTTCTTTCAGATGATTCACCCATATACCAAATATGAAGCCTCTATCACTTTTTAAAGGGGGCGTTTCTCCTTTATTCCGAAAATCAAACATTTCGGTGTGCGGCACCCCCTATATTAAAAAATAATAGGAAACAGAAATTGTACACTTTCTCCATTCCAAATTATCTACCAGTACCCCAAATTTGAAATGTTTATCTCATCCCGAAGCACGTTTTTATCAATTCATCTTTCAATGTTTTTCTCTGGATCATCCCCTTAAATGGACATTTTTAAAGAACTATATTCGTCTTGGGTGTTTTCGTCAAATTATTGGGCCATATACCAAATTTTAAGCCTCTATCAAATTTTAAAGGCGCGTTTTCTCATTTATTCGGTAAATCGAACGTTTTGGTGTGCGGCATCCCCTTAAGTAGAAAAAATTGGAAATCTGAAATTGCACATTTTCTTCCTTTCGAACGGTTTATCCATACACCGAATTTGAAGTCTCTATCTTATAGCAAAGCATGCTTTCCTATCATTTCACTTTTCGAACGTTTTGGTGTGGAGCATCCCCTCTAGAGAACGTTTTCAAAAAATTCGAAATATATCAAATTGCAAGTCTCTAACTACTCGGGAAGTGCCTAAAAAAAGGCGTCACAGACAGACAGACAGACGAACGGACACTCGGCAATTAGTATATATAGGTAGACTGGCTGCAAATACCTGCCGTTGCTCGTGATTTACGATGCAAAACTCTGATAAAAATTACACCTGAACGTAGCCGTGAATCTTTTACATTATTACTTTCCTTATATACATAATGTATAAGGAAAGTATTGTGACGGGATCGAAAATTCAAATTCGAGTTTTCGACGGGAGAGGACGTTTCATGCGTCCCTGATCACAAATCAAACATTTTTGAAGTGATGTCTGTGTGTGTGTCAGTGAGCCTGTGGAGACGATAACTGACGAACGAATGAACCGATTCGAACGAAACTTGGTACAAAAATCACAATCCGTAAACACTGGAAGCCTATTGTTTTTATACGGAATCGAATGTTCAGAACCCCCCTAAATTTTCGAGTGAAATTTTGAAAAAAATCGTGAAAAAATCAAAACCGCTAATAAAGTTACGCAAATAGACATTTGTTATGTAATTTTTCATTAGAAAACGATTGACATAAATTTTAGAACGCTAACGTGAACCGTTCTCGAGATATTGCACATTTTTCAAAAAAATTATCAAAAAGTCATATAAAATAAAAGAAAAATATTTCCTATTGAGAAACATGTTCACTTTTCATATGTAATACCATACGATAAATTTGGTGACATCATTCTCGTGTATCTCTAGCTCTTTTCACTCATAGAAAAGATACTTTGAGTAATATTTTTGTATTTGAACGCCAATAGTCATTTAGATGCTGTAAGAATCACTTATTTCTCCGTCCATAACGCTTGGCGAGATTTTGGCGACGAATTTGGCGGAATGTCGTCAACTTGGCGAATTTCTTAAATGTTGCCAAATTAACGAAAATCTTGCCAACTGGATAAAAATGACGCTACATCAATGGAAATGACGATTCATTGAAGGAAATTCAATATCTTGGAGAGAATATAAATATCTACTATAAGAATAACATTTTTAACTGTAAATGTAGTAAATTCACTGCATTATATAAGAAAAGTCATGTGATGCCCACATCAGATTTTTTTCACTGTGAAAGAAGTAAATGCATTGCATTATGTAAGAAAAAAATATCATTGCTTTATATAAGTCATAGCTGCTTCCGACACGCCCTTCGCAGCTAGACCCTCCGGATAGCATCTCGGAATGTGATTATTAGGTGTCCACAATTGTCATATACAGTCAATATGCGCAGTTTGAAATTTGTACTGTTTGAAAGGAAAACTAAAATGACTCTTAAACGCTGGGCAACAATGCAAATGTTAACATATTAAATGACATTATCCTAATTTGTTAAGTTTTACCACAATGCTTGCTTGTAAACCACATTTTTGGAGTTTCCTCCCGGAACTAAAACATAAAAACATTGTGAAGTTCCTACTCTTGAGCACGCCACACAGAATTAGCCATGAGAGAAGATTATTTCTAAATTCACGCCTGCAAACTTAAGGGTTTGTCCTTGAGCTTTGTTGGTGGTCATGACAAATGCCAGTCTAACTGGAAACTGCACTCGTTTGAAACTAAATGGTAGGTCAGTTGGTATCAACGGCATGCGAGGTATGAATACGTCCTGTCCTTTTGCCTTTCCCGGTAATACCGTGTCTCCTATGACATTTGGTAAAATATTTTTGACACCAACTTCCATTCCATAGTTTTGGTGGGTCCAGATTCCTCAGAAGCATTATTGGTGATCCTTTCTTTAATTTCAAGATATGAGAAAGTATTCCAGGTGGCTCAAGGTAGTTCAGAAATTTCAACGGGTAATTAATAGCATCATCGGTGTCCACTGCAGAGTCAAATTACTTGTCATGATATAAAATGCTGATAATTAAATAACCTTTAATCCTCACAAAATGCTGATAATTAAATATATATTTTGATTTCTTAATACTGTTTGTTGTTGAATAAGCCTGTGAAAAATAAACCATGGTTTCCATTCAAATTCATATTTGAAACCTGCGATTTTCAAAAGGGACTAATACGTTCAATAAACTCCCACAAATCTCTGAGATTTAATTGACTTTCACGTTTTAAACTAACAATGTTCAACATTTATCGCTGGGAATCATGGAGTTAGAGAGTAGAGCTCCTAGGAAAAATGTTTCGTTTTCCATTAATATATCAACAATCCCTGGTCTTAGAAATTCAAAACTTGGACTAAATTTATGAAAGGATATTTCAAAGCTACCCACAAAATTTCATTAAATTCGGTGCAGCTGTTCTCCCGTGAGGATGAGACAAACGAAAGCTTCAGTTATCACTAATATCTAGAGAACGCCTGGATGTAGAAACTCGAAACATAAACTAAATTTTAAGTGAGGCTATCTTAAGACTGCCCGCCAAATTTCATCAAATTCGGTTCATTATGTAGTATCATACATACATACATACATACATACATATATACATTTCTTCTTTATATATATATATATATATATATATATATATATATATATATATATATATATATATATATATATATATATATATATATATATATATATATATATAGTAGATTATAACTTCATTGAAGTACATTTGCTGAGAACTTAGAATACTTACCTAGAATACTTGTGTCAGTTGCTATAGATACCAAATTGATAGGATCTAGATTATGAATATCGAAAAGCAATGCTTAAAAACTAAGTAATTGTAATCAAGTGGTTTTACATGCAGGTATGGCCTAAGATATATTTCATCTATCGTTGGTTATCTTACATTTCGCCTTTCAGATGTGTGTTTTCTGTGACTCTTTTGACAACCTGAACCAATTTCAAACCTTCTGGGGTTAATGTTTAGTACGTATAGTATAACTTGATTGAAGTGCATTTGCTCAGAACTTAGAACACTTACTTGGGATTCTTATACCAGTTTCTATAGAGACCAAATTGAAAGGATCTAGATTATGAATATCGAGAAACAATGCTTAAAAACTAAGTAAATGTGATCAAGAAGTTTTACATGTAGGTATGACCTAAGATATATTTCATTTTATTTTCTATCCTTGGTTATACTATATTTCGCCTTTCAGATGTGTGTTTTTTGTGACTCTTTTGGCAACCTGAACGAATTTCGAACCTTTTGGGGTTAATATTCAGTATGTATATTGTAACTTGATTGAAGTACATTTACTCAGAACTGAGAATGCAAACTTAGGATTCTTGTACCAGTATATATATATATATATATATATATATATATATATATATATATATATATATATATATATATATATAAAAAGTATAAAAAGAATTTGAAAATTTGAAAATTTTTGAAAAAAGAAGGAAGGCTTAGCGAGAAGCTTACTTAATGGCGGTAAGGGGTTGTGACCTTACAACCCAGTTGTCAACAAGCTTGTCCTTACACCCCAGTTGACAACTGGGGTATAAGGTCACAACCCCTTACCGCCATTAAGTAAGCTTCTCGCTAAGCCTTCCTTCTTTTTTCAAAAATTTTAAAATTTTAAAATTCTTTTTATACTTTTTATATTTATATCGTGTATAGTATTTGTAGCTGCTTTGCGCATATATGCTATAACACTTCAATATCTTTAATGACTTAATGACTTCCATTTTCCATCTTATATATTATTTATATATATATATATATATATATATATATATATATATATATATATATATATATATATATATATATATATATATATATATATATATATATATATATATATATATATATATATAATATCGCATCACTCTATAAAATTACTTCAATATTTGTCAATCACGGAACTTTTCAATTACAATTTGAATTATGAAATGTCTAGATTTTAACAGTATAATATATGAATGTACATGAGAAATCTTGGTATAGTTTAACACGCCAGACAATTTTTTCTAGGAAAGGGTTACTGCTAAACCGATAAAATTCTAACGAGTATTGAATAGTCGGATTATTACAATTTTTGTATTATGAACAAAGTGCTTTCATACTCTAAATATTCCAAAAGAATGGAATTTGTTTCATTTGTTATTAACTACTACAATGAACTTCATATTCTCTTTCAGTTTTGTTGCCAAATCATGGTTATCAATTCAATCTGGTTCACTCATTGTAAATTAGTATTTTCAAGATGTGAAAACTTTCTTCTTATTCACAAAAGCATTCAGTTCGCAAGATTTAATTAAGGTTCTATACATGATTTCAATTAATTAAGCTAAATAATTACTGTTTTTCATCTCAAATCCAATTTCAAATTACCTCAAAGCAGTTTGATTATATTATTGCATTTTCTTTTTTCTGCATTCAACTTCAATTAACATAGTTCTTACAAGCTTCTTCTGAAACACTCTTTAAATAAATACGTTAATCAAATATTTTTCGAATGTCCGTACTTCTATTTTATTCCAAGGTTATTTGAATTACGTTCCACGTGTTTACCGCGTAGATATTTTAGGTTTAGGTTCTAAACAGAATATAAAATTTCTAATGAACTATTTTATAGGACATACAATTAGAATATTAGAGCGCCCAGAACTTCCTTTACAAATTGCAATTATTTTAAATCCTTCGCTAGACGGTGTACTTCTGTCGTACCCAGAACACTTTTCACAATGATAAAAGACCCATATTTTTCCAAAGGAAATTATTACGAAAAGAAGTTTTTAATAAAAGACTCAAATGTTTCCAAAGGTAATTATTACAAAAAATAGATTTAAAAAAAAACATACTTTTCCAAAGGTCATTATTACGACAAAATGGGTTTTAATAAAAGACTCATGCTTTACCAAGGGTAATTATTACGGAATTAATATTTTAATACAAGATCCATACTTTTCCAAAGGTAGTTATTACGAAAAAAAGTTTTTAACATTCTCTCTATCCACAAATTGATGCCTTGGTGTTCTATTCATGAATGCATAACTGAGAAAAAACAATATTGCGTAAATTCTAACATATTATGTGAGGAAAAGGCCTTCTCTCTGTTAATCTCTAAGCGACAAACTTAATGAAGAATTTAGTAAGTTATTGCCTACTTGGCGGTTTTAGGAATATGTCGTCAAACGAAAATTCTATAGATATGATAATTAAATTTACTTTCTTTGATAATCTATGTTACTAATCCATGCTAACGAACCCATAATAAACCCGAAATCGGTCCATAGATGCTGTTATCCACAATATGAGTGTATTGAATATGCATTGCAATGTCCCAATAGACCTTTAAATATGTCAGAAAAAGAAACAATGTTAAACAACAAAATGAGGAGAAAAGGGAAAATGTTTACGTAATAAATGTCCGAGTCTCTGATTGAGCAATTTTAAATTCCGGGAAAAAACCCAGAACTTACTTATCGAATTTTTCCTCAGTAATCCAAATCAATGCAGTCATTTCATATCGGATTTAGGGAAAATTCAAATTACATACCTGACCATTTTAAGACTTCCTGACTTTCCAAGAAATAAAATTCTCTAAAAGTTGCAAATTTGACGTTAGTGTCAAGCAGATATCTGAAATACTATAATTACGAACACGCGATAACAAGTTTTCGAACAAAACCACGTCTAACTATGAAGCAAACTTTAAGGTTTCTAATCTTTAGAACATTTAATGCACAAATACTATAATCACGCAGCAATGAAGAAGCATACATTTTTCTAAATAATTATCTAATAATTCAAAAGTTTAAATACCATGAAAAATAAATAAAAACTAAACAATAGTCATAAAGTTGAGAATGTTATGAATTCCAAACATTTTTCAGTTACACGAAAGTTATATTTCGCAATGTTGTTGAAACGTCACTTTAATGGTATGAGTAACAACAACAAAACGCGTTATCAGCATTTTTAATTTCGAAAAAATCAAAAATCTCCTCTAAGAAACTTTAAACATATCCTTAAATGTATCAATAAACAGCATGAAGTACTGAACATAATGTAATATGTAATAAAATATTTGCTATTTTTTACTAAAGAAAAGAAGAAAAGTTAGTTTCAAAAGTTAGTTAAACAAAGCTGTCCCAGCTAGGACATTCCCGGCTCAAGCTTTTAACAGTAAATTCCCTAGAGTCGCAACCACATGCATCATATCCATTAAGAAGTTTCTATCAGTTTGTTCCGTATCTGTTACGCGATCGCCACTTGGCGACTGAACATTCCACCTTGGCGCTAATTAGGTTTATTGTAACCCTTCGGAAAGACGAACAAAAAACTATGTCTAACGAGAAATAAAGAATTGTGTGAATATACATTCCATTCGCAGCATTCTTTCGCTTACCTTCGCACATTAAATGGTTCAGACGAGCCGGAGGTACTACCAGTTTCTATGGTAAAGGATTTGATTAAATAACTAATTTAATCTTACATTAGTTTCATCGCGCGCCATGACTGACAGTAACACAATTACTGTTCTAAACCGCAAGCGCGGTAATATTAAGGGTCAATTGATCAAAGTTACGAACAGTCTTACCGAAGGAAAAGAACCAACATTCAATGAACTGAATGTCTACAGTGAATTAATTACAAAAATTCAAGTAAAGTTTGATGCACTAAAAGAAGAGTATTACGCTACTGTTGCGGATGACGAGTTCGAAGAAACGGAAGCAGTCCTTTCGCTAATTGATGAAGAGATGCATAAAATAGAGGTAAGAATTAAGACCTCTATTAATAAAATTAATGATAATTCAGATACTTCTACAACAACTGGGAATAGTTCTACTCAAAAGAAGTATGTTCATTACATACAGATCAGCATAAAAAGGCTTCGATCAAACTACCCAAAATTCCATTACCTATATTCAGTGGTAAATTTGAGGAATGGAATCTGTTTAAAGGTCAATTTAATGCCTTAATAACTGAAAATCAAGATTTATCAGAAAATGAAAAACTCCATTATTTACGCGGTTCATTAAAGGGTGAGGCTAAGATTATTGAAACTTCCGATGATTCGTACAATTCTCTTTTTAAGGCTTTGGAACAACGCTATGAAAATCATAGAATTATTGTTGACACGCATATGAAAAATATTCCTAATATGGATTCAATTAAACACGAATCTGAAAGGGAACTTTGCAGCTTATTAGACATTGTAAAGAAGAATCTCAGAGCCTTAAATGTTTTAGAATTTAAACGCGATAAATTTTTAATGCATTATTATTAAATATAATACTTAACAAATTAGATCTCGAAAAACGCAAGCAATATGAGTTAACGCTAACAAACAATGAAGTTCCAGATTTCGATGCATTTTTGGAATTTTTAGAAAGAAGATGTCAAATTCTTAGTAGTATTAGCAGAAATATTGCTAAACCCAATGTGGAACGATCAAAATCATTTATCGTTAAACCAATAATTCCTCGAAATTATGTGTTGCATACAAATACAAATATCATCCTATTTATCATTGCGAAAAATTCAAGGACATGAAACTAGATAACATATTAGAGATTGTTAAAAAACACAAACTATGTTTCAATTGTTTGAGCGATCTTCATATTTTATCAAACTGCAATTCGAAAAGTTCTTGTTTCGTTTGTAAGACATCGACTTACCATACGCTGCTACATAAGTATTATTATACACCCACTTTAACTAAAGCGCAGATATCATCGCCAGACACTTCGACATCTTATAAGGAGCAAGAAAAAGTAAACAATTCCGCTCAATTTATTGACTCGCACCAGACTCGTTCTTCCTTTTTTACAAATGGAAATTCGAAAAGTGTGTTGGTTAATACAGCAATCGTGTACGTGAAAGATTTATGTGGTGAAAGAATTGCATTGAGAGCAATTTTGGACTGTGCATCTGAGTCATCATTTTTATCGTACAAAGCGGCTGATGCACTTAAATTAAAGAAAGAAAAAATACAAATACCAATTTGCGGTTTGAATGACACTATTCTAAATGTCAAGTCAAGGATCACCGCTGAAATATCCATGAAAGTAATAATTCAAAATGAGAATTAGAGTTACTTATTGTACCTAAAATAACAGATGTTACGCCTTCGAAGAAATTTAAGATTTCTAATTTGAAAATTCCAAAGAACTTAAAATTCGCAGATCCAAAGTTTTTTTTGCCTCAAAAAGTTGATTTACTTTTGGGTGCTGAATATTTTTTCGCTTTCTTAAACTCGGATAAAATTAGATTAACAGAAAATTTATTTCTACAATCAACTGTTTTCGGATATTTGGTTTCGGGCAGTGTTTCGGACGATAATTCTGATATGTCAACTAACTATTGTTTTTTGTCTAAAAATTTGGAGACTCTAAATAAAACACTTACATCGTTCTGGGAAACAGAAGACATCGAAAGTCACGAAACTTGTACTAGTGAAGAGTTAAAATATTGCAACGAACACTTTGAAAAAACGCACTATCGGAACTCAGATGGAACATATGTAGTTAAAATGCCATTCAAACCAGAGCTTTCTGAAAATATGTTAGGGAGTTCTAAAGAAATCGCTTCTAAAAGATTAGAACATTTATGGAAACGCTTAGAACGTGATCCCACCTTGCAAGAGCTATATTCAGATTTTCTTAGGGAATATGAAGTTCTAGGCCACATGGAGAAAATAAAGGAAGATGAAGATTCAGAAGAAGGTTATTATCTCCCTCACCATGGCGTTTTGCGACCAACTAGTCAAACGACCAAATTGCGCGTCGTTTTCGATGCGAGCGCAAAAACTACTAACAAAAATTCTTAAAATTATTTAATATGCAAAGGAGGGGTGATACAGGAAGATCTTTTTTCGATATTAATACGTTTTAGAAAACATCAGTTAAAAACGGTTACCTATGGCACTGCGAGTGCGCCCTATTTAGCTACGAAAGTTTTGCCTCAACTTGCTTTAGATGAAAGCAAAGACTTCCCATTAGCATCGAGTGTTATCCTGCGCGACTTCTATATGGATGACTGTCTTTCTGGTTCATCGAATTTGAAGGAATTTGAAAGTATTCAATTAGAATTAACACAGCTCCTTAAAAGAGGAGGAATGTCTTTACATAAGTGGTGTTCCAATACAACTCACACTTCTGAACAGATTTTTCCCTTAGATCGAAATTCAGAAGAGATTACAGTGAAAACGTTAGGCATGCTTTGGAATAGCTCAACTGACACATTTACATACAACGTTTCAATCGACAATTAGTGTAGTTTCACCAAACGAGATGTGCGCTCACAAATTGCCCGCATCTATGATCCTATTAGTCTTCTCGGGCCAATTATTGCTAAGGCGAAGATTTTCATGCAACAATTGTGGTTGCTGAAATTAGGCTGGCATGAAACATTACCACCAGACTTTTCGAAACAGTGGATGTCCTTTATTAAGACACTGCCAGATTTAAAATTCATCAAAGTGCCCAGATGCGTCCTTAACTCCGAGGTCAAGTCTATTGTTCTCCATGGATTTGCTGACGCCTCCTCTAAGGCTTACGGAGCAGTAGTGTACGTGCTGTCTGTAAACTATGCAAGCCAAGTCTCATGTCAACTTCTGTGTAGTACATCACGCGTGGCTCCCATCAAAACCATGACGATTCCAACACTTGAACTTGCGGCGTGTCTCCTTCTTTCACAACTAATCCATAAGGTCTTAGATGCTTTAAGACAGAAGGTGGGCTTTGTTCAGCTATGGTCTGATTCAATTATCAGCCTGGCTTGGATAAGGACCTCTCCCCACTTGCTCAAAACCTTCGTAAGTAATAGAGTATCCCAAATCCAGCAGCCAAACAAGGACTTCCAGTAGCAACATATCCCCTTTGAATCTAATCCTGCTGACCTCATTTCCAGAGGATTGGACGCAGGAACTCTTGCAGACAGTAAACTCTGGTGGTGTGGACCCGATCCTTCTGTATTAGCAATTTCGAGTCACGAGACTTTGAGTGATCCTGATTTCATAATGGACAGGGTCTATTTGGAGGAACTCAAAGTCCCTTCTAAATTAACTTTAGCCTTGAATAGCGACTCTAAATTTTATGATAATTTAATTGATCGCACTAATGATTTTCATAAACTAATTAGAATACTAGCATTTATTTTTAGGTTTATTAAAAACTGTAAGAGTAATGCTCATGCATTAAAAGTTGCTCTCTCTGTAAATGAATGTAAAGAGGCTGAAGAATGTTTTATTCAGCAAGTCCATGTAAGTTATTTCACTCCAGAAATTTCGGCCTTACAGAAAGGAGCATCAGTTCCAACTAAAAGTAAGCTCAGATTTTTGCATCCATTTCTAGACAGTAGAGGTTTAATTAGGGTCGGTGGTCGTCTTACTAATTCAAATTTAAATTACGATCACATACACCCAATAGTTTTACCTTCTGGTAATAAAATAGTTAAAATGATCTTTCAGTATTATCATAAAAAAAATTTGCACGTTGGGCCACAAGCCTTATTGAACACTGTTCGGCAAAATTATTGGCCGCTTGGTGGCAGAAATATTACGCGGCAAGTTGTTCATAAATGTGTTCCGTGCTTTAAAGCAAAGCATATTGTGGCAAATCAAATGATGGGGGATCTTCCTCCTGAGAGAGTTATTTGTAGCGCTCCATTTTTTAATGTCGGTTTGGATCTGTGTGGACCATTTCAGATTAAATACAAAGGTCAGAGAAAAGGCACACTTAGAAAAATCTATGTAGCTATATTTATATGCATGGCCACTAAGGCTATCCATTTGGAGTTTGTCTCGGAACTAACGTCAGAAGCTCTAATTGCAACGCTCAAGAGATTCTTTCCTCGTCGCGGCAGAAGCTCGACAATCTTTAGCGATAACGCTACGAACTTTGTAGGAGCTTATGCGGAGCTCAAAGGGTTGCAAAAAACTAGTTACAAAGGATGAAAATATATCAAGTTTTTTGGTTTCAGAAGGTATTACTTGGAAATTTTTGCCTCCTAGGGCAGTCAACTTTGGGGATCTGTGGGAGGCAGGTGTAAAGGCCTTCAAATACCATTTAAAAAGAGTAGTGGGTTGTGCAAAATTAACACTAGAGGAATTTGTAACCGTAATGATAGAAGTCGAGGGAATTCTAAATTCTCGACCACTTTCCCCTTTATCCGCAGACGCTGATGACTTCCAGGTATTAACCCCTGGACATTTCTTGATTGGAAGGCCTATCAACTCAATTCCAGAGCCAAGTTTAATCGACAAAAGGGACAATCTATTAAACAGATGGCAAAGAACTCAAAAGTTAGTTCAAACTATCTGGAAGCGCTGGCAGAATAGTTACTTGAGTCATTAACAACAGCGCAATAAATGGTTGTTTAAAAAACAAAATATATTACCAGGAACGTTAGTGTTACTTAAGGACTCAAATCTTCCTTTCAATAAGTGGCCTATGGCCAGAATTACTAAAGTTATACCAGGTGCAGACGGAAATGTTCGTGTCGTAGACTTACGCACTCCGGCAAGCAATTTTAGGAGATGCGTTTCTAAAATATGCATCTTACCAATTCCAGATAATCACAGTCCAATATAAAATAATTATTGTTTATTTCTATATTTTATATTTTAGCATTGAAGTAATAATGTGTTCTTTTTATAATTATTGTGATATTTACTTTGCATATGTTTATATTGATTTTGTTAGAATATGTTTTATTTGTAAGGTAATATTTGAAATAATTGAATATTTAAACGCCGGGCGGGATGTTCCGTATCTGTTACGCGATCGCCACTTGGCGACTGAGCATTTCACCTTGGCGCTAATTAGGTTTATTGTAACCCTTCGGAAAAACGAACAAAAAACTATGTCTTACGAAAAATAAAGAATTACGTGAATATACAGTCCATTCGCAGCATTCTTTCGCTTACCTCCGCACAGAGTTGCATGGTTCATCTATTGCCGAACTCACTCTATGTATTAAGATGCATTGAATTCAAATTTGCATCAGGTATGGGTGGCGATTTCTATGTGTACTTTCTTTCTATCAACCCAGACCGTCCGACCGAATCGAAGCAGTAAGGTATCTATTTGGACGGTCGGGACAGTGAAACCCAATTAAGACTGGAACCCAGTGGGGAGGTAATTCACGGAGAACGTACCCTTCTTCCCCTGCTACCAACCTCTCAAAAGGACTTTCGATCACACAGATTTAACCAGTACTCCATGGCGATAGTATGGACGGAGCCAGGAATTGAACCCAGGCCCTCATAGTGCAAGCCCTGTCCTTTTATCGCTGGGCTGTCCTTCCCTCTATGTATACTTAAGTTGTGTGAGTGGTTTGGAATTCACTTAAAATTCTTACTCCTTATCTAAGCAGCTCTTATCTGCTTAAACATACTAGATGAACACCAAAATAATCCAATCGAAGGAATTAAATATTTCTTGTTAAGTCCTTTATCTTACAAAAATATATATGCCTCCTGCAGGGTATCTGGAATTTTTCTGTCTTCAGCTGGATGATTATGTTTAAAGTGTAATTAAGCAACTCAGATATAGTGCATGTTTTTCATAAATATTGAAACACCTAATTTTGACAAGTTCATCTTGATTTCTATCGATGAAACTATTAGTAGAAATCGCTTTAAAGTTTTGGCTTTAAAGCGATTTAGATCTGTTATGTACCAATTTAGTTCTGTACCATTTTAGTTCTGTATCAAAAGCGAAATATGATCTGTACAGCTCATTGTTTTCATTTCATATTGTAACGAACTTATTTAAGAAATTTGCAGAACGTAATTCATTTCTATTTCATTATACCCACTTCCAAAACTTATATCATAATTATATTTCCATTGATTAAACATCACATAAATTAAATTAGCTCTTTTACATCAGTATTGGTCAAAATAGTCAACTATTTATTCTCATTAACAATTTCAGCTTCGAAATATTATTAGCATATAAATAAATTTAAGGGAAAAATGTTAAATTGGATAATTTGTTTGCGTCGACATGCAATACATTACAAAACCTATCTTTTTTTCAAAAACAGAACATGTTATGTGCTCAGCAATAATATGTTAGAGAGGATTTTAATACGATGTAATGATCCAGATTCTTGAGTATATTTTCAGCTACAAAAATGAGTCTTAAAATCTGAATAAGGTAAGCTACATCCAGAGTTTAAACAGGAACAACATACGATTACGATTAAATACATTCTAGCCTGTAATGTTCACAGCAGACTAGCGTATTCCCAAATCATACTATACATTTATCACGTAACATCGATTTTCTGAACAATTCACATCTTTTTATATCCACTGCAGAATGTTAACAAAAAACCTAGGTAACTCGAAAAATATTTGGCCAATTGCTTAGATTTTCCAAACTTCTCAAATTTACCCAAGAAAGCGAAATTGTTAGCGCTATTTTGACAGATTTTCCGCCAACCTCATATGATCGTGACGTCACCGCAATAACAGACGGCGACAGAAGTATCAGAAAATTGTGCAATTGTAACATTCACATTTTCACATGAATTTCAAAAACACTATAAGTAACACTTTTAAATTTTATGACGTTCTTGAAATGTAAGAAAGGGATAATATCACGAGGACGGTCTGCAACAGAATCTTAAATATCGAGTTATTCTTCTCTCATTCAAATTTACTCTTACGACATATCCTCGGAAATCGTGGGTGTGCGTTCAGGATGCAAAACTGACTCCAACTTTCTGGATAAATAACATATTTATTCACAATTACAATGTAAACAGGAACAACATGCAGTAAAGCAACTCTTAAATGAAGCATTAATTTAACAAAACAACTTATACTATTCTCTAAACATTGACTAATATCACAGTTTAATGTAACTGATATCATGTCAACTGCTCTCCAACTGAGTAGTGACTCCTTCTATAGACTCTTTATAGAAACTTCTGGAAGTCTCTCATATCTCGTAGAATACTGGTTATTTTGAGATGTTTCTCGAAACTTTGAAAAGTCGCCAAATGTAGCCAAATTGTCAATAAATTCTCAAATGTAGCAACTCTTCTAACTATGGCAACTTTAGATTCACGTCGTGGGAAAGGATGACAGTACGAGTGTTTTCTCCGTCTGGTCTTCGAAATAGACAAAAGTGTGAGGGAGAAAAGAAACTCCTGAGCTTTTTGCAAGTTCATAAGATCGCAAAAAGGAAAGTAACTGTTTATTCTACATAAATAACTTTTTTTTGTTTTAATGATACTTTTATAAAAAAAATTTTGTAAGAGGTAGACTTTCTAAGTTTGATCTATCAATATTTGTACGCGCACACACAAATCAAAAAGTTCGATTCGAGTTTATGGATGATCAAATAAGTAAAAATAAATTTCAAGGCAAAAATATGTTTTTGAAAATTTTACACAGATATAATTTTCTTTTGCAAAAAATAAAATTGCACTATATATGTAAAGTGATTTATGATAGGAGATTTACTCATTTTACCATATATGATCAAACGATATTAAGAGAATAATTTTTAACAGATCGGTTTTTAGGGTGGATATGAACACTTTTGAGATATGTACGAGAAACACTCACAGTAAAAGTGGTTCTTTTTTTTTCCTGAAATTGTTAAAAAGGTATATTGTTCCCTGGTTTTATATTAATTATATTACTTTATAATATATGAAGACATATACACCTAAAATTTTAAGATTATTCGCAATTACATTGGAGAGCATATTTTTGCGAAAATTTTTCGCAGATATTTTACTGCTATGATGAGTTTAGAACGCAGATATAAAATATTGATCTTTGCTCTACTTTTATTTAAAAAAATCTGCTCAAACGCCGACTGTCAGAATTTTGATTTCGTCGCAATATAAAATATATATTGCAATAAATGTACGTTCTGTGAAACTATGTTCTGTCAAAAGACAAACATTTCCAAAATGCATTTCAAATCTGAATACATATTTGGCAAACATAAATATTTAATATCCAGTTAAATCCAAATTTATTTTAGAATATGTATATCCTTTTCTCAACAAACATATTTATTAATTGTTCGTTAGCGTATATCACAGGTAATTGCTTTAGAATTACATCGTAAATACGGCAGATGTATTTGCTTAGAATTCTTGGATTTAAGTTTCCATGACGACCAAACTGATATGAATTCAGATTACCATTGCTAAATATCTAGATATATAGAAGTTAGGTAAATTTATTTCTTATCCATTTCTATTCTGTTTGATTCACTTATAAGTAAGGCCTAATACAAAGTTCTGCGCATGTTGTGTGGTTTGTGGTAATTTTGAACCTCTAAATTGTAAAAAAAATATCCACATATATTCTGTAAAATGAAAAATCCCAATTGTCCTTTAAGATATAGAGAGATTTAAGAGCAAAGAAAAACTCTTTGATCAATGTTTGCCGCTACTATATTGGCATAAAATGGATTATTTTGAAACTCTATTATTTACTCACATAAGGGATAGATAGTTTGTCCAAGAGGTACAACGTAAAGAGGATGTTGAACTTAAAACATAAAATTCCCTTATAAAGAACATTCCCCAAAATATGAAGGGCACAACCATTGTAGATACAAACACCTATGGACTGGATTTGCGCTTTTTACACTTTGAAACATTTGTAAGCATGTTAATGAAAGTTTCAGGGGCATCATATATCCGTAATTGGGAGAAAAGTTCCTTATAGTTATGATAATATATATATATGTGTGTTTGTATGTGCGTGTGTGTGTATGTTTGTGTGTGTGTGTGTGTATGTGTGTGTGTACGAACATAACGCTTAGGCAGATGATAATTAACTAAATATCTTAGATTGAAGCTGAAATTTTTACGATTGCCTATAATAGTTGCTTTTCTTATCAGTTTGACAGAATTATTAACAAAGTAGCTGAAAAAAATAAGCAAAGATTGCAGAATGTTTTACAGTGTAGGCACTCATCAGCATGGATTAGCCGATATCTGCAATGGCAGCAAGAAACTTGCTATAAGCCACAATTTTTATGAGCCTCTATGGGAACTGACATTTTCTATCCTTGCATGTGGGCGACATAAAGTGTAGGTATGTCTCCCATATTTTTTAACGCCCCTTACAGGCCGGTTTTATGCTTTATGAATGTTGTTTTTGCAGTTTTGTATATGCTGAGCTATATTTTATTCCGGTCACATGGAAGGGCTGAAATTATCAGTCCTTATAGAAGCTAGCAAAAATTGGGCCTTATAGGTAGTTCCTTGCTATCTTGTAGATATACACTATTTCCTACAGACGAGCACATTATAAGCGCGAAACCGGTCCATGGATGTTGATATCTGCAATTCAAGTGTCTTCCATATATTGAATTCTTACCAATATGTATATACAGGGTACCTAGAAAAGCCATTGACCACTCAAATAACTTTGTAAAGGAAAATCAATAAGTGTACACATTTGGTCTATTTTTATTAAAGTGACTATGTTCGATTGGATAAATGTAAATGTATCGCCCTAACAAATATTTTAAGAAGTAGAATAACGAATTATGAATGAAAAAGCCAATTACAAAGTTGTAAATCATTCCTTAATGAGTAGTAACCGGCCATAAAACAGCTATAAAAGGCTCTCTTATACAAAAATGCTAAAGTAAACAACATTTACGTGCACAGAACTATAATGTACTCAATATTCTATATACTCTCTTTAACAACAATGCATATTTACATTCCAGAAAGAATAGTACAGCGAATTTTGACAAGCATTGCAGGTGTTACCGTATTTTATGTTCTGATGATCACTTTTGACATAAATCTATTGGCTTTCATCGTACGTTTCTGCTGTTGATTCCTGCCAGTTAAACAATGTTCTACAACTTTGTAATTGGCTTTTTTCGTTTATCTCGCTTTGTTACCAAGTTCTTTGTTCTAACATTTTAATTTTCCGCTGAAGGCGCTGCAATAATATTTATTACATTTCATATACCTAACATGTGCACACATTGATTTCTCCTTTTAAAGTTATTGACACGAAGAACTTACCTAATGATTCTGTCTACTTGTTCCTTTGATTGAAACATAGCTATGTATCTGAAAGCCTGAGTAAAATGTTCAGCCCCATATGGGACTTGCAACTCATAGACAGTGCCATATAGGTAGCATACATATTTATGACATTAGAAGATCTTTTATTAAGGGGGTTTTATCAGGCACCAATTCAAAGTTTACCAAAACAAAAGGAAAAAATTTGATGTGGGCAGCACATGACTTTTCTTATATAATGAATTTACTACTTTTACATTAAAAAAATAGGTTATTCTTATAGTAGATACTTATATTCTTCCCAAGATATTGAATTTTCGTCAATTAGTCGACATTTTTATTGCTTTAGCGTCATTTTTATCCATTTGGTGAAATTAAGATTAATTTGACAACATTTAAAAAAGTCTCCAAGTTGACGACATTCCGCTAAATTCGTCGCCAAAATCTTCGCAGCATTATGAATGGAGAAATATGTTATTCTTATAGCAGATAAATGACAATTGGCATCCAAATACGAAAGTATTACTCAAAGTATCTTTTCCCATGAATGAAACGAGCTAGATCCACGAGAATGATATCACCACATTTATCGTATGATATTACATATGAAAAGTGGACATATTTCTCAACACTTAATATTTTTTTAATTTATGGGATATTTTGATAAATTTATTTGAAAAATGTGCAATATCTCGAGAACGGTTCGTGTTAGCGTTCTAAAGTTTATGTCAATCGTTTTCTAAGGAAAAATTATATAAGAAATGTCTATTTGCGTAACTTTATTAAAGGTTTTGATTTTTTGAGGAATTTTTTTAAATTTAACTCGAAAATTTAGGCGGGGGGGGGGGTCTGAACATTCGACTGTGTTTAAAAACAATAGGATTCCAATATCCACGGATTTTAATTTTTGTACCAAATTTCATTCGAAGCTCCATTCGTTCGTGAGATGTCGTCTCCACAAATCAATAACACAAACATACGCATATACTTTCACACACACACACATACTTTCACACACACACACACACACACACACACACACACACACATACAGACATCACCTCAAAAATGTTCGATTCGTGATCAAGGATGGTCGTGTCCTCCCGTCGAAAGCTCGAATTCGAATTTTCAACCCCGTCACAATAATTTCCTTGTACATACATTATACTATGTATATAAGGAAAGTAATAAAACCTACGACCTATGGATCTCGGCAATTTATAGTACATTGCTATCAAAACGTTGCTATTGCGAGATGAAATTACGTAAATTGCGTAAAAAATAAAAAGTCAAAGCATTTTATAAAAATACAAACTATACAAAAGATACAAATATAAATATACCATTAATATCTGCAGGGCTTAGCTTTTGATTTGATATGTTGCATATACTATTGCCGAGTTTAGTCCACTATAGATGCCCAAAAAATATATTTACAAATGGCAAAGACCCTCTACATACACTACATAATACTTTTTTGTATTCTGCTAAACATGAAAACGTAATCGCATTTGCAGACTTGTAAAAATCACTGTTTACACATTTTAGTTCCTTATTCCAGTGAGTAAATAAATAGCATTTTACACAAACTAAATTTGTAATTTCTTACTAAAATGTGGCGTTGAATAGTTTGCTATGGTTAAAAGTTATTTCGTAGGAAAATGCGATGTTTTAATCCAAAATCTCCCAACAGAACGACTTTTGAGAAACTTAACTCCATGTAATTTAGCTTCTTCATATTTATGGGAGAGAAGTTTTCACTTGCACTGCTGGTGCATATCCTTCTGTAGTTATATTTCAAAGTACGGTAATAACAATTTTAACACATTTTTTATTTTTTCGTAAATGATTAGATGGTAAAATGCTGTTTAACAAAATGTCTTTATGTGCATTTAATATAATGTTAATACAATTAAATTAAATAACCACACAAAATAGTAAAAGGTTTTATATTTACAAGAATTTTAAATCGTAATGTTACCTATTTCATAATTGTAGTTAAAGTGATGTTTTCGATAAAACTGTGTCCCAACAAATAACATGGTGCCGCAGATAGCTTGTTACTCCTAGTAAAGGTAGATATGACTTTAAAATCTCTACTTATAAAAATTTGATGTGGGCAGCACATGACTTTCTCTGCAGACTCAAATTAATCTTTTTTTTATTTCTTTCATTCTTTAAACTGAATTTAATTGCACAAAATGATACTGAATTTGCACTTTAAATTCATTATTTTTTTTTTTGTAATTAAACATTTTTTCAAAGGTGGCGTAAAAAAATGCGAAGTAACTTAAACATCTCGAAAAGGGTTATTCCTTGAATAATGGAGTCGCGTCGTCTTATTATTTTTCTCGTGAAAAATGACGTATAAAACAAGCATTTAACAGATACATTTGAGCACACGTAGTCTCCTATTTTAGATTTTGGCAATTTTTGCGGATCATTTAGTTCAAAAAGTCAGATTCTTTTTTTTCATATCTTACCAAAATGTAGTCAGCACCAGGGTATCTCACAAGTGACTTCTCCACCAAATTTCGTAAAATTTGATTAATTAGATTTTTAGCAAGAGTGGATACATGAGATTCTTTCAGGCCATTTCGCCAACAAATCGAATTATTTTATCCCGAATAGTACCAAAAACTAATCAGCACCAGGGTCACCCACAAGTGACTTACCTACAAGATTTTATGAAATTTGGTCTATTAGTTTCTGAGTTAGAGTGGATACATGCATTGCATAGACAGACTCACAGACACACACACAGACGTCACGCTAAAAATAGTGTTTTCGTATTCTAGAGTTCCCAAAACGTGTAGATCCGTTGAAAACTCGAATTGCGATTTTCGGTATGATTCCAATACTTTCCCTATGCTTACCATGTATTGCAGGAGAAGTAATAAATCGCAAGAAAGAGAATTTTGTATATTTCATTTCTCAGTCATTGTTCTTTAGTTAGCGTCAATATATTGCCAAGCCATACCATGGAACATGGGTGATGAGGATGATCGGTTAAATTGTTTTAAGTCATTGCTTGTGTGTCCTTGCGTTTCAGTTTAAATTTCAATTAAAGCATTTTGGGTGTCAATCAATAAATAAAATGTTTTTACATTATTTTGATAAACGTTTTCCTATCAATAAGGAAAGAGAGTCAAGAACAAAAGCACGTTCAAGGGCGGATTGGAGGATGCATTTTGAAATTTTAATTTTCTTTGTATTTAGTTGCTCCTTGAAATCAGAAAGAAAACGATATATAAAAAAAGAACTATGGAAAGATCATAACCGTACAATAGAAATATTATAATATTTGAAAGCATTGAAATATCTACGTACAAAGGGGGTGAATATATAAATGATAAATTTATATAAATGAGAAGCGTATAAAGAATTATTTGCTGTATAATAAACATTCTTTAAGAAATAAATGTTAAGAACAGTATCAGCTATTTTTAAAGAAAGTCAGTACATTATTACAAAGTTTAATAATAAAACAGCCTTACTATGTTGCTAAATAATACATACGCTTCATTATTGATGGAACCATTAAACATCTTTATTTGTACAGTCTTACGAATTGCTGGAAAAACCGGAAGGGATATCTTCAGAAATAGAAGTGGCAGCCCTTAGTAAACCCCTTACACTCTCTAGAATTCGATGCTGAATGCATATCAGTCATCAGATAAGCTCTATCTATAGCTAATTCTGAAAAATAAATAAAGTGGAAAAGAAACCAGAAATAAAAATTCTTAGTGAACTACCCTACCTCCTCAAAAATGTTATTCTAAATCCATATCAGTTATCATCTAAACTCTATTCACATCCAATCTTAAGAGAAATGTTTCAAGTAAAATTAACGTTTTCGAACCGGAAGTGGAAGTCAATAATCCTCTGGAACCCTCAATTCTCCTCTGGAATTTATTCAATCCAAATCAATCATCATCTGATCCCTATCTTTAGCACATCCTTAAAAATTGATATTTTAAGAAAAAGAAATCGCAAAAACAACAGAATGGCAAAAATATCTCCACCAATAAATGCAAGCAGAAATACATTAGATAGAATTGACTTCACATACGTAAGAAACCTTTTCCCTTAAATTAAATTGTGCATATCACAGGAATTGAAAATCGGCCGATTTAAACATTCTGGAAAGAAAAAAAGTAACTACATAACAACTTTACAACATGGTCTAATAAATATGTATAAGGTTTTGTTTAGCGGAGCATAATATCGATATATTTTAAGTTTCTTTTGCTCTTTTAAGTCTTCCAGTCAGCGTGAATATGTATTTAGAAGATAAAATACATAAAAGTGAACTCTTCTTTTTTTTTTGGCAGAACATTTTATTTAAAGGGAAATAGGGTCACAAAAATAAATAATATGAAAATATCTTATCTACATAATCCAGATCATTTTTTTTTAAATACGCAACATTTTTTGAAAATGTCAGCAGTTTTTAGCTCCTTGTCATGGCATAGTTTCCTTTTCGAATTATGTTTAACTTGAAGTGTAATTGTAAATTTACGTTCTATTGTTATTTGCTTATTGGTGGCAAAACAGTTGCCATACTTTTATTTTTCTGCAAAAAAATGTTCTTTGAGATATCAATTTCTGAAGATTTGCTATAGATTGAGCTCAGATCACCGACTTGGAATCAACATAAAACATTGGAGGGAAATGAGCGGAAGTTCATAAGGATTTGCACTTCCCGTTTTCTTTCACTTTCTAGTTAAAAAATTTATAAAACATTTATTTCTATAGAGCTTTGATGAAGGCTGATATGGACATAGTAAACTCCAAACCCGTATAATTCGATGCTAAGAATTTTTATTTCCAGAGATGTCACTTCTAATTTTTCCGAAAATTCATATAAAATGTACAAAATACATATGACTGAAAGAGAATAAAAATGCTTAATAGTTCCTTCAAAATTGAAGTTAACACACCATTTGCTACTATTGAAAGAATCCTTCATAAATTTCTTGTTATATTTCCTTCGGTGAAAAAGCAAATAGAAGCAGGCAAGTAGAACGGGTTATAGAAAAAGTAAGTCGAAAGACTTCAATTTCTGTAAAAAATATCAAGAGTCAAAGCGTATAAGTTTGCAATATTCCAGCTCAGTTTCCGTTCTTTGAACAAATTAACTTTTGTTTGCTAAAACATCAAGTATTGTTTTTTGAAAACGACATACATGCTCACTGAAAAATAATCGATCCAAGTCGACACTCCCTGGGAGGGCCTTATATGTCAATTATAACCCCCCCTTCTCACCTGTTTAGCAGCTGATTAAGGAAATACCCGCTTAGGTCTCAACTATAATCCAAGAGGAATATCACTGAAAACTTCGTATAATAAATTATTCCATCTCATTTTAAATAAATAATTATATAAAATAACTATTCCTTGCGTCGACTGCGTATGAAACCTGATTTCAAAAACCACGTTGCGGGCCAAGCGATTTTTGTTATTGTTTTGTATGTCATTCATATATGAATGACGTGACTCAGTATGACATGTTTTAATGTTTTGATAATGGGGCTCGTCATTCATATATGCATGACATGGTTTATTGCTTTATTTCTTTATTATTTTATTAAAGATAATTATTTAATTTAAATCTTCGATTATTTTATTCTAGATAAGAATTAGCTCTGTATAATAAAAACATGCCACAAAACTTTGAAACCAGAAGAACCAGTCTAGATGTTGTCAACGAATCGAAAAGTTATTTCAGACACACTGGGGCAAATAAGAAATAGCTACGGACAGAAACTACAAGTGAATTTGATAATAGTGTTTATATAATTTTTATCTTAACCATTTCTGACGCCTACGATTGTGAATAAAGCTCAAAGTTCTGATATCTACTATTGTGAACAAAGCTCAAAGTTCTGATATCTACTATTGTGAACAAAGGTCAAAGTTCTGATATCTACTATTGTGAACAAAGCTCAAAGTTCTGATATCTACTATTGTGAACAAAGCTCAAAGTTCTGATATCTACTATTGTGAACAAAGGTCAAAGTTTTGATATCTACTACTGTGAACAAAGCTCAAAGCTCTGATATCTACTATTGTGAACAAAGCTCAAAGTTCTGATATCTACTACTGTGAACAAAGCTCAAAGTTCTGATATCTACTACTGTGAACAAAGCTCAAAGTTCTGATATCTACTATTGTGAAAAAAGCTCAAAGCTCTGATATCTACTACTGTGAACAAAGCTCAAAGTTCTGATATCTTCTATTGTGAACAAAGCTCAAAGTTCTGATATCTTCTATTGTGAACAAAGCTCAAAGTTCTGATATCTACTATTGTGAACAAAGCTCAAAGTTCTGATATCTACTATTGTGAACAAAGCTCAAAGTTCTGATATCTACTATTGTGAACAAAGCTCAAAGTTCTGATATCTACTACTGTGAACAAAGCTCAAAGTTCTGATATCTACTACTGTGAACAATGCTCAAAGTTCTGATATCTACTACTGTGAAAAAAGCTCAAAGCTCTGATATCTACTACTGTGAAAAAAGCTCAAAGCTCTGATATCTACTACTGTGAACAAAGCTCAAAGTTCTGATATCTTCTATTGTGAACAAAGCTCAAAGTTCTGATATCTACTATTGTGAACAAAGCTCAAAGTTCTGATATCTACTACTGTGAACAAAGCTCAAAGTTCTGATATCTACTACTGTGAACAAAGCTCAAAGTTCTGATATCTACTACTGTGAACAAAGCTCAAAGTTCTGATATCTACTACTGTGAACAAAGCTCAAAGTTCTGATATCTACTATTGTGAACAAAGCTCAAAGTTCTGATATCTACTACTGTGAACAAAGCTCAAAGTTCTGATATCTACTATTGTGAACAAAGATCATAGTCTGACACCTACTGTTGTGAACACAGCTCAAAGAACAAAGCACAAATGTTTCCATGAGCCAAGCTTATCAAAACAGATTGGATTCTTCATCAATATTCGTACATAATCATTAACGAAGCCTACCACGCATAGTACTATTTTCACACATATATCAATGACTTGGCACACAATGTAATAAATGAAGCAACTTCTTTAACATTCAAAATATATTTATATTAAGGGTTCCTAAGAAAGTCCTTAAGTATCCCAAGAACTTTGTAAAGACAGGTCCATGAGATAGGTTGACCTATAGTAAACTGGCTACGCCTGATCGACTGAAAGTGATTATAACGCCACTGGCAGAGAATTTAAAATGTTAAGATAATAAATTCGACAACAAAGCGTAGGATGGGGTGTAATGAGAATTTGACTTGCAGAAAGAGAATTTGCTGGTTTGACTTGCAGAAAGAATGTTACCACATACTTTGACAAACATTGCGGAAGTCACCGTGGCTCTGACTATACAATTAAGAGGTATTTATTGCCTTCCATATACTCATTTCTTTCGTTCCTGGTGTTGATTTCTACGCATTAGACAGTTCTCTACAAGTTTGTAATTGTATTTCCATCTATCTTGCATTTTTGCCGTGTTTGTTATCCTAAGTTTTTAAATTCTACTCTGGTGGCGCTGCATTCACTTTTAGTCAATCGGACATAATCACTTTACTTTAAACAGGCCTAACGTGCGCACTTTCATACTTTTCGTTTAAAGTGTTTGTGGTGCCTAAGGATTTTTCTAGATATATTGTATAATTTTTTTAAATAATATTCGATTGATTGATAAAACCTTCTTCTGCCAATCTCCATTCTCTAATAAAAATTGATAGTTGTGAGACCAGGAGGCAATTATACAGTATTGATGTTTACGACGAAACAAAGAGCAGACTTTTAGGCACCTTTTTATGGTCTCGGCTCGGAAAGTCACGACTCCAATAAATACACGTCACACAAATTGCAGGTATGGCTGGGGCAAAATCTACTAGGGTCAAAACTTAAACTAAGCGTCATTGGAAACTGAAAGAACCAATGATGCGAATATGCGACATGGCACTGAGAAGCATCCAATGAAAGCAAGGAGGGCGTATTTGGACTTCAGGCAAAATGATGTGGCGACGAGGAGAAAAAGTCTATGAATAGAATTGAATGATTATCCAAAAGTGATGAGAGAGTCGTGCTTTCAACTAATGTAGTGGTTATTCATTTTGAGTAGTGAGAATGTCATGAAGTCTGACTCCAAAGGTCAGTAAAAGAGTCGGTACAGATTCCAGTCATGCTGAGCTACAGACCCGAAATACAGAGGTATGTTGTTGTTGTTGAAACCCAGACCGTCCGACCTACCAGAAAGGTCTAAGGTAACTGTTTGGACGGTCGGGAAGTGCCACCCAATTTAGACCGGAACCCAGTGGGGGAGGCATCCACAGGGACCGTACCCTCCTTCCCCTACCACCAACCTCTCGGAAGGACTTTCGGACCCACATGTTTAACGTGATCGCACTCCGCATGAACACGGCGGCAGTTTTGGCAGCGGCTGGAATCGAACCCGGGCCATCGAGTGCAACTCCAGCGCGCTAACCAATGGGCTACCGCGCCCTATATACAGAGGTATGTGTCAGTCTTCATGTATATTAGGTCAATTTTTTATCTTTGAAATAAGATTCAAAAGACCTGGTCTCAAACGGTGCTTTTTTCCTCCTTAAGTGCATGTTAATAAATTCATGTAATTGTAATCTTAAAAATAAAGAAATTAATAAATGATAATTTTAATGGTGGATTTTACGCCCCCGATAGCAATATTAAAATGTTGGGATTCACCACTGAATTATTCCGAGTTATTCCAAATTTCCGAATTATGCGGCGTTCCAGTTTAAATTACCACCACAATAGTCTCTTTTGTTACCAATTGAAATAATCATATCCAATTTCTTTTAATCGTCCAATTTTTAATTTCTCATACATAGTATTGAGAAAGTACTGTTTTCGCAAAAATTAGCGATTTCGAGACTTTGATGCCAATATATGTTTTAAGACCTGCTGAACACGTTTGACTATTTTGAGTGTGATGCCCGTCCGTCTAATCTGTTTTATGTCTCTGGTCGATTTCTTGTGTAATTATCAAATTATCTAGGACTATATAGAACTTGTTTTTTTAATCGAGTGAAAACTTTGAAATTTATTCGAAATTCTATTTCTTTTAGCATGGCAGCATAGAACAAAATTTGACATAATGATGCATAAGAGGGTTTATTTATGGCTCAATGGCGAGACTTGATAGTTTTAATCATTGCTGCATAAAATAGCTGTGGTACAATTTTTTTTCGTGACGTCATTACCCCCACCTTGGAGGCAAGTCATCCCCCCGTGGGGTACATTATAGAGTATGATATCACTCTGAATATTTTTTCAAGCCCTTTAAAGTGAAGGTTAACACGGTATAATTGCAATAATTTGGACTCACGATACCGATTTTTGAAATTTTTACTTGTAAAATATGAAAAATAAAATGATTTCTGGTTTGACAAAGTCAAGTTGAGCCACACACCAGTTCATTTCAAGGAACATCCCGGCCAAAGTCTTACAAACAGATAGATAAACTTAATTTGGAAGTTAATTATCCGTATAACAGACTGCCCAGAACATGTAGTTAGTTCCATATACCCGAATCTCTAATACTTCAGCCAATCCCGAAAATGTTTATTTACGTATACTAACCATCATTAGAAAAGATCATTTTATACAGTAGACTACAGGAAGCACTTTACTTAAAACCTCATAGTACCTTATATCTTCGAAATGGTGTATCTGTGTTGGGAAAAACAGTGCAGTGGAAGGAGCTATGATATGAAGCAGTAAATTATCATTGACAGGTGAATGTGGGACACTCAGCTTCTAAAAGCATTCTTTTCAGTTTCTTTTTATCTCCTAACCGAGCTATAAATACATATTTTCCTTCAGGGAACTAAGACGATGAAATACATCGCTATGTAATAATAAGTCTATTGTGTTAGAAGAAAATCCATTTATGAATGCCTTTATAAGGAAACAATAGGAGAAAATCGAATTATTGCAAGATATATATCATCTGCATTACAGAGAGTTTGCTGTGTCATGCATAATTCTGCTACTGAATATGCATGTCATTCATGACACAGCACAAAGTAACAAATTAAAGCTGCAGCTTCCGCTTCAACTATAGATGAATGCTAGCCGAATACCCGTTGAAAATCAACGGTCTCACAATAAGCAAGTCCTGAATAATGTAAATTTTTTAATAATTTGCTTTTCACATATATTCGGTAAATCGAATGTTTTGGAGTGCAGAACCTCCTAAAGAAAAAAATATCGGAAAACTTAAATTGTTCATTTCTTCCTCTCGAACTAAATACCCGTAAAGCAAATTAAAGTCTCTATCTTACCCCCGAAGCATACTATTTTAACATTTTCCCTTTCGAACGTTTTTTTGTGGAGATACACATAAATGAACATTTTTGAAAAACACTGTTCCTCTTGGGTTTTTCAAATAATTGCCCCATATACCAAATATCAAGCCTCTATCACATTAAAAAAATCGTATCTCATTTATTCGGAAAATCGAACATATTGGTATGCGGCACCCCCTAATGTTGCAAATATTGGAAATCTGAAATTGCACACTTTCTTTCTTTCAAACTATCTACTCGTACATCAAAACTGAAATATCTATCCCATCGCGAAGCATGTTTTTTTCTATCACTTCACCTTTCGAACGTTTTTCTATGAAGCACCCCTTAAATGAACATTTTGGAAAATCGTATTCATCTTGGGTTTTTTATAATATGGTTAGCCCATATAGTAAGCATCAGGCCTCTATCATATTTTAAGAGAGGCGTTTTTCATTGGTTCGTCAAATTGAATATTTTAGTGAGCTGCACCCCCCTACAATAGCAAAAGTTGGAAAACTGAAATAACACACTTTCTTCCTTTCCAACTATTTACCCGTACACCAAATTTGAAGTCACTATCTCATCGTGAAGCATGCTTCTTTCATCATTTCACTTTTCGAGTGTTTTAGTGTGGAGTACCCACCCTCTTAAATATACATTTTTTAAAAACACCATTCCTTTTGGGGGTTTTATCAGATGATTCGTCCATATACCAAATATAGAGCCTCTATCATGTTTCAAAAGGCGCGTTTCTCCTTTATTTCCAAAATCGAACATTTTGATATGCGGCACCCCCTAAAGTAGAAATATTGGAAAACTGAAGTTGTACACTTTTCCCCTTCGAAACTATCTGCCCGTACGCCAAATTTAAAATATCTATTTGAAACATCATTTTTATTATCATTGTTATATAAAATATTGTTTGAACTGCATTAAAGCATGCATGTGTTGTAGCATATTGGGCCCAAAAAAAGGTCCTTAAAAATCCTTATTTTTACTTCTTATACAGACATAATAAGAAATGAAGGCGAGCGCATGAATTGCATTTTTCAAAGCTATGAAAAATGCAATTTATGTTACACTGTATCATAGCATTTCAACGGACTAAAAGCCCCAACGTTCTAAGGGTCCAACGGGGAAAGACTCATCGTGTTTTTACCAGTCATCAATAGCAAAGGGAGAAAAGCTTGGTTCTCATAAATTATTTGTGGAACACTTGTAAAAAAGGCTATTTTACCTCATATTCTCCCAATTTACCAAAGACATGCATCAAACGAACTTTTGAAAAAATGCATAAACTGTGGAACTCAAAATGCAAACGAAAGCTTGCACAGTGTGATTTGGGCTAATTGTCCTAAAGAAACATATGTACATAAACAAGAAAGAACAATCATGCATAAGCATTGATTATGAAACACTTTCCAACTGAAATGCAGTTTCATTTAAAAATTTCTAAAATGTGATACATTCAGTGGTGATATCTTTTACATTATCACAGTACTACAGTAATTTACTATACTTAAATATTTAAAACTGTATCGAAATTTAAATCATCTGATTCTCTATGTAAAATCAATGAATATTTCATTCATATAACTTGTATTCCAGACTCCAGAGCTAAATAATTTTGTGTGAAAAAAGTTCAGCAATTCTTATGTAACTCACCTTATAATCGCTTGAGATATTTGCATTCTGCATAAGTTAAAATTAGGCTTCGTTGAAGAAATAATAAAAGTTTAGGGATCATTTAAAATCACAACTATTGTAATTGCATAGTTACGGAATTTAGATACACAGATACACAGATAATATATGTGTGTGTGTGTGTGTGTGTGTGTATGTATTCAAAGTATTGGAATCGTGCCGAAGATCGGAACTCGAATTTTCGAAGGATCTACACGTTTTGAGACTTCTAGAACACGAAAAACTATTTTTAGGAAGACGTCTGTGTGTGTAAGGGTGTATCTGTGTATGTTTCAGTGTGTCTATGAGGATATTATATCCACTCTAATTGAAAAACTAATGGACCGAATTTCATAAAATTCGGTAGGTATGTTTTTTGTGGGAAATCCTGATGTTCATTAGATTATAGTACGATTCGTAATAAAAGAATCTGCCTTCTTTGCGAAATGGCCGGCAGAAATTGCCTCTATCCACTCTAGCTAAAAACTAATGGAACAAATTTAACAAAATTTGGTGTATAATATTTCAATAATCTACAAGTGATTTATAAACCAAATTTAACAAAATTTGGTATATAAATCATTTGTAGGTTATTCTATTACGATTCGGGAAAAGGAACGGGCTATTTTTGCGAAATGGCCCGCAAAAATCGTTAAATATAAAACTAAAAGTCTACGTGTGCTCAATTATATCAATTAAATGCTTATTTTAAACGTGATTTTTGACAACAAAAAGAATAAGACTTACCCCATTACTCTAGGACAAAAGAGTAGATTGAGATATTCTTGTTATTTTGCGTTTTCGCTACGCCACCTTTGACAGTAAGTCCAGCTATCAAATGAGAACCAAATTTAAGTTTAACGTGCAAATTAAATGTCATTTAAAATACTTATGGCTGTTATTTTGTGCAGATAAACTCAAATTATTATTGAAGAAATAAAGAGAGCGTGAATATGAGTCTGCAGAGAAAGACATGTGCTGCCCACATCAGAATTTTCAACAATAGTACAACAATGATTTATAAAAGTGAAGGGGGATTATTTGCAGGCCATTTCGAAAAAAATGCATGATCTATATTTAAAGATCCACCAAATTTTTGTAAAATAAAATGTTCAGCAAATTAAAGCTGTGTACCAAATTTTAACTCTCTAGGACGTAGGAAAGTGCATTAAAAATGCCATCGAATAAGCATATCATGAAGCGTTATATAAAATTAAAAAAAAATTTGAGAAATTTTTATCTACCAAATTTATTTTAAAATGTGAAGCCTCTCTCATATACAAAATGATCAAACTCTTGGAGAGATATTTATTATATAATATATGTCTTTTTTCTTTCTGGAGGATATCCCAAAAGTCAGAATTTAATTGAATTTGTTATTTTCCCTATATTAAATAATTTTTAATTAAAAAACTGCTTAATATATTTTACTGAATTTTGTTTTATATATTTTATGGGATAGTGTGAATATTTCCTAAAAATTTCGAAGCAATTTGTGAATTTTAAATTTGCTTAAAAAATGTTTGAAAAATTAGGTCCCATAGGGTTCAATGTATTTCATTTTTTCAACCCGGGTTCAATAAAAAACTAATTGGGTTATATTAATTATTTATATTCCCATAGGTCCCACAGACCGTCTGAAAAACATACTAAAATTTCATTTTGATAAAGTCATTTTTACGGCAGTTATCGTGCTGACAGACTGACAGACAGAATGAACTAAGTCATGAACACTTTTCAACTACGTTGTAACGTGTTAAAAACGTGTAAAATTTTGTGTAATGGAAGTTGTGTGTGAATACAATAAAGGTACACTGCGCTACATAAAAGAAGCACAGAATGCCTTAGGTGTACCTTTAGGAAAGTGCTCCAAGAATCTCGGTGTTGTGCTCGATTCTCGAAAAAAATGTTTCGACAAAGACGACGAAGTGCAAAATATCAACTTGCATGTAAATTGGTTAAAAACATTTTTAAAAAGAGACATATTAGTTAAAAAGAAGAAAGATGTAACATACAGTGCAGGGTATTTTTAGAAGAAAGTTAAGAAATAATGGTGGTTATGCAGAAATGATATGCATAAAGTTACGAAATATTGTGTGTTTTTATGATATGAATATATTTTCAAATATTGTATTTCTTTTATAATATAGGCATCATCATATTTATAGTTAAACTATTTCTTAATGCAATGAATCAAATGTATTTAATGGTGTAAAAATAATAATGAATTTGGCAAAATCAATTTTTAACACTTTACAACAAAGTTGAAAAGTATTTATGACTTTGTTCATTCTGTCTGTCTGTCTGTCTGTCAGTCTGTCCGTTAGCACAATAACTGCTGTAAAAATGACTTAATCAAAATGAAATTTTAGTATGTTGTTCAGACGATCTGTAGGACCTATGGGAATATAAATGACTAATATCACCCAATTAGTTTTGGATTGAACCCGGGTTGAAAAAATGAAATACATTGAACCCTATGGGACCTAATTTTTCAAACATTTTTTAAGCGGATTTAAAATTCACAAATTGTTTCGAAAGTTTTCCGTAATATTCAAATTGTTCCATAAAATATATAAAAAAAATTCAGCGAAATGTATTCAGTAGTTTTTTAAATAAAAATTAAAATAATAATTACTTATATGTAGATTCATCTTATATGAAGCGATCACGTGACCATGATATGAAAAGATCACATGATCCACTTAAAAATGATATATGGCATCCATCTTGTCTCAAAATCGTGATTTTTTAAGTTCTTTTTAATTCATATTGAGTGTTGTATCCGTCCAAAAACCACTTTATTTTTGCTTAAATGCTGTGCATCTACATACTGAAACAATGCAATTACAGTATATTTGAGTTTAAATGATCATCCAAATTTGATTATTTCTACAACGAAGCCTATTTTTCACTTATGTAAAATGCAAACAGCAAAATATGTAGAATAAGATGTATTAGAATTGCTATACTTCTTTAACACAAAATTATTTAGCCCATGGAGTCTGTATAGCTGATATGAATGAAATACTCATTGATTTTACGACGATTTTTTTCGATGAAATTTTAAGCATAGAGTTTAATTACTTGTAGCTCCATGGTTTTAATTTTTAATTAAAATAAATTATTATAGAATTGTGATGAATGAAATAAATGGGAAAATGTTATGAATGAAATGCTGCTTTTATAGAGAGATCCAGGCGTGGTATTTTTTCTATGACGTCATTTGAATGAATTTCAGTTGTTTTTGATGAAGTTTTCAAATATAATAAATTATCGTAGTATTAAGATAGTTTCAAAAATATTACCGAGGAATGTATCGCATTTTAGAGATGTTTAAACCAGGCAATTTATATTTAGATGCCGTCATTTAAATGAAGTTCATTTTTTTTAATGAAGGTTTAAGTTTTCAAATATAATAAATTAATGGAGTATTGTAATAAGTTTTAAAATATTACCGAGGAATGTATTGCATTTTAGACTTGTTTAAATAAGATTGCATTGAAGTTGGAAAGTGTTTCATAATCAATGCTTTAAGCATGATTGATTTTTCTTGTTATTTATATCTTTTCTCGGTTTTCTTTTCAATGTGTGACAACTGAGGTTTCGACTAATGGTCGTTATATAAAATAAATATAGTTAAATTCAATGAAACAGCTACCGTTTTAAATGTAAATGCATAATAAATATTTTAAAATAACATTTAAAGTAATTTAAAGTGGATTTGGAATATTTTTTCAAAGTTAAAATCTCAAGTTTTTCTCAGTTCGTGTTTTTTCTGTATATAAATATGTTCAAAATTCTACACTTGTATATATATATATATATATATATATTTCTCAATTGACTTGATTTTTTTCTTGGATGTTCACTATAGTGCATTCAGCCAACGGCCCTACCGTGCCGAAAACACCTGTTCTCGTTAGATCACCGAAGTCAAGCAGCATGGGGCGCGCTTAGTACTTGGGTGGGTGACCACCTGCGAACACCGCGTGCTGTTAGCATATTTCGGGAGCGGTAGACCGATGGTTTGCGCGTTGGATTTGCACCCTGCCACAACTGCCGCTGTGTTCATGCGGAGTACGATCACGTTAAACATGTGGGTCCGTAAGTCCTTCCGAGAGGTTGGTGGTAGGGGAAGGAGATACGGTCCCTGTGGATGCCTCCCCCTCTTGTTTCCGGTCTACATTGGGTGGCACTTCCCGGCCGTCCAAACAGTTACCTTACACCTTTCTGGTAGGTCGGACGGTCTAGGTCTCAACAACAACTATATTACATTTTATGAAACTAAGGATCAGATTTGCAATAAAACCAAAAGTTTGTTCTTTAAAAAAATAGATATGTACAAAAAACTCAATCTTTTGTTGAATTTTTACTTGTGTATCAACATTTTATTTTTTTTCTCCCAAACTAATTAACTTTTTAGAAATATGATCCTTAAAGTTATAGAGGACACTTCAAAGAACATTATAAAAAAAATGTTGTAAACAGTTAGAAATTGTAGGCGAAGATAGGTTTTAAAAATTATTTAAATTTAAAAAAATAAATAAAATTTTCAAATTGTATCAGTAGAATTGTCGTTTTTCCTGGTGAAATACTTTTCCTTAATCAAATCATTTAATAATATGCAAAAAGAGTATTGTAAAGTACTTAAACAAGAAAATTATTCAAAGGGTACCGAGTCCCCTTAATTTACATGTTTTTTGTCTGATCTTTAAGTGTTGATCAAAGTGAGATGATTCAATATTTGGTTGATATTGAATTTATCTTTAGTTTTTTAAACTATTTGAATACTTTTCAGTTTCGAAAGTTTGTGTATAATTTTTAAAGTATGTGCTTCTAAATTCTCCTTCAATTTAAATTTAATTATATCAATTTTAATTATATTACTTTTTATTTAGGCTAATTAGTTTTAAAATCATTTTCATTTTGATTGTATCGAATTTAATAATCGATATATATATTAGAATGTTTATCGATTTCAAGTGTCTTTCCATTTTGTCCTAAGCTGTGAATTGGTTATAGATTGGCGATCGTTCAATGGATAAAAATTGGGTTAAATATATATATTGATTTATATCAATATATATTTGTTAACCCCAGAAATCGACAAGGACTGGCTATTCTCCTTGAGATTGGGCTTTAAAACGGCTCAAGGTGAATAGTTAATTTCAAGTTTTTGTACTTTGGGTGTGGTTTTCACAATCTTGCTTACACTTTCGCCATTGTTTCTGGTACGTCTATTTCTTTATATATATTATTTCTTTATATATACACTCACTTCCAAAAGTTAAGCAGGCAATACAAATTTTCATTTTTCAAAAGCGTATTTGAATCTGAGTGGCTGAAAATCGCTGCGGATGTAAATGGCAGTATGCAAATATCGTATGTTACAACCAATCACGATTGACTATCCGGATATATGCTAATTAGACAGTCGTTGAAAATGCAGCATTCTGAAGGGTTTGAGGAGGTGCATTTGAATGCTGATGCAAAAGTTTTTATATTTTTTGTAGGATAATTTTTGATGATATGCATGTTTCTGTGGCTGAAAGAAGACAACTGACAGATAGTGAGCGCTGGCGTGCTCTCGGTCGTATTGAAGCAAGACAGTCAATCAAAGATGTCGCTACTTTTTTTGGCGTTGAGCATTCGGTAATTTCTCGGTTATGGAAACAATTCCAAACAAGTCAAACAGTTGTCCGGAGACCTGTGCCCGGTCATCCAAGTGTTACCACTCCCTCTGATGATCGGTATATTGCTATAGTAGCCAAGCGTAATCAACGAGCTACCTCCACAAATGTTACATCCATGGTTGCAGCGGCACTTGGTAAAACAATATCTGCCAGCACTGTGCGCTGAAGTCTCCACGTAAAAGGGATTGTACGTCCGAGTACCATGTTTTTGTGTTCCACTAGTCGTCGAAGCCAGAAGGGAAAGATTAAAGTGGTGTCGTCAACATGTCAATTGGACTGTCTCAGATTGGTGCAACGTCCTGTTCATCGGCGAGTCCAGATTTGCCCTGGAATCAGATTATAAGCGTGTAAGGGTCTGTAAAAACAAGACACACGCAATCAGGCCAAGAACATCATCGAACATCACGCATTCAGAGGTGCCAGAGACATGTTGTGGGCTGAAATTTCGAAGGGATATGGCACAGAGCTGCACATATTTAATGGCATTTCTGTGACGGCTGCACGATATCGGGGTGAAGTCCTAGACCCCATTATGAGGCTCTACACTGCAGCAGTTGGTCCTGATTTCCTCAGTATGGATCATAAAGCCCGTCCCCATTGAGCTAACATCGTTGACGAATAACTGGAAAGTGGGGGCATTTCTCGTATAGAGTAGTTGGCGCATTTCCCCGACCTTAATCCCATTGAAAAACTTTGGGATGCCCTCGAGCGTGCTGTCTCTGCACGTTTACCTCCTCCAGCCAGTCTCAGAGAGTTGAAAACTGTCCTACTGGAGGTATAGGCATTGCTCGCATCTGCGATGGTTGATCACCTCATTGAAAGCATGGAAAATCCTTGTAACGTTTGTGTGAAGATCCGGGGTGATCACATACCATATTAATGTACGTTTTGTTTGGTTTGTTTGCCTTTAAACATAATTTTGTTAATGACATAAATGCGTCTTCATCATATAACTGGCGAAAAGAAAATATTTTTTTCATCTTTGTACATAATACTTGTTTTCTATAATGCATAAACACATTTGTGACTTTCATGTAGAATTTTAAGTTAATCAAAGCATTACTTTTCCATTTTTGTTGATTTTACCGTCCGTGCATAACTTTTGGAAACCAGTACATATATATATATATATATATATATATATATATATATATATATATATATATATATATATATATATATATATATATATATATATAAATTAAAATAACAAATACTAAAGTGCAGGAGTTACATACTCTTTTGCAAGAAAAAAAACGAAGCACTTCTAAAAAATAATCCGATCATCTCGAAATTTTGCATGCAAATTACTTTATACCAAGTATGCAAATGATTAAGTTTACAAGGCCAATGAGTGGTAACTTCGGTCTTCGGGAAGAGCTCGCATTTCTATTGCGCAACTAGCATCCTATGAAACAGGTTTAAAATGTGGACGGTTTAACTTTGCGCGTTTTCAGCGTTGTAGTTCCGTAGAGACACAACCAATAATTCCCTTACAACGTTGCCGAAGACCTTATAAACGATTAGATGAGTTCGAACGTGGTTGTATATTCGGGACGCGTGAAGCTAGCTGGTCATACCAAGCAATAGGCCGCTACCTGCACCGAACGGACACTGCTGTACAAAGGTGCTGGCAGCAATGGTTGCTGCAAGGAACTCATCGGCGGAATGAAGGCTCTGAAAAGCTAAGGTGCACGAATGCTAGGCAAGATCGGATGATTGTGCGACAGACCCGAACTGGCCCAACAGCATTATTTTCCGCCATCCAACATGCTACAGCCTCTTCCATACCACCCGTGGTGCCTTCCACCATCATACGGCGCTTGGTTAAAGTGGGGTTACGCTCACGGCGGCCTTTAAAACATCTGCCTATAACCATAAAACATCGACAGAGTCGTTTGCAGTGGTGTCGTAGCCCAGCCTCATGGCTGCTAGCAGACTGGCATCGCATAGTGTTCAGTGATGAATCACGCTTCAGTCTTTCAGCAGATGACCATCGGGTACGTGTGTAGAGGTGTCTAGGCCAGCGGTCCTAATCAGCCTTTGCTTTAGACAGGCACACAGCCATTTCTCCTGATGTGATTGTGTGGGGTGCTATTTCTTACGACAGAAGGTCGCCTTAGTCATCCTGCGTACAACTTTAAGAGCTGAACTATATGCTGATAAAATACTGCAGCCGGTTGTGTTACCCTTCATAGCACGTCATTCTGGGGCCATTTTAGAACAAGATAATGCCACGCCACATACGGCTCGCATATCTTCGGACTGTCTCAGTGCTGTTGATACTGTTCCATGGCCAGCAAGGTCGCCAAACCTTTCGCCAATCGAACATGTATGGGACATGCTAGGCCGCCAGATTCGGGCACTCCGAAATGTAGCAGATCTTGAGCAACAATTGAGGAATGCCTGGCAGAATGTATCGCAGGATGACCTTAGGAAACTTTATCACTCCTTACCTAGACGTATACAAGCATGCATTGCCGCCAAGGGGAGTTTTACCAATTACTGATTTGAAAATTCAATGTGGAATTGCTAATCATTGATCGGTCCTGTGGCCTTGATTTTTTATTCATTTCATTACCTGTGTATGGGCTCTACGCATATTTAATTTCAATAAAAACAGTAACTTTCTTCATGGTGCTTCGTTTTTTCTTAAAGACTATGTGTGTATATATATATGTGTGTGCGCTTGTGTGCGCGCGCGTGAGTGCGTGCGTGAATGCGTGCGTGTGTGACTTTTCGAACATACTCATACTTATGAAAATTTCAACACCACGTAGGAATGGTCAGACTAGATAAACATTTATATCACATATTACTTATAGCGATACTGAGTCCCGACGACCAGAGCAGACGTGTCTAGAGACAGCCGGGACATCGTCAGGATCCTGCTCTTAATGTCCACGCCAGACGACCCGACAACAGGAAATTATGGTCTAAGGTGCCATTTTGTTTGATAGCCTGACCCCTTTGATAGTCCTCCGTGGCCCCATCACAGCACAGCGTTACGTTGCCGACATTCTACGACTCGTTGTATTGCCATTCCTTTCGCGACACCCTGGACTAACTTTTCAGCAAGATAATGCCAGGCCACACACGGCACGCCTCTCTATTGATTATCTGTGTGCTTACGGCACACTTCCTTGTCCAGCCAGATCCCCAGATCTCTCGCCTATTGAGCACATTTGGACTAAGATGGGCCGTCGTCGAGATCATCCCAGAATGTAGACGAATTAGTTCGTCAATTGGAAGTCATGTGGAACGACATCTCTCAGAACACCATTCGCCAACTTTATGCATCAATGCCACGTCGGGTAACAGCTTGTATCAAGGTTAGAGGTGGACCAACGTCATATTGACGTGCTCACTTTGTGTAGATCTTTCAGTGCAATAAATAATCAAATTGTTCTGAAATTCTAATCAATTCTTTTTCTGTACATCCACATTACACGCACCATATTTGTCTCATTTGGATAATTCTTTCTTGGTGCATCGATTTTTTTGTCTTAGTATATATATATATATATATATATATATAATATATATACTAAGTATATATATATATATATATATATATATATATATATATATATATATATATATATATCTATATATATATATATAATATATATACTAAGTATATATATATATTAGTTTAAGAAAAATATACAAAAACATATTATTTTATTTATTTAGGTTTCATTTCAGCAGGTAAAACAATTCCTTTTTTCTTACCAAGTCCCATCAGCATTTCTTGACACAAAATAACAGCATCACTATACGCGCATTTTTTCCAAACAATTTATTTCCACACCGGGGAAGTTGGAAAACAAATATTTCTAATTTATTTTATTTGTTTTCCTATCGTTGGTTTATACGTCTAGATTATAGAATGAGAACAGTATAAGGGTATTTTAGCACCATTAAACTAAATCGTGCTTTGGGATGTTATCATTACAGAAAGTGAAATATGTTTTGTAAAATGCGTAAGAAATTACCCGTTTACGTTGTGATGGTTGTGAAGGTAATTGCACTTTTCTGCTACTTTGAGTTTAAGGAGGACGTTTGAATCAATTTTGTTTTGTGGAAGCTTTTAATGTGACAATTTTCGATGAAACTCAAGTGAATTAATGTTGGCAATTGATTGCTGCGTTACTTCAGAGTTGGCAGGGAAAATGCACTTAAAAAAGGTACGTAACGTACTTATTTATTCCCAAGTTGGGAACTTTAATAAGATTAAATTTGCAGTTAAAATCATTCTCGAGGAAGATATTAAATAGGAAATTTATAGGAGGATAGCTGAATCTTTTAAGAAATACATTAAAGTCTCAACTATCTGGAATTTCAGTGTACTTCTAGATGTTTATGGAACTTTGTAATTGTTTATGATGTTAAATCTCTTTACGCGCGCCTCTTAATTTGTACGGAAAGTAAACTCTCGCTCTCTGTACGGAAATCTACGGAATCTCTGTACGCTAATTTGTATGGAAACTAAACTCTCGCTATAAAAACCTTGCGGAACTGAGACCTACGTCCAAGTAACTGATAATTTCCATATTAAATCACTAATAAGCCCATCATGAGCTGTATGAAATTACGTAAAATATACCTTCTAATCCTTCCGCCTGCAATGATTGCGCTTCTAAAGTCCCTTGACACAAGCGTACAACTCACTTTCCCATATTTTTAATTACCATACGAGTGTTTAACAAAAAGTAATGACTATACGATCTCTAAGAAAAACACAATTGCTTTACGACCCCTTTGACCTTCTAAATTCTATACGACCACCTCTAAACAAAAGATACTTATCTCATGCGCAATGGCATTTGCTATTTTTTTTAATCCAGAATATATATTAGTAATAAAATAAAATGTCTGCTTGTTTGACTTCTAGTCAAATGCCTTGAAATCTAAACAAACCAAGGCTGAGAAATTCTGGTCAGTGATAGCTCGAATCAAGTCCCGATATACCTCGGAGCAATCCTTTTATTCCAATTAGCTGTTGAGTTATTCTATGTTGAAGAAGTATTTTGAGTGATTTTCGTAGAAATAGGTTCCTTAGTAAAGGAAAAGATCACCACAGAGTTTTTATCTTAAAGCCCTTTGAAACGCATTCGTGGTACAATTCTTCCATATTTAAAACATCGATTGTACATGCATCAAAATACGCGTATTTTCGGATATTTCGTTTATATTTCTATGCATCGGCGAATTGAAGAATCCCACGATTCTAATTTTATCTTGAATACGGTGATGTCTTCTCATTTTAATTATAAAAAATGTTCAATTGACATTTTTATTTGCTACGTTTATGTTAAATTTGCACTGCAAGTTTTTTGTAGTAAAGTTTTCGAATCTCCATTAGCAGTATAGCGAAGGTGCGACGTAGAATTGTATTTATCAGATGGGCATACATTAAAGATAACTTTATTCACAAAACCATAACTGAAACTGGGCTACATTATACCGCGCGTACCATGTAGCCATCAGACATAAGAATGAACTGAAAATGTTCTGGGCCTGATTTTGTGCGTTTGAGCAAAGACGTTGCGCATGCATCGTATGTAAATTTTAGAGTCTCTGTCAAGTTCAAAAAAGTTTTATGTTTGTTACTTTATCTGAAGGAATGCCGCCTGTTACATTGAATTTTCAGTCGTAATGAAACATTGCAGTCTTGGAAGAGGAAACTGGACCTAAGAAGATGGTCCCTGAAACAGCTATATAATATGTATAAGCTTCCCTGGACGTGCAACGGACGTGGATCAGGAGCAGAGCAGATGCTCTTGAATTTCAAGAGGTCTCCAATGCTGACCGTGCAGAAAGGGTTGACCCTAAAGGTAAAAAAAATATCATGCTGATCACGGGAAAGTCGACGTGAGAATTTTTCACAAACGAAACAAATATTTGGTTTCTAGAATTTCAATAAGGGAATCAAGCCAATAATATTGCCGTAAGACATGTTCTAAATTTTTGGCTAGCCAATGATAGACAGGTGCACCTTCCGCGACCCAGACCGTGCCCATTGCCAACATGGGCTTAAAGGGGTTAGCTGCACGGTCGGAGACAGGTGCACCTTGTAGAAGGGGAAGACAGAGAGAGTTAGTTTTAAATTTTAAAATAGTGAAACAGTGGACTTAAAAATAACTGCTGGTCCGCAGCTGCCGCAAGCTGAGACGAGCGGAGTTGACCCTTTCACCGAGATGACACCACAACGATTCGATGGAGGTAGGCTTTTGTATATACATACTCCCATGAAGGTTTCTTTCCACTCTCTGGCTTCTCTTCCTTTGTCCAATCCCTTAAGCTACTAACTGCTTGAAATTGATCGAAAAATATTTCCTCTTCATTCCATTAAATTCTCCTAGCAGGTATGTTATACCTGGAACTTTACTAGTTGCTGCTGGAGGATTCACCCCGCCTTCTGCCGTATTAAATTCGAATTTACTCGGTATATTCTGCGGTTTAATTCATTTTCTATTCCTATCATTCAAATCCCCCCAAAATTGTGTAAATCTATTATAACAGTACTAATACATTCCTGATACACAATACTAATAATTCTACTACCTATATACTTTCACTTTGAACATGCTTATAATAATATTACACACATTTTCATACACCATCTGGGAACACCGCGTGTTGTTGGCTCTTTTCGGGCGCGGCAGCCCAGTGGTTAGCGCGCGATTCTCGCCGCTGCCAGAACTGCCGCCGTGTTCATGCGGAGTACGATCACGTTAAACATGTGGGTCCGTAAGTCCTTCCGAGAGGTTGGTGGTAGGGGAAGGAGGGTACGGTCCCTGTGGATGCCTCCCCCACTGGGTTCCGATCTAAATTGGGTGGCACTTCCCGGCCGTCCAAACAGTTACCTTACACCTTTCTGGTAGGTCGGACGGTCTGGGTCTCAACAACAACAACAACAACACATTTTCATACTTTCCAAAATTGTAGTTTCGTTATACTTATATTTACCCGGCTCCATTGTAGCATGTTACTAATTAGGAGCACGCTTTTTACTTTCCTTATATACATAATGTATAAGGAAAGTATTGTGAAGGGGTCGAAAATTCGAATTCGAGTTTTCGATGGGAGAGCACGTTTCAAGCATCCCTGATCACAAGTCAAACATTTTTGAAGTGGTGTCTGTGTGTGTGTGTGTGTGTGTGTGTGTATGTGTGTGTGCGTGTGAAAGTGTGTGTATGTGTGTGTGTGTGTCAGTGAGTCTGTGGAGACGATAACTGACGAACGAATGGACTGATTCGAACCAAATTTGGTACAAAAATCACAATCCGTAAACACTGGAAGCCTATTGTTTTTATACACAAGCGAATGTTCAGAACTTCCCTAAATTTTCGAATGAAATTTTGAAAAAATCGTCAAAAAATCAAAACCACTAATAAAGTTACGCAAATAGACATTTCTTATGTAATTTTTCATTAGAAAACAATTGGCATAAATTTTTGAACGCTAACATGACCTGTTCTCGAGATATTGCACATTTTTAAAAAAAATTATCAAAAAGTCATATAAAATAAAAAAAAATATTTCCTATTGAAAAACATGTTCACTTTTCATATGTAATACCATACGATAAATTGGGTGACATCATTCTCGTGGATCCAGCTCGTTCCATTCATGAAAAAATATACTTTGAGTAATACGTTAGTGTTTGAACACCAATAGTCATTTGTCTGCTGTAAGAATAACTTATTTCTTCGTCCATAACGCTTGGCGAGATTTTGGCGACGAATTTGCCGGAATGTCGCCAACTTAGCGACATTTTGAAATGTTGCCAAATTAACGAAAATCTCGCCAAATGGATAAAAATGACGCTAAATCAATGAAAACGACTAATTGTCGAAAATTCAATATCTTGGAAAGAATATTAGTATCTACTATAAGAAAACCTATTTTTTTCCTGTAAAAGTAGTAAATTCATTACATTATATAAGGAAAGTCATGTGTTGCCCCCATCAGATTTTTTCTTTTGGATTGGTCCTCATTTCGTAACAGAAATTTTCTTAATCTCATTTAGATTTTTATTTTAGTCTTATTCCTTGTCTCAAACTATTTAATTCCAAAACTATTTAATTTTTATTTCTTGCATAATTTCCTATATTCCATTCCTATTAATTATTATTATTCTTTTGGATTACTGCGTATCTTTTATAACCTATCCCTGGCATAATTTTCAAAGAGCTGATTATATGGTACCAAACATTTTCAGTACAAAGTTACAATCAGATTCACAACTGGTCTAAGGCACCAAAATTACTAAGTGGGTATCCCACGGGTCATAGACGCGAAGAAGTCCGTGAGCGCAGAAATAATTCAATTAAAACAATTTACATAAACACTTAAAATGAGAATTAGTAATTAACAGCAAAACAATAACATTTATTTGGGATATTCCGTATATTAAGGAATCATCTACTAATAACATATTAATGCACATGTTTACACTAAATTCATTATCCCAGAGATCATTATATTAACTTCAAACAATACACACAAAATACGAATTCTAATTCCCCGTTATTACATATAATTTTAGTATAATAATAATTCCTAACACTATCTTAATGCCGTGTAATTTGACATCCCCTTTTAGTTCAAGCTAACCTACGTAGAGGGTTCAGAGAGAGCCAAAAAACCTTCATGGAAGTATATATATACAAAAGGTCTGCATCCATCGGACCGTTGTGATCCAGGCCTGTAATAGGTTTCATCTCGGCGAAAGGGTCAGCTCCGCTCATGTGTCCTTGCGACAGCTCCGGACCAGGACTTCTTTTCAAGTCCACGATTTCACCATTTTCAAACTTAAAACTCACTCTCTCTCTGTGTCTGTCTGCTCCCTCTACAAGGTACCCCTGTCTACCATTGGCTAGCCAAATATTTAGAACACGCCCTACGGCAATAATATTGGCTTGATTTCCTTATTGAAATTCCAGAAACCAAATGATTGCTTCGTTTGTGAAAAATTCTCACATCGACTTTCCCGCGGTCAACATGATATTCTTTGACCTTTAGGGTCAACTCCTTTGGCTCGACCGGCATCAGAGCTCCCTTGAAATTCAAGAGCATCCACTCTTCTCCTGATCCACGTCCGTTGCACGTGCACTCCAGGGAAGCGTATACATATTATATAGCTGTTTCATGGACCATGTTCTTAGGTCCAGTTTCCTCTACCGAAACTGCAATGTTACATTGTGACTGAAAATTCAACATAACACCGCCATAGCAGAATATCAGAGCCTCAACCAAATAGTGTTATTTTCCCCATATACATAAGGGGAATTATTGTAATGTGGTCGTAACTCGAATTCGAGTTTTCGGCGGGTAAGCACGTCTCAAGCATTCCTGTACTCGAATCGAACGTTTTCAACGTGATGTGTGTGTGTGTGGGGGGGGGTGCGATATCTCACGAACGAATAGAGCCTTTCGAACAAAATTTGGCACAAATATCACAATCGGTGAAAACTGGAATGCTATTCATTTTAAACTGTATCGAATGTTTGAAGGGCTTCCAAATGTTCGAATGAAATTTTGAAAAAAGTATTTAAAATTCAAAACCTTCAATAACGTTACGTAAATGATAATTTCTTGTAACTTTCATTGAAATACATCGTAATGTATACAGAAAGTATTGGAATCGTGCTAAAAATCACAACTCGAATTTTCGACGGATCTACACGTTTAGGGACCTCTAGAACATGAAAATACTATTTTTAGTGTGATATCTGTGTGTGTGTGTGTGTGTGTCTGACAGTACAATGTATGTATCCACTCTAATTCAAAAACTAATGGACTAAATTTCATAAAATTTGGTAGGTAAGTTACTTGTGTATGACTCTGGTGCTGATTAGAATTTGGTACGATTCGGAATAAAACAGTCTGTATTCTTTTGATAAATGGCCTGCAAAAATTACCTGTATCCACTCTAGCTGAAAAACTTTTAGACCAACTTTTACAAATTTGGTAGATAAATCACTTGTAGGTTAACCTGGGCTGATTAGATTTTGGTACGATTCGGGAAAAAAATAATCTCCAGTTTTTTTCGAAATGTCCATCAAAAATAGTAAAACTAAAAATAAAAAACTAGTATGCTCAATTGGACCGACTAAATTCTTATTTTATACGTAATTCCTGACGACGAAAAGATTAAGACCAACCTTATTACTCTAGGAGCAGCCGTTCTCGAGATATTTTAATTTTTTCGCATTTTCTCTAAACCACCTTTGAAAAGTCCAGTTACCAAATAAAAATGAAAATTGAATTAAAAGCACAAATTCAGTATAAGTTAAAGCAATCATGGCTGTTATTTTGTGCATTTAAACTCAGTTTAATGAATTATTGAAGAAATAAAGAAAATGTGAATATGAGTCTGCAGTAAAAGTCATGTGCTGTCCACATCAAAATTTTAACATTTCATTAAAAAACAAATAACATACACATTAGAACGCCAGCATGAACCATTAATTTATTAATAGTCTATCTATATAAATAAAATTAAAAATCTGTCTGTCTGTCTGTCCCGTCATCACGGGAGAACGGCTAAACCGAATTTGATGAAATTTTGTGGGTAGCTTGAAAATTGTCCCACTTATAATTTTGTCTATGTTCGGAGTTTCTACGATCAGTGGTTCTCGAGATATTAGTAAAAAACAAAATTTTCGTTTGTCTCATCATCACGGGAGAACGGCTGAACCGAATTTGCTGAAATTTTGTGGATAGCCTTAAAATAGCCCCCCATAAATTTAGCCCAAGTTTCGAGTATCTAAGACCAGGGGTTGTCGAGATATTAATAAAAAACGAAACTTTTTTCTAGGTGTTCTACTCTCTACGTGGTTTATCCAAACCAAAAGCTTGAAAATCGTTTGAAAGTGAATTAAAACTTTATCTTTGAGTTTGGTGGGAGATTTTTTGCGCTAATTAGTCACTTTCTGAAAACATAAATTGTTTGAAACATGATTTAAATGGGAAATCTATCTCCATGGTTTATTTTTCACAAGTTTTTACTGAACAATGAAAAGCATAAAAAAATCAAAATGGTTAATTAATTTCGCAGTTTATGAGAAATATTCTATCTTATATCATAGAAATGCTTAGAAACGCAATTAAATTAAATCTGTCTGTTAATTTTAACTACTATTTTTTCAATTTGAATAATAAATAAATGGATATAAAAATATATTTTAGAAAAGAACGATTTGATTTTTCTTATAGCATTTTTGACTGAATAATATCAATTACGGTCTTCAGGTTTATACGTTATTATTATTGATATTTTCGATGATTATTGATTCAGGGATTATTGATATTTTCAATTTATTATGCCATTGTTTTATAATAACACAAAAATTGTTTAATCTCATATATTGTACGTTGTACGAGTAATCTTCTACAAATACACGTGTATATCTTCTAATCTACGAGAATCTAAGTAGTACAGGTATATTGGCATATGTTTTGATATATATTGGCATATATTGGAATTAATTACGACCTTCTGGTATAAAGAGTACGGGGATTATTGATATTTTCAATTTATTACGTCATCTGTTTTATTTTGGCAAAGATTTTTGAGACTAATATTGTAATACGGATAATCTTCTACTAACACACTGGCATATTTTTTAATCTGCGACAATATAAGTAGTACGGAGTTGCATATATTGATTCAATTCGTTTTTTTTTTTGTAAATTTGCTTACAAAAGGGGCCAGGATGTTTTATTTTTCAGATTTGCCCGTGGAGATAATTTTGCATAGTGAGAACAGATATTCTTATACTTCTCTTTAGGAGCAATAAATTTAATATTTTAACAGAATTTGCACATGATTGCGAATTATAAGTTGTTTTATATTATATACTCCGTACGAAGGACGGGTATGCTTCTAGTGTTACATAAAATGAAAAATGTATTGGCTGTCGTGAAATATATTCACTTTTCATTGAATATTATGTAATATAATTGCTATCATCATTCTCGAATATCTCGTTCATTCCATTCGCAAGGGAAGATTCTTGTGTGATAGTTTTGTATTTTTACGACCAACAATTCACCAGTAGTTATTTATATATAAGAAAAGTTCTTCTTTTCGTCTGTGTGTAACGCTTGGCGACACAATTGGCGAATTTAGAGACTCATTTAGCGAATTATCGTCCACTTGGCAATATGTTGCCCCAGATTGGCGAAAATATAATGAAATCTGTAAATATGAAGTTAATTAACGGGAATGACGCCAAATTAATGAATTTTTTATTAAAATATTTTAATATATGGTATCTATTGCTTATTACGAATGCTATCAATATTGGTAACTGTAAATTTAGGTTAGCGCGAAATATAAGTAAATTAAATACTTTAAAATAATTCTACATGTTGTTATCCGGAAAAGCGCCCAATGTACGCTTTAACATTATAAACATTGTGCCATAGATCTTATACATCGTTTTTTCACTGTTAAAGAAGCAAATTTATTGCATTATAGGGAGAAAGATGTGTGCTGCCAACATGAGACATTTTTCTTTTACTTTTATCCTGAGAGTATCCTATTTCTCCGTTTCCTACGGATATCACCAAGACGAGATTTCAGCGAAGGAAGAACACGTCTCCAAAGTCGGGACGTCATTACATGGCTACTGGATACAAACACTGCTTATGACTATGGTGGAATCAATGTCAGTCTGAAAGTTTCTCAAATTGAGAATGCTAATTTCTAACTCTCTTTGATGTTATATTTAAGTAAGGAGGATTTTGAGTCCTGCCATAGATTGAAATCATTGAATGGCAATGTTTTTCTACTCTTTTAATTAATTTTTTTAAAATATTTTCAGTTCTACTTAACATTTCGGAATTCTAAATACTAGATTAGAGATTGGTATTTGTATTTTTTTTCTTATATATTATATTGCCGCTAGAGAAGGATTTCGAATTCTCAGCGGGCTTTGTTGTTGCGCCGCCGTTTGCTACCCACCAACGTCGTGTTAACCATATAAATACTTTAAATAAGTAATTGTATAGACCGGTTTATTTTGTGAACCCACTAAGCGTTAAATTTATGCACGAAGTTATGAGAATGTTTATATACGAAAAGCAGTAGCTCGAGTTTTCGTGGTTTGCATGCATAGATGCTGGATGTAACAGCAGTCACATTATAACCTCTTCTTTAAGATGTATTACGGAACTGTATGACAAAAGAACGTTGTGCGGATAGACATTGCTTCAATATACAAGAAAATACAAGTAATGTTTTACATAATGCGCAGATAGAATACATGCTAATGTATATTAATGCAAAGAAACAATGTGAATGTAATTTTAATTTTGAAAATGAAAATTATTTCGTTTTGGCCTGTTGCTGTGTCCGATGATAACTGATCTTACACACAAAATATTTTTCTTAAATTTGCATATTTCGTTGATCAAACTCGCTCTATGATTCTATAGAAATTACAAAATAGAAGTGTGGGCAATAACTGTCGCTTTGTTTCTGAAATAACTGGTACGAATTTCAGCTTACTTTGTAGCAAACTTTTGAAGTGATGAATTATTTTATCGCATTTCCATTAAAAGTACTTTGCAATTCAGTAATATTTAAATATCCTTCGCTTCATATTGAGTCATGCGAATAAGTATATTGGATTATAAATATTTATAGAAACGATTATAGTTGAAAGTCACAAGCGATATATGAAATGTTAAAGTTGTCTTCTTACAATTTTAACTCTAGCACTTAATAGCAATAAAAGATTAATAGCAAAATTTAAACCCAATTTCTTCCGCAAAAATCTTGGAAAAATAACGGAGTTGAAATATTTTACGTTCAAACTATAGTGCGGATAAATTATAAAATGCATATAAAATTTTCATCTAATCCACATATGACTTTTTTGCCAGATAAATAAATTTCAGTATTGTGAGAAAATGCAAACAAAAATTACAGATTATTATAACTTGCTGGATATTCAACTGCTTCAGAAAAATGTGAGCGAAGAATGTAAGCACACATAATATAAAAATGCAGCATACAGCTGTTTCGAGGATACGCTGATCCCCTTCTTTAGTAATAGAGCGTCACATGGTGAACCCATGATCCAATATTTTGGGGGATGCTATCTGGAGTTAACGTTTTGATTTTGAGGGATCAGCCCTAGGTACCAGCTGCACGCAAAAACTGGAAGTCCGGATAGTCTTTGGAATCGTATTTTACCGAAATACGCAACTTTGGCCGAGTCGGACAGGATCATAGAAATTGCAGGGCTTTTGAATTAGCGGCCGAAAGGATATCAGTTTGCTGAGGCTTGCAAAAGGATTGTTTGACCGGAGGGGCCTAAAAAGCCAATGATGGTACTTTCGGGTCAAGGGGTTACGCCCCAGAAACCAATAAGAGTGTTATCAGGGTTTGAGCGGCGTGTTTTTAAATCTCAGAGAGAGAGAGAGAGAGAGAGAGAGAGTTAAAAATTTACAAAGAGATGAAGCAGGGAGAATTGGCTGAAAAAGAGAGTCATGTTTTTTGTGCCTCCCGGCTCCTCTAGGAAATAAAGAGAAGGATGCAAAACGCAATACTAATGATATCGGTGAGTTACCATTTTGGAGCCTTTCCATAATATGTATACTTTGTTTTCTCTCTCTCCGATTTATTGTCTTCAAATTAATGTTCGGTTACCATCAATCTCAATGGGCGCGGTAGCCCATTGGTTAGCGCGCTGGAGTTGCACTCGGTAGGCCCGGGTTCGATTCGTTATTTGTTAAATATTATTTGTTAAATTTAATGTATGTACGGTCTTGGTCTTTCCCTTACGCGCTTTTACCGGGAGTGTCCTAAAAGAGGTATAGATACCTCAGGAAATGCAAGGTAGGATCAAAAAGTTCGGAGACTGTGCTGATATCTCCAACCCTGATTGAAGGAGAGGGGGACTATTTTCAGTGGCGTATAGGCACATGTGACGCGAGATGTGAAAAGGAACATTCCACATGCATTGCACCTGCAGTGAAAAGGAACATTGCACCTGCAAAAATTGCACCTTATGCAGCAGATACAATGTTTCTGTCGGCGATTTCCCCAAACGCTGGCAGAATTTGATATTCGCACGTTGCTTTTCACCATTTCCATTTCCGACGAACGCGAACGACTGCAGTTCACTGACATGCATTGCCTGGAAAAACACCTGATTCTTCCTTTTCGTATCTCGCGTCACATGTGCCTCTATGTCACGGTAAAATAGTTCCCCTCTCCTCCAATCAGGGTTGGAAATAGCAGCACAGTCTGCGAACTTTTTGATGATATTTTGGGGGAAGAGAGCATTTTACAAGTTTTTAACAATACATTCCTCTCTAACATTCTCCAGCGCAGACGAAGAGGATCTTCAAAACAACTGTATTCTATTTTACTTTTACTTAAAAAACGTTGCTCATGTTTTCTTTATCTACACAAAGTGTTCTGCAATCATTGATTAACAGGCTTACTTACTGCCAATGATGAGCACGCCAAAATTTCTGTAAATCACTCGATTATATCCAAGATTTTATACTCCTTGAGAAAATTATGTTACCTCTAGAATGGCTCGTTATAGCATCTGATGAAGGATGTCCATGCATATGAGGTAAAAGTACTTATGAAACATGTAATTATCATAATTACGACCATTGTTTCTGATTTTATTTTTCATCTTACATATTTTAACATTATTTTGCTGTTGTTAATTTTTTTAAACAGTTTTCGACTAATTGAAGGTCTTCCCCTGTTCCGACCCCAGCAAAACGGAATATGATACTTACGTTTACACATTGATTAATTATCAACCCTAATTTCTCTTCTTTTTTATAAATTTGTTCTTGAGATACCCTGAGCACTACTCAAGTACCATTTAAAACATGGTTGATTCGTATTCAGGGATGCTCAAATCTAAGGAATCAGATAATTTGATTTCAGATTTGATAAAATAAATTCCCTTAACATTATACAAAAATATGTATGCAGGCAAAATTAAAACTTACACAAAATGCATTGAAAATCATGAAAATGCATTCTTCGCTAAGTCTAATGCTATCTAAGACTAATGGTAATTCTTAACTAAGTCTAGTCGTGCATAAATGAATAAATTTGTACAGTAGAGTAATATATCGCTATTATTAAACAGAGAAAAAGAAGATTTTCGGAGAAAAAAAGTTTTGAACATCTGCATATTTTAATTAAAATATATGTATGATCCGATTTAACTGCTACTTTATTTTCCGATTCCATTTTAATTTTCGTGCTGTTACACGTAGTTGCCACGCACATCTTCGTGCAGCAGGAAAATTAAAAATGTGCTTTTAATTAAAAGAACATCTAGCATTTATTTATCTTTCTCTTTTCAAACTTACTTTCCAATTCAATGGCAACATCGGGGTTGTTTTAAAGCTAATATTATGCTAAGAGATGTTATTATTAAAATAAATGGTATTTTTCAATAACAAACGTTTTCTTTCAACAACAAAGCAAACAACCGTGGAAATAGGAAACCGAATAATTATAAACTGAAGAATAAACTTTGATAACGCAAAGTTTTGTATATCTGTAGTTATTGAAATGCTTCTTTTAGATGAAAATGAAATGTCAAAGTGCACAATACTTAATACTTTTCCCAAATACTTAATGAACTTCTATATTTATTGAAAGTCAGCATATATAAAAGGTGTGTGTGAGTGTGTGTGTGTGTACTAATTCCCTCGTGGGGAAGAGGCGCCTATGCACCACGTCCACAAGACCCCAGGTCCCATGACGAAGGGGAGAGAAATTGCAGTTTCACTTTTATAAAGGCTCCCCGAAGAACGGAAGTCTGACTTGGCCTTGACAAGACAACATCCATGCCCACTGTCGGGATTCGAACCCGCAACCTGGCAATTTAGCGATCAGACGTAAACGCGTTCCCCCGACCGCTCGACCACCGGATCGGCATATATAAAAAGCAAAGTCCTGAAGTACTCCAATAACTCTGTAAGAAAAGACTCATACATTAGGTCTATGTATAGTAAAGCGACCATACCTAATTGAATAAAAAGGATTGCTGCGCCCCTAGGGGATAATTAAAGAAGTTAGAAACCAGAACCTGGCAAGAGAGAGACGAGAAGGAAAATGTCGATTTCAAAGTTAGGATTGCTTAATTAATAAGAATCAACATTAGAAATGCACAAAATGTGTATATAGAAAGAAAGTAATACCCATCGAAAAGTCGTATTGTAAGGATAGTAACACGGTGACACCTGCAATGCTAGTCAAAATACGCCGTAATATTCTTTGTATAATTGAAATGTGCTATTCTTTCTAGAATTTAAATGTGAATTGTTGCTAGTAGAGGGCATTTTTAGTAGACAGTACATTAGATTCCTGTACATGCAAGACTTGTTTATTTATCACTCCTGAACAGAATATCAATTCACCAATTACAATTGATCAAAATATCGCTAAATTAACGAGATTGTAGCGAAATCGATAAAAATGTCTGCAAATCGATAAAAATATCGCCAAATTAATGAAAATGATGTCAAATTAATGAAATCAATTGTGTTTTGAAAGGGGTTAGTATTGTAAGGATGTTTCGGTATCTTTTGTCTGTCATGTCAGTCCAACCATCCCTATTTGGCGTCAAATATGGAGGCTTTTTAAAATGTCTCTACATATAACCAAAGTAACGGAAATATCGCCAAATCGTCAAAAATGACACCAAATTGATAAAAATAAGGCTAAATCAATAATATTAATTGTGTTTCGAGAGGGGATAATATTGTAATGATGTTTCGGTAGCATTTGTCTGTCAGTCCAACCATCCACCTGGCTATAAATTTGGCGACTTTACGAAAATGTCGCCAAATTTATCAAAATATCACGAAATTAACGAAAATGTCACCAAATTGAGAAAAATTTGATAACTTGGACTGAATACAGGAATCTACTATAAGAATATTCCGTTTCTCAGCCGTTAACTTTTGGTGAAAATTATGGCAACGAATTTGACGGGATGTTACTTTCTTAGCGACTGTTTTAAATAATTTCAAATTGAAACAAATATTGTCAAATTGATGATAATGACAGTACATTTAAGATATGATTTTGTAAATGTTTAATTTCGTCATATGGCGGGCATATCTTCTAGTTTTGGAAATACTTGTTATTGCAATGTTGTCCCTTTTACGATGTTCTTCTGTAAAATTTTATGGTGCATCTCCCCCTTATCTGACTTTCACATTGCAAAAGCAATCACGTAGTATATGTGAGGGAGGTGTTATGATGAAAAACAGAACACAAAAGTAAATTTTAAACTTTGGTTCAGCAAGGGCTTCCCCTCAACGTGGTAAATAGTGGTAGGACGCAGCTGGGAATGAATTTATGCTGAAAATTATGGTATGCAACATAACACATATCAATGAAAATAAGCAATAAAAATATGAAGACGATATGTTAATTTATGTAAGTATTCATTTTCTATATTTTTATGCGGCAAAACATATACAACTTTCCTTTCAATTAATACAAATAAGAAAGAGGGAAAACAAATTACTATGTGGGGGATATCACGTGCATAAGTCATATTGGAAATATTTGATTTCATCCCACTCTTTCATTCCAGTCACTTCACAGCAATTTCTAAGCATTCAAAATGTTAATCTAAAAATAAAGGATGTTGTACAATTTTAATTTGAAACACTTTTCATTACTGTAACAAAGCAAATATAATGTGAAAGTGTGTATTAATTTGAATATTTTAATTTTTATCAAGTGAAACGAGTTCGAACTGCATGTAAACAATTTTTCATTTTTTTTTTTAAAGATAATTTCAAAAACTCGACGAACTGAAAGATGTTATACAAGCAACAGTCTTTAAAAATATAATGAGTTATTCCCTGAAGAATGTTTTCCTTTCATAAAGCAGATATTTTTTTTTCATAACTATTATCAAATTACACGTTTCTATTTTGTCTAATTTTCTGCATAAAGAAATTTCACAAAAATAGTTTATAGAATATTTACACAAATGGTTCTGATAACAAAATTTAATTCGTTTAGAATATTTCACAGTATAATTTAAATAAAATTAATGTTTTACAAAATGAAAAGAATTTATATATTAATTTATATGCAAAATGCTTTTTGCATTTAAGTGCAATTAAAAATCTTATATATTTAAATGAGTGCAAAATCAGATTTGCATAATGCCGAACCCGAATCCGTGTATTTTTATATAATTTTAATAATTTTTAAAAGTATTTAGTTTTGCACTTTTAGTAAAAATGAATTGCTAGTTATATAATTAGCAGGCTAAAATTTGCGCCATTTCAATAAATCAGTGATCACAAGAATTACGTTTCATTCTTTTAGTAAATGCTACATCCTAGTTGCTATATTACAATACCTGAATCCCATATAAAATTTATATGATTTCAATAATTCTTCAATTATCTGAATGGTTCGGTTTAATTTATTTTTATGCAAATACAAAATCAGATGTGTACAGTACAATACCTGAATCCAAGTTAATATTTCATACAATTCCAGTAAGCATTATATGAGTTCAAAAATTTTATTCGGTTGTTTTGGTGGTGTTTTATTAAAATCTAGATCGATATCTAAATTGATTATGATCGACAGTTCAAAACAAATTCAAACCATTTAAACTTCAACTGTTCAATAGACTCACTTCCGGAAGCAAGGTTTATACTTTTCAAACTGATCAAGTGATCACAAGAATTTCATTTTATACTTTTATGTAAATGCTAAATCCTAGTTGCTATATTGCAGTACCTGAATCCCATATAAAATTTATATGATTTCAATATTTCTTCAATTATCTAAATGGTTCGGTTAAATATATTTTTATGCAAATACGAAATCTGTGTACAGTACAATACCTGAATCCAAGTTGATATTTCATACAATTCCAGTAAGCTTTATATGAGTTCGAAAATTTTGTTCGATTGCTTTGCTGTTTTATGAAAATCTAAATCGATATCTACATTGATTATGATCGATAGTTCAAAACAAACTCAAACCATTTAAACTCCAACTGTTCAATAGAATCACTCCCGGAAGCAAGGTTTAAACTTTTCAAACTGAGCAACTGATCACAAGAATTTCATTTTATACTTTTACGTAAATGCTAAATCCCAGGCTGCTATATTACTGTGCATGAATCCCATATAAAATTTATATGATTTCAATAATTCTTCAATTATCCGAATGGTTCGGTTTAATATATTTTTATGCAAATACAAAATCAGATGTGTACAGTACAATACCTGAATCCAAGTTGATATTTCATACAATTCCAAAAAGCATTATATGAGTTCGAAAATTCTGTTCGGTTGTTTCGGTGTTTTATGAAAATCAAAATCGATATCTAAATTGATTATGATCGACAGTTCAAAACAAATTCAAAACATTTAAACTTCAACTGTTCAATAGACTCACTCCCGGAAGCAAGGTTTAAACTTTTCAAACTGATCAACTGATCACAAGAATTTCATTTTATACTTTTACGTAAATGCAGGATCCCAGTTGCTATATTACAGTGCATGAATCCTATGTAAAATTTATATGATTTCAATGATTCTTCAAAGATATGAATGGTTCGGTTTTATATATTTTTATGAGAATATAAAATCAGATTTGAATCCAACTTCATATTTTATGCAATTTCATTAAGCATTCCATGTGTCGCGAACGTTTTGGTATACTCGACAGAGAAGACAAAGTTTTGAAATCAAACACATTTATTAAACATGAAATAACAAGGCAGTTGATCGAAAACAGTGGAGTACAAGCATTTCTCGCAATAACTCAGAGTTACACTCGGTAGGGTGACCATTAAGAACACCCCTGGAGGAAGAGGAACCAAGAGAATACACATATTTTCTGATACATAAAATAAACACAATATTCCTCATATTATACTTGACATTTATATATCACATTTGTATACTTTGAACATATACGACATTTTCATATAACATCATCAATGATTCGATGCTCACGAGGATTTGACAATTAACACTCTATTCGTTAGGTGGAAGACTAAATATATATAAAACTTTACCTCGTCTCTTTTAAATATAACATTTACAATTCTGTACCATGGGAAAGGATATCAGGATGGACTCTCGGCATAAACTCATCGAGATTCTTGCGCAGAACAAAATCCATAATGGTCGGGAAACTTGACTACACAACATCATGCTGGCGGAATTCGACATCTTGGTTGGTTACGGAGATTGGTTAATTCGTACCTTAGGACACAAGGAGGAGTCAGGCAAATACAAATCGCTGTAAAATGAGCTTTCCCTCTAGCCCTATTAGCGATTCAAGCCGACCAGTGAAAGAACCATTTTCTCTTTTCACAAGACTCATTATTCCATTACTACCAGGCTGATTCATTTAAAAACACGAGTGACTCATCTCTGAAACGAGCCAAACGACTCTACGCACAACTTGTCGAACTATGTTACATATTTTAATCACATCCTTCCACTTTCAAAATTAATCCACCTTTTCTTAAAATTCGCGATCATACGCGAATCAAACACACACGTCTACATTTTTCCACGACTCCTTCCACACTGCTTCCAAAATCCTTTTTCAAACGCGCGCGTGCGCAAAACCTGCAAGTTCCCAACTAGCGACTGAGAAGCGAAAATACAAAACTATTACTATTTTTCTGGAACATAAACACTTTTTGCGATTTTGGAGTTCACTTCCCTTAAAAGTCAATGTAATTGAAAACATGTAGAAAAGACATTTACATTTCGAAATTGACACTTTCAATCACACAGAAATAAAACAATACTTTAATATACAATTTTAACACAGAGGTGTGAAAGCCTTATCACACATGAGTTTCATAATTTTGTTCGGTTGTTTTAGTGCTTATTGAAAATCTAAACCGATATCTAAATTGTTTATGGCGGACATTTCAGTACAAATTCAAAATCATTAAAAATATGCAACTATTCAAAGGACTCACTCCTGGAAGCAAAGTTCAAACTGTTCAAACTAGAAGATGAATTAGAGAAATGTAACAAAAAGCTCTATAGAGAAAAGGATGCTCTTAAAAATACCGTTAAAAGCTTCAAGAATTATATCTAAATGTCACAAGTGTTAATCCAAAACCTTTTGAAGGTTTTGTAATTTGCAATAAGTGAATTTAAAATTATTCGAAACTGTGTTCATTGTCTTACTTATTATCATAAAAAATAGTTCCCATAATAATAATTGTTGTATATAGGAAACTGATAGTATTCTTACGACGTATCCTCTGAAATCATGAGTGCAATCTCAGGATACAATAATAAGTTCACATTTCTGGATAACTAACACGTTTTTATACAAGCACAGCGTAAACAGAAACATTATACAGCAAACGGATTGGTAACTATCTCATAATAAAATATAACTAAACAACTATCAAGTACAGTAAAACAACAATTACATGCTCTAGTAATTTCACAACACAGCTAATATTATTTTCAAAGCATTGACATATTTAATTACACAAAACAGCAGCTACTGTTCTCAAAACAAGGTCAATGTAGCTCAATGTTATTCAAACAGTGCAATGTACTTATATCAATATCTCGTCAACTGCCCTCCGACTGAATGATGACTATAAGCGCTCTGTAGAAACTTTTGAAAAGTTCTCGTTCCTCGTAAAATATTAGTAATTTCTAGATGTATCTCAAATCTCCGAAAAATCGCGAAATGTCGTTAATTTTGCGATAAATCGCCGAAGTTTTTTTCTTTCTGGTTTTCAGAAGAAACTCCAGTGAAAGCATTTTACTGTTTCGTAACATTATAACATTTTTCTCACAAAAGTTATTAAATAAAATAAATATGCATCGACACAAATAATCCGATTGCACTCAATACATCCAATTGATTAAACTGTCGATTAGTCGATCACACAGACACACACACACTGATATGTATATATATATATATAATATAAGATTCATATGAAAAAGAGGGGAAATGACCAAATGCAAGGCATAAAATGGTAGAGGGGGATGGCGACCCCTCTTTCCCGTTTAAAAGACTGCTTTTACGCCCGGGCAACACTCATGGTACCAATGCCATGCAGAAGCCATACTTCCGTAAATGTGTCAAATCAAAAACACTCGAAAAAGTGCAAAGAAAACAAATAGGAATCGACCAGGATCGCAAGGGAAAGAATGGAAATGCAGCAAATGCCCCTGTCGGTTAAGATGGAGTGCATCATATATAACAGAAGTCCACGCATGCGCTATTCGTTATTTTCACTTTCATCGTTCTATACCTCTGCCATATCCTTTAAGTAAGCATTTTCTCCCTTTTTTGTATTAAATAGGGAATTATAATAACATTTCAGGAAGCCAATTGGATAATTCCGTTTTATTGCCTCCTTCATAATATTCCTATTATGCATGATGCAATCAGACTTGAAAGTATTAATGCGTTGATTTCTTTTGAGGTGACCAATGACGACATTTCTGAAAATGTTTTTGGTCAAATTGGACCTCCAATCAATAATGCGGTTGATTTTTATATTGAAATTGTTTCTCTTGTCATATAAGACGGTATAAGTACCATATCTACTGTCATGTTTTAGTGTGATATCTAGAAAATCAACACTATCTTCCTCCTTACTTATATTCTCAATCAATTCCAGTTCTTTTGGATAAAAAGCAAATCAAATTGGGGTGTATTCTTATATTGCCCAATAAGGACATCGTTAACGAAACGAAAATATGGCATTTCATGTAATATATGAGTGCCATTTTCAAATTTACACAAGTATAGATCGGCGAGCAGGGATGAACATCCCCCTCCCATCGGAATACCCTTAACCTGTTTAAAATAGTTGGTGCCATCAAATAAGATGTTTTCAAACAACACAATGCGAATCAAGTACTCGTATTTTCTGAATTTAATATGCTCTTTTAAGTCATATATTTCATGTAGTTCCTTCAAAATTTCATATAGATTTTCCAGATTGATGTTGTTGAATAAATCACGGAAATCGTAACTTTTGAAACGTATATCCCTGCTATAAAATGGAAGTCGGTTGATGACATCGTAATTACTATTTATCATTACTGTTCCTTGTTTCTTGAGTTTAATCATAACATTTTTAAGTATAGTTAAAAGTTTTTCATTTGCAATTGTTAAATTGGATCCACATCCCACTGTCACCGGCCGGAACTTGACTGGATTTTTATGAAGTTTTGGTATGAGTACCAAATATGGAAAATTAACTGCTTTAAGTTCGATACCAATGCTTTGATACAGAGTTTTAATTTTATTTACCAGACATGTTACATTTTGTTGTAAAGGGGAGTACATTATTTATCAAGATAACTATTTTTTAAAGTATCAACGTAGTATTTTCTGCATGTGAAAGCGTAATTTGATACAACTTTATCCGTATAAGTTATAACATATTTATCTTCATATTTATTGACTGCATTTTGAAGAGAAGAATAATACGTTTTTTTACACAATGTTTTGTAGTGGAGATTGAACATTTTGATAAGGTTGTATTGCCATTCTTTGAAGGCTTGTATTGGCATGCTGTATTTTACGGCGAGTTTATATGTAAATTTCTTCAAATCTTGTTCAAAGTCCTTTTTAATATTTGTGAAATCTTGTATACGAAATTTCGTACCAAGTTGAAGCATAGATTTTAACTTGTGATTATCCAATAGATCCAGGTTTCCAGTGATAATGTGCGCATGATGGGTATCTATATAAGGGCTGTTTTTACAATTACACTCTTCACTTCTATATACATTGATGTTTCTACTTATGCGGTTATAATTAAATATTTTTCTACCATTGGTTTGCACAAATTTATAAATCAGTTTTACTTCTATGTTAGGTATTGGTAAGAGATGTGCCAAGTTTTTTATATATGTCTTGATTGGTAAACCATCATAATTTTTATTTTTGTAGGATGTAACAAAAGGCTCTGTTGTAGTAGTTTTCTTCTGTGGAGAGGATTTCAATACTATGTTTAATGTACTGGCTTTTAGTTTAAGTAAATCCATCATTATAGCGTAGTTTGTACATGCATTTTCATTATTATTAACAGTTAGTTGTTTTTCGAGTTGATACACTTTCAAATAACACCAGATGCGTTGAATATAACGTTTTCTTATACTAAATATAAGATTTTTGATCCAGCCGGGTTTTATTATTATTCCTGCACACATTGTTTTCATGAACGTTTCGATCTTTTCAAGAGTTCCTTTATAACTGAAATTTTTCCTTTTTCTTGTTCCCCTTTTCCATCTCTTTTTTATAGCAGGATGGATATCTTGTAATACAGGGTTACGTTTTTCATTTTTACAAGATTCCAAATTATAATTGTCATTAAATATGATCGTATTGAGTCCATACGGAAAAGCTGTTCCATATTGTTGGATGTGTGTATTTTCCCACCAAAGTCTTTCTGACAGTTTGGGTACAACATCGATGATTGTAACAATTATTTGTGAAAAATCATGGTTTCTATAATGACGGAGTTCCAAATTGGTGATAGTTGCGTCAGTGAGAAGAGATTTGCCAATTTGACTTCGATGTAAGTTGATTCGCAAATGCAAACGATTTTTGGTTTGGCCGATATATTTGGTTTGGCATGTTTGGCAAGTAATACAGTAGATGACATTATAGGTTTTGCAGAATGTACCGTAACGGGGATCTTGAGTAGATA